>JAAWXA010000005.1:41867901-42432441 GCA_038090715.1 Florisuga fusca | reverse complement strand
GTATAGTCCACATGATGTAAAAAGGCTTTTGTGGTGGATAGTATGTGGGGTGCTACACACACATCTGGAGCTTCCTTAGGAGATGGCTCATGCTTCCATACCTTGGCAAGGTGCAATAGCTTGTCATGGGTTTCCTGAAACTGCAAAATAGGAGTACCATTCTATCACAAGAAGAGATGCTGCAGTGGTGGTACACAGTGTGCCATGGCACAAAACTCAGAGAAGGGAAATTTAGGGAGGAAGGAGGACGTTTCACTTTGTTGTTCTTCAGGGTAGGGAAATAAAAGTATGAAATTGGGTATAAAAATCAAATGTATGTATATGCATGTGGAGTTTATGCTCTTTTTATATTTCTTGCAAGATACAAAAAAATTTAGAGGCGTACGTGTCACTGAGATTTATAGGTGATGTGCATCTCTTGTACTGTCTCTCTGTGCAAGCATAAATTACATCTTCGTTGGGGGATTTTTACCTCCTTTTTAACTTCAGTCATGCATATGAGAGATTGATCTCAAGAGCATAAATTCCACATGCATATACATACATTTGATTTTTATACCCAATTTCATACTTTTATTTCCCTACCCTGAAGAACAACAAAGTGAAACGTCCTCCTTCCTCCCTAAATTTCCCTTCTCTGAGTTTTGTGCCATGGCACACTGTGTACCACCACTGCAGCATCTCTTCTTGTGATAGAATGGTACTCCTATTTTGCAGTTTCAGGAAACCCATGACAAGCTATTGCACCTTGCCAAGGTATGGAAGCATGAGCCATCTCCTAAGGAAGCTCCAGATGTGTGTGTAGCACCCCACATACTATCCACCACAAAAGCCTTTTTACATCATGTGGACTATACTGGTGAAGAGGAAGGGTCTGTAATTTACATTTGTCCATATAATGTATTCTGTTCAAATGAAGTAACAACACAAAATGCAGTGGAGAGAAGAGATTATACCCTTGAACAGCCACCTTTCTTCTGCAGAAAAATAGACGTCATAAAATGAAGGATGTCTTATCAGAAAGGCAACGTCTGCCAAATAAGTTTCCCTGGGGTCCTTTAATGTTGCTATTCATTTCCTTACTCAGCCACAAATATCTGCAAATTCCTATGTCACCAGTCTAAGGAATTAAGGGCTTCCGATCTACATGCTTGCTTCTTACTCGTGTATGCATATACATTTCTTGTCAAATAGTCTGTGAGAACTTACCAACTAGTTCTGGAAGAGTATCCCTGATAACCAAAGTGCATGCCTCTATTCCACAGATAGTGTACGAGTGCTTTGTACAATAATTAATCCATGTAGAAGTAATCAGTTCATAGTTAAGCAAAGAGCATGTATTCAATAAACACTCCATCATAATTATACATAATAGTCCATTGCCCTGTCCACTTGAAATATGATATACACTAGTTCAGGAACTATACCTCTACTGAGTTAAGGGTACAGGAACATATTTTCTTATGACCTCAGTTCAGGTTCCAGATTTCACTGCTACCAGTGAGCAGTGAATCTGTTGTAAGCAAGTCCCTGCAGGTGTACAGGAAAACTTTGAACCAGGGCCAGAAATCCTGCATAGTGTTCCATAATCCATGCAGAACAGTCCATTCGATGACACAGCAGAGGTTCCCAGCATCAGAAGTGTCATACGATTGTGGTCACCTTTTCCAGTTTCCATCATTTAATCAATAAATTAGTTAACTGTCTGTGAGCTGTCTCTTANATAGTCTAACAGGTGCTGCTATAAGTAACAGCACATTCTGACTGAGAGATGACAATTTGGAGTGGTATTACCTCCCATTGCAATTTTCACAGATCTGAGGCATCTAAAATAAGCATCTTGGTTAAAATCACACAATGTTCTTATTTTAATTTACTTGTAAGTATACTCACGGGGTTGTTCTCTGTATCCACCTTATGTATTGACATTTGACTGTATTTCTGAGTTTTACATGTACTTGTTCCTTTCTAATACTCTGCTCCTTAACCTGGAAAGGGAAATGAGAAAAGAAAACCATATTAAACTTAAATATGATACATGCTATTTAAACCTTTGTTGCATCCTAAATGCTTTTAAAATACATACAGTTTGGATATTCTAGTTTGATTTTTTTAACTTCTAATGTTATTACTTTGCTCTCTAAATTTCTTTTTACTAAAATGAGAGGGAAGTGGTGCTAATATGTCTATTAAGCATGATATGCTTTACAGCAGAGATATATACATATAGTTATTCTATTTTTGCATTTCTGGAGTTAACTCCTCGCCTTCTCTGATCCCAGTCCCAAAAATGGCCAATGAATTTCAAACCTTAGTAAAGTCTACATTTGAATTCATATACCAAATCCAAGAGTAAAACATGCCATATATTTTGGTATAAACCAAACTCCTACTGCCTGTCAGATACTGAGACTTTTGGAACCATTATTAATCATAGGGTATAAGTGTTTCCCTCACAATTTTTCCAGGATTCAGAAGGATGTAACAGTGGATTTACAGATTAAGAGGACACCTGCAGACACAAAGGTAGAGACAGTACTTGAATTTTTCTCCAGCATAGGTAACTTGGGCATAAGTTGCAAAGCAGCTAGATGTTTGCAGGCCTTTTTTATGAAAAGTAAATCCTTCAACCTGAAGGAGAGCAGAAATCACCAGATGGTGCTTTGTACAACCAAGCTGGATATGTCTAACAGCCAAAATGGCTAGCTCCTTTTTACTTTCTAATATTGACAGAACACATCCTCAATGCCACCTCAGCTTATTGGGCAGACACTTTAAATGCTCATCTGTCATGTTAACATCCACACAAAGTACAAATATTTCTTTTGAACTTCAGGGAATGAGAACCTGACAAGAACAACAAGTAGGACTGTTTTTGACAGAAGTTAACAGAGAAATACAGACTGGAAAGCTTACTGCTGGGCCCCAAAGGCCATCTCACTTAACCTTTGAAATGCTCTGGGTTTTTTTCCCTTTAGGAAACTCTAAGAGAAGGTAGTTATATCCAGAAACTGTGTCCAAGAGGGAAATTACTCACACCACATGTAGTAGGACTTCAGACAGTGTGACCTTCTGAACAGAATTGTGTAGCAGTAGCTGGGTATTCAGAGAAACTATAAAACTTCCTAAACAACTTGTATCTTTAAACAGGTAAGGGCAGAGCAACACTTGGATGAAGACGTTGTAAAATATAACCTATGCACTTTACAATGCAGCCTATGCATATTCAGCATCATGCCTGCCTGGTTTTGATTATATTATTTTTCTCCTTTTAGCTCACAAGAACCAAAACATCTAGAACAGAAATGGAACTTTATTCTTTTCCTCAATTCAATTTAAAAGTCAATCAAGTTCAAAACAATAGATTCAAGATTCCCTCATGGAAATTGTTTTAAGGAGAGGATGGCAGTACTGAGTGAGATCAATAGCTGAGTGAGATGACAATCTGCAAATGCAACAGGAAAAAAAAAAAAAGAAAAAAAAAAAAAAAAAAAAAAAGAAAAAGAAAAATGAAACTATCATGGGTACTTGGAGGAATGGAAAGACAGTTTCCAGGGAGTTGTACATAGACAGGCCCTCACACTAAGCCACAGGAGTTTCAGTGGAGGTAAAAGCATTCCTGTGTGTTAGGCATCATCACACTGAGACGCTGTGTGTTCACAGACACACAAACAAAGGAGGACTGGATGAGGCAGCTCAAGAAATGTGAAAGCTCTCATTAATTTATTTGCTATACACTGAGGAAAATAAAATATAAGATTTGGTAGTCATAATGATCCTACCTCTGACATCCATTTCTCTTTTAACTTTCAATTTTGTTGACCAATTTTAGTTAAGTTTGATATCAGGTTAGAGATTCAAGAGACCTTGCTAACATTAGCAAAAAAAAAAAAAACAAAAAAAAGCCAATTAATCAAGCAGATGCTCCAGAGGAAAGAACAGATTGTAGCCTGAGTCCCCCATAATTACTTGACAGTAGTAAGTCTTCACACAAGATAAAAGCACTAAACTTAGTTTTGTAACTTCTTCCAGTCATAACCTATTTACAACCTAAGTTAATATGAAAAAAAAATAATATCCATTTAATATTGTAAAACATGCAGACATCATCATCATATTTAAAAAAAATAGTCATAATCTCCTTGGAAATAGGTGTTTTTTTTACAATTCCAGGTACTGTGCTATTTTGCACATGGTAAAAAGAACCGGTTGTGTTCAATATATCCTAAAATCGATATGTAATATATAACTAACTAGAGAAGTAGTACAGCTATCCTTGTGTATGGTGAACACCTTCAAACTTACAGGTACTACATAGCATTTTTGCTCATCTGCTTCACATCTTTACTTTCACATTAATTATAAGTTTGTTTCAAAATGACAAAACTGCTACATGTGATGATGATAAATTCACAGCCAATGTTTAATTGCATCATAAAATCAAATACGTAAAAAGTTGAAGAATTTTCATCATAACTCTCAGAATTATAGTTCTGAATCTTACTTTAATGAACATAATTAAATTTAGTATCTGCTTTTAGAAATGCTACATTTCAGATGGAAAAGAAGCTTAAACTGAAGTTTAGAAATCCTGCAGATAGATAGTACCATCTGCATCAAAACTAAGTGACAGCAAAAATGCATCATACTTCAGAATTATCATTGGCTTGTGTTCCTGGCCAAATTCCAGTTTTGAGTTTATGCTCTTTTTATATTTCTTGCAAGATACAAAAAAATTTAGAGGCGTACGTGTCACTGAGATTTATAGGTGATGTGCATCTCTTGTACTGTCTCTCTGTGCAAGCATAAATTACATCTTCGTTGGGGGATTTTTACCTCCTTTTTAACTTCAGTCATGCATATGAGAGATTGATCTCAAGAGCATAAATTCCACATGCATATACATACATTTGATTTTTATACCCAATTTCATACTTTTATTTCCCTACCCTGAAGAACAACAAAGTGAAACGTCCTCCTTCCTCCCTAAATTTCCCTTCTCTGAGTTTTGTGCCATGGCACACTGTGTACCACCACTGCAGCATCTCTTCTTGTGATAGAATGGTACTCCTATTTTGCAGTTTCAGGAAACCCATGACAAGCTATTGCACCTTGCCAAGGTATGGAAGCATGAGCCATCTCCTAAGGAAGCTCCAGATGTGTGTGTAGCACCCCACATACTATCCACCACAAAAGCCTTTTTACATCATGTGGACTATACTGGTGAAGAGGAAGGGTCTGTAATTTACATTTGTCCATATAATGTATTCTGCTCAAATGAAGTAACAACACAAAATGCAGTGGAGAGAAGAGATGATACCCTTGAAATCGTTTGGTGTTCCCTAATGATCAGTTATTGACAAGTAATGAAAGTTCATAATGTTTGCTCAGGGCAAACACAAGTCACTCGTATGCTGCACAGAACTGGGTTCTTAGTGCTCCATTAGTTCTCCCATATGGATTACTGTTCTTGATGAATTAACCAGAGCACTGTAAAACTACTCTAGTGCTCCCTGATTTGATCCCCCACAAAACAGCAGTACTTTCTAATGCAATAGATAATATTTAATGCATGTTAAGTATTACTACATTGCAAAAGCTAGATTCAAACCAGAACAGGTGTTGTCTTCCATTGTCATCATGAGTGATGTAAAGTCTGTAGTTGATTTGCTTAAATGGTGTGTTGTCTTTGTTTAAGGCCCTACCTGGTTCTGGAGTGGCACGCGGTTGCTAAGTAACAGAACGCCAAGCCGGGGTGAGCAGCCAAAGAGCCGAAGAGTCAAAGAGGGTTTATTGAAGCATGACACGAGTTTATATAGATGCACCTTAGGTTTCGGTACGTCACTTCCGTCACGTCATTGGTTACATAGTATCGGCTATAGGGGGAGGAGCCCTGACTTTCCGTGACATCACGAGATCTTCCGTTCACCAGGCCCTATCTGACCACATTTCCCCCCTCCCTATGCACAATTAAATAGGCTAAAATACAGTCATAAGTCTACTTATAATGTTAGTTAAAAATTTACCATCTATAAATTAGTATGATCTTAAAAATAGAGTAGAATCAAAAAGTCTTCATATCATTATTTAGTGCAAATATATGTAAACATATACCATGTCCCTGAGTTAAAAAAACTTAAAGCACCACGAGTGAATGGAGGCTAGAATAAGTTAGTGAGGAATAATAAAGTAGAATTAGAGGTAGTTTGGGGGCTATCTGAGGTAGCAATATGTGAATGTATCCTTAGAGCAGCTGCTGGTGTTCTAGGAACAGAACATTAACACTCTCGAGTCGGCTTTTAACAAATGACACTAATCTATTCAGGATACAGGGTCCAAAGTCCAATGTCGTGATGAGTAGTGCAATTGGACCTATCAAGGTTGATATCAGGGTGGTCAACCACGGAAATTGGTTAAACCATGAGTTTAACATGGTTAAACTCTCTTTTTTGTAGAGCTAGTCTCTCGCTCAGCTTTGCCATGGAGTCTCTAACCACTCCGGTACGATCGGCATAGAAACAGCACTCCTCCTTCAAGGCGGCACAGAGGCCTCCTTGATGCAAAAATAGGAGGTCTAATCCCCACCTGTTCTGTAAGACAACCTCTGAAAGTGAAGAGACAGACTGCTCTAGAAAGGACATTGATTTCTCGATTTTCTCCAGGTCTTCGTCGATGGCAACTTGTAGCTGGGACAGGCCTCGCTGCTGAGTTGCCAGGGAGGCCACTCCCATGGCCGTACCGGCTACTCCCAGGCCAAGCAGTGTTGCTATTGTGACGGCTGTCAGCACCTCTCTTTTCTGCAGACTGATGCCCGTCTGCTCCCACTGATGGTACATATTCTCTTCTGGATGGTACAGGACCCTGGGGGCAATCAAAATCTAACCACAAAAGTCATTAGCAAAATCAAAACATTTAAGGGACACGCAGGGGGTTATTCCCAGTTGGTGGCAAATCCACATTCCTGGTGCGGATGGAATTGCCCACTCACGGGTTTTGTCAATAGCAATGACTTCTGCACAGGCAGAGTAGTCCCAGTTTGCTAGGCTGGTATTGCCAAAACACACTCCTTTGCCCCTGACTTGGCTCAGGGTAATTCCCTTTCGTGGCATATCCCGTTTAAATTGGGTAGGGTTACTGTCGGATGAGTAGGTGAAGGAGGCATTGAGTGCAATACCCTCATAAAAGGGAGGATTTACATCATAGCACAACCAACAGGAGTTTGTGAGACTTGGGTTGGAGTGATTCAGTGATATAAAGGCAGCATCTAGCACGGCAAAGAATGGCTTACCAGTCACGTGATGGGTGTTTGCGATTGGTTTTCTGGGGAGAACTGTCTGCTTAGGTGACAGAGGGCTGGTTGGAATGGGGGCAGAGGTTGGCAAGCTGTCTTTTTTCTGCTGATTATCATTTTTAATTACAATATTGGGGCCAACCGCCGTGCTGCCCTTAATTTCCCGTTTTTTGATAAAGAATAGACCTCCCCTATCTCCTCCAGTCTTCCGGTATCTGAAACCCCATGTCTTACCGACTGTCCATCCCAGGTCATTTTCGTTGGTTATATTTAACAGAAGATATTGGAACCCCGCTGTGGACGAGGTATGTGTCTGACGCAATTTTGAGGTCCCCATTGTACTTTCAGGTATTTGTCCGGCCCTGCTCCTGGTGCCCAATCAGAGGCTATGGTCTCGCAGCCCCAAGAGGCACAACAGTATTGATCAGGGGCATTGCAATAAGGTCTGCCGGGGTTGGAGCTAGGGCACATAAAGTACTCCACGTAACTCAAACAAGGATTCGTGGGGACCAAATCACAGGGGGATACCTTGAAGCTAGGGGGCCCTGAGGTGATGATTTTTCATAATATCTTCTGGTCCTCCCATCTACCCAGCACCCATTCCCATGGCTGGTGTTCATACAGACCGCTAGATGGCATTACGAGTCCCAAGAGCATGATTGCACAAAAGCATCATGGCCCACCCCCACGGGGGTTGCCTCGCCTTTGTGCGGGTTCTACAGGCGCGGGTGCTTGAGATGTGGAAGGGGTGGTTGCTGACATGTCGTCTCCTGCCACCGGGAAATACGGATTACGAAGGCGCTCGATGGTGTGGTCCTGTAGACAAAAACTAAGAATTGTCATTAATTCTGTCCTGAAGGTCCAGTTTAATAGACTTAAGCAGACACCACTTAACTTGGCCCTCTTTTTTGAACGCAGCAAATGTCACTCTAAGAAGCTGAATTTCTCTAAATAAGTTTTAACTGATTGTATATCCATCAGAACAGCCACCTTTCTTCTGCAGAAAAATAGACGTCATAAAATGAAGGATGTCTTATCAGAAAGGCAACGTCTGCCAAATAAGTTTCCCTGGGGTCCTTTAATGTCTGCTATTCCTATGTCACCAGTCTAAGGAATTAAGGGCTTCCGATCTACATGCTTGCTTCTTACTCGTGTATGCATATACATTTCTTGTCAAATAGTCTGTGAGAACTTACCAACTAGTTCTGGAAGAGTATCCCTGATAACCAAAGTGCATGCCTCTATTCCACAGATAGTGTACGAGTGCTTTGTACAATAATTAATCCATGTAGAAGTAATCAGTTCATAGTTAAGCAAAGAGCATGTATTCAATAAACACTCCATCATAATTATACATAATAGTCCATTGCCCTGTCCACTTGAAATATGATATACACTAGTTCAGGAACTATACCTCTACTGAGTTAAGGGTACAGGAACATATTTTCTTATGACCTCAGTTCAGGTTCCAGATTTCACTGCTACCAGTGAGCAGTGAATCTGTTGTAAGCAAGTCCCTGCAGGTGTACAGGACAACTTTGAACCGGGGCCAGAAATCCTGCACAGTGTTCCATAATCCATGCAGAACAGTCCATTCGATGACACAGCAGAGGTTCCCAGCATCAGAAGTGTCATACGATTGTGGTCACCTTTTCCAGTTTCCATCATTTAATCAATAAATTAGTTAACTGTCTGTGAGTGATAGTGCCTTTCTTAATGATCCTGAAAGAAGACACTTGGTCAGTGCAAAATAATCTGAAATAGGTGTTAAAGCAAGCAGGTATTCAAAAAGCCATGAAAGCATCTGGAAGTTAGCTTCTATATTTGGGTTCCTGGGTGGGCAAGAGTTCTTTTTGGGTGCTAACTTAGAGAAATTTCTGTTAATTTCTGCTATTGTGTTTAATTACAGAACTTCAAATATAGACCAGCCATTGAATTCTTATAGATAAGGCACCTGATACTGAACTAGTAGGAAGCCCCAGTCAGAAGTTTCTACACTGACAAAATTAGCCTCCCCCTAGATTTGTAACTAGCTTTCAAAAAAATACCTGGATTGTTCTAGATTTTCCTTTTACTATCTTAGATTGTATATCTTTATTTAACTAGCGTGTACCTTAAGCAGTTCTACAAAAGGAAAACCCAAAGCAATACCAGAGAGCATTGTTAGGAAGTACTTACAAAGTACTAGACAAATTTTGCATTAGTCTCTTTTTCATTACTTGTACTGTAGTACCAGGAAGGATTTGACCTACATAGATTAGAATAGAAAGGAGTCAACCATAAATCTCTACCTTGGGATGCCGAATACCTGTCTGTCACCTGAACTTTGGTTTGTCTCATTGGACCCTGCTAATCCCTACTCATTTGAACTCATGTTGAATTTGAACTGATATTTAAAGGTATTTAAAATGTCTTACAACATTTTCAGCATCACTGTGCCACTTCTTTCTAACTAAAACCGATATGCCATTTATTCTAATAGCAAAAGGAAGTCTAATATATACTCCATTTGCATGTTAGTGACTGCATTCTTCAGTCAGATAGGTCATAAACTGCTCCCAATTCAGTTAACATATTTTTCTCTTAATTGGAAAGGTAAGTTGAATGTTTTCAAAGATGTAAAAGAACATTTATCCAGGCTACCTCCCTACCTGTGCAAGCTATTTCTTATTGCCTTGGTCTAAAATATGCATAAAACAAAAGAATCATACTTTGTAATTGCTCAGGACTGACATTAGCAATATGACAGATAAAAATACGTGACAGTCATTTCTGTCTTAATGGAGTCATATGGACAAGGCCTAACTCAGCAGTACACTCAATGGTATAATTCAATTACATAACAGACATTCACAAGCCAATCAGCTGGTTTTGTCATGATTGACCTTAAAGCTTTATAATGACTTCCCAATAGAGGCAATGAACACAGCCAATCTAAAGATAAGAGGCCAGTTAAGGAATAGGCGCTAAGAGTCAAAATGTGAGTCCTGGAAAGTCAGACCTGCTTCTGCCTCCTGGTCCTGCAATCAGAACTATGACTGAGATATGCTTCCCCTTGTTGGTCAAACAGTATCTACTGCTCCCACAGCTCTCTACATCTTTTGGCAGCAACAAATTTGACTTTCCAAGGTGCTGGCAGAGACAAATCAAGTCGGGCTGCTTTGCTGCCCTAGGGAACTTCTCATGTCAATCATTCTGGCAGGTGGCTGTTGTCACTCTAGCACATCTACCAAGCCAGACACAAAGATTACCATCATCCATTCTAAAGAAGCAGACTTATTTTGATAGCTGCAAACTACTGACCTACATAGCTGGGCTCCACAATTTTTTTTTCCATATTAGATTTCTTTTTTTTTCCCCTTTCATGTGAAGAATATAAAAAATGACTAGTACAATTAGGCTACAAATAAACCCATTATTCAGTTTGCACAACAGCTTAATAATAAAATTGAACACAAGTGGATGATAATACTATTAACAATATAAGTTGATATTATCAATGCAGAAAAGCTACTGTCTACAGTGTTTGGCATCTTTTTGCCCTTCAGGTTTTAATATGTAAACAGTAAACTTCAGACACACATAAAAGGTTAAAACAAACTATCTGTACATGCACACTGTGCACCACCACATATCTTTGCATTTTAATATGCAGCAGGAAGGAAGGAAAACAGTTATTCTTAAATCATAAGTATTAGTTATGAAATAAGATTCAGAGTGATTAATCAAACTTGTCACAGATCTCTAATATTTTGGTCCTACACGCAAAAGAAATCTCCAGCTGCCTCATTCTGACCTTTCTTATGCATACAGAATGGTCTAGGTAGAGATGTATCTGCAGTCTCCAGGTGCAAGTAAGTGTTTGTTATCAGAAAATTCTTACATGGAATTTGCAAAGTGCTACCAAAATCATTTGGCATATAGGAAGTGTATGTGAGCTGAGTTTGCAGCTCTTTGAGTGTGTTCTCCATAAATGCTCAAGCAGCTGGATATGATCTGCTGACTAGTTAATAAATGCTTATCCTGAATCATGATGCATAAGGGATTTAAAATTGTATTTACCTTTGAAGGTTACTGATTCTATTTTAGACCTCAAGAAGACTTACAAGCCTTCTTTCTTCATTCTTTCTATTCAATCTAATAAAAAAAGCTACCATTTACAAATATTGAATAATCAACATTTTTATGTAAATATTTTTAGAAGGCAGAATTGAAAAAACAGAAATATGAAAATATTGCATAATTTGCAAGCAAGTTTCTGATTTCTGTTTTCGCAAGATTTTAAAAACTTACATTCTGACCATATGCAGAACTTACAAGCAGAAAATAATTGTCATGAAAGGTAATTTTAAACCATTATCTGTGCTTGTATTCTGCAAGCTATTTTGCAGTTAGATCAGCAAAATTAACAAACTGGTCTGAAATTAATTTACAGTTGCCCAGTTCTACTAGACTTAAAACAGTCAATTCCTGGAAGTTTTGGCTCTGGGTCTACATGACACTCTCTAATCAACCTTTCTTAAAAATTAGCAAATCCCTCAATTTTGTAGTAGTGATGAAAAGTTGGAAAATGTCTTATTCAGACTTAGAAGAACAATAAAACAAACAATGCGAAGACCTTTTTGCCCTCAATTTTCATACACTGCAAAGATGTGCTCATGACTTTTAGGGGATGACAATCAAACATCTTGCATCAGATCAGGCTGGCAAGCAGGGATTCTGGACAGCAGGCCAAGAGCATGGCTGCCTCCTGCCCATCTCGCCTGCTGCCCAGCTCCCAGATTCCCGGCAGCCACCACCATTCTCCCCCTGTCCAGATCCCTTATCCTTTGTTTGGATTCTTCATTTGCCACCAGTCTGTGTTCTGGCTGCCCGGCCAGTTTGTAGAGGGGCTTGAGTTTGTTTTCCAGATCCCCAAATACCTAGGTGTCCATCTGCTGTGCTTGGGATCTTCAGCAAACAGATGGGCCAAAACAGACTGTTTGCCTTTGCCAAAAATTCTAGACTGCTGACATTCAAAAAAACCCAAAACCTTTGTAGCCCAGGATCATCTGTAAAACAGCAATTCCTTTCTTACCTATACCAGCTCCAACTAAAAAATAAATATCAACAAAAAACCAAACAGGCTGTGATGCTTTGCTCATTTTCAGTAGTATCCTGGTCAATGCAAAATTCAGTAAGGCCTTCTTTGGAGTAAGATAACATTAATCGGAAATACAGGTGTAAGAAAATTTCTGGAGGTCTATATTCTACATTTCAGTATACGAATGCAACATGCAAAACAGAAAGGACAACCATATGCAACCAACTGGCCACGTTTCTGACTACACCAAGACAGCTCATTCAACATGATGGACAGAAACATGATCAATATCGTTCATAAAACCCCAGCTCTGCTCAATGTGTTCTAATTTTTACAATGAAACTGTATGTATATAGAGGATTCCAAGTGTACAAGTCACACGATTTGTAACATGAAAGATTAATAATGGAATAAATGTGACTTAAACTTTTTCTAAATGTAATGTTAAAAAAAACCCAGCAAAACACAGTTTTTAAAAGTGATATTAAACAAGCGCACTTATGAAATATAAAAAATATTAAAGTAAAACTAAATAAATGCAATAAAAAACATCAAAACACATTTTTTAAAAGTGAGGCTCAGGACTGTTACGTGAAACTAGTTGCTCAGAATACATTTGATAGAGTTGCCTTGATCTCATTACTTATTTTTGGTTTTCACATTTGCTTGAGTATATAACAATGAGATAACCGAAAACAGTTACAGAAGAAGGTGGACACCTATGGTGGCAGAATACAAAGAAGGCATGAGATTAATGGGAGAGCACATGTTCAGATTTTGTGCATAATAAACATGAAGTCATATATATATATATATATATATATACAGTTTCCTTACAAAAATCAAGCTGGTCCTACTTCAGAAAGCAGAAGCTGATCTGTGTTGGTAAAAGTTGTCCTTCTTCAGTGACAAAAAAAAAAAGCAGTGGCAAACAGGTTCCAAACCATCAGAGTGTGCTCTTGGGAGCCATTTTATACTGTGCACCATGGGAAGGAACCCTGTAATTGGTCCATTTGGGTCACCTGACCCATCCTCTCCTCCCCATAGACTCAGCTGCTCCCTATTACAGCTGCCACATCCACAGCCTGGCAGGTTTTTTGTCTCCTGCTCCTCTAGAACAAGGACAATGACCTATGGGTGTACTCTCCCGTTTCAGAAGAAAAAAAATTATAAAAGACCATAAAATTAAAGCAGTTACCGATCAAAATATCTCAGAGTAAATCTAAATGGAGAGACAATGAAACATAAAAGGGGTTCTGATATTTGTATAGGAAGTCTTTTTCCAATTCTAGTCTTCATAATCCTGTGTGTCAAAGGCAAAAAAACACAGTTTTCAATGACCTCAAGTCAAAATGTATATATGCATTATGTGTTTGATTTTGAAAAAGCCCTGTTGATGGACAACTGGTTGAACACGAGCCAGCAGTGTACCCAGGTGGCCTGGAAGGTCAGTGGCATCCTGGATTGTATCAGGAACAGTGTAGCCAATGGGACTAGGGGTGTAATTCTCCCCCTATACTTAGCACTGGTGAGGTCTCACCTCAAGTACTGTGTACACTTCTGAGCTACTCACTTCAATAAGGATATTGAGGTGTTGGAGTGGGTCCAGAGGAGAGCAATGAGTCTGGGGGGGAAGTCTAAGGAGAGGCTGAGGTAGAGCTGGGGTTGTTTAGCCTGGAGAAGACCCAGAGGGGACTTTATTACTCTCACCAACTATCTGAAGGGAGGTTTTAGTCAGGTGGGGGTCAGCCTCTCCTCCCAGGAAACAAGTGACAGGATGAGAGGGCATGGCCTGAAGCTGTTCCAGGGGAGGTTTAGGTTGGATATCAGAAAGCACTTCCTCACAGAGAGGGTGATCACACATTGGAATGACTGACCAGGGAAGCCTTGGAGTCACCATCCCTGAAGACATTTAAGAAAAGGCTGGATGTGGCACTTAGTTCCATGGTCTAGCCAATGTGGTGCTATTAGGTCATCAGTTGGACTTGATCATCTCAGAGGTCTTTTCCAGCCTCAATAATTCTATGATTCACTATAAGACTGATCTGCCTGGGTTGTGCTGTACAACAATGAAGAGATCCAACTTTATGATGTGTGACTACTTCCAGGGGAAAGATAAAATAAAAGGGAAAAGAAGTAGAGGAGAGAGGGTGGGGAGGGGACAAGGGAGAGAAGATGGGAAGGGAGGCAAAGAGTCATTTTGTGTTTCTGCAACACTTCAGTCTAAAACACTTAAAAATACCCCTTGCAATTAATATGTATAGTATTCTTTCTTAATGATCCTGACACCTGAACTACCAGTGCTACTACACACAAAAAATGGAAGTGAAAGTTTGTGGAAGAAATAAAAACAATTTTCACAAAAAAAGCACAAATCCCAGGTGTTATTATCAAGGGTCGGGTGCAAGCATAAATTTTTATTTGACAAATAACACAGGGAAAGTGATATAACAAATAGATTACAAAGAAGGAATAAAAAAAATAAAAAAAATTAAAAAGGGAGAAAGTGAAAAGAAAAAAAATATATGGAAAGGAAGGAGGGGAAAACTCATTTTTCCAGCTTTTGTCCCCAGGAGGAGATCTGTCATTAGCATAAACTAGTCAGGTTCTTGTTATCAGCAGGAGGCTGAAGGTGTCCCATTCAATCCAGAGCCAGTTTGCCGGAGGCAAACTGCAAGTTACATTCAATTCAGTGCAAGTGTGCCCTCCCCCACAGCATTCCTGCTTGTCACATTGTCTTTTGGGGCAGAGAAAATTCAAAATTCCACCTGAGTAGAACCTCACATTACCCCTGTGGATTCAAATGACAAATTACTGGGTTGGTGGTAGCACAGAGCTAAAGGAGAGAAGGGAGACAGAACAGGAAAGGGGGCAAGAGAGAGAGAGAAAATCACCAGAGGTTTGATGTTGTTGAGACTCTCGAAGGCCACCAATACAGCCCCTCTTTTATAGGCCTGTTTCACTTAGTAAGCTTGAGACATATCAGATTGCACAGCCAGAGCAGATTTCTGTCCATTTTGCTCTCCAATCCTTATCTCTTTCATATTCAGGCACTAGGCCATACTCAGGCCCTCATCTGTCTCCTCTCCAACAATCCCTTAGGAAATGCTAATGATTATTTGTTCAGTGGTTTGCAAAGATGACTTGGGCTTGCTCTCTGCAGGCCTGTCCAAGAGGGTCCAAGGGTAAGGTGGAGACAATTCCTCCATCCAGTCCCTTACACCAAGGCAGTTTCAATTGCTCAGAGATATAACAAGCCATTCTATTTCGATTCAATACTGCTATTTGAAGAAAATAAATTAATTCCCTCAGTGCAGCAAAAGAAAACATTACCTAGGGAGAAGAATTATAGAAAAAAGCAAAGTTACTCACAAAGGCCAGGAGAGAATGCATGTTTTCAAACTGTGCAGATGGAAGGAGCTATAGCTTATTAGACGTGGTTTTTATGGCTATAAAACATTCTTTATTAAATTTAATGTACTAGGTTATTTGATTAAAAAAAGGTATTGAAGTAAAACTCTGATTTGCCCTCTTGGGTAAATGACTAACCACAAAGCTATCTGCTAGCATCCTGTATATTGAGTTAACAGTAGCCCAGGTCTGCTTGCTAACTCCTGGAGACTCTTCTGACACAAAACAATAGGATGTTGATTTGGGCTCATTTAGCTGTGTCCAGGCCTTGTAAATAGAATTTGGCTAAGACTTGCTTCCCAATATTATGCATGTGTTGGAGAACTGATCAACAAAAGGACATCACAGTATGTTCTGGAAGACTACCAAAGATCCCTCCCAAATAAGAATGCAAATATTTCCAGTAAACTGGATAAATATTACAAGTAGTTCCAGGAAATCTGGTGTTTATTACAATGAGTTTTATACATATCTATATATTAGTACAATATGTCATGCCTGTTGTCACATCATGCACATCTTTGAGAACTATCTCTCATGCTTCTAGTGCTGAAATAAATGCAATGTGCCCTTGTGGCAAGAAGACCAATGGTATTCTGGGGTGCATTAAGAAGAGGTAGTCCAGCAGACTGAGGGATGTTCTTCTCCCCCTCTAGTCTGCCCTAGTAAGACTTCACCTAGAGTATTGCATCCAGTTCTGGGCTCCCCAGTTCAAGAGGGACAGGGATTTGCTTGAAAGAGTACAATGGAGGGCTATGAGGATGATTAAAGGACTTGAACACCTGCCTTATGAAGAAAGACTGAGGGTCCTGGGGCTTTTTAGTCTGGATAGAAGACTGAGAAGGGATCCAATGGATATATACAAATATATGAGGGGTGGACATCGAGAAGGAAGGGACAACCTCTTCTCACTTGTGGCCTGTGATAGGTTGAGGGGCGATGGATTCAAGATAGAGCACAGGAAGTTCAGCCTCAACATAAGGATGAGTTTCTTTACTGTAAGGTTTACAGGGCCCTGGAACAGGATCCCCAGAGGGATGGTGGAGTCTCCTTCTCTGGAGACATTTAAGACCTGCCTGGTTGCATTTCTGAGTAACCTGCCCTAGTTTTGGTCCTTCTTTGGCAGGGGTGTTGGACTTTATGATCTTCAGAGGTTGCTTCCAACCCCTGACATTCTGTGATTCTGTGATCTTTCTTGCAAGATCAGCAGAGGCACTGAGACAGGCACTGACAGTTCGCAGATTTTTGTTTTAAACTTCAAAAGCCAGCTAGACTGTAGCAGTATGAATCACAAAGACCAAGTTTGAGAATTACTTTGTTGGAAAACAGAATATAGAAGTAAAGTGAAAAGACCATCATGATTTCAGGACAGTGTTAGAATGCAAGAACAAGGAGGAGGACAATATTATGGGTAGATTCACACTGAAATTTTTCAAATGTTTCCTCAACTTCCTTTAGGCCTTGATTAAAATCTATTGTCTTCAGCAGCGTAGCATTAGGACCAGCACACTTTTGACTCAGTGAAATTCTGGGGAAAGACAGAACTACATGGAAGATACTCAATATTTACACAGTAGACTACATTCACGTTCAATGTAAAAATCTTCATTTTTGTCCTGCTTCAGAACTGCATGGAAAAATCCAATTCTTCAGGAAGCTTTATGTTTAAAGATAGGATAAAAGCAGCAACATTGCGTGTTATTTTGACAAAGTCATATGTATTTTCACTGTATCCTTGGGGGGTCAAAAATCCCAACACATGGCTAAATTTGCCGCACACCCTTAACAAAGAATGATTTGAACACCAAGCAACTGGCCCAGCACTCTCTCACAGCAAAATTGCAGTGCCATAGACAAACTTAGCTCTCAAAGAAACCTGGTTTATGGCAGAAGAGAATGTGTACAGATTCCTTCATTTCCATGTTCCTGCAGTAGCTGAAAAGGAAGTGATGGGAGCTTGTTCAAACTAAGCTGCAGTAAAAAGATTAGGCCTTGCACACATGCCAACAGGTCATGCATATTTTGTGGATCCATGGAGTGGCCTCTTGCATGGAGCAATGTTGGCCCAAAATTACAGTATGAAAGAGCCACTGAAAAAGAAGAATGATAGCATTTGCATTCCCTCAGATGAATGTGTAATTCAGGTGATGAGAGTAATGCTTTTAAAGTTTAATATGCTATCTTGCAAATATCTGCATGTTATCATCTTTTGTCTGGGTTGTGTCACCAGACATGAAGATGTTTAGGAAGCCAGCAAGAGGGAAAAATATGGGAAAGACTGTTCTCAAAGTGACCACACATTTTCCTCAATTTATCATTATCCCACACAGTCAAAGTTCTATTTTTTACTAACATATTTTGGAATAAAATTGAATCATTAAACTATTCCCTATTTTTTTTTCCATTTGACTGATATATTTCATTCATATGAGTTACCTACTTTCCAGAAGAAGTATTTAAATTTTTTAAACTGAGAGACTTTTAAAGGAATGATTTATTTTTAAATCTACATACCTTTATATATAGACACACTCAAATTTATATGTATATAAATTCAGAGAATGACATGAGAATATTTTATTTTTACCATAGTTGTTCCTATTAGCCTAAAGCAATTCAGACTTTTCCCTTTTTTTCCTTTTGTTCTGCTTTAGAAGTATAAATTAGATATGAACTTGAAGAACATCTCATAAAATAAAAAAAATCCTATTCTTCTCTGTTCTAAATCATTATTCCACTCTACTGCTTTGCACCTGTGTGATCAGCTATAACTTGTTCATTGCTCTCATGTTGCTTCTTGTATATGATGATGACATGTGTGCAAATAAAATTCCATTCACTGGACACAAGTTATCACTCTCTTTACTTAAATCCTGAGAACTCTAAATTAAGATATCAGTCATTATAGCATTTTTCCATAGACAGCACTGATAGAAGTACTCATTGCTATTCACATTTCATAAGAACATTATTATTCAACTTACTAACAAGTAGACATCCATTGTTCTAATAAATGAATAAACAAAATACTGCATCTGAATTCTCATCCATATTATAGTCAAAATGACAATAGAGCAATAGTCTGAATATCTCAGAAGTCACAGCTACTTTTTTTCTAGCTTGAGGGCAGGGTTATCTGACTTTTCTCAGACATATACATAGTTCATATGTTTAGTTGTATAATGGTCTGAGAATTGTAATATTCTTTCATATTTTGTCAAGGATTAGTTTATGACCTCCTAGCAAATTTCTGCTTTTCCTCCTTAGTTTCATATGAATTTTGCCTTTTCTTCTGCCCTCTCTAAAACAAGTAAATATCTTCAGTGGTATGCGTTGTACAGCAGGACAAGATGGGGCAGTAAAATTTCAGAAGAAAGGTAGATGAATTATAATAAGCAAGTGGGATCAGCAGAGATCGTTTCAGGTGATAAAACAAGACTTGTTCACTTTCAAGATAGCAAAGCTCAAGTTAAAATAAACTATTTGGTATCCAAATTTCTATGAACATAAGAAAAGAAGTTAATTCATGCTGTTTGGACACCTGTATTACAACAGCTGTTGAGAACCATCATTCCTCATAATAATATCATATGCTTATATACAGAAGTTTCCCATGCCTCTATGAAACACAGCATGTGAAACAACATGAATTCTACTTCTGGCAATTTTTTTCTAGTGCTAATTATTTTAAATAAATTTCTGCAACTACCGATATATTCTAAGCCAACAGAAACATTAAGTATTGAATTGTGTGCATACTCATTCAGAGACACACAAAAGTCATGCTTTTTCAGCTTTCAGTCTAGGATACTTAGAATACAATGCATAAGGATGTCAGATTTACATAGAAAAACTGAGTTTATTTGGCAGTTAATTTCTGCCAAAGTGAGCCTTGTCTCTTTCCAGCTTTGTCATCTTCTCCCACACATTTTAACTACTTCTCCTATTCTTCTGACACCTCTACTAAGCCAAAAGAATACTATTTGCTCTCCTCCTCCCACCCACTGATTTTTCTGTCAGCTTAGGGAGCTGAACTGGCACATATATTAAGTATTCCAGAAGCATAAAGGAGACACAAAAAAGGGAAGAGGCCAGAAAAAATATTTGGTCAGGATCAGAAAAAGAAGGACAGAGGGGTACCTGTTCTGCAGGTAAGGTTTTACACTGGCTAAGCTACATACACATATATAAAAGTTCTCCAGATCTTATCACAGTAAAGCAAATGAAACTGCAGCTATTTGATGTGTCTAAAACTATGTCATTTTCACGAGATACCTACTTGTGGTTTTAGGCAACTGTTACCAGCACTTTCTCATCTGCATTCCAATTGTTTTAAAGTACTGATAAAACAGTCTGATACACTGCTGTTCCTTACAACGAGTGTCATTCTTTCCAGATGCAGAGAAAAGGATAAACTCAAACAAGCTTTTAAGCAGAATTCATTGTGGCACTTGAACTGACCTTTCAAAATTATTAGTGAACCAGTAACCAACACTCAAAATTTTAATTTCTCTAACTGCATCTGCCACTTTTTTACTAATAACTTTGCTAATTACCATTAAAAGCATTTACTCTGAACTATTAAAATTTATATGCAATACAGCTAATTAGAAGGTATGTCAATGAAGTGTCTTTTCCCTTACAATTCTGAGACCTAGAGAGTTGCAGTATGACCCCATATCCTGAATATGCGAGCATAATACACAGACGTGAAGAAATATTTTTCCTGTTAGCGTTGATTAAGATTTTTCATAGCAGCTAGTATCAATGCCCTAATCCAGATATTTATTTTCCTACTTTACAGCATTAGGGATAGTAAAGTTAATTGTTTATATACCCTCTAAGACACAGAAATACTCTGGTCATTGAGAACAGTCATACTAAGGCTTCTTAGCTTTATTATACAGCCTAGAAGTCTTATAACTCTAAATGCACACACCACCAAAGAAATATTTCAGACCAGATCCTCTGAAGCAGTAAATCAATATAACTCTACCAAAATCAATGAAGCTCGTGTGATTTACAGCAGCTCAAAATTTGCCTTTTCGATTGTGCCTAGTGATATAAAAGACTCAAGAGGGCTATTACAGTAATATTCAGGAATATATTTTTCAGTAAACTCCAGTTCTTTAAACAGAGACCAAGGAAACAACACACAGGCACTGCACTGTGACACGGTTTTAGCAGAGGATTAGCAAAAGAAGCCTGCAGTTCTTCCTGCAGATTCTACATACCTGTGATTAGGCACCAAGCCAGACACCAAACCTAACCTAGATGCCTGTTCCTGCTACAGTCTGAAAGAGAGGTAGGTCCCACATTTTCCATGTTCCATCCACTGTTATGAATATTCAGGGATGTTTGTTGGTTTCCCTTGTTGTAAGTGAAGCTATGCCACTGGTTTACAGCATACGTCCAGCTTCCAAACATCCATACTGAAGGGGAGATCCTGACATGAATCCTGCTGTAGTTTTAGGAGAGCCCAATGGGCTATGGACTGTCCATATTTTATCTAGTAATATTTACAGTCATATTTGTATGCCAGCAAGGCATCTGGATCACTGTTACAGTCAACTCTTGGATACCATTTCCATCCATCCCCCAAAGTGCAGTGCAAGATGAACATACCCATCACAAGCCCCACTGGTGATTATGGCTTACACTGGGGGCAAGTGTAAGCCACATTACCATAGCTGCTTGTAGAATGTGCCCTGGAAAACTAGGGAATACAATTAAGATGTGGTACCTTAGTGTATACTCAAATTCTCTTGTTAATGCTTCCTGTATCTTTATTCTTTAAAGGTGCTTAGAAGCTGAACGTACTATGGCAGATGTTTTTCCTAACATTTTGCCCAGTGTTTCTAAGTGACTGTATGTTTGCTGCTCAGGACGTGTTCTCCTTGTGGAGGACATAAGCTCACCTTAAAAACTGGTTTGAGATGATTTTAAAATACATTAAAATTGAGAGCTAAGATAGCAAATGTGCAAATGTGCACTGCAAAGTCAACTGTGGTTTATCATTTGGGCTTTTTCTGCCTGTAACGTTAATGTAACTATCCTTACCTGAGGACACAAACACCACAAAATATGGGAGAAGAGCAAGAGAGAGTATTTCTCCTATATCTGGAAAAAGAAGCTGTTGACTAGAAATGGACAACATAAAGATAACAAGGAGACATAATTTAGAAGATTTTCAGCTCAGGTGAATTCACAGTTTTTGTAAGCCAAAGCTTAACACTCTATAAACTTACAGGTGACTTTGGAGCTTTGTTTTTGTAAACATTTTGGCTATTTAAAATGTGTAATAAAATAATGGATTATTCCCTCCTTCCTTAATGAGCCTTTCACATCTCTTACAACACAACTTGACAAGATTAGGGATTGAAGAGAGAATGTTTAATTACTTTTCCAGGCTGTTTATTGTTTGCAAAGGCTGCTTAGAACTGTGGATGAAAAGAGAATAATTATCATTTAATTACATAATCTTTAAAGAAAACGAGACCAAGTTTTGTCTTTGAACTGTATGTATGACAGATAACACAACACTTTCGGGTTCCAAAATACCTCAGAAATCGTTGAAAGATAGTTGAGTGTCTCTTATTATCAGTTCACTGCAGTAATGCAAGGGCACTAGACTTAAAAAGAATTTATGAGATTCTGTGGTAGGCTAAGCTCTGTTAAAACTTTTATTTTTTAAGGTATTTTGGACTGGCAAAAAATACAGTCACACAAAGGGTGAACTGAATTTGTATCCTAAAAGGGAAAAGCAAGAAGCATTGCTTTAATGGATAAAGAAGTGATTAGATAATGTCTGTTATTTCTTACACTCATTCATAGTCAAAGACCTTGCTATATTCTTCAGTGGCGTTTTGCAGCAAGCTATGACAGAAATCCAATGATGTGTTCCTTCTAAAGCAGGGGAGACAGGATTACAAAGAAATACCTTTTTAAGGTATTACCAATTGCTAAGATGCATTCTCTCCTTTGAACAGAGATATGCAAACTTATTAAGTCATAAACTCAAATGTTCAGGAAAATCATTCATAATAGGACTAGTTAATTCTAGTAATTCTAGTACCAGACTGTATCTTGAAAGATCTGCCCTAATAGACCTTCCATAAAATGGCACCTCTCTTATACTGCTAAGGCTGTACATCATTACTTCTTGTTGTACTTAAAAAAATAAATAAAATTAGTCAGTGGGAGCTTTTTTCTACAGAGATCCACAGATTTGGGACTTATTAATGGAGGAAGGTATTAAAAGAAAGAGGGGAAGAAGTATAGTATTTCCCAGATGGGACAAAATTTGTTGTGTTCCAGCCAGCCTAAAGATTATCATAAATTGTGGGGTTTTTGTTAACATGCCTTAAGGTGTGTTAACTCCATTCTAGAAACTGTTTTTAATAATTTAACGTACTTAGATGAACCTTGATGGGACTTCAAAATGAAACGGCAAGGGCCTATTACAGAATAAGCTCAAGTCTAATAGCTGGAAACCTTGGCATATATTGTTGGCATGAATACTGTCTTTACCTTTATATATGCATATATATAAAATTATATACATAGTTGTATATATATAGCTATAAAGTGAACGTTCATATAATATTAAATAACTTAATGACATTATGATGGGTTGACCCCAGTCAGCAACTAGGCAACCACACAGCCACTTGTTCACTACCCCATTTCCTCCAGCAGTGCAGTAGAGTGAACAGGAAGAGAAAAAGAAAATTTGTGGGCCAAAGTCAAAGTAGTTAAATAAGTGATAATAGATGAGAGAATAGAAAGGAAAGACCCTTCCAATAAGCAGACTAGTGCCTAGCCAATTTCTGAGCAACAGACACCTTGGAAGATAACCATCCCACGCTGTTCTTCTCCTTGACCTGGCTTATTGCTGAGGTTGATGTTATTTAGACAGAATACCCCTTTGGAAAATTTGTGTCAGCCCTCATCTTCTTTCCCCCTCTCTATCCCGCTGAGAGTAACCTTTGTGCTCTCTCAATGTATCCTTTTCCTCTGTCTTTGGACCAATACAGGAACATGTTTATCTATTCCTGATAGGATTGAGTTTGTTGTCTCTCTTGTCATGTCCCAGGCATGTCCCAGGAGCACATGGTGAAGCATCTGAAGTTTTCTGCTCCTGGGCATCCCACAGTACCCACACAGGTGAAGTCATTTGCTTTCTGAGTGACAGTTTTATAACAGAGCTTTGGGTGTTTTTTCCCTTTTCCTCAAATATATGGTCTTTGGAATAGCTCTTTGCTTGCTGGAAAATCCACTACAGCTATGGATAAAATTTAGTTTACCACTAGAATACTGGAATTTATATTCCTCACTTCTGCATAAAGTCAGGATTTCTAAGAAAATACAATATATGTACTTCTTTATGAAGTGTATCCTTTTGGATCTGGGAGGTTCACCAGCAAAACTGTAGTACTGTGTTGTATAGTATCAACGGGATTCTTGACTTTCACAGCTGCGTTCACAAAGGCAAGGATTCAAAATCACATACGTAACTGCATTATGTCCTCTCTTGATTTCCTGAAAACACCCTCTCCTACTTTTACCAATAATCTTACATACATAAGTATGTCTGCAAAAAGTCTGTCTAAATGGCTGAGTTTCCCCCCTCTGGTTCCTCAGTGAGTCATTTGAAGTCCTGGTTTCTGAAAATATATTTTTGTTGCATCAGATTTGTGACCTTTTCATAGTGATAAAATGTTGTACATTTTTTTCCTGCCCCCAATTTTGAACAATTTTCATGGATCAGTACAGCTGACACACAAGTTCCCAGGGTCCACTCAGCCCAGAGAAGTATTTTAAATCAATAACCTCTGTTGACATTTCCTACTTCTACTTGGATGTACATGAGATGTTGTCTTGTTTTGCAGACAACTGAAGATATTTTGAAGATGTTTTGCAGACATTCATGGTGAAATAACATACACATCTCTGAAGTGATTTGAATATTGCTTTCCAAAAGTGAACATATCAATACAAGTTCACATACCTCAGCAGAAATTTAGCTCTTCCAGCAGGCAGTATTTTAGTCTTTCAGTCTTCATCAAAGACACCCACTGACACACACACACACAAAAATAAAAAAAGAAAAAAGAAAAAAGAAAAAAAGGAAAAGAAAAAAGACCTTGTAAAACTTGAGAGTTAAGAGTATACCATAAACATAAGGACTTTGTGTCCTCTTTATTTCACTTGAGCCTCCAAGAGCCTTATGTCTCTGTCCACAGAGCTATATGCTTATCTACAGATCTTTGTATGCCAAGAAACCTAATAGCCTAACTTGGTGTTTTAAAATTGAAAAACATATGATGTACTAGATCAGACAAAGGCCTAGCTACTTTGGTATTCTGTCTGAAACACTGGACACAAACAGAACCAGTGAAGGACATTTTCCATCTACCTGTATTCTGTGCCAGGCTCCAAGTATATTCAGTAGGATGTATATTTAGTATTTTTATGAAATGCACACTATCTATTTGTATTTTGTGTCCTTAAATATTTTTATCTTCTATGCTTTTGTCCTTCATCCTCAGGGTCTGGATATTCTTTCACCATCTACATCAACTTCTGGCAATGAGTTTCACAGCTCTACTGTCCTCTTGGAAGAACCACGTCCTCTGGTTTGCCTGAATCTACATCATCCTAGTTCTGTTTCATTACCTAAAAATTCAAGATTCAAAGATTTTTTTTTTTTTGCAAGTTACTGGAGACCTTACAAAGCTTTTACCCTTGAAATTCTTAATATCACTGCTGTAAAGGAGAGGAAAGAAGAAAAATACAAGAAAGGTAGAGACTGGACTCTCTCCTCTTGGTACTACATGGTGCAAGTTAAGAAAAGCAGAGAACAGCTGTAATTTATGCTGCTTTAGCAGATATCCAAGGAGAAACATTTCACTGTTTCTTATCCATCAAGGGTTGATCACGTCCAGCTCACTCCATTTGATCTGTAGCATGAATATAGCCATTAAGTTTGGTTTTGGGTTGGTTAGGTTTTTGGTTTTGTTTTGGGTTGGGTTTTTTTGTTGTTGTTGTTGGTTTTGTTTGCTTGATTTTTTTTTTTTTATGTCAGCTTCTTTGTCTTCTCCCTGAAATGTCCCATTAAATCTTTCTAAAATAGCTGGTGCTCCCTCACAAAAGTTCACCAGCATTTCTGTCCTTGTGTTGTTGTTTTGATTTCTTCTTAAATGCTAGAAATACGATAGGTGTGTTCCAGACATGTTTGTGCTTTAACACGTTCCCAGTCACACATGCTAAATATATTGAAAAAGTTGGGAGAGGAAATTCTGTTGTTGGAAAGGGTGCTGTAGGACTTATTTCATTCCTAATCAGGTCTCTGACTTTTAACCAGCTAGTAAAAAAGATCACATCAGTCTCTTCTTTCTGCCTGGAGTTTTCCCTTTGTGTGTGAGGCCTTGCAGCACTCTTCAATATTTGCGATTTTTACAATCATTGAATGGGCTCACTAAACAATTTCCAAACAGGATTGTTTGGTTTTGTCTTACAAAAAGCATCAACTATAATGGACCAATAAAACTATACATTAAAATTTTTATTTGCTATATGTGTTACACCCAAATTCTTCTAACACATGAAATAAATCTGTCTCGAAAATTATTTTCACATTGACCCTTGAATTGGAATTACTTTGAAGCATATTCCAGGTACATGTCACTCTCTATCTGCCTTATTCTTCATATATTAAGCATTCATTTTTGGACAGTGAGAGAGATTCAGTGAAAGGCCTTGGTATGACTCAGCCAGCCATCCCTAGAACGTCCCTTTGAAGTTCTTTCACTCATTGGTATCCCATACTGAAACAATCAGAATATTTGACAGAATAATTTCAAAAATACTGAGGATATTCCCAATCACAGAAGTCCTTTCCCAGCTTATGATAAGGAATGTCTTCTTTTGCAACTTCCTTCTTGCTCAACAACCTTCAGAGAACAACTCTTTCATTCTTGTAGGCCCTGATGTTATCTGACTGAAAGTTTTGTGTTTTGAAAAGAAAGGAAGTAGATGTCTTCCTCTTCCCTCCCCCCATTACATATAAGAATAGACTATTATCTTGAGGCATTTTTTTCTTTATAAAAAGAGATGTTAGCATAAGAAGGACTTTGATTTAATCATCTCAATGACTCCTGAATGAATGAGGAGAAAGGAGAAAGAAGAGGCAGAGGAATTTGATCATGAGCTTACTCCAGGGTAAGTTAGTGTATTTGACTACCTTGTTTTTATCTTCTTTTCTTCCACCCTAAACTTATCAAGCCTTTAGTGGCAGAACTGGCACAGTCATTCCTCAAAAAAGCTTCAGATGTCAGCCCCTTTGTTGCTCTCTGAGGATGTTGGGGTTTTTTTTCCCCAACAGCTTCAGGGTTTTGACACCAATGTCATTTAAGAACTCATACAGCAGACCTCTCCTTCTCCAGTCCTAACAAGGCTGGGAAATGTCAACATACTTAAAACTTGATGGGACAAAAAGAAATAGGTCAAGCCTTTGCTTTCTCTCATATTATCTGAGAGCAATGGAGGACTCCTCAGTTTTTCTCTTCTTGCCCTTTGAACCTTTACCACAGGGATCCTCTTGGAGGTGGCTGTTTGCCGTTTTTTCTTTATTAAAGGGTTTTTTTTCAATGAATTAGCAAATACTTTTCCCATTGATTCTCGTATCTCTTCCAGGAGAATGAAAGAGGCATTTTCTACAGAAGCAATTGATCTTCTTCCCTTTGTATTTTTCCCAACAGAAGAAGAGAAAGAAGTAGCAATGCCAGCAATGTGTTCACACAGCTGAATGTGTAACTATATATGTACATACACAGATAAAGGTTATCTCTATGCTTACATTACTTAAAATATCACACATTGACCTACGATATTCCCCATGCATAGTGCTTGGAGGCAAAGGGGGAGAGGGAGGAAAAAATGAATTCATGTTTTTATACAAAAGACCTCTGAATTGTTATTTTTTTCTTCAAAAGAAAGTATGAGGGAATTTTAATGTCACAGCCTTTAACATCATTTTAAGCAAAAAATTAATCATTAGTGAGAAAATTGAACTTGCATCTTTTCCCGTACTGCAGAACTGAGCGCAACACGCTACAATAATAGCAACAACAATAACACAATAAAATCACAACAATAATCACAACATTATAGCTGCTTTACAGCAGTTCAAGTACTTTCACACAAACAGTGTCTTGCATCCCATCAGGATATCCTGTGGTGCTCTCTTTATGAAGGAACCTGCACTGTGGGGCAGGAGGGGCAGTGCGGTTGATACTAGCAATTACCTCACACACTTAAGTACAGGTCTTGCTATTTTATCAGCAGTTTGCTCAATATCATTCCTGTCAGTGTTGGAGAAGCCATGTTTGAATTTGCCATCCTGATAGTGTTTGCTGCTTATTGTGACAGGGTCTGAGAGAACATGCTCAAGAAAAATACTTTTTCAGACAATGTCAAAACAAAATTTGACAGGGTATTATTAAAAGGGAGTGATTATTACAACATACACTAAAATCAGTTCCTCCACCTCTGTCTTGCTACATTTTCCTCAAACCACCAAGTATAACTACAAGGATTTCAGTGTAACGATGGGTCAAAATATGGAAAATCTCATTTGCTGAAATTGAGCTGCATGCAATACTTGGTTAATGGGCAGCTGTGTAAGAAGAAAAAATTACATCAAAGACAAGAAAAAAAACTTAATGTCTATTCTTGCTGTGGGTCATGGATAAAAACAGACATCTGAAAATGGATCTACATAACCTATAAGTATGAGAATTAGCCTACCTCTGGATGACTCTGTTCACTTAGTCTAAAAATATCAGTCTGCAGAAAAGAATCTAAGCAGCCAAAGGCATCCAGAAAGTAACTAAAGCATCCTCAAAAGCCATAAGGCATTTATTTTATTCTAATAGTGCCTTGTGCTGTAACATGGAAGATCTCAGTTCTAGTTCCCTGGGCACTTCATAGTTCTTTTGTTGAAATGAAAGTGTGGCAAATTTGAGATGTGGAGGAGACAATAATTCTCAGCTAGTGCAGAAATCTTCATTTCTTTGTTATACACAGAGGAATTTAATAACTCACACTATCTAAGTATCTCCCCACCACCTTCAAACGCAGATTTTTTTCAAATGTTATTTCAATTTTTCTGTTGCAAATCTGAGAGATAATTCTCATACTATTCTGTGCTGGTATTCATCACATCCCAAAACAGCTCAGGTAAGACAGTACAGAAGTATGGTTTTCTTACAGAAAGTAGTTACAGGAAATCATCAAGAGGAGAGGATTTGCAAATGCTCATGCATATATGTAACAGCTTCAGACTGAAAAAATTCTGTCAGTCTTTGCACAACCAGCTCCCACGCAGAGAAGCACACTGCCTCCTCACCACCAAGCATTCAGCAGAAATCTGTTAATTTCACCCAGTCATTGCAGCACACCTGTCTCTAAAATCATACACTTGTCCTACATAGTCTACCAAAAAAAAAATTAAACAAAACAAAACCTGAAACATAAACTAAACACTGTAGAAATGCCATACACTTGAAAATTTTGCAATATATTTTTGCATAAATATTTTGCAATATTATTATTACAATATTTTTTGCAATAAATTTTTGCATATATGTTTTGTATAAAATTCTGCAATATATTTTTGATTAAGATATCTTTGTCTCTGTATTAAGCTCAATTACTTTATATCCCTTCCTTTTGATCTCTTTTTCTGGTAAAAAATGTTACTATGTCTCCAACCTTTTTAATAAAAATGATTGGTAACTACTGTAGAGCACCTTTGAACAAGATTATTGTTTTGAAACATGTAATGTTTTCTGGTAAAGGTTTTACATATTCATTTAAAAACTATGTCAAAATGTTGAAAAGTTATTTTGCAAAAAGTCTTTTCCAGTTAGATTTTCTCTTTCAAAAGAGATTCACATGCAAATTAGAACTACTTCATGATCTCAAATAGTGTTATCAAGGCAGAAGCTTTCTGGTTCAGCTTCAGCCCTCCAAAATTATGCATTTATCTCAGGACTCTAGATCAGCCCTACACAGGCAAAGCAGCCTAAATCTCAAGCCCACATTACTGCACGTTTCCATTGGCACAGACAAAACCAGAAGATGTCCCTGTGTGGGGAATCTTTTCACTTTGAAAATCTGAACCCAGACTCAAGACCAGTTAACAAAGGCAACAAAGATGTAAACACACCTGGTTGCCCATATACCAGAGATATAAATCTTTTAAGAAAAAGAGACATTTTTATCCCTCTTAACAGCTTTTTCCTCTTCGTTGAGCTATCCAAAAAGTCTTAACTGTTCTGACTTTGACCCTTTCTCTATTACTGCTGGTAATATAGAAATCTAAAAAACATTTAGGTTTATTCCCTAAATATTTCCTTGAATTCTTAACAGTAATTCTAAACTCCAATTGTGTATCAGTAACAAAAATACTTCCAATGAAAAACTAAATGTTTGAAACAAGCAATTTGTTTGAACTAGTGTTTCTTCTTCAATCTCAAATTTTTCATCCAGCTGAAACATAGAAAACCAGACCATTTAGCAGCTTTTGAAGAGGCACAGATATGTTTTGCTCTCTCATTTTCCATGCCACCAGTTACAGAGGATCTTTTCCTTTTGCTTAGTCAGAAAACAAAGCTGCCCTAGTAGTACTAGAGTACTATTACTAGTATTCTCCTCTTTGCTTTCAGTTGTAGGCAGTGAAATAGAAAGAAACAGGTGGATCCAGCATGAAAATATTTGCCTTTGAGGCTGGTTCCACCAGCACAATTTTAGGGTTTTCATCACGTGACAGTGTTTGCTGCACCAGGCCTGCTGGGGCCTGATGGGATTCACCTTTCTCCATGGGAGTATTTTTGCTCACTATTTATCAGTACTGTTTGAAAGGCTTTTAAAGTAGGTTTTATGGGTGAGAGGAATAAATTGTGTAGGTGGATGTTCACCTGTAGGTTAATCCACCCCCATGGGGTCTACATCATTCTGTGGTAGATTGAGACCCTTGGGCCACTAGCCATACTTATTAGGTTGATATGCATGGGCTCTATGCTATTCTTTGGTAAGTTGAAATGCCTGGGCCTCACACTATTCCTTGAGATATTGACACTACTGGGCCCCTCATTTTTGCCTGGTGAATTCCCATCCATAGACTCTGAACCATCAGGCACATGAGTGTAGGCAATCACTCACATCTTAGGTGATATTCCTTCTATACCGATTCTTTGGCAGATTCTTTGGCCCCATGGTGCTGGTAGAACACAAATCACAGTGTTCCTGACCATGGTTATTGCTGTAAAACTCCTTCTCCCTGGCTGATGTGCTGGCTGGGTTGAGGTTTGTTATTTCTCCTGTTGCTGATGTTCCTGCATCTTGTTTCTTTGCTAGAGAAAAAAAAAAAAATCACTGAGACTGGCTGTCTCCTCCTGCCTCCCTGAATAGCACAGCTCACCTGCTCCCAGGCTATTGTGGACTGTCACTGGAACCTTGGACTCAGACACAGTTTAGGACTTTACTAGTCTGGACATAATTACCAACTTAGGAGTGTGGGATAAATATTTGCATATTCATATGTATGTATATGTAATATATTTAAATACTTGTATATAATTAATTATTAGTAGTATTTATTATTTCATTACACCTATTCTAGTTGTTTTTTTCCAACCTTAAAGTCTTTCTCCCTTATTTCTCTTTTATCTTCCCTTTTATCATAGGAGAGTACAGGGGGCAATAACAGGGAGTGTCTGTCACCTGGGTATTGGCTAAAACTGTGATGCCATAAAAATCGGGGCATCCATCCACCTTGCAGCTCCAGGTGCTCTTTCTCCCAAACATGTCTGGCATCAGAGGGCCTCAAAACCAAGTGAGTTGCCAGCCAGCTCCCAAGGACCTTGTTTTTATAGGGCTCACCTGCAGCAAAAGGCAGTCAGGAGGCTTGAGACAGCAAGAGGCCACTGTTACTGGTGAACGTGAATGCAGCCAATGCATGTGGCCAAATATGCCTGGTTTTGGAACTGGGGGTTCTGTGGTCTGAAAAATTCCCTACTGTAGCAGAAGGATGAAGGTTATAGGGCCTGGGGGCCACTTTCCTGGGACTTGTTTCTGCCTCCCATTTTGCTTGCCCAAGAGAAAATCTGCCCCTTGGGCACAGGAGCACCCTCTGCCTCCCTGGGATCCATCCCCCTTCTCATCTCGTGTCTGGAGTCCCCTCAGTGAGACAATAGCGACCAGGTTCCAGGGGGCTTGAGGGACCTCAGTGGCACCACACTGACCCACTGACTCTTCTAGGGCCTGAGTAGGGAGCAAACCATTCTGACATCCTTCCGGCAGGAAAGGGAGGCCCAGATGGCCTATGCAAAATCTCTCAGCCCTCCATAAAAGAATTGCTCGCTGCCAAGTGTTGCATGGACTCTTCTTTCCCACCCCCTGGTCCTGCCCCTGGAGAGATGCAATCTTCCCTTTGCAGAGACCCAATGGAGAGGAGATGATTGATCCTGGCATCCTTTGGGCTGCTGTGCCACCGTGACACAAGGAGCCTCTTGGAGGTCACTGTGGGAGGTCCCTGGGGCCTGGATCAGGATAGGTTCAGTCTTAGATTAACACTTGCTCTGTTTCTTAGCATGAAGGACAAAGTACCTCACCAGTTTTGCTGTTTCTTGCTTGTCCATTCTTAGAAAGAGCTCTCCCATTTTACAGGAAGAATCAAAAGTAGCTCCTGAACTGGCTGGAGACTTCTGTCAGGTTTTGAGGAAGAAACTCTTGTCTTTCTCAGACATCTTCTGAGAAGGTCACTTGGAAGTACACAAGGGACAAAATGACACCTGGGACCATCCAGTACAGCTTCACCAAGGACAAGTGGGGCCAAGATCAATAAAAGCCTTGGCTTGAAGAGATGACCATCCTGCCAATGGCAGAGCAGTGACTACCATTTACTCTGACTGTAGCAAGTCCCATGACACTGTCTGGAAGAAGTTCCCCAAGGAACTGGTCATGGCCTCAAGCCTGCCAGTCTTCAAAAAGCATTTGGACGATGCTCTGAGATATATTGCTTGACTTTTAAGTGTCCCTTTGTAGAGTCAGGAGTTGGACTCTATGATCCTCATACATGCCTTCTAACTCAGGATGCTCTATGATTCTATTCTGCTACTCTATATCTCCTTTTTGCATTTTTGTCCCTCTTTTTCACTGTTCTTTTGATGATGTTAAATAGCAATTCAGGAACCCTGAGGAAGATTAAAATAATGAACAGATCTATCTGAGCTACAATACAAAACAAAAAAAAATTATATGCAATTCCCCTTGAAAGCAGTAGTCATCATTATTCCTCTTCGTGGTTATTTAAAAAGTAAAAAAAGAAAGCTGCTGAAGTAATATTTTCACCTTTGTACATTGTCCTAAAGAAAGTGCCATGGTTAAAAAGTCATTGGAAATTCTATTTTCCACTTCCATTGTGAAATTAAGAGAGCATTTTGAACTCTATCCACACACTACAACAGCAGTCTCCCGGATTGTTCTCAGTCTTAAATAGGTGTGCTTTGGAGAAAGTAGAAGGAAAAAATCCTCAATAGATCCCAAATTAATGACATACTAAACTTTTAAGAAGTTTTCTTTCCATATTTATTGAAGCCAGGCAGTTAATTTTGTACTCATGGGTCCCAATGTATTCACACTTTCCTACGGGAGATTTGGGTATTTCTCTGCTTGGACAATTGTGGCTGTAATTATCTATTATCCCAGCAGCCTGAGCCCTTTTGTGAGCACATATTATTAGATGGTGGCAGTGCTCAAATGTTATCTGACATTGGCAAAGAACAATCTCTGGGCCTAGCTTTTCTTCATATATGCTGGTATGTGAATCAATAATAGCTCTTCAGAACTCAGAAAGCCCACCCCAGAGTGAGATTGGAGTAATGAGGGAAAAATCAGGCTCTCCAGTTTGAAATTGCCTTATTAGAGAAACTAGTTGATACTTAGAAGTGAACTTCTTTAAAGTTATATTTTATTTTTTGCCTCATCTGTGGAAACAGTCTACTGAGGATGAACAAGGCCAAATAAGTCTTAACAAGAAGGATGTTGTAGACATTACTGCATCACATAAATACAAACTACGTACTACTCTGCATGTTATCACATATACCCTGTCAGCAAGTCCCATCTGGGAGGTCACTAGAAATTCTTAGAGCATTATGTCTTCATTTATAAAGTATTTCAGATCAGACCTCAGTTAAACCGGCACAGATTTTTTCAAAACTTAGGCAAGGCACAGCACTCCAGAAGACATGCCTTTATCCTTACCCTATAGAGCTGTGCACTTGTGACTGAGCATGCTGCTCATTCAGGGGTGTCCTAGCAGAGGTGAGAGGGAAGAGGCACACACATGGTGACTGCTGGGCAGTGATGTGCTTCCAGTCTCTTACTTTGTCTGAAATTCCTGGCTTTGCAGGAGTCCACAGGACTACAGCACCACAGGATGGACAGTTAGAGCAACATCTAAGCTATGATTTACTTGCCTGCACTGAAGATATTTCCTGTTTCTTTCGCCTAGTCTACACCTAATCTGTAGGAAAGACTTAAAGGATTTGCTTTGCTTAGAGTGGCTGATGAGTTTGGTCATGAACATGAAACAGCATGTGTATGGTTTCTAGTAATAGAAGGCAATGATCCTCCTAAAATTAAAAAGGCTCTTTCAAATCTTTAGTCACTTATGAAGGACTAGCTATCAAGACTGAGAGCAGGACAGGCTCTCTCAAACCTTCTGTCTTCCCCTCTCTCACAGATCACACACTCCTGCTCTGTAAAGAATATTTCTCTGAAAATGAAAGGTTTTCCACAGCACAATGAATTAAATGCAAATTCAGTAATGTATATTAGAGCTTATCTTTATGATGAAGACTTAGTTAACATAAGCACATTTACATGTTTCAACTCTCTTACATTTTCTCTGCCAATGAATCACTGATCCTTTAGGACCTTTCCCCTGTATCCACTTTAGTAGTACAGAAGGAGTGCTTAGAAGAATTTACAGTAAAAGGGTTTGTATATATTTATGATATATTAAGTTCAGCTCAGAAATGTAGAATCTTGAAAAAACAGCAGAAACTAAAATTTCAAATTTATGAATGGTAGAATTCTTCTCATTTTGTGTTCTACATTAAATTAATTCATTGACAGATTTCTGAGTCTGGGCATATGAAAATGCAGAAGTGTAAAAAGTAGTCAGAAAAGTAGTCAGAAGCGTAAATTAAGTAGACATCCTCTTGAAAAATACTAAGGCACAATTTCCTACCCTGCTTTCTGAAAACCAAAGCTACCTAAAGCATGCTTGCTGTGTGCTTTCATAATGAAACTGTACATTGAAATGAATTGCAGCAGTCCATAAAATTCACAAATCTGTTTTCTACACTGTTAATTCATTAGAGCTTGGAATTATATTATGTGAAATATAAAACACCATGGCTCTGAATTAGCCTATGTGAAAGACAAATCTTGCAAGGATGATGAAAAATGAAAAGTTGGTTTTGCATCTCAATGAAACTCAATATCACAGAAGGGTGACTGTTCTTCCAGGAGTGAGAGAAACAACTATGAAAACTCAAGAGACATTAGACGGGATATAAACAGCACTAAGGGAAAGATTCGGATATCTCTGTCTAGACTAAGTAAATGCCACCTTGGGTGATAGATGCAAAGCATACGTTTTAGTCATCAGACAGGAGTGCTTCTCTGAAAAAAAATATGTTCAAAAACACCTGACCTCTGACAGAGTCGGTGGACATATCAGAAACCAAAAGGAGAATTCAAAGAAGACAAAGCCTAAACAGAGAGATGAATCTGCTGTTTGTACAGAAGTTTGCTTCAAAATAACAAAAGGAATCTCCCACACCACAACTTTCCTTTATGCATGTGAAGAATTATAGAATGAATTTGCCTTGGGAGAGACCTCTTGAAAATGCTAACTATACGTATACAGGCAGGAGATCTAAACTTCTACAACTCAGGAAAGAGATCACAGAATGACTGTCCAAAATTCCTTGAAATGTCACCTTAATTGGCAGCACCATTTCATGTCCCCAGCAAAGTCAGGCATAACTACCTGAATAAAGGGGTGTTTATCAAAGAGAATATATCTGTAAGAGCTTTAAATAAAACAGTAGTGTACTGATGTAACACACAACACCGTTTAACAGAGGAACACACTGTAGAGTTGGTGTTTACTATTTCCTGCAGCAAAGAGATTCAGAAGACATTAATCAAATACCCAAGGACAGATCCACTGGGATTCTTAAGTACAGCAACCCTGGGAAACTCCAGCTTAAAACATTGCCTGCCCGGACCTTTAAAATTGTTTGAAGGGATACACATGTACCAGGAGTACGCCTGTATTTGCCAGGAGACACTGCCAGAGACAATATATTGACCCAAATGAATCTTTGCTCCAGATCAGGGCAGAACTTATGTTCTATGAGTAGTAAAACATGAATCAGATTTACATTTCAGAATTCATTCCAGGGTTTCTATGTTAAATGTTTAGTGTAGCAAGTAAGGGAAAATAAAACATTACATTTAAAAAACAATCTTGAGAGAAAATATATTTCTAGGGATTAGAGTTGTTAACTCTTTCTAACATCATTTGGGCAAGTGAGTTGAGGCCATTTTGAATTTAGAGATTTTCTAAAGATAGAACATAGTCTGGGCTAAATTATTGTTGGTTTGTTTGGAACCTCAGCGAGCTATCCAGATGAGGTAAATGAGATGCTATTGAAATGACCAGGGCTTGGTGCAACCATCACCCCTCAGCATTCACAGAGTACAATGTTTATATTTATCTGAGTTACTTATCAAGATATTCTGTACATTCAGAAGGCAGATGCAATGATATATAAAGAATAAAAAATAAATATCTTGCCTTTTTCAGTCAATAGACTGAATTATGTTTAGTCTTAACTTATAAAATACAAGAAGGCATTTGTAAGATAATAAAATCATTAGAACAAAATATTGTACACTAAACATAATCACATTTGTTATTTTTACACTAGTAGTACACAAAAGACACAAAAGATAGCACCTTTCATCTGTTCTTTAACACAAATTTACTAGATGAGTCTAGCTATAAATTATCATCTGACTTTCACTGAAGACTAGTTAATAAAGACAAAATTCCTGAATCCATCCATACAAAAAAAATGACGGAAAAAAAGAAAAAAGGAGGAAAAGAAAAAAGAAAAAAGAGAAAAAAGAGAAAAGGAAAAATAAAAAAGAGAAAGGGAAAAAGAAAAAAGAAAAAAGAAAAAAAAATAAAAAAGAAAAGAGAAAAAAGAAAAGAGAAAAAAGAAAAAAAGAAGAAAGAAAAAAGAAGAAAGAAAGAAAAAAAAAGTGCTATAAAAAGACAAAGCTTGAGAAAATTGAATGTTCTCCTAAACTTCTGGCAGAATACAGGAGGGAGCCTGGCTTCCTTTGTGGCAAGCACATCCATTTCAGTAATAAATAATCCTGATACTTGTGCCTTTCAGTATGAAAAATGTTATTAGGATATAATGAAACAAAGTCAAGCTAGAGCAGTATAATAAACTACTATCTAAAATTTTAAACACTTTACATATAATTGCACATATGTTCAAAAACAAAAACATGCTAGCTTAAACTTCAACAGAAAATGTTAAATTTAAAGCAGTCCATCTTGCAAGTTTACAGACACATTGTCTTACAGCTATTCAGGGTGTTTATACTGTCAGCTATGGCATCATAAGAACAGTCTGTCATTGAAATGCTGAATTAAATCATATTCTATCTTTTACTAAGGCTCAAAGGGCACCAGAATTTGGCTCCAGGCTTCTAAATTTATTATACTGATTTTATATTACAGAAAATTAATGCTGGCTACAAAATATACTGAGTTCATAAAGTAGACAGAATAACAAAGATTGGGAAAATCATACATATGCAACATTAAGCGAGAGAGCATGATTTATCTGTTAATCATTGCCAAATTGTGAGAAAGATTCAGTCGTGTAATTCAAGTAATTACCTGAATGATGCAAACTGTTTCTGAAGTGTTACCAATCTTGCAGGAAGAAATTTATTTTCAAAACTTTGGGTTTCTCCTCAAAAGGTAAGTACTTCCATTTGTCATGCCAGCTTTCATTGCACTGTTACAGAACTGTCCTGCTGCAAAGGACTTACAGAGCCAAGAGAAACTTTAAAAAAGCAAAAGGAGTGCTGAAAAGCCTGTCACCACTGTTAATCAATGGGAAATTTTTAGTAAAGCGCTTAAGATAGTGAGCCAAAAGACCCCAGATTCCTAATGAGTTTTCATTTAATATAGACATCTGTATCCAGAGTTCTGTGCTGCTCTTTCACCTCCTTGACTGAAACTATTTGCCTTGGTACACTAAGGTTTATTGCTTTTATTACGATGTTTTAAAAACATAATTGTAGTTTCATTTCCTTAACCACTACATGTCATCAAACAGAAGTATTCTTAACCTTGCTAAATTCTCTGAACAAATACAGGACTGTTGTGGTCTCATGATTGCCAAGATGGGACAAAAATAGCTCTGTGGTTATCTTTTTCATGAACTCACAGCTAAAAGTATTCTGTAACCATGGCATGAAATTCACCTTGATTTAAAGTGATCGCATTTTTAATGTAGTGCTTTTTTTTCCAGAAAGTGCATGGAAGAACTACTCTATATAGCTTCAGCCACGCAGAATTTCAGTGCCTAGCCTGGTTTACAAAACTGGTCATCAAAATTGCCTATGTTTAGGAAGGGAAGAGAAGAACATTTTTCAAATTGTGCGCACACTAACAGAGACGATTTCTACCCACCTAATATTAATTTAAACACTTGAGGAAAATGTTTACAACTATTCTAGTCAAGTTGTGCCTTCCTTAAAGACAAAACAGAGAACCAGCCTTGAATAAGGAAGGACAGATCTGGCCTATTTCAGGAGTCTACTTCAAGTTAAGGAAAGTCATTGCTTGCATTCTGTTGATGAGATGGTCTTTGACTACAGAGACAGTTCAGGGTGAATTGTATTAGAAAGGAACAGTGAGTCACAGAAATCCCATCTCATATGCTTATATACCTAAATATATAGGAAAGAGCTGGCCTTTGCTAACTAGTTCATCTTTCTATACAACTTCAGCTATAGTGAACACCAGTCAGTCCCAGATTGTTTTAAGTAATATAATCTTGAAAATTAGTATGATTATTTTTGTTGAGTCAGGTGCATTATTCTTTCAATGCAAACAATGCTAAAAATGAGCAACAACAGCAAAGACTTCAGCACAGATTCAACTCAGTGTGTAAAGACAAAATTCAATCTATTATCTGGTCTTTCAAGAGACTTTCACTACTTTATACAAAATTTATCAGGGTCTACATTCTGTTGACAATTCTACCATGAAATAATGACCATTTTCTACTGGTGAAAAAGCTTGGGTGATTCAGAGATATGAAAGAAAAGGAGAAACAGAAGATAAGATATAGAGACAAGTACTAAAAGTCCTTATTTAGTTTTGACACAAAAAGTTATAAAGGGTGAAAGGCTTAAGAAATCATCTGCATATATAAATGCTAAAAAATTCAGCCTAGTATTATAAAAATGAAGGTATATTATCCTGTAGTAGTATCTGTGGCTTCTCAACAACCCAGAACTTTTAAGTTTCATTGTTTTCATTTCCTTAGAATTTATAAGAGAGAATATAGCCTACTGACTGTCATCTTTTCATTTATTTTATTTAACTCTAGTTAAAAGTACATCAGATTTTTAGCTAGTGTTCACTGGCAGACTACAAAAAAAAGGTTTAAACCTTTACTGACATAACTTTGAAAAATACGACAACTTTAGTTTTCAGAGAAAAGATAGAGAGAATTCTGTTAACACATGCTTGTCCTCATAAAAATACACTTTTATTGTTCTCACATTATAGTAAATCAAGATTTCAAGAAATATTGCTTTATATCAAATCCAGGACACCATGCCTTCTAATTTATTAATTTACATTTTAACCAGCAGAGAAGGAAAAGTGCAACTGGATAGAAAGGTTTCATCATTTGAGCTTGACAACTTCATACTTTCAGGACTTAGCCAACACATGAGGTTAATTTGCTGGTTAATCTGTATAAAGGCTTCAGTAACATAATTTTCACAGCTTTCTGTAATGTCTTTACTCAGAATGGTTTATGAATTATTTCATTCAGCTAAAAAGAGATAAATCACCAACTTGTAACATTAAGGAAAAAATCTAGTGCACGATCATGACTCATTAGTAGTAGCTAGTGGTAGTGACGAGAGCTTAGGACTTTTTCATCCCCTAAAGAAGTGATAAAGGACCAACATTTGAACTTCAGCTACATATCTATAGGCTCTCTTTGAAAACAAAGGTATAATACATTATAAAATATTTGGGTTTATGTTTTGGAGGGATTTCTTTACATTTTCAGTTTGTTAGTTAGAAATAGTTTAATACCAAGTTTCTCTTGGAGCCTTTCCATTTATTATAAGTTACAATAGTTTCCACTGTTTACAAGTTTCCATTGTTTGCTAATGTAGCTCATTCAGTTTCAAAATGGTTCTATAAGTCTGTGGGTTTATATTTAAATAGATTTTTTAAAAATCACAAAAAGTAAGACTGCAGAATATGTGACTATCCATCCTTTCCTTGCATGCACACACAAGATTCAAAAGAAACTGAAATTAAAGAGTTAAAGATGCTTTTTGTATGTTCTGTGTGAACAATATGCAGATATGAAAGCTGAATACGTGCTTTTTTACCTGTGAATTACAGTGGTGACATTTTCAAAATCACTTCAAACTGACAGCATAGAAGTTACAAACCCGCTTACAAAGTACAAAAACAATGACTAAGTTTCCAGAGCTCAGACACATCACAGGGTATTCATGCGTGTAGGCTGCTTTGCCTTTAAAGCATCTAGCACAGAATGACAGGCATGCTGCTGGCCTATATTTCCACTGTTGACAACCCCAAAATGCCAGAGCTCAGATCTTACTATTTCCCCTTTGATTCTGACAAACAAAAAGCATCTAGGCATGGAATGTGTACACAGATGCAGATGGGACAGAAGTTGATAAACGCTTAATATCAGCCCAAACTTTTCTTCCCAGTAAACTGGTTAACTTCTTCCACTCTCACCTACTTCCATCCTCTACTGACAACAGGGCACATTTGCTCCACTTCTCCACCCAGCCCTGAAAGTGCATGTACTTCTACTCTGGAACTTGCCAAGGTCATTTTATCTTCTTTTTCCTGAAACAGTGGCTTTTCTACAGCCATTCCCATTTAGCACCACAGATTACTGGTCTTGAACAAAATTACCATCCTCAAATGTTTGTAATTGGACCTCCCACAGGCCTCTCAAGGTGTCCTTATAACACCTACAAACATACTCCCTGAAATCTTCACTGCACTTCAGTCCCTCCCTGTTCTCCCCACTAATTCATGTTAACAAGCAGTAGCCAGTTATTGCCATCTGTTATTCAAACAGCCTCTTAAATACATTTTAATTTCCCCACCCCTCGAATAGCCCTCAGTTATCTTGAATATATTATTTAGTTCTTATCCACCCACTCTGCATAATTCCTTATTCTTCCCTTGGTATTTATCAATACACAATATACTTCACATTAATATTAACACTAATCAATTCCAAATATAATGGTTGTATATTAATACTTAACTAAATTTTAACTTCTCAAATATATAACCTAAAAAGTTGTAAAGATTAAAGTTTTAATCTGCACATATAAGTCATTCCAGTTCCCAATGCCTGACTCTGAAAGATCTCCTTCATTGACTCACTCCCTTGTAAATTTTCCCTGGAGTGTTAACAAGGAGAATGACGACATGTTCTTTGCAATTGGGCCAAGACCTTCTCTCTCAAAGCTGTCTGTATAAAGTCTAGGGCAAGATGGGGATGGGAAGGATGGTGTGGATAGAGGTGGGGTGTGGGGCAGAATTTCAGTCTATTACAATTAGTAGAATTGAACTGAGCTGAGTTTACAGCACACAATGAGGGTCTTCAGTTTGAATAAGAGTAGATGTAGTCCAGTTGGTACATGATATCTAACTCACAGAAAGCTGTACTATTCTTATTGCCAAATTTCTTGACAGGCTTGAGATGTGGGCCCATGCCAGCCTCATGAAGTTCAGCAAGGGCAAGTGAGAGGTTCTGCATGCAGGTCAGGGCAACACCAAGCACAGATACAGGCTGGGAAGACAATGGATTGACCTGAGGAGAAGAACTTGGGAGTGCTGGTTAAAAAGAAGCTTGATACGAGCCAGCAGTGTGCTCTTGCAGCTCAGAAAACCAATTGTGTCCTTGCTCCATCAAAAGAAGCACAGCCAGCAGATCAAGGGAGGTGATTGTCCCCCACTACTCCATCCTCATGAGACCCCACCTGGAGTATTGTAAACGGGTGTCTTGAATCAGTGCCATGGTGTTTTAAAAGTGGGGGCCCACAGGGATGGCTCCTGTGGGAAGCTGCTGGAAGCTCCCCCAGTTCCCATTCTGTCCCCTCCTCTGCCCAAGGCTGAGCAGATACAGCAAGATGGATGTGCCTCTGTGAATAACATATTCAGGAAAGGGGAAACAAAACTGCAAAGATATAAATAAGAAGACCTGCAGAACAGAGGAAAGGAGGAGGTGAGAGAGCAATGGCAGAGCACAGAAACCAAGGTCAGTTAGGAAGAGGGGGAGAAGGTGCAAGTTTTCCCCTCAGCCCGTGGTGAGATGGCAACTGTGCCCCTGAAGCCCATGAAGAAGCACAGTGGAGCAGTCCTTGAAGGATCACGGTGGGGTGGATCCACAATGTGGATTTTGAGCCCCTGAACTGTCACAGGTGGGCAGGTGTGTAGCCTGTACAGGATCACAGGATCACTAAACTAGGGCTTTTTTCCTACCCAAGCTGAACCTGCCCATTTTTTGCCTGTTACCATAATTGGGGAATGAAACCCCCTCTGTCCTTGTTTCTATTAGGAGCTTTTGGGTGGATTTTCTCCTCCCTGTCTCAGAGTGGGTGTGGGGAGTGAGCGAGCAGAGGCCTGGTTGGCACCAGCAGGGCCTACACCCTTACAAGAGGTCTGGAGCCCCCAGCACAGGAAGGACATGGAGCTGTTGAAACGAGTCCAGAGGAGAGACATGAAGATAATCAGAAGGCTGGAGCATCTCTCCTATGAAGACAGGCTGAGAGATTGGGGGTGTTCAGCCTGGAGAAGAGGAGGCTCCAGGGAGACCTTATGGCAACCTTCCAGTACCTGAAAGTGGCCTAGAAGAAAGCTGGGGAGGGACTTTTTACAAGGGCATGCAGTGATAGGACAAGAGATAAGGGATTTATTCTGCAAGAGGGTAGATTTAGATTAGACATTAAGAAGAAATTCTTTACTGTTAGAGAGGTGAGACACTGGTGCAGGCTGCCCAGGGAGGCTGTGGATGCCCCATACCTGGAGGTGTTTAAGACCTTGAGCAGCCTGGTCTAATGGAAGAGGTTCCTGCCTATGCAGGGGGTCAGAACTAGATGTTCTTCAAGGTCCCTTTCTACCAAATCATTCTATGATTCTATGAGTTAGTAAAAACAGGCTATCATTTAACTAGCCTACCTAGATCTCAGTTTTTCTAAACAATTTGAATACATGGCAATAATGAATGCATAAAGCCATTCCCATAAGAACAATATACAGCCTGTGCAAGAAATTAATTTCATATAAAAAAATTTATATGAAAGAGCAGTCAGAACTCACAGACTGTGCTTTTTAAATGAATGCAGTTCAGAAGGTATAAAGAGGAAACCATTTAAATTTATTTGTGAACTGGGGTTTTGGTTTAGATGTAGCAGCTGCAAAGAGGAGAAGAGGAATAGTGTGACTATACCAAAACTGTGCTGGATTACAGGTACAGAAAATAGAATGGTTTCAGTGATCAGGAACTGTATAAAAACTTCCTTTGGTCTATGTAGCCTTACAGTACTCTCATTTCTATAACAGCAAAAGTACCATTTAGTTACAGTCAGAAATCTTTGGTAACTCCATTACTTACTATAATCTGTTACCAGTCTAACAGCAGAATTTCAACTGCTTCCTTACAACAGAATAAACCACAGATATTTGTCCCTAATTTTTGTCCCAGACTAAATGCTTCAATTAATTTAGGATTAAAGAGTGTTTCTTTTAATTAAGTTTTTGTTTATAAATAAACAAATATATTTATGTTCTAAGATTTTAGCAAACCCCAAGCTGCCAAAGAGCTAAATTTTCTTCCAAAGATTTGTACATGAGAAAACTTAATTAATTGGTGTATAAATTAAATAACTAAAGTCTTTATAGGCTTGTGCTTGTCTTGGAGGGGTTGTGAGGGTGAAAAGATTTTCTTTTTTTAATAAGAAACCTTCCTTTCGAAGGGGAGGCTATGTGAGCAGCGTCCTGAATACTAATACAATTTTATCTAAATTTTCTTGAATAAGATGTGAAGCTCCCTTTGTTAGAAGATTCCACCATCACTGAAATCAAGACTCTTGCGCTGCTTACTGAGTTCTGGTACATGGTTGTTTCCTTCACAAAACAGCTCTGCAAATAGGGCACTCATCCTGGATACTGACAGTTCATTTCAGAAGCAAGTTGAAACAGGAAAATCAATAGACAACTTCTCTACTTTAAATGCTGTCTGTGGAAGAAAAAGGATAACAGTTTACAAACCAAAGTGTTTCAGCCTCCTTGGCTTGATGATGGCACTAGCAATTTCCAAATATTCTGTGTGTGAGTGTGTTTATGTGTGGGGCAGAGGAAGACACATAGAGACAGGCTGGAAGTTTCTTGATTAAAAAATCAAAACAAACCAAATCTTTTTATTCCTGAAAGTAAAGAGAATAGCAAAAATTCAATCTACCTTAGAAAATAGCAACTACTTTAGGTTATTTGTTTTCTACATTGTTGAAATAGCCTGGCATTAGCAGAGTGAGCAATCATTTCCAATACTGACAATCCCATGATATATAAAGACCTTTTTCTGTATTGATCAACGTCTATATGAATGAGCAGAGTAGCTGACAGCTGCATGTAAGCCAGTATATAACTTCCAAGTAATTTTTTAACCTTTCATCTGAAAGTTACCTTACTCAGCAAAATAACCTATCTCATGTCTTGGAACATGCAACTTAAAGACCCAGCAATTGAGATGAAGGGGAAAGCACTTCTCTCTTGCAGTAATTTTCATGGGTATAATAAGTCATTAATCCTGTTAGACTACCAGTACACAAGTAAAGCTTATATTTTAGAACTGTTATTTCAGACAAATCTTAACCTATGCACTCCATCTCTCCATCCTCTCAAAGTGCAGAAAATAAAAAAAAGGGGGGGGGGAGTGATACAAATTTAAGACTATAATTTTGCAATACAAGAAAAACTGCTCATGCTAGTATTATTTCCTTTAAGCAATGTAATTTCATGCTGTTGCTACAGCTTTGAGGAATTTTTCTCCAACCCATCATCTTCCAAAAACCTGAAACCCAGCTAAGTTACTTTTTCCAAGGAAGTGAAAGTTCAGATTTGCATTGGAGTAAAACCAGTAACGATATCAGTAAAATAAGTAACAATACATTTAATAGTTAAAATCCTAAAAAAAAAAAAAAAAAAGAGCTTGTCTACTTTGAATAAACATTGGAAGATCACATTAGAACAGAAAACCTTCCCTACAGTTTACATTTTCATGTTAACCTCTTGCTTCCCACCTTCTCCTAATCCTAACATGCATTACAAAGTGGAGTCCTATATACTAGACCATTTTTCTGACAGTCACTTTCTGAGAAACTGATTCATGATTACTGTCTGCATTCATTAGATGTACTCATTAAGAGTCTAGAACAAGTGTTTAATCTGAATTTGGCTGAGAGCTTAAAGAAAATCTTTGAAGTATTATTCTTGCATTTGTGAAATAGTGTACCTCAAATAATTTCTACAAACATTGGTCTTTACCTTTATCTGTCTTTTAATCTTACTTAGGTAGCATGTAACACAAGAACAACAAAAATGTTTATTTATAGTAATAAACCATAAATACTGATTTGTTACTGTAAAACAGACATATTATGCATTGGACAAGAACCTATGCATTCTGTCAGTAGCACCAAGAGACACTAGGTGCACAGGTCAGTTATGCCTGAGCAATTATTTAAGAAGCTATCCTTTTCTTGTTTGTTAATTACCAGCAGCCAGCTGAGATACCACATCTAACTCCATTAACACTCCCTGTCATTCAAATATAGTTTAGGCTTAAAAGCCTACCTGAAATCACTATTGAAAGTGGTACAAAACTCTTGGTTAAGGCTAATTTTATCAACTCCACAGTAAAAAATTCTTCAAAGTAAAAAAGTTTTTATGAAGACAGGATAGGTGGTCATTGCTAATGAGGTAAGGAAAAATCATTCTGTTCTTGTGTAACTGAAGTATAACACAATGCACCACCTGGGCACAAAATTGAACAAAAGAAGTCTCATTTGAACATGAGGAGCTTTTTTAACTTTAAGGGTGTCAGAGCACTATAACAGGCTGCACCAAGAGGTGGTGGAGTCTATCTCTGGAGACAATCTAAACCCACATGGATGCCACCCTGTGCAAATTGCTCTTGGTGAAATTGCTCTGGCAGGGGGGGTTGGCCTAGATGATCTCTGGAGGTCCCTTCCAACCCTGATGATTCTGTGATCATACCAACTATACAACATCATCTATATAAATGCTGTTGAAGGCTGTTTAGGCTTCACAAATATAGCCAGTTTCTAGTTCTAATACATACACATAACCCAGAAAACATAAAAAGCTCTCCAAGCTAAGACCTTGGACCATGCCTACATATCAGTGTAAATATGATTTTAAATATTTCAGACAAGAAATCTGAAATAAGACAACTGCTTTGAAAAACTTAAGCCGTGTTACACAGTAGTTGCAGCTTGTTAAATATGCCCCTTTCAACTAAAACAAAATGCATGTAAAAAGACACATAATATAACAAAGTTGAGTGATTCAATTTAAAATACTGTAAAATAGGGCCTAGGTGCATATTGAGGTCAATTAACAGCTTCCAAAGTATTTGTTATTATTTCCTCTCACTACTAAATGACAGGAATAATTGCCTGCATTACAAATATTTACTGAAGGAATACAACAAAACTGACACCCCAAAGATTGGGATCTTTAACAAGGACTATCAAACTTCATAACTGCAGCAGGAACCATCTATCTTATGCAAATCTCAGAGGCTCTCAGTTCTATGGTGACCATTCTATGGTGAAACCCCTAATGAAAGATCCAGGACTGAAAACAAGGAATAAGTTAACCATTTGGGGTTTTTTGGGGTGCAATATAGCAGCAAACCCAGATAAACACAGACTACATTTATTATTTTTTTAAATATGAAATAATCTCCTGGACTGCCTAGCAAACACCTCCTTGGTTTATTCACTATGCAGTGCAGAATGGAGTGCTACTTGAAGAACTTACAGATAGAGCTTTAGAACTAAGTGTGGAGAGCTGTATGCTGCATCACAAGTCTACACCTGATGTAATTAGTCCTGCATCTCATAAGTGCAGCCCTCAAATAATGTGCCTGAACAGACTGTATAGAAATCTGTGACTGAACAAGCAACTCTTCCCAGTGTCGTGATGCTCTACAGACAGACAGATCTACTTGTTAGCTCAGCACAGCTCAAGGATTTATACTGTAGCATGTATGTTGAGATGACTGTACTGTTTAGATAGAGTAGGATAACCTTTTTAGAAAAAAGAAGCATTTCTAGAAGTAAAAATGAAAATTTCCATTAGTTCAAAAAATAAAACCAATGTACTTCTTTTTCTTATGCTGACCTAGTTTAGGCAACACTTAAAGGTTATGGCTAGTTTGTTTTCTAAAAGGTCAAACATAATCAGAAACCTTTGTTTGCTCTTTCAGGAACAATTATACCCCACACATTTCTTTGTGACGGGAAAAATATAGGTAATAGGTGTCCACAATTTATTTCAGTCGAAAACTTTATATCAGCTTGATCACTGTTCTTCAGGGTCCTGTCTTGTTCAACTGACTTTTAGATAATTACACAAAATTTATTTCAAGTGAAAAACCAGCAAAAGCCAGAAAATAAAAAGTTTCCATCTTCAGATGTATATTTGCACATCTTGAGATCCTGAGACGTACAAGTTGCCAGCAAAGTTAAATCTGATCCTGCTTAACCAAGAGGTATTACAGGAGCTTGTCCAGTTTTCCTGTTGATGTGAACAGGATTGTCAACTGTAACTAAACTGAAATTTTGGAAAAAACACTAGTTTGTCCGTAAGGAAAGGTTTAAATAATTTGCATTATTCTGCTTAAGAGTTATCCAGTATTATTCAGCCAACAGTAAACAGTAATCTTTGAAAAGACATGTGATGATTGACTATGTCATTTTATCTTTATCTTCTCTGTTTCCCTATTTAAAGTCCGTTTCCAATGGAGCTGGGCACCTGATCCATTCTCAAAATGCCATTACTACTTCTTTTTTTTCATATTTTCCTACAAGAAGATTGAAAGAAGCTTGACTATGGGAGGCTTGAAAAAAATTGTATGAAATTCAAAATAAGCCTTCTCCTAAGAACAGTAGCATAAAAAGTAAATTTGTTTTGGTACGTTTTCTGTTCCTAAGTAGTCTGACTACTGGGAAAAACATACTTTCCAGCAAAACTTAGCTCTCACTTTGATGCATTCTCACTGCAGAATGCAGTAATTTAAAATTTTAAAATTTTAAAAAGCAGAAATTCTTCAATGACTGAGAACTCATTGCTTAAAGTACAATGAATTTGTTCTATATAAAGGAGGATAATTTTTTGCACAGTGGAGAGGAATTTTTCTTTTTCTAAATTTGACACATTTAGGATTTATACTTCACAAATTCAAATTATGAAATTCTTAGCCTGGTAGTTTACTAAATGGTTGATTCCTGATATTGTTAAGAAAGATCTACCACTAGATAAACCAGAGTACTTTTCTATTGTGTTAATATTTGTGCATTCATTTTAAAATTACGTTTTGAGTTACTACTATGCATCTAATAGTAGTTTTATTCATTTCCTCATACAATGAGGTCAGATCACCCCTAAAGCACAGTGGAAGCTCATTATTTAAAGTTGCTGGTTGAAAAAATGTCTTAAAAAGTAGTTTTAGGTCTATTCCAATAGAAATTATTTTTCAATTAAACCCAAAGAGAATCCCTGACATCCACAATGAAAGGTTTTTACAGTCAGCAAGATTTGTTTTTTGTTTTGGTTTTGGTTTGGGGTTTTTGTTGATGTTGTTGTTGGGTTTGGTTTTGATTTTTTTTTCATTGTAATAATTTTCATCAATAGCTTCTTCTATAACTACACAGAAATTCTCCTGAAAATTCAGCTTGAGAAACACAGTGATCACGTTGTTTTTTGGTATATTTTTAAGCAATATTCAGAAAAGAAAAAAGATATTTAAAGCATAGAGATGAGATCTGGGTGTGCACAGAAAAATTTCTTTTATCTCTCAAAAGAGCAATTCAGAGATGATTAATGGTTCCATGTAAAGGACACAGAGGAAACATTAATAGAAAACATTTCCATTCCAAAAAGATCTATTTGCCAGCTCTCAAAGCAGACTATTATATGCTGTAGGTAATTGAAAGTAAAATAATAATGTTCACAGAATGCCAGATATTTCTATTTTTTATCTGAACACTTAGGGGTTTACAACACTCATATCGCTCTGTCTGCGATATATAATCAACCACTAGCATTCTCATTTGGTCATCCAAGTATTTTAAAAATCATTCTTCAACATTAGTTTTTGAATAATATATAGTTTCAGTGCAGAATTCCAATCAGACTTAACTGCTGCAGTTCATAGACCAGGGTATTTATTTTGAATGGATAAAAAGTTCTGTTTTTATTAATAACGCACTAAGCTAAAATTACAGGGAACCTACCAGTTCTTCTGATGCTTCTGCTCTAGGGGTGTAACACAGCACAGAGAAGTGAAAGGCAACTGAAAGTAGTTAAGCTCTTCAGACAAAATAGGCAGCAGATCAACCAGTCAGAAATTGAGAGATTTCAGATGAGTTGCCGGATAATAGAAAGAAACAGTCACCTTAAGAAAGCATAAACAAGCACACAAATTACATGGATTGCAATTCCATTTAAAAAATTCATTTCATCCATTGCTGGAAAACTAACACAACATACCATCCCCCACTCACTATTCCAACAATATGTTCACACTTACGTTGGTGTGGGAATCATGCTCCAAAATTAACTATTAAAAATTAAAAATTAGTGGCAAAATAACTGTTAGATTTTTGGGGTGTTTTTTTTTTTTCTTTGAAAATCAACTTCTATTAGGAATTTTGTTAAATTCATTCCCTGTTATGTCAGAACAACAGAAACTGGTTTTATTCACCTTCAACACAACTGGTGACAGCTCTTAGTATCTTCACCAATGGCAAATAACACTGAAATTATGTTTCCAGAAATCACAGAAAAAAAACTTCCAGGAGCATGTAAAGAAAGGAAAAAATCTGATTCTATTTTTCTTTTCATTAAGAATATATCTCTACATAACTGTAGTAGCAGGAAACATAATTTATATTAAGTTTATATTATAACACATCCTTTACAAGTCTAGGCCTTAGGTATACAAAAAGACCACCACCTCACACACTGGTACAAAATAAAATCCTAAAATTCTAAGCAAGACTCTAGTTTTTAATATAAAATAGAGATTTTAATAAAAAATATAGTTTTTAATAAACTTTTATCCACAATTGATCTAGACACTCTCATTCTGCAATTGGAAGGAAAACAAATGTGACACCAAGTGTTGAAACTGTGTTCTGTTTCAGTGCTAATTGTGGTACTCCTATCTCAGCTCTTTCAAACTCAGGGAGGTGCAAAGCTTTCTTTATTTGTTGTTTGACACAGAATTTACTGTAACTGCCAATACACCTCTTGTTCCCCAGAGAAGTAAAATGGCTTCTTCCAGCATTTCTCAGTCTCGTTTTACAGCTGCTTGTGAGGAAAAAAAGATTAAGTATATAAGGGGTTTAATAACGAAAAATATTTTTTCTTTACTGTCTGCCAAACTTTTTTTTTTTTATTTTTTTTTTTGTGTATAGCAGGGATGGTTTCAATTACAGAGTGCAACATTCCCAGCTAACTGGGACACAATTGTTTTTCAATTGTGTTTTCTCATTTTTCCATAAAACTACATTGTTACCTTTGCTCATGGAAGACAGATAAAAGGAACACTCTCCCCCCCTCAATTTTACACTTAACCACTCTGTGGTTTTTTTGTTATCCACCTCAAACCACACTGATCCTGAACATTCTAATCAATTTGGTTAGAATGCCCCCCAGAATCAAAATTTACTTTTAAATACTTCATTTGTAGGTGCTATTGCAGCTTGTTAAAACAATTGCCCTTTTCATGCCATGTGCACAATACTTCAGAACAAAAATGTTTTAGCTCTACACAATCCCAGTGATTTAAAACTCATTCAGTACTTACCTCTCAGGTGGAGAGGTACTTGGCTTGCAATACATCCCAGGATCCTGAGGGAAAAAATAAAGAAAAAACTGTGCAAACTACACCACTGTAAGTCTCTAAGGACTTATATGAGTTCAGCTGTGTGGGTTTTTTTATCTAACCTGAAATATAGTGGTCAATTGCTTTTTAGTTAACTTTATTTTGCAGAACTTATTTCTACTATAATTCCTTTATTTAGCTGATAATTTGAATACATTTATCATGGGGTTTTTTCCAAAAAAAAAAAAAGGTAATTTAAAGTTGAGCATTGACTTCATGCTATAAGATGTTATGATATCAGGAGTCTTTTCTTATCTCTGACCTGTAAAATTTGTCAAANACCTTAAGAAAGCATAAACAAGCACACAAATTACATGGATTGCAATTCCATTTAAAAAATTCATTTCATCCATTGCTGGAAAACTAACACAACACACCACCCCCCACTCACTCTTCCAAAAATATGTTCACACTTACATTGGTGTGGGAATCATGCTCCAAAATTAGCTATTAAAAATTTAAAATTAGTGGCAAAATAACTGTTAGATTTTTGGGCTGTTGTTTTTTTTTTTCTTTGAAAATCAACTTCTATTAGGAATTTTGTTAAATTCATTCCCTGTTATGTCAGAACAACAGAAACTGGTTTTATTCACCTTCAACACAACTGGTGACAGCTCTTAGTATCTTCACCAATGGCAAATAACACTGAAATTATGTTTCCAGAAATCACAGAAAAAAAACTTCCAGGAGCATGTAAAGAAAGGAAAAAATCTGATTCTATTTTTCTTTTCATTAAGAATATATCTCTACATAACTGTAGTAGCAGGAAACATAATTTATATAAAGTTTATATTATAACACATCCTTTACAAGTCTAGGCCTTAGGTATACAAAATGACCACCACCTCACACACTGGTACAAAATAAAATCCTAAAATTCTAAGCAACACTCTAGTTTTTAATATAAAATAGAGATTTTAATAAAAAATATAGTTTTTAATAAACTTTCATCCACAATTGATCTAGACACTCTCATTCTGCAATTGGAAGGAAAACAAATGTGACACCAAGTGTTGAAACTGTGTTCTGTTTCAGTGCTAACTGTGGTACTCCTATCTAAGCTCTTTCAAACTCAGGGAGGTGCAAAGCTTTCTTTATTTGTTGTTTGACACAGAATTTACTGTAACTGCCAATACACCTCTTGCTCCTCAGAGAAGCAAAATGGCTTCTTCCAGCATTTCTCAGTCTCGTTTTACAGCTTTCCCCCCTGCAATTTTAGTTAACCACTCTGTGGTTTTTTTGTTATCCACCTCAAACCACACTGATCCTGAACATTCTAATCAATTTGGTTAGAATGCCCCCCAGAATCAAAATTTACTTTTAAATACTTCATTTGTAGATGCTATTGCAGCTTGGTAAAACAATTGCCCTTTTCATGCCATGTGCACAATACTTTAGAACAAAAATGTTTTAGCTCTACACAATCCCAGTGATTTAAAACTCATTCAGTACTTACCTCTCAGGTGGAGAGGTACTTGGCTTGCAATACATCCCAGGATCCTGAGGGAAAAAATAAAGAAAAAACTGTGCAAACTACACCACTGTAAGTCTCTAAGGACTTATATGTGTTCAGCTGTGTGGGTTTTTTTATCTAACCTGAAATATAGTGGTCAATTGCTTTTTAGTTAACTTTATTTTGCAGAACTTATTTCTACTATAATTCCTTTATTTAGCTGATAATTTGAATACATTTATCATGGGGTTTTTTCCAAAAAAAAGAAAAAGGTAATTTAAAGTTGAGCATTGACTTCATGCTATAAGATGTTATGATATCAGGAGTCTTTTCTTATCTCTGACCTGTAAAATTTGTCAAAAATAATATAAGTTGTTTTTAAAGTTGAATATTTTTAGAAGAATTATGTTTCCCATGAGATCCTTAAACAATGGATGGATGTCAGAAAACGAGGGAGTACCCTGAAAAAAGCACTGTGGAAATATTGCAGAATGAAAAAGCAGCTGATGGGGGCCAGTTGTGCACCATAGACTCTCAGCTGCAATGCAAGGTTCATAACCAGTTCATGGATATAAGTTGTTCATGCAGTTGTCAGGCATGGCATGCATCAATTTATGATTTAGGGAATCTGGGTCATGGCCAAAAAATAAGCCTGTTAACAGGAGATGGGGCTGGAAAGGACACAAAGTGGTAGCTGCACATGAATTCACTCCCATGCCCAATGATTTTCATCTTGGGTATTCCTGAATCCAAGTAATTCTTCTTTTTGCATTTAAATAATTTTAATTAAATACCTTGAATAAACATCTTGAGCCTTTGCTCATTGGACAGCTACTCTAGGTACTCTTGAACTACACGATACACTCAACATGAAGACTTGGAAACGCCATTGAGAATCTTGTTGCAAGCACTGTGTTTATTCAAATATATCTTCCTTCTAAAACATTGATCTCCCTTCTTAGCAACCTATTTAAATCAAAACTAAGCTCTTTTTTTTTTCTAGAGATGTGAAAATGTTTCCTCTTGTCCTTATCTTATTTTCTGTAGAATTTACCTTTTCTTTTTATGTCATCAGTTGTCTGCATTTCATAACTCATAATTTATATCCACGTCTATGAAACTCTCAGTTTTTTATAACATACTATATATTTAATATGAAAGAGACGCTTTTACTCCTACTGCCACTTCCAACAAGGACACTAAGGCTTTATTATGGATGTATCAGAAAGCATTACAGCTAAGCAGAAAGGCACCAATAAATTATTCAGGTCATTCTAAGTGAATGGAAATAAAATCTTCATATACAACAGCATTCCTTTTGGAATTTAACATTTAAGACGTTACTCTAGATTTAAGCATTACATTTTGTAATATGCATTTAATTTCCTCCCCATTTCTGCATAGGTGGAAGAAGGTATGTTTAATTACCATACACTAGGGGAAAAAAAAACAAACTAACCTCCATTTCTTTCCCTTACAATAACCTATTAGAAGACTTTTGCATAAAACACTTCTGGGAAGTACTTCATTTCTTCTGAATCCCAAGACTTGAATACATGTTGCATGGTCCATTAAAATCTGACTGCTTTTCTTTTGAATTCTCCAAACTTCAGAAATTATAATCACAGGTCATGATTGTGGATATTAAATCTTGACTTAAAGTTAGCCTGTTTCACTATGCAACACAAGCCATATTTGCTGTAGTGTGGTAAAAATCAGATTTTGCATTTGTAAAAAAAGGGCAAAAGAGAATTAATTGTTCAAGGATGCCATTAGCCACACATAGGAACAGATTACTTGGCAGAGAGGCAATGATGTGCAAAATGTGTAAAATGTATATGATTAATTAAATTTATTGTGCAGACATCAGCATTACATTCATAGCCTGCTTCTTGGACTTGTTAGTCTGCAATTTAACATACACATCAAGACACAGCCTTTGATCATGGCTTTCCAGAGCAGGAGCCTAAAACTTTGCATCCTCAGGGCTGCAAAAGGTCAATATTTCCCTCAGAAATTCTATATGCAAAACACATCCTTTGACCAAGCAAAATTCAGATTGGAAAATTTAAAAGTTCAGTTATCTGGAAATACTAAGGTTGTGTGGATCTGTGCTTACATTCTGGGCAATCTTTTCGAGAGATACATTGACAGAAACAAAATACTGCCAATACACACACACAGTTTATCAAATAAGAATTTGTTTTCAAAAGCAAAACAAAATAAGACATCTGTAAAGTATGAATAAATTTATTACTAGTAGTAGGATTATAGGTCCTCCTCTCCTCATCCTCTGAAAATTCAGTCTTTTCTCTTGCTCAATAACAGGGTTATATTTTCAAAAGCAGTCTGGAATAAGGAGTACTATTTTGAGTGGCCAGCTTCAATGTGTGCTTTAAGACTAAATTACTCCAAGAATTTTTAGTATTTCATAGTCTCACTCAGAGTTTGATATTTACATTTTCAGAAATATATTTTTTAAAAGAGTCAGAGAATGGTGGGCTAGGCATTACATTGCAATGACAAATACTCAAAATAGTATTTATATCTCTACTGAGATAACAGAAATACAGATCATCCCACTGTAGGCAAGAAAAGCCAAGTTTCCACATTAAAATATTAGATTCTAATATACATTGGACTATACCTTGGAATAAGTATTGCACTGTGAGCACCACTTAGACAAACCATCATGAGATAAATCACTTAACACTAAAAATGAGATTGCTTATAAGATTTTTCTCTGCATCCTGGTTTCCTGTCAGTCATCTGGCTTATTTTCCAAAGCAAATGTTGATGGCTTACAACATTTGACACAGACCTTTGTTTACAGATGTTTCTGCCTGGGTCTCTTCTTAATGAACCCCTTCCTTCAAGCTCAGAGACCTGATTTAAGCTCAAAAATTCACTCTTGACTCTAGAGTGAATACATGTAATGACTGAAATGTGACCTTCTCCTCTCCCCAACAGGCCCTCATAATTTCTGATTTTTAATTTTGTTTTTCATCAGTGGATTTCAGTGTGGAGGAGGAGACTTGCCTGTCTCATAATGTATAGTTATTTGTTCTTTCCCTATTAATGAATTCTTCTCCATTGCTAATTGAGTTTACAGTATCTTTTCTGCCATGAATGCTGCATTCTTCCCTCTTATTTGTTTGGCAGGATATCCTTAAAAGTCAATAAAACTCCTGGTACAATGATTTTGATAAAAGCTGCATTGTCTTACAAGGAAAGACATTTATTCCTGAGATTCTCCTGCTGGTTCTGTATCAGCTGCTCAAAACACTATGCTTGCTATAAAGTGTAGGTGGTAATTCAGTCAGGAAGCTCCCATGTGCCTCCCCTGGAGTACAGAGGCCCCTGGCTATGAAACACCACTGTGTGTTAAACTATAGACACTGGAGAGCTGTTTGAAAACAACAAAATAAAAGATTACAGACCAATGTATTTGCCTGGTTCTTTCTACATACCTTCTGACTAAACATAATACACCTGGAATTATCTGGTTTTAATGAAATTTTAAAAGACACCATCTACTGGCCAGCATGTAGCCCTTTCCGCAAGAGCCTCCCTAATTATTTTGACAAGGTCTAATACAATGTTTCTTACAGACACAGCATCTCAAGGATACTTTGTAAAAAAAGTCAAAAATTGACAAAACATGCCATGGCTACCTGTCATCTCAAGTCAATGAAAAGAAGAATTTACATCATCTAAGAGTGTTTCATTCAAAATTCACAGGAATTGTAAGGTCAGAAGAGATTATATTTCTGCAACAGTCTTCCTTTGAAGCTGTTGCTCACTAACTCATAATATTTTCATGGATATTTTAAGGAACATTCTCCCCTTGTGGTGTATTCAAAAGCTAAAGTCAAGTTTCATTTAAAAAAAATAAAAATTCATATTATCATTAGGCACTAACACAGGGATAAGAAATTTGTATTTAAAGAACCATATGAAGAAATTATAGGTAAGCAAGCCAGCATTTAAAAATAAAAACAAGATGTTTTGAAATGTGAGGTGTAAATTCAAGCTTATCCCACACAGCAGATAACTGAAATGGTTTTGAAAAAATCCTAATTGAAATATATGCTTTTCTTAAAAAACACTCCAAATGCCTTGTGTATGCAAACAGTCCTTGTTGCTAAGGAACTATATTTCTAAGGAAGTGGGCTTTTAAAACCAATAAAGTTGAGTTTTGTCCTTAGCTTGACTCTAACAGCAGGCAAGGAAGCTTAATTGAAAACCTGCACAGGATTTATCTAACAGCAAGCTTCTACACAGGTGAAAAAAAATTCTGGACTAACATCTCATAAGGCATTTCTGGCCTTTCTTATTTCAATAAGATACAAGTTCTAATTTCTACATGTTTTAGCAATCTTCCTTTCTCTCCTAGTTTAAGTGTTTCAAAGCTGAACATGAAAACACTCAGTTTTAGACATACACAGAATAGCACTCCAAATTATTAGCAATAGTCAGTGCTGAGCCACAAGAAACGTGGGAGAATTTTGCATGCTTCAGCTTATCTGCTGTGAGCCATAAATGAAGAGTTTGACAGACTTGTACAATAATCTCCAGTACCACCTTTCCTTTAAAACCAGGTGTACTTCTTTTGATAAATAAATGGTCTTATCAGTTTAAGAGAAGATTTTCAGCTCTTGGCCCCAGTGCTGAGGACACGTGTATTGCATTTTACTTCTGTATGGTCTTTCATCTACACAAAAAGTACACCTGATTAGCATGAATGCTGCTGTGATAAGTTTATATCTGAATCTTCATTTTTTGTTAGAAAGACAGAGGATGTAGCTCTGAAGTGCTTCTCCATATACTCTTTTTTTTAACTTTTTCTCTCCTCAAACCAAAAGATTATCTTATGACTTTAGAGAACATCCTAGCCACTAATCTCTAGTTGGGGTTTATAAGGTTTCTTAGATGTGGATAAGTAACTGGAGAGCACTGCATGTGTCTTCACATTAAATCTCTGGCCCTTTTGACGTTTCCCTGTCACTATTAATTTTTTCTGTGGGGAAAAAAAAATCACTTATTCTTAGAAACATAAGCTGTAAAAGTTTCTTTCCCCCCTCTCCCTTAAAATAGGTTATCAGTGATGTTACATTATGAAGCACCATGATCCCTGAGGTGTGTGATCAGTCAAATATTTCTCATTGCTCAAAGAACACCCCCCCCCAAAAGCTCAGCAAGCAGATTCAGCATGTACACAGAGTGCTCAGATGTTCAAAATAGCAGCTTACCAATGCAAATGTTAGTAGACCACTGATCAAAGTGACCCATAAAACTGTCTTCCTGCTTTTCAGAATTTTTTACCATCAAAAAAAAGCTTTTAAGTCATCTTTTCTCATAACTGCACTTATACCTTCAATAGCTCGTAATGGAGAAAGGTACTTGGAACAGCATAATTGCTAGAATCAAGAAAGAATGTGTCTAATACAGCACTGTTCAGTCAAGTGGGTGAACAAATGAAGGTAGATAATGATGAATTAACTCTGTAATGGTACTGAATCCCTTTTAGCACTTCAACCAGTATTTTAAAAAAAACTTGCAATTTTTTGCTACTTAGAGACAGAAATTGTGATATCGCAACAAAACAACCATCATTATCAGATGACAGACACCAATATGTCGCTCTGGAAGCTGCCTATACACTTCCCAGATGAGATAAAAAATTGTGAGAAAAGGAGGGAGCCTCTAGACTTGCTCTCCTGAGATTTGACACAGGAATATTCAGAGTGGCATTGGCAACAGAATAGAATTGTTGGGTTTGACAGCTAGGAACATGTAGTGCTGCACTGAGATGAGGTGAGTTTAGCTTCTGATTTTCTCCTGTTTCTTGGGGGGGAAAAAGATAGAAAGCTTCCTGTGTGATTTTGGGGGGATTAGTTTGCTGTATGGATATTGGCTAATATAGAGCAAATAGTCTTAATTCCTATTTAGAGTCTCTAGTATAATTTATGCATGAAAATTGTTGGTATCTTTATTTAGCCATTGTTAATCTACTTTTTTTTTTTTTTTTAAGGTAAAGAAGAAAAAAAAGAACAAATGGCACACACCTCGTTAAAAGATGACATACAGTTTTAAAGATTAACTCATTTATTTAGTTAAACAATCAAGAAAAGTCACTTGTCTCTAGTAAATGGTACTTAAAATATATGCAGTTTCTGCAATACAGTAAGAAAAATACACTGGGTATCTCATTCACCAAATATCTGAGATTATGTTTTAATATTTAAAGCAGTTATCATTGCAGTTTTGCAGTTGGCAATCTGAAGCGTATCACAAGTTTTTGACGACCCAGGATTGTCATTATTTATAACTGTAGCTGTGTTGCACAGTACCTCTACCAAAGAAGAAGTTACTTTCATTGCCCTAAGCCAGTTTGCAAACACATAAAAGAAGAAAAACCCAGCTAATGACTAGGAATAGCAGATCAGCACACTCAGACCATTCTGTCCAGAGTCCTTTCACTGACATATTATGAAGGAGTTGATTGCATTTTCTCAGCTGGAGACATGACCTTTCTAGGATAGTTCTGACACAGAAACATAATCTATCTTCTTAAAAGCATATCAGCTGGCACTGGATCTCCTTGAACTGCCCCAACTCAGGTCCTTCCTCAGCTGGCAGGAACAGCAGCTAACAGAGCAAGGACCCAGAACAAAGTGTGGATCTGGTCACCTTTGTCTAATAGATGTCTCAGGTGTCTGCTGAGGTGCATCCACTGGCCAAATATGCCACAGGGTATTTACCAAGATAAAACATTTTGCGCTTTTACTACGTAAACTAAAGTGCATGGGGTTTTTTGTTAGTTTTTAAGAACTGATGTTATAATGTGTACTTCTGTGAGAATTTCTTAAGGGCTTGACAAAGCATTTACATGAACAACTGCAACTGATCAAAGAGCTTGGCCCAGGATCAAGGTAATTGTGGTAAACAAATGACAAAACTGAAAATGAAATCTTGTATTTTCTTCCATATTTCCATTCTTACAAACACAACAGCACTTAGCTTATAAATTACATTTCAGAACTTGCAGAGTTAAAGAACACAGGTTCAACTCAGTAAGCTATCTGCATGAGGAATTACCACAAGAGTCAGGACACTGAACTTCGTGAGGTTGTGCAAGATCATATTTTTTGATTTTCACTGTCACTGTCTAGACATTCATGAGGTCAGATTCTCAGATAGCATTGAAGTTTAAAACACCTACTGATATTGGGACTCTGCTGCTAAGTTATTCATTTTGAAATCACTCTCACTAGTGATTCTGTGTTTAACTTAAATCATTACTATTAATTCTGGAAGAGCTCAGAAATACAGATTCTTTCAAATGCATGCACAAGGAAGTACATAAAAATACGTGCAGTAAAAATAACCATGAATCAAAAAGTAAATCCAGAAAATGTAACTGCCTTACATACCTTCATATACATCTCATGAGAATGTGTAGTAGTCTAGTGTGCTGTCTTTAGCTGGGATTGAGTTAATTTTTTTTCATAGTACTTGGTGCAGGGCTATATTTTGTATTTGGGCTGAAAACGGCGTTGACAGTATAGGGATGGTCTGGGGTTTAATGAACAGTGCTTTTACACTGTCGAAGACTTTTCTGCTTCTTACCCCACCACACTAGTAAGTAGGCTGGGGATGCACAAGAAGTTGGGAGGAAACATAGCTGGGACCCCTGACCCCAGCCGATTGAAGGGATATTCCATATACTGTCATGCTCAGCTTAGGGGAAAAGAAGGAAGAGGGGATGTTCAAGTGACGGTGTTTGAATTACCAAATAACCATTACATGTGACAGAGTCCTGCTTTCCTGGAGGTGGCTGCCAATGGAAAGAAATGAACTAATCCTTCCCTTTGCTTTGTTTGCAGGTGTGGCTTTCGTTTTACCTATCAAATTGTCTATCGCAACCCACAAGTTCTTTCACTTTTACTCTTCTAATTCTCTTCCCCATCCTGCTGGGGGTGAGTGAGCAAGTGCCTGTGTGGGGCTGAGTTGCCATCTGGGGTTAAACCATGAAAAGGAGATTTAACTTCCCATTACTAAACAAGAGGAAATAAAAAAGTCTCAATTATTAGTGAAACATTCAGAAAATACTAATCTTACTTAATCTATTGAATTCACTAAATTGGAAAAGGAGCTGAAAAACTGGCAAATTTGAATTGGTTTCACAAAATCATCTGTTTCTTGCAGAGTTCAGGATTTGTTTGTTTACTTTTTTTTTTTTTTAATATGCTGTGGCTAAATCCAGTACTTACAGGACATAAACATTCTCAAAATCATAGGGAAAAACAGCAAACAAAATACTCACCTCTCTAAAACACTTTCAAGGCAGAAAATGAAAGCATCCTTTAGCTCAAAAAGTGACAACCCCTCTCCACCCAAAAAACCAAATCCAACCCAAAAACTTGGAACTTGGATTTCATACATGCCAGAGACTGCATTTTTATATAATATCTAATACTGGCCACTCACCTCTTTGCAAATCCAGATTTTTGTAACATTTCTTTGCATAAGAAACATCTGAGTGCAGGAATGGAATAATTCCAGACAGGACTCTCCCTCTTCTGTGACTGCAAACCACAGTGATGATGAGTTTGGTCACCTTTTCTGTTGTAAGAATAGAAATAAAAATTCAGCTACAGTCTTCTACATCTTCCCTCAGAATCGCTTGCATGAAGTTTACCATGTATCATCTTCCAACATAAGAAAAAAAATAGTAAGAAAAAGAAATACACACAAACGGTCAATGGTTAAAGAATGTGTTTTTCCCATTCCACCATCAAAAACTACAGTAATATTACATGGGAATCACAGGAGCCAGGTAAGCTGCAGAATAAGCTTCATGATAGTCAGAAATCGACAAGGGAGAAATGACATGAAAGTCATAAGATGAGTGAAATAACTGTTAAATGCTGCCCATGGAATATGGAGGGATGATTAATTACATTTCTTTCACTACAGTTGTGTTGCAATATTCAGATAGAAAATACAGTTTCTAAACTTAGTAATTGGATTGTTTGCAAGACACTAAAAGAAGATTCTGATATTTCATTTCTTCTTCATCTTCTATTGCCATGTTATATAAGGGCTCACCACCAGAGAAGTGAAGATAATATTGTTGACAATACCCCCCCTAAAAGGGAATTGTGGTCTAACCTGCTTACAAAATAAGAACTGCTTCATAGTATCAACGTGCCTTAGCAACCTGTCTAGTGGAAATTGCCTCTGCCCATGGCAGCAAGTTTGGAACTCAGTCATCTTTAAGGTGCCTTCCAACCCAAACCATTCTATGATTCTATGATCTTCAAAGTCCTTCCTAGCCACAGGCAATAAATGAGAACTTGCCCTGCCAGCCTCATTCTTACATGAACTGCTGGAAACCCGGTCATCAATAATAGCAGGTAAAACCATTGGCTAGTCCTCTGATGTAATAACTCTGGTTGCATCCATCATTCTCACTAGTTCTTAGTCTAAAAATAATTATTTTTTGCTTTAGAAAGTATTATTGTCACTGAGTTCTCATAAGAGAACTACAGTTACAGTTATCAATATTTTTAGGTATTTTTGAAAGAGAGGAACCTCACAAATGCTCTCTAATATTAAAGCTAGACTAGTTTTACAGTGGAAGACGGGTTTCATCAAAGCCTGACCTCTGAAGACAGTCATAGGAGTTCATTTTTTTTTTTTCATTGAAGAAAAGAAACACAGAAAGGCACCCACTACACGCTGTAGCTATGCATACATTTTCTAGACTTGGTATGCCCACACAGAATATGGGGAATGAATACTAATTCTTTCTGAGAGAAATTAAAACAGCTAAAGCTTTGAAAATAGGTCTATCTATAATCCCCTCTTTCCCTTTATCCCTTAAATTAATACTACAAAAATAATTGTAAAGGCAACAAAAAAGGTTTTAAATTCTAAAATAACAAAATAACAAAGGTTTTTTTAAAGGCTAATGGGAAATAAGAATAAATCTGCTAAATCAATCAATCTCAAGAGACTCAGATGAAATAGAACTACAGGAAGAATACCTGTTCCTGCTCTTGCCAACTCTGTCCTTGCAGGTGGGTCCTTGCTTCCTAGCTTAATTTAAGACAGATCAATTCTTTTGAGTTGCAGGAAATGCTAAACAGTCCCCTCTTGTCCCTATAAAGGTTATTTCCCTTGTTTGTGAAAACCAGCTCCCTAACTGCCAGCACTCCCTATTTCTCAATCTGAGAAATTTCTCAGTCCACAGGGTTCCAGTTCCCTCTGAGAAGGCTGTTCTCTATGTGCAGAAGCATCTCTCTCTTCCTTAGCATCCTCAAGAGATTCCACAGAAAGAGAAATCTCACCCTTCTTCCACAGACACTGATGTGATTGCCTTTGATTTTTAAGGAGCACATCTTATGAGCAGTGAATGAAGCATGTTTTCATAAGACAAGAGGTGCATATATTGCCAAATATTGATATTACAGGCATCCAGATGTTTGAGATTATTTATTTTATTTGTCTTTTAAGACATTGAAGAATAACCTGTCTTGTCTTTTATCTTCATGACTTCTTGGTCCTTAGAAGCACAGATGCATGTTAGTTGTTTTCCCCCTTGGTTATTCTCTTCTTCAAGCCCAGACTGGTTCATGATACTCATATAAGAAGTGATACAACTTCCTATAACCCTGAAACTCTCCTTCTGAAATCATGTTTTGACAGCTGCATCAAGCAATTGTTTTTTTAAAATATTTGTAATAAATATTAAAAAGCACCCTGCAATTTGTTATTTCAATGAGGTTAGTTCTGTATAGTCACTTTGAGAAGTGAGGTCTACTGCCAGAGAGCTACTACAGAATTCCTTCTAGATCTATTTAATTTTCAAATGTGTATATATATATATATATACATATATATTGCAGTCCAAGTTTCTGTGAAAAAAAACCAAACACCAAACATACAGAATCCTTAGTTCTAAAAAAGACTGCTACACAAAGATATTCTCTCACCCAAAGCCAGATCAGAGAAGCATCTGCATCTAGGAATGGAGAGTACTCCATTTCTTTCATTTTATGTGCAGAAAAAAAGAGATCAAGCCAACTTCTAAAGCACCTAAGTAATAGTTTTGTTCTGCAAAGAAAAAGAGTTATCTTTTTCATATTTGTTAAACTGAAGCATTTAAAAAATGTTCAGTCTCTACTGGGAGTGTAACGTGAAAATCCACTCAGTGGTGCATGTTTCTGTAGGAAGTTAAAGTGCTAGCAACTTGATTAATTCAAGTTCACTTATTCCATCAACCCTAAAAGATGAGAACATTCAGAAATGTACAGTGAAAGACCTCTATACAAAAAGGATTTTATTCTATGGAAAAATAAATTAGAAGACATTTTGGGGGGGGAGAGAGCTATGCATGCTGTAAGCATGCTGTCTCACTAGAGCATGAGGCTCCTGCACTCAGAAACTATTTGAAAATCCACAGGTGGGCAATCATCAAAATTCATTTTAGAAGAGGTGCACCCTCAACCCAAAGCACAACACTTCTTTGTGAGGAAATTCAGTTGCATGTAGCTGCTGACTATCTCAGATCTCCATTGCAAGGCAATGTTAAAGATCTCCAAGTCCTTGCACAGTCCCAAAAAAATGTGCAATAGTGGTGTTTGAGGACATTAATTTATCTGGATTTATCATAATTACTTACTCCTTTCTAAAATACAAGGCTAGTTAAGAAACACTCCCTCTGCAGTGAAATTTAAAAGTAAATTGTGGGTCATCAAAATGTTTAATTTCACAGTGTTTTGGGTTAGTGCACCAGGGTTTTGGTAGCAGGGGTGGGGGGAACAGGCATGGCTCCTGTGAGAAGCTGCTGGAAGCTCCCCCAGCTCACTAGTAAATATAATTTAATAACAAAATAATAAAGGAGCAGAAAAAATCCTCCTGTAATACATATTGATAAGATTTACTGGATACTGTAAATTCTGTTCACAATCATTTGTACTTTCGTATGGACTTGTTTTAGTTCAGAGCCCCAGATAAGGGTGATGCATACATAATAAAGAGTAAAAAAAAACAAGAATTACAATCATTGAGATGTGTGTTGGCAGTTTCTTGTTTGTGTTTAATTAGTTTTCCAAATGCCTCATTCAAAATCTCAGATAGCATACCACCGCTGTTAGGATCTATAATTTCCTTGAAGTATTTATAGGACTAAAGTGATGGCAGAGATCATTGGTCATCAAAGGAATAAAATTAGACATGAAAATATAATGCTGGCAAAAAAGATCTCAACAGCAATGCAGAGTAGCTGCATAATGGAACTTCTAGTATGTTTCACTTTTGTTCTATCACCCAGCTAGAAGGTGTTTTTTTACTGACACTGGTAATATGACTTTTAGACAGACCAGCAGTGCACTATGCAAATAGACCTTGAAGAGATGGCAAGCTTTTTATTGTTGGAAGTGTTTTTAGCTGTTTATTTTTGACAAGGTCAAAAAAACACCTTTCATTCAACTTTTCACTTCACCTATGATGAAAAGAAGATGCATGCTTGAAATAAAATAACCTATAGACTTCAGTATCAAGTAATAAACCTTATAAAGAATTCCTACTAATAATTGTATTTGGAGCAGCAACTGAGCAGAAATACACATCCCTGTCAAACACATGGCTGTGAAGTGTTCTGTTAATCATTTGTAAGCATTGAGCAACTCACCAAGGTCTAATTCTATTGTGTGCATTTCAGATGAACAATAATTCAAACAAACAAAATACATTTTGTGAGTGTTGTACAGCAAATTTTTAGAAAACTCCCTTCTTAAAAAAAAAAAAGAAAAATAAATTCTAAACCCCACAGATCAGAAACCAATCATTAAAACAAAACCACAGAGATTAGTTCTTACTTTCTTATGTGGTGGATAGAACACGGAAAGCCAAGATTGAAGAAGTTTAAATCCTTCCAAATCAGCAATAACAGTTCAGAAATTCCACAAAGAGAACAAAAGTAAGCTCCCTAACTTTTCACTTACCAACAGATATTCTCTCTTCATTGCATAAGTGCAGAACTTTTGAAGAGGTGCCCATGTGATTTAGACTCTCACCTGGGCACATTCACTAGTGGGAAACATTTCTAAGAGCAAGCAGAACATAAAACCTCTGACAAAGTTATGTTAGACAGTGAGCTAAGACATTCAGACCACTAAATGTCACTACTAAATATTGCTTGGCTTAGTGTGCCTGAGAGCAACAACCGTTTGTGTGACAATGCAACTGAAATTCTCTCTGGAATTGGTCACACAATTGGTCTGCTTATGCTTTATTTTCATATCTGAACTCAAACCAATACTACTTTATTAATGCACAGCGAGAATAATCAGTAATAGCTATTAAAAAGAACATGCCCTTGGATGTTCTATTCCTTTCCTGTTTCTCTGATTTTGCAAAGACTTTGGCAGAAGTGATTTTCTTTTATTAGCACGCAATAATAAATTATGCAACTGACATCTGAAAACCCAGCAACAGTCATTTGCATAAGAGAACACTTACACTGGCAGCATTTATTTTTCAACAAGGTCAAAAACCTCTGTCAGTTCTAAACCAAGTCTACCTGGTGATGAACTGGAGCCCTACACTTTCATGGTAGAAATCCCTCATTAATAAAGAATAAACATTTCATTGTACGTGTAAAAGTGGTGCAATAGATGACACTTGAGGAAAACAGGAACAATTTCTTTAATTACTTCCAAAAGATAGACTTTTCCTATATCCTCTGAGGTGCTGTCATTTGCTTTATATTACAGTCCTATTGGGAAAAATCCACTAAATATCACCTTTACCTTACACTTAATATTACTTTCATAACCACTAAAAAACTGATTATTTTTAATAGATCTGGATCCAGGTCTGGCAATCTCAAGTTACTTTTCAGTACCAAGAGATTCTTTCCAGCTGAGTGTATAATATTTGCTAAGCATGTCCTTTGGTGTGTATTATCCTTTAGCTTTATTATGGTGTAAACTGTAACCTTTTTTTTTTTTTTTTTATGAGAATAATACTATAGATCCCAATCTTAGCCCATAAACCAATATTGCATAGAGAAAGCATCTAAAACAAAGCTGTTGTTTTAAGAGAAATGTATTTAACTTGGATAGTTGTTTTCTTTACCTAATGAATAGGGTAAGAATAGTCTTTCACAATTTACAATGTATGGAAAAACATTTGTGTGTTATAAAGAACTGGAGGTTTCCAATATGTTGGTTTCTAGCTCATCCACTTCTTGTTAAGTAGAAAACTCAAGTAATAAAAGTAATGCACAGCTCAAAAAACTCTAAGTAAAGTAGTCCTTAATTTTGGTATTAAAAATCTTCAATTTCATTAAGACAGCTCACATTTTCACAGCTTACTTTTTATGTCCAAGTCCAAAAGTCTATCCTCTCTGCACATAATCTTTCACTAAATGTAAAATCAATAGCCATCTTCATGTGTTATGTGATCAGAACAACAGACTTTCTTCCTGCAGAAAGCCATCTGAGGAGCAAAGCTGCATGTTTCAGTCTGAGAATGGAGAAGGGCTCTGAACATATGATTACAGTCATAACTGGGCTCATACAGCCACCAGTGTCAAAAATGTTTTCAATATGGGGTCCATCAATCCCTGGGAATATTTGTCATTCCTCTGTTGAAAGTGACCATGAACAGTATTTTCACAAATGCTACATAAACCTAACTATCAGATTTCTTAGGAAGGGTGCACACATTCGTGAAAGAAAAAAACCAAAGTGTACAGGACAAAAATTGAAACTTAAAGGCAAAGCAGTGACTCTGACACTCATTAAAGCTGATAAAATAATTGAGAAGATTTGAAATATTTTCATATGTGTTCAGACTGATTTTTCTGAAAGACCTCTTCCACTTTGCTCTCCTAACTATTCTTTCCATTCCCTTTTCATTTTGCTACTGGGAACAGATGCAGTTCAGAGATGGGAAAGATCATGGAATCACAGAATGGCTTGGGCTGCAAGGGACCTTAAAGTTCATCTAGTTCCAACCACACTTCATGGGCAGAGACACCCCCTCCTAAAGCAGTTTGCTCCAAGCCCCATCCACTCTGGCCTTGAACACTTCCAGGGACTGGTTATCCACAGCCTCCCTGGGTAACCTGCCCCAGTGTCTCACCCACCCTCACAGGGAAGAAGATAAATAAGGGAGAACAATAAGACAAAATTAAAAAAAAATAAAATAGTTGAATCCTATTAATCAGTTTAGAAACCATCTTTATTGAATTCTGAAGCAGTAGAAGAAGCAGTAAAGTAGAATTTGAGCCTAGCCTGTAAGCCATGCATCCCAGCCTTTCTATGAGGGTTCTTTCCCTTTCATCATATTACAAAAGAAGTCTTCTGGTGTTGGTCTCTCCTCCCAGCTAAAAAGTGACAGAAGAAAAGAAAATGGCCTCAAGTTGTGACAAAGAAAATTTAGACTGGATATTAGGAAAAAAATACCTACTGAAAGGGTTGTCAGGTACTGGAACTGGCTGATTAAGTAAGTGATTGAGTCACCATCCCTGGAAGTATTTAAAGGACGTGTAAAATAGAGCTGAGTAACAGGAGTTTAGTGGTGGACTTAGCAGGGCTAGGTTAACTGCTGGACTTGATAATCTTCAAGGTCTTTTTCACTTAAAATTGTTCTATGCTTAATACATTCTTCTCCATACAACAGCTGCACAAGTTTTAGACTGTTCATTTACAGGTATAACAATCAGATTTATGTAATGGAGAGGCTGGGAGAAGCAAATCAGAAAAGCAAAAATGCGTGAGTTCTGTAACTCTTCTCCTGTCAGAGCACAGATAGATTGATCTTGTTTAATCTCCCAGATTCAATGGTGTTAACTGTTTCACTGATGTTCTCCCTTTCATAGGAGAATGATGATGTAAAGATTTTTTTTCTCCACTCTCAGAGAAAAATAAAATTTTTCAGCTTCTTAAGAGGGGCTACCCAAAAGTAGCACCTTAATTCTACCACACAATAAATCACTACCAGAGCTAAAATTCCCTAAAATACAAGTATTCTTTATTCTATCTATTCTCTATTTTTACATTCCAGCCACTTTGCAGCAACTCTACAGCATATCCCACAGAAGCCTGCATCTAAGTTAGCTCACCAACTATTTTCCAGTCCCATGTATTACAGATATTTAGGTGCATCTAGAGTGAGATTCTACATTATTCATTACATTAGTAAGTTTTAATCAAGGAACTTATCAAGAAAGTAGGGCAAGGCCAGTTTGGTCAACCTCAGGCTGATTAGTCCACAGATGCGTTATGATGCACTTTCTCAAGAGGTTCTGTTTGGATTTGAGAGCAAAATTATTCCTAGCATCAATCCACATGTGTCCTTTTTTTTTTTCCCTGTTCAAAGCTCAAACTAGCAACTGTGATTAAAAATGAAATGCAAATACTTCTGAAAAAAACAACATGATGGGAACAGTTTCATGATTTCTCACTGACATCATCAGGCCTGCACATAACAGTGCAATTATGGTAGATTAGGTGAGCAAGGCTAGGTACAAGTGGGGGATCTTTGCCAGGCAAAAAAATCTGCATAGGTAATTTCATTCTACATAAGCACAGACACCTTTCAGGCAGAAAGGTACCCAACTGCAGGGGAAAAAAAAAAAAAAGGTTAAAATAAGATTTTCCTTCAATTTCCTCAGCTTTTAGACACCTTGCTGATAGTGGCTACATAAAAATCCAATTGAAATTATAATCATATTTTTTGGAAGAACCTCTTCAAATCACGATTATATAAAAGATAATGAATACAAGAATATTATAAAATTATCTCATTACAAAGTAAATGCTTCCAGCAAGATTTAGCAGAATAAAAAAGGTAAGGAAATCAGAAAGGTAATCACTGGCTGAAGTAAGGCTTCAGTGTTGTTCTGGCTGTAGTTTAGGAAGGTTCAGACATCACCATTTACACTTACAATACTTGACACTTCTTCCCTTTCAAGTTACCACTCCACCTTAATAACCCAGAATAAATGTAGATACAGTTGCTCCCTGACACCTCCACCAAGTAAGCTGAAGAACTGAACATATACATAGTGAGGTCAGAGTTTGTTGGTTGCTGTCATCCTGGGCTGACAGGAAAGAAGTATGTACCCAGATAGCTTGACACACCAAGGCAGCCAACAGGCAGTAACCCACCTGAATCAGTTGCAACCTGACTCCAGTCCTGCAGAAAATACTGCAACTCTCCTCCCAGTCACTCCAGTCTCTGACATCCAAAGCCCAGTTTCAGTGCAGCCTTGTTTTAGACTCCTGTGAAAAGCTTCCACGTTACAAGCGAGAGTGGTGAGAACATAGAGTAGAGCCATGTCAGGTAAGGAAGATAAAGGCAGATGAAAGAGTGCTGAGACAAAGGTTGTCACTAGCTCAATTCAGAGGTAAAAAAAAAAAAAAAAGCTATTGTTCAGTCTGTCCCAGGGATCAAGGGACTAATCTCCCACTCTGATGACTCCTTGGCTAACCAGACTCTTCAGGTGACTTGCTGGAGGGTGGCAAATATATTAAACACTACTCACTCTCTCATAAGTACCAATTAGGTAATAAATAATTATTTATTGTACCAGGTGACAATTATTACTTTGTCTTCTTAAACTGTGGAAATCTACTTTGGACACAACAAAACATTTTATGGAAAGGAGAGAAAAAGGTTAACAATAAATAAGTTTCTATTATTTGTACCTATCCAGATGGGAAGCTGCCTAATGTAAACTGGGTTAAATATGCCAGTGTCAATAGCACTGTTGATATACTGATAGCACTATTGATATATATTATTTATATATTGGTATATATACATATATATATATATGTATTGTAATGTTCTATTTTGGTCTCCTGGAGATACATTAAATTTTTCAAATATAATATGCATAGCATTCATAATAAGGCAAGAGGCTATGTATTTGGACAATCATAAGAAAAGTAATTAAGTCAAAAGGATCTTTTCACGCCTGCAAGTCATTGCATCATTCAGACATACTGTAAGAAGGAAAAAAACAAACCTACCAAAACAACCCCCCACATACTTGGCCAGCTAATATTTTTTATATTCCAGAAACAGAAAGTTTTCAAAATGTCACCAATCTGGGGGGTTCTGGAAACTGTAGTGCTTGACCCAGAAGCTGTTGTCAGTCATTCAATGCAAGAAGAAACAGTTAAGCAGAAAATCAAGGGAAACCTCAGATTCTTAGAGCTCCTGCTACATCTATTAAGACTGCTCAAGGCAGAAAGCTGCAGCATAGACACATCATGCAAAATGAGTTCTTAGCCCCATCAACTCCAAGACTTGAGCCTCTGCTATTAAAAACTCTCAGCATACGTAGAAGTCAATCTCCCTCACTGTCTCGGAGATAGCTCCTCAGGTATACTTATTTTCCTCCCAAAGACAGTGAACTGTCTTCCTGACACAGATCATCACATCCATTTTGTCTCCTCTCTTTCCTGCTTTTCACTCTGCCCCCCTTATCCCTAGTGCTGCTCTCAACCATGAGTAGAACTGAAAGATAATGGAGGGAGGAAGAAAACAGCTTTAAAAGATCTTAGTGCCTTCATTGCTCCTCCCTTCCATGCCTCTTGAATGTTTAAATAGTTTTACATTTTGCTTATCTACTTGTTTCCTGTGGTTATTTCTGTCTCTCACTGTCAATGACCTCCATGCCAGGAAATAAAATCAGCTTACAGATATGAGAGACTGATAACATACATACAAGTATTTTTATTCCTTTTTGTTATAATACTGTTCCTCTTAAGAGACACAAAACCCACCTGTTCTGGAAATAAAACTTAAAAGATATCAACAAATCATTCTTTTTTCTTCCTGATAAAGCATCATTAAGTACACTAAAATAGGAGGTCTGTATTCCTCCTCCTTTTACTTCAATACTTCAAGTGTTTCTCATGATACAGCAACAGAGTTTTGGTCTATTCTCAATTCAGTTTGGGTCTGCTGAGAGAAAATAAAACGTCTGCAATATTTACCCTGAATTTGCTGTAATAGCATAGTCTACATAAATACCGCTTCACAGCAGTTTATTACAAATAAGAATTGTTTACAGTATTTTATGTGCTAAACAGTTATTCTCAAATTTTCAGCTTCTCCAGAAGCCAAGATGACAATTTCCATAGCTTTTTTACTTACAAAACTCTTTCTGAAGGAACACAGAACTAACTTTGTCACAGTACCCCATCACAAAGGTCCAAACTGAGCCTAAGTAGCTGACTGGGTCCACAAAATAGCACACAAGAAACCAACAAGCTAGAATCAGGCACACTTCTGGCACAGCTGATCAGCTGACTCAAATTATAAGATAGCACATTTATAGCCAGTCTAAGAAATAAATAATCTTTGGCAAGCATCTGGAAGACTACTTCAGTTCATATTTCCAAATTATCAAATGAATCTGAATGTTACTCTGAATGTTCTTAGTAGCAAAAGTGGCTTCTAGCTTGTTTTCATCTGCATTGTCAAACATGAAAACATTATACTTTCAAAAATTCCAAAAGGATGTGGGACACTAGCATAGTTCTTAAGGATAGAAAAGTAGATACAAAGATATATGGATGCACACAGGAATGTCTCCACATCCTTCTGGACAGACTCCAAGTAGGTCATGACATGTTTGGACATATGGCATGTTATGTCAGATATGCTAAATAATTTAAAACCTCTGTTTCCTCTCAGTTCCCAACTCCTTTTTTTTTTCTAACTACATCTTTCCCTTTTGCTTATCCTGCTCTCTCATTTTGCTCATATGTTCCTAATTTGTGAATTAGTTTTTTATCTAAAAAACTATATTTAATCTTCAGCTGCTCCCCTGGGACTCTCAAATGTAAAAATCCATGCACTCCATTAAAAGCCCCCCAGATGTTACACAGTTCTTGCTTGCCTGCATTCATCCATCTTACCTAAACCAATCCAAGACTTTTACTCCTCATTACCTAGCAAGCTTCTTATGCCAAGGCAGAAATGTAGAAGTGTCTTTGCACAGCAAGTGCTCCCCCTGTCTTCATTTTCATATCCTCTGTGTAGACAAAGATGGTAGAGAATAGGATTCTCCTGGACAAGCTTATCTTCCAAAACCCCCTACCCACAGCTGCCTTGTATGACAGGCACACCTCACCCTCTCCAAAGAGGAGATAGAGCATTTCTCTGCCAAACATGCTGGAGTCACTGCCAAGATGAATGCACTCTTTGGCTCCCACTAGATAGCTGGGAGATGCCCTTTCCCAGCCAGATATCAATCCAGCTCACATATAAAACAAGTCACAGATTTTGGTGCTCATCTGCTGTTCCCCAGGTGCCAGACTGGAAAATAAATATATAACAAAATAACTGGCTGCAACAGACATGTTTTTCCTGAGGGATAAGAGCAAAAGCAACAAAACCAGAAATAGAAGAACGCTGGTTGGACAGTGGAAGAAACAGAAAGGCCAAAACCAGATTTGTCCCGGAGTTTGTCCTGTCTCTTCAAGTTATAGTCCACATTTCTTTACCACAGGGTATATACAAATTGTTCTTGTTCTTTTCTACTCTGCTGAATATTCTCCAAGACAGCAAAGAGTATGTGTTTGCATGCACATATACACCCACAAGGAGTATTTCAGAACAAAAAGTCAAATGTGAACTCTCTTTCACAACATGGCATTTATCCTCACAGACTGATAGATTGTCAATTAATGCAGATATTCTGGGCAAAGACAACTCATGTGAAAATTAAAGTGCTATGTACAGCCCGAAGAGACATGTCATAACATTGCCTATAATCAACAGTCAGAAGCATAATGCATTAGTTGTAATGTTTTATTGCAGATGTGACTGGGAAGATACTCAGGGAGTACTATGTATGGTAATGTAAGAATAAGTATTTCAGTGCAATACTCAGTGTATGAAAAAAAAAAAATGTATGGGCTCAAAGTGACAACAAGTAGAGCACTCTTGCATCCTTCTCATTTCAAGAAAACACAGGTTTAAAACAATATTCTGGTCTGTATCCCAAATAGTTGAGCCTAGGAATTACAAGAAAACAGGAATATTTTGCATAAAAAGGTTTCAAAACAGGCAGAAACAGCATAAGAGGCTTTAGATGACAATCTCTTCATTTGTATTGCCAGTGCCTCTAAGGTCTTTTAATTTTGTTTTAAAACTAAATATTAAGCTATTTTGTGAAACCTTAATTTATATATTCATTGAATTATCCTCCTGAGTTAAGTCAAATTTCCTCTGGAGTTAGACATGTATTTCCTGCAAATGTCTCTGGGAGACATCTGTAGGCTTTAGTAAATAGCATTGGGGGTTACCTTATATCTCAAGAGATGAAAGCAGCTAAAGCTGTACAAATGAAGAGTGTTGCTTTAGCACAGAAGCAAAGGCCAGGTCTAACACTAAAAATCTAGTCAGTAGCCACATTGTGTTCAAATGCAGGTTATGTACATTTCTTGAAATATGAGCCATCTAATTTTGTTGAAGTATTAATAGCTCATATAACCATCCCAGTAATCTGTGACTTGAGTGATCTGTATTGAAAACAAGGAGAATGAAGAGTTTTGTCACCTAGATAAACAGTACCATTGAATAATTTTACAGTGTGACTTTGAGTAAATAGATCTAGTTTAGAAATGACAAATGCTCATTTACTAAGAGAGTTCTGAGACATCCTTCTGAAAAGTAATACTTTCAGAAGGGAAAGTACTGGAATACTTACAGTGAAAGATTTTGTGAAGACATCAAAAGGAAATTCTTAACTTTTTAAAACAGTTCTTGAAGTACAATTAAGTTACTAGAGATTCTCTGGGGAGTTTTAAGGACTTTTTTTCAAGTCCTTCCAGCATAAACATGGCATTATGAGTGGATTAGGTGAGTGTTCTTTTGCAGATAATTAAATAAGCCCCAAAATATCCAGTTGCCCTTAAACAGAGGAAAAAAGCCTGTTCTGTATCGAGAGACAATGTACCAAGTATATAATTAACTAGAGCCATAACATGAGAGATATCAGAAGCACCTTTTTAAGTAACATGCTGAAAAATCTAAAGGATATATTGTTAATTGAAAAAAAACACAGAGCACCGAATCAATGTATTTCTATCACATTCCTTTTTTTAATTAGAAACTACCAAGATTTCCAAGAACTCAGGCAAACAACCCTTTCACGTTGACAGCAAAGGCAAATCTTCTGTAATAGTCAATGAAAACAAGATAACAAACAAGTGTGTTCTTTGTAGCTGGAATGATAGGCCATAGGTTCATAATCATCATTTACCTAGGCAAAACATTGCTTTGATTTAATGAGATTTAATGAGATTTAGGCTTCAGAAAACACCCTGTGAACAGGTCTAATATGTATGAATCTAACCAACAAATAATAATTCATCTCTAAAATAGTGTCACAGCCTTAAACTATCAAATTCTATACCTCACCTATTACTATTGAGATTATAATTATTAGAGTATGAATCAGATATGTGACCACCTAATGATTATACAACAGACAACAGAACGAAGGGCTACGGGACACCTGGAAATAAAGTTTCCTTTTGAAGTTGAAGTTCAAACCCTTTAGAACAAATGTTGTGCCTATGAATATTGGCAATTGAAATAAAGTAAAAAAAATAATCACATAAATCAAAGTATTTTCAACATTTGCTGCACAACACTAACGCAAATACAACCTAATCTTTCATAGAAGCCACTTTCTAAAGATTTAAGCTACAACCTCTGACAAGTTCAAAATAATGGTTCGTGGATGTGTTGCCTGACAAATAATTCCAACTTCTTTATAAGTGACTTGGGATTTGTTATGTATCTATCAAAGAAAGCTAATGATATTTGACACATCGCAAATACAGGGTGGTGGTGGTGGAATCAGACCATATAAATATATACCTCCACTAATTCAATACACTTTAAACAGCATATAGTATGTTAAATTGTGTTTGGAGGTTTTGGTTTTGTGTGGGATTTTCAGTGGGTTTTGTTTGGTTGGTTGGTTGTTTTGTTTGGTTTGTGGGTTGTTTTTTCCCCTCATAAGTACATTAATTACAAGATTTGTACTAGTAATTTACAAGTCCTGCTCAGGTATAAGGATTGTCATTATTTTTGTGGCTGTGTTTATTAAATATATCTTTTGATGATCTAACCATATTGATGGATTAAAGCCAAGCAATTAAGTTTAAAATTTGGGTGATGTCCCAAAATGGTGTTTGGTATTGCCTGTGTCCTTCATCAGGACTGATGCATGCGTGCTTCAACATCTTTCTTATGTGCTCTCATGCTAACTTGTAATTATTTTCTTCTTAGTGCATCCACTGATGTAACCCAACAGAGCTATTTTTTTTCTACCACTTTAAAGTGAAGAAGACTTTGAAGGAGTCTGTCATTGATTTCTTTTTGAATCCTTCAAACTCACAATACGTAAGTCAGTGCTACTGAAAACTGGGGCGACCTCTGCAGATCACAAAATCAAATGAGACAATTTCCTGGCTGAATAAAAATATTCTTCACATAATAAACTTTTTGGATAAACTGAAAACCCTTGCTAAATCTTAATTAAGAAATGCCAAACACCTGGGGTTACTGCGTGTAGGGATATACAGGTTTTATTGCTAAATGAGGGTTTCAGACTCTAATAAGTTTTATAGAATAATTGTACTTGTCCCACAAAATAAGAATATATGAGTTAAGAAGAACAGTCCTAAAGGGATTGTCCTATTTAGGTGTCTGATAGTTATAAATAGCTGTGCTCCTTGCAATGTTATCAATGTTTTGTTCATAAATATAATATTAGTGAAAGGTGGATATGCTACAGAATGTTAATGTTCAGGATTAAAGGAGTCCTGCTGCAACAAATGGATCCCCATATTCAATGATTAAAGAGGACAACAGAGTTAAAACTGCCCTACATTGATTCTACCCTGAAGGTAAACCAGCTGCATTACAATGTTATAAATTCTTGCCCGGAAACAACTGCTGTCTGGAAGCCAAAGACATTGCATTTTAGTGACTAGAATTCAGTGTATCTTGGAGACAAATGCTGAATACAAATTTTATAGTGCTGCAACTCAACACTGAGTACAGTCAATCATGTACACTTTTGCTAATACATGAAGAGAAGGAAGTGTGAAGGTTCATACAGAAATCCTGCATCTATTTTAGGATCTACAACATTATAAAAACATACCAAAAACTCCAGACAATATTTGTCAGCTGAAGATAAAGACCTCAGACTTGGCCTGGTATTTACCCAGTTTGCTTGGGATCAAATTGTGTCTTTGGACAGAAATTAGAACTATGCCTAAACCAGTCTTCTTGAGGCCATACATGTCATTGTAGTATTGGATCATATCAATGACTGCTGCAGGGAAGAACTGGAAGTCCACCTCAGACTAAAGAAAGCATCTATATCCTCTTACGTGACTGATTTGGAAGGGTACTTCTTCCTTCTCTCTTCCCAAAGGAGAGACTGTCTCCATCCACCTATGTTCATTTATAGGTGTTCAAAACCATTGCTGTTTTCATGACTGTGTAATTTTTAAGGTTTTGGAACATTTCTATTTTATGTTTCTCTCAATTACACAGAATATTCATTAGTGATATATATGAATCATGGAAGTGCTTACAAATCAGCAAGTTTCAGCTACATCCACCTATAGAAATGCACACATCAATGCTGAAAGAAATTAATTTAAAAATTATCAGCTCTTCCAAGGCACATTTGTTCTTTAAATTACCTATACTTTCTAAAAGTGACCGTTAGATTATTGTTTTTGTAAATAATGTTTAAAGTCAAGTATTTTAGGAGACAAGTCTAAAAGTAGAAAATCAAACGTAAAATTTTAGGTAATTAAATGCTTGCATTACATGAAGGCTTGAAGATTAATAGAAGATTTACAACCAACCTGTTTTTTTAAATGTTAAGGCAATTTGTATCAATAAAAACAAAACTGGGGAAGCAAGTAACCAGTTAAGTCTTCTGTCAGGAAGAATAATAATGCAATAATAATCCCTTCTACAATATGCTTAAATATTAAAAACAACAGCCGCCCTAATGACTGCATTTTTCCTCATTAAAGTAGAATAAAGGTGGCTGCTGAATTCCTAAGCAAGAAGCTTCACATATATTTTGGCAGGTAAAGCTTGACAGAGATAATTCCAAGAGGCACACATTTGATTAAAAAAAAAAAAACAAACAAACAAACAAAAAAACAACAAAAAAAAAAACACCAAAACACCACACCAAACAAATAAACAAAAAAAAACCAAAAACAAATTGCTTTCAAATTCCAACCCTAAGGACCACTTAAAAGCACAAGATGCTTGAAACAAACAATACAAGAGGTCTATAAGTTTAATTTTCTATTATAGCATGCTAAGCAATGCTGAAAAGGACTTTCATATAGTAAGAGCAAAAAGAACTCTGCAATAAACATTACCAATACAGAAGAAAAAGAGTCTTCAAAGGTATAAATAGTATTTAGGTTCTGAGATCCCAAACAGTGGAAGAAGTGGAGAGCAGAATACTTTATTATCAGAAAAAATACTTGACATAATAACAACAACAAAAAATATTCAGTCTAAGAGACTTATCTAGAGCCAATTCATGTTACTGGAAGCTTTCACCTATTAATTTATTGATCTTTGGAGCAGATCAGAATCAGGCCAAAACCTTCATCATCTAGCAGAATGTCTGGAGACCACCACAATATGAAGCTAATTGGACTTAAAGGCGAATATGTGAGTCTAATTGATGGATGTACTAGAGTTTTAAAAAAATAAGTATATTTCAACTTAAATTAAAAGTTGACAGCAATGTCTGCAGAAACACCCTAAGCAGCTTTGCTTTAGGAAAAAAACATATCAGCATATGCTGTAAAAACAGGAAGGGCCAAAATAAAGAACAAGAGCACATTTCTGTGAATGTCTCTGGGTGAGAGAGGTGACAGTTCACAGTATGTATTTGTAGATTAGGTTATTAGAAGCACATGAAATATTTAGAAACAATGAATTTAAAAGCCATTTCCATATTAGAGAAAATTAAATGTTAGAATTTTTGAGACAGTTTAATGAATTGTTATCTAGTTCTTTGTCATACTAATTTTTCAGAATACTTTTTCCGATTTTCTCATAGTCTTAGATGATATGCTGAATGAGCACTGTCCTGAGGAAAGAAATTAACAATATAACCTAGTTATGATTCAGAGGTATCAATTATCCCTGAGCTCAAACTCAGCAGCTAGCTTTATTTTCTCATACTGCACAAAACCGATACAGTGCCAAGCAATCACATTCTTATTATATTAATGAAGAATAATTAAGATGCATATTCACACCACCTAACATTTTATGTGAGGTGCCTGACTTTGCCAAGATAACCATGTAGTCTCCCAAGATTCATTAAGAAATTATTGCAGAAGTAATGTAACGGAGGTGCCCTGGAAAGGCTGATCTCCCCTACCAACAGGGAGAACCAAGACAACAGATTTTTTTAAAAAAATTTGTTGGGTATAGTAAATGATTCCCTGTCACTAGTCCAGATCCAACACTACATTTAGATACCAAAGCACTAAAGTGTGAATGAGGCCTGTATGGAATAAGGTAAAAGCCAAATCCACCTCGACTCAGCCAGAACAAAGCCATTAAGAATTCAATTCTTGTTCTGAATAAGTGCTTCATTAACAATTAACAATTAACTGATCTTGTAATTGAGTTTGTCTTCTGCATATCAAGACAACTGCTTCTTGCTGTGTCAAAAAGTATCTTAAAGTCATTGTAAAAGAGATTTTTGCATTCCTGCACAATCAATTTCTTATTAAGTAGTACCTTTTTGGAGGCTTTCTGGTAAATGTAGTTAACACTCTTTTGCTCAGGGGAGAGATGCTAAATTACTTTTCAGTTAGGATCTGTCACTTATCTGCTTGTATCCCCATCAGGTGAGAGCTCAGAAATCCTGTGCCAAAAATTTTCCACTCACTTTGCTTGCTAAATGTCTCTCAACTTTTATTAGAAATAGCTGGATGATGAGTCCTTTTCCCATTCTAGTGAGGGCCACTAATTATGAGAAAGATGCAAACTCTTCTAGAAACACTTAAAGGTACATATTTGAGAGCTGGGGAGCGACCAACTAAGTGTCTCAATTTGTGTTAAATTTTATGTCTGTGGAATCCTTAAAATCAGCCATGATAAAAGCAAAGCCCAATTACCCTTGGACTTTCTGAGACTATAAAAATATTTTAAAATGCCATGGATTTTTCTTAGATTGTGCCTTAGCTTTGAAGAATATCTTGTTTGATGACTGAACTCTACATGCAGTGCAATGGCTGAGAAAGAAAGGAGAATGGAGAGGGGCAGCTTTTAGTGGTCACTGCATCAAGGAACTCTTTCTCAGCCTTTTCCATGGAAGCCTCTTTTTTGCCCAGTACAAACTGATTTTTTATTCTCTCCTTCCACTAAGAGAAAAACAAGAATAATGTTTTGCCATTTTAAGAATTAAATTTCTCTAATGTGCTACATGGTACTACTGCAGACATTTCATGTTCTCATGCTTCATAAATCAAACTGGTGGAATGTGAAAGCTGACCATAAGAATTTTATTTTCATCTCAACTGTGATACAGAAGAACTGTACTGTTCCCATAAGTTACAATATACCCTTAAAAAGTAATAAAAATATTTAAAAAGTAATAAAAATAATAAATAATAATAAAGTAATAAAATATAAAGTTTCTCAGTAACATATCTACGGCCAATGACCACATTTATCTTTTTATAACTACTTTAGAGACATCATAATAAAGGCAAAGATTTCCCACTTACCCAGTCATTTTTACACTTTTAAAGCCTATACAGAATAAAACCAGGCTTGCCCCTTAATATAATTTTTGCTCTTATTGGCTTTTTCTTTTTCAGATTACTCAAGGTCCTTAATTTTTTTTTTAATTAATCATTGGCCTAATCAATCTAGTTGATATTATTTTTTTATCCCAGAAATTCTCTTGAATGCCCTAGTCTTTTTATATCCACTGATTCCCAGTTGATTACTATACATAATATTAAGTGTTGATAATTTGTTTACTGAAATTCAACATACACCTGGGGATCTATGCCTCCAAATACCTCCAGTACTTTCTTTCAGCCCCAGTAGAGATTGATTATTGTTTTGTTGTTCCTCAAACTTTTCCCAGTAGTAAGTGATCGTTCTTATCTACTTCTTGTCTGTTATACTGATAAATCTTCATCTTGCAACTTAACATTAGCAATGACTTAACATTGCAAATTTGTAATCTGTTTTGTTGTCATAAAAATACTTTGATTTCTACATACGTTTGCATTTTTTAAATAATGTGGACACCTCCCTAAACATTAAATATTTTTTATTTTTGAGGTCAGCAAATGACAGTGAGACAGAAAAATTACTAAGAAAGGAAGAAAGATAAGGGACCAGCCTCACAGTTAAGAAGTATTCAGCTGCACAACTCTGTCTAGGTAGAAAGACACTCATTCTGAAGTAAGAAAACCAGAAAAAGTGGCCACATAGGCACTTAGCAAGGAAAGTGGTAGGAAGTTATTTAATTATCTATTAGATGGGATCTGTAAGGACCAGCTACTGAAAATAATCCCTCTCTTTGAGCCTCTGTGTAGGAACTTCTACTTAATAGTCTGTGGTCCCTTTCTGACCTTAAAATCTATTACTCTAAATCAAGCACTTCACTCTGGTATCTAAAAATATGATCTAATACAGAATTTTGAATTAAGACACAGGACTCTGTAGATAAAAGAAATAATTTTGGTTACTACATGCCTCAAAAAATACACAATATTTGAATTTAAATAATAATGTTAATATTAGGAAAACTATAGCTTAATCCGTTGTGCTTCATTACACAGTGTTACTGTAACTGCAGCAGTATTTAATTTTGATACAATTACAGAGACACATGGCACTTTGAAGCAAAATAACCACAATTTTTCATTTTATGTGTAAAGCCATTTTTTACTTCCCTGTTAGCTATGCTGTTGGAAACATGATTAAATCTCAAATCAGTCATTTAAAATAAGAAATATCAACATGACAGTTACAAAACCCTATGTAAACATCTTTAAACAGAAAGGTATTCAACTATTTTATTTTACTAATAAAGACCCAAGAGTGACATGTGGGTAACAACCTGAACATTTTCAGTAAAGAAGAACTTCCAAAAATAAACAGGTAATCAACAAGTACAAGAATAACACTGGTATAGATTTTCGAAAGGCACAAATTCCTGCCTACTTTTGTCATTTAACTGAGTGAAAATGGATTTTTTGCTAAATTTCCCATGGCAAGAATATCCTTCTCCTCCTCTCCTGTTAGTTACCAATTTTGTCAAAATCAACAATCTTACACTGGTGAAAATTGCTGTATATGGTGCAAGAAACATGTTCAAGTACAGTTGCAGTTGACTTTTAGGAAGCAATAGATTTTAAGAAATAGAATTGACAAAAGTAGCATCCAGAGTACTGTGAAAAATACGGTTTTCCAAATTCTACTTGAAACTGAGATCCCATTCTTGATATACAGAATGATTATGTGCAGACATACTAAAGCACTCAGTGATACAGAAGAAAGGGGGACTTCTGTTTTTAATCTTGCATTAGCAGGAGCTGCTGTGATGTTGTTTCCCCAGAGAAGACTCAGTTCAAAAGCAGAGATGAAGCAGGGGGCTGGAAGAAAGGCGCTTCATGAACGTCTCTCCTGCCAGGACCAATCATCCATCCTTTATTTTATAGAACATGTCATACACTGATGAGAATATTATGTCCTGTGTCAAATCAATGAAGCAAGCACTTTGTCCTGCACTAGAGCGACCATGATGAAAAATTAATCTGCACAGCTTGTAACCTCACTTCAGTCCCATTATATTCCCAGGGAGAAGATTCTTGATTGTGTCTCAACTCCAGGAAACACAGGCAGGCAGCACCTCCAAGCAAGCTGGAGCCAGCTGGGATGTTGTAGCCCCAGACAGAGTTCAAACCAAGGCTTACAGGCTACCCACCTTCACAGAGAATTCTACAGTGACGTGAGGTTTATTCCCTGAGAATTTGAATCATTAGTTAGGGCCTCAATAGTATGTGAAAATAGCTATTATTTCAAGTATTCCTAATTTTAATGCCTACATTTTCCTACAAAGTATTCACTAGTGAGCAGTAGTGTGGGTATCAACATACATTTATGTCATCTTCAGACACTTACTGTGGCAGCTAAAGGTCTTTTATATTTTTAAAATAAAATCGATTTACTAGTTAATTGCACATTACCCTTTCCACTGCATGTGTCACATGAAAATTCAGAGATTGCTAGCACATAAAACAGGCATTTTGTTGTTTTTGGAGGGGATGGGAGACAGTTTTCTAGTCTGGATATGGAATCAGTGCTTGAAAAAGCAGACAGAACCTTTGGACATTTCTACTTACCTTTTGTGTTTCTTTATGTATTAGTTTCCAAAGTTCAAAGGCCACTCTCTTGCAAATGGAATACCTAGTTTTGCTTCAAGGTGAAATCTAGCAAAATATTTTCCTCCTTTGGCTGCATTAAACACTGGAAATTAAAGGGCAGAAAGTTTTAAAACCTTAATTAAGGTCTCAAAATGTCTAATGTAGGTGTCAAAAATAGTCTTGGACAGAAAAATGACAATTTATGTAAGCATTCTAGAGAGAACATTGCAAAACAAAACAGTATCTTTTAGTCTATTTGCATGCCACTGTCTAAAAGAAGTGGGTTTGATTGTCTATATACTCCTCATACCCTCTTTTAATGAGCTGCCTGTTATTGGCAGCTAACGATTGGTACCAAAGCAGTAAAGCATCATGGTACAAATCCTGCTCCTGAATTTCATATACCAGACACTTGATGATAATGTTAACAGTCTTTGGGAGGTTGCAGTCAGGTGGGGTTGGGATTTTCTCCCAGGAAACTGGTGACAGGACAAGAGGGCATGGCCTGAAGCTGTGCCAGGGGAGGTTTAGGTTTGGTATCAGAAAGCACTTCCTTATGGAGAGGGTGATCAGACATTGGAATGGACTGCCCTGGGAAGGGGGGGAGTCACCATCCCTGGAGGTGTTCAAGGAAAGGCTGGATGTGGCACTTCGTGCCTTGGTCTAGCCAATGTGGTAGTGTTGGGTCATAGGCTGGACTCAATGGTCTTGGAGGTCTTTTCCAGCCACAATAATTCTGATTCAGTGATAGTACTTTGTAGTTCTGCTCTCATAATCTTCTTACCTGCGGTGAAGCTGATTCTCATTAATATGAGTCATCTGCCTCTTTGGTTTCCCTGTCTGCTGTGCTACTGACAACTCTGGATTCCTTCTCTAGCACTGTGGGGAAGGATAAATGCCAGTGCTTTTATAAAACCAATTCAAAATATCCTAGGAGTAAGAAATTGAAAATACATACAATAGAGTGTTAAAAACTACATGTCAGCTCTGAGAACAATTTAATCTGAAGTAAGCGTGAGTTTACCTCTGTTTATTAAATTTTACAGATAATCTAAGGAGGTATCTTGGTTTGGTTTGGTTTGAACATGTTAGTTACAAGTTCAGCTACCTTCTCTCTTTGTTCAAATTACTCCCTCATTCTTCATGCCTTTTCTTTTGGAATCTTCCCTAAAATGAGCTCCTGTAATCCTACGTTAAGACTCTTTGATCATTTGCTAACATATCTAGTAGAGAGACACCCTTCAGCTAAGCCTCCAAGTTGTCTCTTTCAGGTCCAGGAAGTAGGAACTGGCTGTCTGGGCCAGATCAACTGTACTGTCTCTCCATCAAAAAGGGGAATTGCCCTTTCTGGCATCCTGGGAGTGAGTCAGTAACCCTGTACATCACTGTTTAAGTTATCTGATGAAAGTTACATATGCCATTGTTGCTGCTCTTGCTTTATTGACCTGCTGAAAAGAACCAGTGACAAAATCTAGCTGAGAATAATTCAGTTTCATGAATTCAACAGCACCAAAATCCATTACTCTAGTAACAACTGTTGAATCTATGACTACAACATGTCAGTGGTAATTTTTTTTTTTTTTTTTTTTTTTTTTTTTTTTTTTTTTTAAATTTAATTGAACATAGAAGAGATGCTGTGGAGAATGGGAGATCCATTTAAAACAAAATAATTGGAGCAGATTTTTTTTGTAGATGATTTATCACTTTCATTAGAGGTGATATCCAAAACTGTACAAATGTACAAGCTTAGTGTACAAACTGCCATTAAGGAAAACAACAATGACATGATCCTACCCTGTAACTTCATGTTTTGGTTTTGAGCATCATTCATTATAAAAAGACAAAAACTCAGCAAAACCACAAACAATCAAAAAACTCAGTCTTCACAACTTCCTGAGAGAGAGGGTATTAAAATGGAAGGGGAATTAAAACAGAAGCAAGAATAAGTTTATGCACCATTTCTGAAGGAGGAAGAAATAGTTAAAAGTAGTTACAAAGAGTTAAAAGAGTTAAAAGTAAAACCCACATTTTCTCAAGCTTTCCATATCATACAAGCCTAGCAATTGCCAGCAAAAAAAAAATAAATAACTCAGTAGATATCTGTCAGATATATCCTGGAAATGATTCACTGTCTCCAATATATAGTAACTGTATGAAACCAGACATGAATCAGGTTAGAGTAAAACTTGAATTAATTACTATTTTCAACCAACAAAGAATGCCAGATGCTGTCTGCATACAAGCCCATATGCACCACTGCCACTCCTTCCAGGAGTAAGTCTCTCTCTCCTGGACTTGCTCCCATAACTGGGAATACGCAAACTAGCTCTTTTCCAGATAGTTATAACACTGTCTGTGCATGCAACCATCACCCTATGACAACAGTATTTTTATGCTAAATACACATTAGTTCTATCTCCAAATCATATGCAATTATAATTCTCTTGACTGGGCCACATAAAGCAAAGATATTGCGTCTCAGTAGAACAGTATCCTAAACTCCAGATGGCTGTTATTAAAATGCTTATGCCTGGCTCATAAGTGATAACAAAAATTAAAGCTATATCATGTCTTGAACCGTTTGCTGTTCTGAAAACTTCCCAGGCCATGTAAAAACTCCTATATACAAGCAAGAACTCATACATCTGGGAAGATCACCCCTGTAGAACATATTCCAGTGCTTTCTCCCTCGTTATCACTTCTACCTCCACAGTTGCCACCCTACAAAAGCTGGTCAACACAGAACAACACAGGCACTCTGTGGTGTCAGGAACCTTCACAGAAGTGCAACCCTGGTTGTGTTCTGACCAGTCCCTAGAGATGCTCTCTTCCTCATGACTGGCAGTTAACTCAGACTGCACAATCACAGGTGTCCCTGAGACACGGTGGGCTCACAAAGTCACAACAACCTCAAGCCACCAGGCTAAACACCTACACCACCTCCAAAGTGTTCCTGAGGTTGCAGTGGTGACTTAGAGCAAACCAAACATGCTGTAGAAAGTTGCCTCAGGCACCTTCCATCTACCAAGCCTGATATAACAAAAGCTACATCAAATATTCTAGAAATTACAGAAAGCCATCAGCACCTGTAATGGGATTTCAACTACTACTAATAATTCAAGTCCAAAGCAACCTGAGAAGCCTTTACACAACTGTGTGTACCTCCTTCATTAACTACAGCTGTGACATTGAATACAGCCAGGTCTGAGTATCATGTGCTTACCAATAACCAGTTCAGTGCTCAGTTTACATTTAAATCCAACTTAAAAACAAAAAATAAGGTCTTTCCCTACCTAAGTTGGAGAAGGACTTTTTACAAGGACATGTAGCCATAGGACAAGAGGTAATGGTTTCAAATTGAAAGAGGGTAGATATAGATTAAATGTTAGGAAGAAATTCTCTCCTATGAGGGAGGCAAGACACTGGAACAGGCTGCCCAGAGAGGTTGTGGATGCCCCCTCCCTAGAACTGTTGAAGGCCAAGCAGGATGGGGCTTGGAGAAAACTGATTTAGCAGGCAGCGTCTCTGCCCATGGAGTGCAGTAGGAACTAAATGACCTTTAGGGTTCCTGCCCATACAAGGGGATTGGAAATAGATGATCTTTAAGCTCCCTTCCAACACAGAATTCTATGATTCTGTAATTCTAATTCCTCAAGGGAGTCAAGAAAATAATCTTGGCACCAAAGGCACAGCAGACCTCCATAGCCACAGGAAACTGGAAAGAAAATTAAAAACGCAGGTTCCCCAGCTACCTCTAACTCCCTTCCTGAAGAGAATCAAGTGCCAATCAGACAAAACAAACAAAAGCACTATTTTCTGACACTGTTCTGAAAATAATTACCTGCAAAAGAGGTTTCCAAATTATAACTTTCAAGAACAACAAGCAAAACAGGTACTTACCTACAGAGTAAAACACATACAGAAGAGGACTGAAGATCTGCCCCTTACTGCAGCCCTTGTAATTAGCTGGGTCTGATATAGCTGGCTCCTCCTCCCACCTCTTCCAGGTCCTTTTTGTAACTTCTTCACCTTGCTGACTGAGTTCATGCTTTAATTTCTGTTAAACCTTTTATCAAAAGGAGCCTTTCTCTATTTAGTGCTGTAGCATGACCTCAATCTTAATATTTCTGGAAAAAGTATTTAATTCTTGCAGTAACTACCAAATACTTGTTTCTCCATCTCCTGGCGTTGCTTTCTGGAAGCTATTGCTGACTCTAGCAGTATGGTCTGAAGCCAGAACTGGGGCTGGAATAGAGCAAAAATCTAATGTCTCCATTTGTGACACAAAGTAGAAAAAAGAAATAATTGTTTTTCTTTGTAGGCTATGCCATATTTTAGACATGAATACAGCAAACTGATGGATGCGAGCAGATCCCCCTGTGACTTCTTAGCACTATAGGAAGGAAAATGACTATGTAGACAGTCTGAGCAATTAGGGGTCTTAATTAGAAAGTAGAACTGTGCTTCCAGCATCTATATAATTTTGCCTGGTTTCCATTAGGAAATGTGTCTTCTAGTTTTCCTCCAGGCTGTCTTCAAACAAAGCTTTCTACTTTTGAATGTGATTATTAAATTAGATTACTCTGTATTTAAGACTTAAAGCTTAATTCAACATATTATTATAGTATGTGTTAATTTAAATCACATGGCTTGTCTCATTTAATAATGCACAGCTAAATTCTCCTTAAGTGGTTACCTTAAACCTTTTAGTCAGGTATAAGAGAATCAATCATTTTATTCTTCCTTATATTATAGTATTTCATCTTTTCTCTGCTTCAGAAGAAAGTACAGTAGCAGTAGTTTGTTCCTTTTTTTTGCTTCCAAACATAACAATGAGTTATAAAGATATTTTAAAAGAATTTTCTGGGTAGGTAGGGTATTTTTGAATTCCTGAGTCATAGCAATGATTCACCTTAATGTCAAGATAAGACATACTGAAGGAAACTGATTTATGCTAAGATATTGTTGTGCATATGCCAATGTCCTGATTTCTTAATGTCTGAGAAGCTGAAGAAAATAAAACAAGTAATCTGAGACAGTCTTCTGATATCGTGGATCTGATGCATAATTGTTGTGCTACTCCAATTTTTAGACTGTCCAGAGTCTGTTCATTAGTTGAGATAACTGCAAAAATATTCCATTTGCTTCCTTATTGGATTAGAATGGTGACATCTATCATTTGAAAAAGTTTGTTGGTGGAACGTAAGGAAGATATCTGAAAGTTAAGCTATTAAATATTTTATACTGTAGCCTCTTTGAGTGCTTTCAAATTCTCAGACAAGCACAAAATCAAAGTAACAACCTATCCAAATGGGAGCAAAATATGTTTTTAAGCATTGCTCATACTTTCAGAAAGAACATTGCTCAAGGCTGTTTCTGAATCTGTGTGTACACACACACACATTTCTACCATAGGTCATGCAAGAACTACAGCTGTAAGGAGGTAAAGCAGCTTAAAGCAATACGGCTAAGAAAATATCTGTGAATAACCAGTGACTTTAATGATGGGACTAGAATGAAAAAAAAAAAAAATTAATCCTTTATGAATACATTTTCTTACTCTAGAAAACAAATAAATGTGAAATCTTGCACTACAATCAGAGCAATGATAATAAGACTTACTAATTAGTGTTGACTGAAAGGATTGTCAACGGAAGCCAAAGCTTTAAAAGAGCTGGATGACATTTAAACAGAATAAGATATGGCTACCTATAGTCCAAAGTCTTCTTTGACAAATCCAGAGTATTTCTTTTTTCAAATTGTTTTCAGGCCTGAATCCTGATGTTCTGTCTCTCATGTTATTGAGAACGAAAGGTGGAAAGTAGATAAAAATATAAGACTTTCAGAAAAGACTCAAGACATCTAGCATCTAGAGAGTCCTGTTTTAAAGTAAGGCTGTTCATTGCAAATAAATAGAAAAAGAACTACCTAAACTACCTATAGCAACCACCATTAATTTAATAGAGTGAATATCATACATTTTCAAAGCTTTTCTATTTATAAGAGTGTAGTAATTTACAGTAAACTGCTAGTCAATATCAGAACCCAGAAATCTTTTTTCATCTCTACATGAAAACTGGCCTCCCAAGACAAACTGTCTTTCTCAAAACTGTTAAGTGAAGAAAAAAAAAAAAAAAAATTATAATGAAAGTCAGTCTACAAGATATACATATGTACTTTATGTATTGCATCAGAGTAGTCATTATCTTTCCTCCTATTTGAATACATACACAAAATTTACAAGTATTTTCACTTTAGAGTATGATTGACACTCTAGTACTGGTAGTTCATGATAGGCTTTGTGTTGGAAATAAGAGAACTAATAAAGCTCTAATGTGGTATCAAACTGACAAGAGGAGTCTGAGAAATGAATACTTAATACTAGTTTTATTGCAATGAGAATGGAACAATTTATTTTGAGACTTGTGTTTGCTTGCAATATTTCTCTATATCCTACTAGCATGTTGACAAGTAAAAGCAACTTGTTGCATTTGGTCACCATATCACCACTAACACTTAGTTCTTAGACAGCGTGTGACATGGGTCACCCACAAGGACCACAGTCATCGCTCTCTTGGAAGAGTGAAAATTATCCTGGTGCTGCTAGGAAGAGCAACCGGTGTGTATTTTTGCACCTTTCCAGCAGATCTCCCTAGCTGTGATCAGGAAACTTAGTCTGAAATCTTCATTCATCACTACAAATGTGTCTCACTCACTGTAACAGGACAAATCCTAAGCCTGAAGAGTAATATGTAATTATACTATTAAATAAGGAATCATAATGTGTGCAGGAGCTTAGAGGAAGCAAAATCTTGGTGTTTTCTTTCAAGTGAATGTTACTGAAAAAGACTGGTTTAAGTATAACTTGAAACTCCAACAATTAAAATTTTGATATAAGCTAATCCAGAGAGTCTTCTGTTCTTCCACTATGCTCAATGCATGGTAATGTGACTTAGCTCGACTGCCTTTTGTCAGAGGTCACGTTAAGTGCCATTACCCTCTATTTCCCTTGAGCTAGGAATGCAGCTACTGCAGCTCAGCTGATTCATGGTAACTGACTGCAAGCAGCAGCTTGAATGTGAACTTGACCTATCACAACTTTCTTTTTATGCCATTCCTCACAGTTATTGCTGTGGGGTTATTTTAATTTTCTGCCGGGGAGAAGAGCTGTGCCATTTTCTGGTTTTTATTTTCACAGCAACACAAGTGCACAGCTTTTATGTACAGCTGTAGTGACATGTGTGTCATGCTATTTTAACTAGAAGAAAAAGGACTGTTTAATTTTAGAAGGGAGAATGTGTTCATGCTGTGCACTGGATTCAGAGGAAAGGCAACATGGGACTCTTGATTTTTCTTAGATAGGATATGGCCCAGGTCTTCTTGGCCAGACACAAGAGTAGGCAGCACTGGTTAAGTGCCACATGCAGAACTGAGGTGAGAGAGGCCCTCAGGCTTCCCTTTCTCCTACCTTTCTCAAACCTCAGTCCCATGTTGATTCTTCATCATGAAGAAGACACGCGTCAGCTTGCAGACTGCAGGTGCTTATACTGTCTGCCCTGTGAATGCAGCAAAATTTATCAGCCATGAAAGCTACCCTGGAAAAGTTCGTGACTGCCTGATGTAGAAGCTGACCATTCAGCCTGCCATTTCCGTGATGTTCTTTTCCCAGAAATATATTAAACAGAGAGGACAGAGAGTATAGCTACATAGCTGGAGTGCAAAGGAATTTCATGTGACAAAGTAAAATCATCCCAAAGGCTTGTGGCCATCACTGGAAAAGCTGGAGTAAGTTAGAAATCAAAACAAGAATCTGTTATAATGGAAAAAGTTGCACAACTTCAGTGCATGGTCATCATCTACTATTTCTACCATTCCTGTAACAGTTTTCAGTAGGTCTCAGGTATTTCAGCTTCAAAAGTGCACATCTCACTTTAAAGACTAGACAGAGCATGTCATTTTCTCCAATGACACAATGATTTGTTTATGTTCAGTATTATTCTTTAGGCATTGTTGTCTTTCCTTATCACATTAAACTTTCATTTTTAGAACTGTTATGTCAAATGAATGATATGGCTAGAAGTTATGTTTTTCTCAAAATGAATAGTAATTTCATTTTAAAACTAATTGTGGCATTTACCTCAAAGCTATCTAAATGTGTCGAAGAAGGAAGGGGTACAATTATCTTTGTAACTTCATAGTTTCATTACTGTAATTTTAAAGATAAATAAATAAACTTTAACAGCTTTTTACTATGGAAACAGGACATTTAATCTCATTGGGTATCTTGAGTGCTGCATTCTAAATTTGATATTTTCTTTTTTTTCAAAAGAGCCTGTGGGGGGAAACGATTAGGATGAAAGGATAGGTCTGGAACTTCATAATGATTTTAACAGCAGTTGCCAAACTTTTGAAGCCCCCATGAAACACAGCCTATTGGGGAGTACTCTAGCTTTGCTGGATAACATGAAAAAAAAAAAAAAAAAAAAAAAAAAAAAAAAAAAAAGTCATGAAAAACTTGGGAAGAGTTTGCACTTTTCTGAAATCTAAAATTCATGAAAAGGCTTTACATAAAGCTGCTTGTGTTTGAAAAAAAAAACCTAAACACAACAAAACCAAAAAAACAGTAGGCATATCCTAAGGCTTTTGAACCAAGAAAAGGGTAGAAGCTGCTATAGCAATGGGAAAGCTTCTGTGCAATGTAAGCACAGGCCCATGATACAGGAAGCAGTCAATGAGGCCAGCCCTCCGGCAAGGCAAGGGCCACCAAGGATATTAGTTACAGTCATTGTCTTCTCCTGGTATATGTTAGTCTGCTTCCAAGAAGCCACAAAGCTAGAGTTTTATCTGTCACAGTTTTCAATTGAAAACCAAGTTCCTTTTGCAGTCCAAAGTAACTGGGAGCTGGGACTTAGAGAAAAATCTCAAAACTTGTAAATCTGCAACCAAAAAAGATCAACACAGGAATCATCAGAAGCACATTAAAGGTTCATTAAAATCAAGCGACTCCAACTGGTCTTCTACAATAGCCAATAATCCAACTGAAAAGTATATTGTTTGGTCTCTGACTACAAGAAGTCTCACTATGCCTGCTGAAACATGTATAAATATTCTTTAATTTCTTCACTTTTTTCTCTACTTGAAACTAAATAAATCTAAAAGTAAAATACTAAACTAAAATTATCAGAGAATCATAGACCAGACTAGGCTGGAAGAGGCCTCCAAAGATCAACTGGTCAAAACTTTCTTGGGAAAAAGAGTCGACAGGAGGTTATTTGGCACCCTGTCCAATTGCATCTTGAAAAGCTGTTGTGATGGGAACTCCACCATGTCTGTGGGAAGGTTGTTCCAGTGAATAATTGTTCTTACTGTAAAAAAAAGTAATCTTATATCAAGATGAAACCTCACCCAGTGCAACTTGTACCTGTTGCCACTTTTCCTCTCTTTGTGGACACTTTTGAAGACAGAGCATCCATCCTCCTTATAGTATCCCTTTAATAACAAGACTATGATGAATTACCCCCTAAGCTTTCTGTTCTCCAGAGAGAAAAGGCTGTAATGCACAATATGCACGTTATTTTAACACAGTTTGCACATTCCTTTAATGCACAGTATTTTAGAAAGAAAAGAAATAAAAAAAAAAAAAATATATCAATCAGTTGGCTTCAGCTGGAGATTAAACAGTAAATAATAAGGATGAGGTTCCTACATGATGTTTAAGTGAGTTGCTTCTCCACATTTACCTTCTCCCATTCAGCCAGACTGACTCCCCAGCAGCCTACACCAATCTAACTACTGGTTGCCAGAGCCCCGCTCTCCCCTTTGCAGCACAAACCCATCCAGCACCATCCCTGCCATTATTGTTTTTTTCAGTGTAGCCCCTTCCAGTATATAGGAAGCCACCTTAAAATTTTGGTATGTGTGTGGTTAGTAGAATTAGTGCAGATTCAGCTCCAAGTGGGGAAGGAGGCCTCCAGAGTCAACAGGAAGCAGGAACCATTACCACCAGCAGCCAGGTGGACTTGTGCTGCTATAGACCTCAAATCTAATGTTCAGTACTGAAGAGCTCTAGCAGGTAGAGCTCCAAAATAATCATTAGCAAAATGAGACAATCTCTAAACTCTGCAATTTCTGCCATTGTAAATCTTTTCCACATTTATGTATTCCGTTTCTCAAATTCCTGTTGTTTTATAGTTTTGGGGTTTTTTTGTCCTCTCTGTTCACCTATGCAGCCTAATTCTGTAACACAACCCATGTTGAAGAACCAGTGCAAAAGCCTAACAGGGAACGGCTGGCTCTTCAAGCATGTTGATGGTAACAAATTTTATTTACTTCACAGTGTCAACTGTGTGTCAGCAGTTTCCCTAAGCCATTATTTATGCATACAGTGTTTCAAATAATTATTTTAGAGATAAGGAGAAGGAGCACTTGTACTGTGGTTTCTGAAATGACAAATGGAGGTATCTTTTTGAGAACAAATATTCTGGGACTGCTGAATAGTATTATACTGCCTTGAATTCAAGTGGGAGAACACTGGGGCCTTTTATCTGACATTTCATTTAAAAAATAGCTTGTGCCTGAGTAGAACAAGAAAGAGGAAGGCTGTTCTTAAAAGTGTAAGTGATGATTCAGACACATCTTCCAATTTCTTTTCATCGACTACAAATGGTCAAGATACATGTTTTTTTCCCCTGCTGTGATTATGTCCTTATAAAAGCTGAAACATGAGAAGCTTTAAAGTGACATTAAGAATCCAGTTGCCCCTTTCTATTAAACATTTATATGATTCACAATAAGATACCAGCCTACAGAATTCAATAGAGGTACCTGAGCTAAACCAAATACTGAAGGAAGGGTTACTCACATCAGTACAGAGTTCAGCGTGAGCTTCATTGCCTTTTTTCTGGGATTAAATCCAGCAATTGTTACACATCTGAGTATAGGGGTCCTACCTTGAAGTAGGGTGTCCAAAGTTACAAAGGGCTGAAAACAGCCATTCTGGCAACTGCCTAGATTCCTTACTCACTTTGCTTATTGCTCTAACAGTGATTTAGCTGTCTCCTGCTCAGCTCCTTAAGAACGGAGCTGAGCTTTCCATGTCTAGTCCAAACAGTGCTTGCACTCAGCAGCCACACTATGAAACTGGCATGCTAGAATCACGATAGCTTCACTCAAAATCAATTTAATCTTAGTAACTTATGTGAGATGTTCATTATTCTTCATGATTCCTTTTGTACCAGTGTTGTCCCATCTTAAGCTCTTTCTTCATAACTAAAGAATGGTTGCCAGGTTATTCTGAAAATTGACAAAAAACCCCACATTTTTATATGGGAACAACAATATCTAGTGCAGGCATGTGCATTATTAGTTCCATTTCAAGGACAAGGTTCTTTATGTCTCTTCTTGGTCATCCCTTCCTTTACTTCTTAGCTACAGGGGAAAAAAATACAGCATTTTAATATTGAAATAGAGTTCTCAAAGGAGGAAAAATAAAATAGAACAGTTCACAGACTGAAGAATAAGTATTGATCAACAGAGTGAGAAAGATTATGACTCTAGAAATTGTTTAGTTCTCCTTATGGAGTCCTAATTGAGAAAGAATTGAATAAGGCCATATTTCCACTGCAACTTCTTTAAGGCACACTTGCAATTGTGTAAGAAAACTGGTCTTTCTGTTTTTCTGCAGAAAACATTACTATCCTTGTCCAGCATTCCTATCCACCCAAGGACCAAATAGAGGTCATCTTTCTACAAGGTGCTTTGTTCAAACAACTCTATGTAGCAAATTGTGTTAAAATATTGGCATTTGGGTTTCACTGGTAAATTTAACATTTCATTTCAGAAAAAGAACAATTTATAAAGTTGTACAATAATAACAGTTCTGCTTCTGACTCCAAATGAAATCAATACATACAGGATTAAAAAAATGAAGAATAATTTTCTCTCAATTATCTAAAGTGTTTTGGTTCAAGTTGGTTTTGGGTTTTGGACTTAAAGTTCAGGCCAATTCTTGTCCTATCAGTACTGTTTTTTCTGGCTTTAACGTCTTTGATTTCTGTGTTTCAAGGATTCACAGAGAAGTCCCAGAAAATTCACTGCAAGACAAACTGGACAAGGCAAAACTGTTTATCCTCCTCTCTTTGTAAAAAGGATTTTGTTTTTCTTGTTCTTGCATCTTGCAACATTTTTTAAAATACTACATCCACTTATTTTCTTACAGTGCTGTTGCCATCCAGTATTCATGCAGCTGCATAATATCTTCCCACTGTGTGCATTCTACAATGAAAATTGCATTTCAATAAACAAACCATATTTTAGGAAAGCTTCAACTCCTTGCATGAGCCAAGATGTTCCACTTAATGTAAGAGCTGATTGACTGCTAACAATGGATTAGGAATTATGAGTGAAATAAGTTTTAAGATTACATGAATTAGCAAAACTAATACACTCCCAATGCACAAGTCTCTCACAGTTCTATTTTCTAAATCCTGTAAAACAAACAAACACAAAGTATATTTGATACATTAGGCATTTAGGAACACAAATTATTAGAAGACATCAGGGAAGTTATTAGATCTATTTTTCTCCTAAACAATACAGGAGGATTTTTTTCTGCAGTCCTGCAATATAAACAATTTTGGTTTCTTCTCTAATTTTTTATTCATAGAAGATATCAGAAACAAAGGTGATTAGGCCTGGAGGCAGAATCAGAAAAACATTCTAAAAATCAGTAATTAGGAAATTAAAAAAGGAACTTTACAAAACTGTTGCTCTAATGAGTTAGGAATACTGTTGTGTAATTGTATATGTAGATCATATAAATGCTACAGGAAACTGATTAATCAGTTGCATACATATTTAACTAATGCACTTCTGTTTATGCAAGTGTTGGCCTAGTATGTCAGTGACAGTTCTTCAGAGTAAAGCTGCAGTAATGTTTTATATGAACAGAATCAGCTATCTGTATGGAAATCTTGTGCAAATCAATTTTAAAGTGGGCTTATTGGCCTATTATAATTGTGGGGAAAATATAATCATTTTTCTGATAGTCTATATACAACTATTGGTCTACTGCTGACCTGGGAAAAAATAATATTTGTAAATGTTGAAGTCAGCAGAGAAGGAGAATGTCTTCCCTTTGTTCCTCCAGCATTTGCTGACCCATTATCACAAGAGTGACAATATACACAGCTTTTCTTTCATCTCCCTTGGAAAAAAACAAATGCCTTCATCTTTCTGTAGGACTGCTGAAAGAGGAACAAATACTGAACTTGGGCATGGTCACTCACACAGAAAACCAGTCGGATTTCCTTCCTCCCTTCCTTTGCCATACATGTAATTTGCTCTATTCTGGCACACCAATTAAAAATAACTGTCTTGTTTAGGGTTGTCAGTCTGTACATTACTTATGGGGCAAGAGTTACATGTGGTACAGAAATTAATAAAAGATGAAGATGAGGTTTGCTCACACTGGACACTTCTATTTCAGTATGATGGGGAAGACTTGCTGAAAAGATGACATCTCCTTTGTGGAAAAATCCCGGTGCAGAAGCAGCAGCTGAGACCTGACTTGGAAACGTTTAGCTCTGTGGTGAAGATACTGACAACCCAGTGTGAAAATATTGCTGTGTGTATAATGAAGTAGAAAACAACAATGGTTATTGCATGCAATTATGGGTAGTAACTATGAAAAGGCTCGTTTCCACTTATTTCCATGAATATGAAAAGCCATGTTGTGATTGCATGGTTACACTGATATATTTGTTGCCAGTAAGGTAGAGCCAGTATATCAAAAACTACCAGAAGTCTTCAGAGATCAAATCAAATTACTGTATGTTCGTTGTTCAAAAACCTTGATCCACAAAACTAAAAGTAGGTCTGCACAAAACTGAAGGCCCTGCCTGTCTGGGGAATTTTTAGAATGTTCTCTGCTGTTCTCCAGCTCCTAAATTTTGTGGTGAGAGTCTCTGGTCTGGCCATCACTTCTGATTATGAAACAGTGCCTCGATTAAAATATATGCCAGACTCAAGAAAATATGTACATAGAAGAATTAACCTGTTGGATCTCTCTGTTTCCTGTTAAGCCAATTACTCGCTCCCTCTTCTTTTTTCCTTTTTATCTGAGGAGCTAGCCAGTACATTTTGCAATATCTTCATTAATCAACAATCATATAGAAGCATTATTTTGCAAAATCAAGAAAATATTATTAACTGCTTATAAACAGATATGTTTTCCTAAAATTTTTCTCCAGCTCTTTCTTTTCCTCTTCCTCCTGCCTGTGAATAATACTTTGCTCTGTTATTATTTTTTTCTTCCCAGAGGTGCTTTTTCCCACAGTATTTTAAACTTTTTCAAGACATATTACCTCTAGTTTACTACCTGTTCACAATCAATTTTTTTTCTTCTCCTCTTGAAGAGTGTTTAGATGGTGAAGGCTCTGTTACACTCTTCTCTTACTCCCCCAACAACAGCAAAAAAAAAAAAAGGTTCCTTCTTTTTTTTGTAGTTTTTTAGTGCCACACATTGAATGTCCAACATGGAAGCCTAAACACACAATCTGCAAAGACTGTAAGACTTCCTCTTCACAGCTGCACCCCTACCATTTCCTCACAACATATCCATTACACATCATGCCTGTATTCTTACAGGAAGACAAAATAAATTCTGTCTTCCATTTCTAAAAACAGCAGAGACTACCAAGGAGCAATAATTGCTTTTTGGAAGGACTCACACTTCAAGCAGATATCCTTTTGCTGACAGAGCAGACACAGATAAGAATTACTTTTTTTTGTTTTAAATACTCTCTGGAGCTGGGAGGTCCTCAGAGTTGCAGGTATACCCATGTGGTCACCCAGCCCCCTAAGCCCTCACAAGACAACTACTGCTCGGGGATCTATTGGACTGTTTAGACCCTCGCCACCAGGTGGGTTTATGTTGGGTGGTAAATCCAAGCCAGAGGTAGCATTTCAGCCCTAACTTGACTCACAGAATTTTAATCCTTGATTTGGAAACCCTCAGCAGTCACAGAAGCCTGAAATCATCAAGGTAGGATTAGTCACCTCTTTTTCATAATCAACTTCAGGCTGCAGCAAGGCAACTCTATGGTGGAAGCTTGGCCAGGGTCCTAGGTGGTCTGGGCATGGGCCATATCTTTACCCACAGGATGCTATCTGGGGCAGGTGATGGTCTGTCCTGCTGTGCCCCAGGCAATGACAACTGCCCCAGGCAGAAGAATCTTTCCCAAATTGAGCTGAAATTGGTACCATGGATCCCAAGATGGACCTATTAGTGCCTTCAGAGACAAAAAGAGATGAATTATGGCAGTTCAGAAGTCGTCTTCAAGACATTTGGCATGCATGTGAGGATAGCAACGCATGAAGATGTAGGGGGTGCAGGACAAAGAGGCAGAAGGAAGAAGTTGTTCCCTTTCCCCATCTTTCCCTCCATTTCTCTGCTCTGACATTACCTCAGCAACTTTTGCACCAGCAGCAGGGAGCTCAGCTGGCTGAGATCAGCCTATGGGGACACCAGCTATGGCTCATCAGACTCACCAGGCCAGGTTTCACCAACATTTGGGCAAGTTATCTGCAGAGTTTGACACTGTGATCTGAGGACAGATAGGCAAGAATTAGGCTCTGCAACACTGTGCTGCTGGGCACCTGAGTCGTGCAGCTGTTTCCAGAAAGATAAATGATGTTTATAGACATATCAAGAACAGTCAAGATGTTCAACTGTCAGTGACACATGGAAGTGATTTTGATGCCTTTCCTTTTCCCAAACAAAAATATTAAATGTTTATCGCATATTTTCACAGACTTTGATTTTCACTTTCCAAAGCCATTAATGGTACACTAATCTCTGCTATTCATGTAGCTAAGCTCAGGACAAATAATCAAACTACTACAAACTGAACCCATATTTAAGAACTAGAAAGACTGTTTCCATATACATTACTGCATAGAGCTTACATTTTGACAAATAAGAGGCAAATTTATCACGGTCATTAAGTAAGTAAAATCGTTTTTAGTTTTTGCCACAAAAAAATTTTAAACATCTACTAACAGCTAATTGGCAACAACTGAATATAATTTTAATGTTTATCTCTAAATGAAATTCACAGTATAACAAATGCTATGCAGCAGGAAAATTAGTCACTTATAAATGTATTGTACTGTTATTTCCTTTTAGGAAACTGTGTTTTGGTAGTGTATCACTTCATAACGGAGAGATTTTCTGGAATTTATTCTGCCACTAGTACAAAGGAAAACCCCTCAGCAAAGAAAAGCACCCTTCACCCTTATACAAAATACAATATAGAATAATCCTCTTCTCCAGTGTTCTTTGTTAGATCGCACCTAAAGTCGGGGTTATTTTTAAAGTCACACATGAACATGATTCTGAGGTCTACTTTCATAAAATTATTGGACAGAATGTTGACACTGATGTATCTAATTTAACTAGCTTGATTTTTAAATTGTGAATGTAAAATAATTAAAGCGATGGTCTTAGCAAACAAGTTTTCAGTAATATATAGGTTGAAATATATTCATAAAAATAGTTGTTGACTAATTCCATGGAATTAAAAAGTATTCTGTGAGAAGGTACTAATCTGCTTACAATTAATGAAATCTGTTTTTATTAACAGATTTTTTTTGCTGCAAATAATTCTTCTGGATCTAATGAAAAGACACCTATACATTTTCACAGTATTTCTGGTGACAGTATACAAAGACTCCTTTGTACCATACTTTGTACACTCCTTTTCTAGACTCTTTTAAGAAAAATGATAGAGGGTTTTAAACTCAAAATAAGAAGGGATTACACTAATTTCAGTTAATTACAATTTGAATCTGATAGGAAAATCCTTCTTTTTATACAACAGGGAGGAAGTTGAAACCTCTGTTTTATGGAAGAGGAAAAGAAGCAAACCCAGCAATCAGGATTCAGTAGCAAGCCTCTTGGTACAGTGGCCTTTAGCTGTTATAAATTGTTCAGTGTGTGTTTTAAATCCATTTACTTCTAAAGGAACAAAATAAAGTGCTTTTATTCATTTTCCTGGCCTGCTTTATTTCCTTTGAGGTCTGTTTAGAGCCCTATGATCTTTATTCTCTTACATGATGGGATTAAAGTGTATAAATAAACATCTGTGGCTGTCATTCCATTTCATGGTCCATATCTACCTTCTGAAAGGATAGACCCAATGTTCTCTGACATACTTGTTTTCATTTGCAGTATTTGCTGGGACTTTCATATTCAAAGATCAGACAGAAAGTAATGTCTTTGATGTTTTCAAAGGTTGAAAACCCCACCATTCTGAGTTTTGTTTGAACACTTGGAAATCTGAATTTTATAGTAGAGTTATCTAGACAGTGATCCACTTGAACTAAATAAATCACAAATTTTTTTAGCAAATATGACTTCACCTGATTTCATACACGCTTGTTTGATATGAAATTATTAACCACTTTGTACAGTGATAAGAATTTAGAAATAAAAATCTGCAACCACTGTCAATGTAACCCACTTGTAAATGTATTCTGGTCTCTGTTCCCAGAACACAGAGCACCTATTATCTCCCCATCATGGTAGCTTAGAGAAAGATATGAATTTAGTGGGCTACTTGCTATGTTACAGTGGCGGAAAAGACTATTTAGAAGAACAGAACACATTATAGCCTCTGTCTGCATGAACGTCCCAAGGCCATGTTATGCTCTCCTAACCATGGTGTCACTGAGAAAAATTAACCTAATCTTGTTTTATCTGTTTGAAAGGAAAGCCTTTGCTCCAAAATATTACCACTTTCTCCATTGGGCCAAAGTCCCATGTCACCAATACCAGACCTATCCAGTACAAGAGTGGGGCACACACTCTGAAGTAGATCTGAAGTAGAATTGAGAGTAAGGGTCTAATTATTATTGAATTAGTAGGTAATGAACACAGTGCAGAGGTGTACCTATTTTGCCGTTAACTCATGGTGGGTTGATCCCAGCCACCACCCTATCACCCACACACAGTGGCAGAAATGATCCCAGATGCCAAAAAAACCAGATTTACTCTGTTTGCTCAAACCACAGTTTTGGGGCCTTGCTTATGCCCCCAGGAATTTATCATCTTCTTAACCAAAGGTAACCCAAAGTATGCACACCTTACCTTACCTTGCCTTGCCTTACATTACTCAGTGATTATTAAGGCTGAATGACTGATGTTGTCCCTGGTCTTCTGGGTCAAAACTGATAGCACTGCATGGATTCTTCACAGTCCAAGGTCTCCCTTGATATCCCAACAAACTGTGGATCATGATCTGTAGGTATGGCAGATCCCTCACAGCAAAAAATAAATTGGAACCTCATTATTGCAAAAGGCCAATTCTTGAACAGTCAGAGAATAAGCAGTGATAAAAAATATTGCATAGGATAGCTGTTCTGGATCTATTTTACATTTAAGTGGTAACTTCAAGTCCAAGAAATTAAATTTCTTTGAAGGCATATTTACATGCATGGATCCAGACTGATCTTTTCTGAACTCTCTCACCATTGCCCAAGTCTGGGGGTCAGAGAGAAGAAATATTGGGGTCAAAAGTTCTCGGTGAAAGGTCGCATCATTGCAGGCTTGAGAAAAGCTGATGCTAAAGTTATATGCCTAAGCAAAATCTCTGCCTTTCATATACATTCATTCTAGTTCCTTCACTCATCTATCAATTTATCATAAAAACTGAATTCATTGATAGAAATTCCTAAAAGTGAGGCTACTTCCATTTTTTGGTTAAAAGGAAAAAGTCTGTTCACATTATAATCATGAGTTTGGTAGAAGGTGTCAATGATAGTAGGAAACTCAGAAACTATAAATATGCAAATTCCTATTTTCAAAATTACTCATGTTAGGCAGATTGTAGAGAGCTTTGGAAAATTAAATTTAACATAAGAAATATTAATTAAGGTTTGAAGAAGCTGAAGTCTGTGAACATGTGTTGTGACAGGTCAGTAAGATTAATTACAACTGTCTAAAAACTCACTAGTTCTAGAGCAATTCCCAGCTTTTTACTAGGATCCTTATTCTAGCTACTGTAGCGCAGAAATATCAGTATGTGGGCTTCTGACTAAGGACCCAGGCTGAGGACTGTCTAAGGTCAGGATCTCAGCTTCAGTCAATGCTGGTGGTTTTCTTGGTGCTGCATCTCAGGAAAAAAGCTTGGGCTCTTAGTGGCAGGCACCTTCTGGTACTTGACTGTGCAGCCCAGGACAGCTTCTCTTTCTGGCTTCTTGTTGAATCTCACTCAACCCAAGAAACCATTGCTACTCAAATTCTCTCTGAGTTTTGATCATGATACCACTATGCCATTCCCAGTCCTTAACAGACCAAACTTCTGTACCAGTCTATTACTTCCATCCTAACACAGTAGTACTAAATCTTTCCTGTGCTTTCTGTGTCAGGCAAACCTGTCACCTCTTAGAAATGTCAGCTGAGTTATTATTTTTCTTCAGTTTCTTTGTATGTGCCCTGGGCAGCTCACAGCAAATCTAAATAACTTACTTGCAAAATTCTGCCCAGCTCTTTCTTCTTGGGACATGTTCATACCCAGTTACTTCATTCTCGTAGTGCCAGTTCAGAATACTTATGTGTACAAGACATGTAAGACTGGATGCTCAGTGCAGATAGACAATTTTTTTTTACTTGAACAGGCATATAAAATTTATTGAAGACCAAACATTAAAAAAAATAAAAATCACAACCCTAATGCATAGCCAAATTCAGTCCCTACTTCAAAGAAAATGAGAAGAGTTTTTAGTGAAAGCTTGTATAAGCTCTTACCATAGTCAAAGTAATATATTTTTTCCTCATTCCATTCCAGAACTATGAATAATTAGATGATACTAGCCTAAAAATCACCCAGCACAGGGTATTTCAACCCAAATATCTCAAGTTTGTCAGTCACAAGTAACTGAGACCTCAGTCTTACAAAAAAATCAAAGTACAGACTGGAAAATACCATCAGTTCAGTTTCTAAGAATAATTATAGCAATTATTTTCTTTCTCCGCATTCACAGGTTTGTTGTTTGATACCAAAATCCAAGTAAACTTAAAAATAATTTATATTTAAATAGCATTTTACTGTTTCAGTCTTGAAAGTAACATTCAGCTTAGTTAGCAGGAAAAAGCTATTGGATTAATTTACAGTTCAACAACACTTAAATCAAATTATGTCAAAAGTTTGGATTCAATCACTTGGATTCAATGACATGATTTAGAATAAAAACCAAAGAGCATGCTTGGAGTGAAATGAATAATCCAAAATCAATCTAAAAGCAATTTGATTAAGCTAGAATGGTATAAGGTTTAGTGATTGGTATTTACAGAGGAATATTAGATATAGGAATTACTTTTACCACATTTATATTTAAATTGTGTTAGTATATTTTTAATCAACTAGCTATTACTGAAAAGGCTAAGTTAGAAAATAAATGCATTCAATTAGCTGTGTCACTTGCATGGCGATTTATCATTCTTATTATAGGTTCAAGCATTCTAAGAAATATTAACCCCCAGAGAAAACAAAGGTAATGTAATGCTTCAGCATATATCAAATGCAACACTTAAAATGTTATTTACATTTTAGTTCCCTTTCCACACAAATACAGATATACAAATATAAAAGCAATACATATATTCACATACATATACAATTTACTAACAAATATAGAACAGTAACTTACATTAGATTGTGGCTGAAACATCAAACTCTAGATTCTTGTGTGCAAGTCTCAGACCATTTTTGGGGAAAAGACTCCCTGGACGTAAACAATTTAAACATGGAAGTTGGACTAAATGTGGGATTTTAAATCCACTGAGCTGCTAGTAGTCATTCTTTAAATGTAGTGTAAGCCCCAAACTTAGTAGTTTGTAGTAGTACTGTCCCAAAATAAGATGACTTTCCATGGTTGGCCCAAAGATACTGCAGTATAACATCATTAATGCTGTACCTTCAGAATAATTCTAGTGTAAGATAGGGGAAAGCTTCTAGTTTCCTGAACTGGCTAGAAACTAATATATGGGACAGGAAGGTAAAACTGTTAGCACTGTGTCAAAGTTGGAAGACTGTTGCCTTTTGAAGGCAAGAAATCTGAAAAACAGTTAAAGGAAGAGAGATAGAGACAGGAAAAAAAAAAAAAAAAAAAAAAAAAAAAAAAAAGAGAGGAAGTGAAAAAACAATCTACCAAATCACAAGGTTTTCTTTTAGCTGTTATATGGTTTCTGTGTAGGCCTCTGACCAGGCTATAAAATTACATTTTGAGTAGCGTTCTAGCCTCAGGAAAACATGAAAACGTATGGTGAAAATTAAAGGAGCCAAAGATTAATGAAGTAACTGTAAAGCACTTTTGACAACAATCTTCAGACTCTGAAGGACAGCAAGTAGAACTCAGGGTGTACATTGACTGAAAGTAATAAGGTTTTGGTAGCAGGGGCCAGGCTGGGAGCATTCATGGGAAAAGGTCAGGGTCTGCACTGTGCCACAGGTGGCCTGTTCCAGCCTGTAGTGATAATAAAAAGGGAGGAGAGGTGCTCAGAGTGAGTGCCTGAGTCTGGGTAAGGGAATAGGTATTTTAAATGTTTTGGAGGTTGCTTTTCTTCTCCCTCATTACCCTAATCAGTAATTAAATATTTATGTTAATCGGCAACAAATTAAGTTAAATTCCCCAGACTGAGTCTGTTTTGTCTATATCAATACTTGACAAGGGATTTCCCTGCCTTTATTTCAACCTGACAGAAGACACGAAGGCACAGACCCCAATTGCTGTGCACAATCAGAATCAGTTTGAGTGGTTTGTTACACTTATATAGTATCCCAATATCTATTGATTGATCTATAATTTACACCTCAAAGTGCTGTTTCTACTAACATAAAACCTCATCTATCTGTTCCCACCAGAGGCACCTGGTACAAGGACATAACATTGTTCAGATGGCAAATTACTTAAGTTATTTACAGCACTTTACTCTTCTTCATGATCAGTGAGTGCCATGGAGTCTGCAGCACTCCTCTATCCCACACAGGCCTTCTCCTCTGCTCTTCTCCTACATCAACCCACGAGTTCTCATGTCTGCTCTTCCTATTTTGTCCTCCATCCTGATGGATGGTTGGGGACTGTGAGTGGCTGGCTGGATGCTTGGCATCCCCATAACAGGATGCTACTACAAATAACAGTTCACAGGCAGAACAAGCAACACAGCCATCCAGTCCCAGTAGCACGGAAAATGGGCTCCAGAAGTCATATTCTTGTTATCACCCTACTCCAAAAATTTTGGACCTGAATCTCCTTACTCTTCCAGATACATTACTGTTTATCATTAATGGTTATTTTACCTTATGTGAGGGCAAATTCTCTCTGCAACTTTGATGGATACACTAGGTTTGGATTTTTTTGGAAATGTGCTCTTTATTAATGAGGAAGCTGGGAACAAAACCCAGCTGATGTTACATATCAATGGCATGTGACACCACACAAAATAAGATAAACACAGATGAACTTCTAATGATTTTGTGAAATGTAAAGTTGTAAATATTTACATTCAAAATCAGTTTTTTTCATAAATATTTACATGTCATTAAAAAGGAAACATTTTCACACAAAATCAAGGTCTCTTCAGCCACTTGGAAGTCTTTTCGTACATTATTTATTACCTGTCATTTGTAATATATATCTCTATATCACAATATCTGCATTATAATAAAATAATGGCTAATATTTGGGTACTTTTTGGGTACTTTATACCAAAACAGGACAATTTACAGAAAGTAGAGGTCATGGCTGTTCCAGAACCAGATCCATTATAACTGTTTCAGTACAGCTTTGAACCTCAGCAGAGAGCTTACTCTGAAGCAGAGATCCAGGCAGATAACACTGCTATAGGAACCAAAGTACTACCCTTTGCACTTTGTATGGACTTGCTAGCCCCAGTGGTTCTTGGCCGACTTATTTCTATGTTGTCCTCCATTCTGCAGTATAAGCAGGTCTGAGAGTGCCCCTGGTGAGCAATGGACCAGTGGAGTACCCCAACCAATTCATTAGTATAAAATGTAGCCTCCCTGCCATCAACAGGAGATGGAAGTTTTCAGAGGTGCTGTTCTCAGCAAAATGCAGAATTGAACTACATAGTAAATCACCTTGTACAGAAGAATTGTCTTGATGAATGTTTTGGAGAGCAGTAAAGAAGCCTAAAAATCACACAATCCCATTTCTATCTAGCAGTGAATCAAATGTTTTGCCTAAGTATATTTGAATGCTGGGTTGTATGAAAATAGCTCAGACTGCATATAGTTAAAATCCAGTGTAATTAACTTACTTGCTTTTTATTTTTCAATATGGTAAACAGAGTGACATACCTAGATAATATTTGCAGCCACAAGCTGGGTTATAGCCAGAAAACACTAAACCAGAATACATTTTGTGTTTTACTTTCATAAAAATTTCTCTACTGTCTTGCTGGAGGTGTGACATTTTATACAGAACAAATAGCTGTGATTAAGGAACTAATGTTTTCTGCTTAATTTAGTTTTAAGGCTGATCACTCTTTTTTTCTTGTTAAATAACAACAATAATCAATGAGTACTGTACAAAAATGCTGTTTTTCTTTTTGTGGGTTTATATTAGTATTTAAAATTATGCATATAGATGATGAGTAAGATTTTAACACCAGAAACATGAGAAAATTTCCATCTCCCTCCTTATTTAGAAGGCTGCCTATTCTCTCCATGTTTCCTATATGGTAATATGAAATACAGGCAAAAGTGCTGAGACAACCTCTAATCCCTAAGGACAATCTGTAAATTTATTCAGTGTGATTTGACCTGAGATTGGGCCTTGAATTTAGCACTGCAACCCAGATCCTTAGCAGAACTTCCCACCATTTCAGTTTCAATTAGACTGAAGTCTTGACTTGGGCCTTGAATCAGCTTCAGACATCGAGTCTTTGGTGTCTTCCCAGCAGTGAAGATGCTTGGTTTTAACATTTTTTTGAGTGTCTATCCTCTTCACCCCTTTCTTTTCCCATTATCATGGTATATTGCTGTAAGCTTTTTGCATCAGAGAGCAGATTGAAGTTAAGTACTGCTGGAAATATTAGATCAATTACTACCAGTTCCTAACTATAGCAACAGGTTATATTTATTTTTAGTGGCTTTCAGGCTCACAAACAAGCCATGCTTGTATGAAAGGATGCTTTATAGTGAGGATGTAAAGCCAATTTTTACTGATACTACCTGGAAATTTCTAAAGATGAACATTCATGACAGAATCCTATTATATTGATTCATATATAATACAGTGATCCTAAGTTATGTAAACCACTTATACTCATTAGTTCTGTAGAGTGGAATAAAAACATGGTCACGATTTTCTTCACTTGTTTTGCAAATTCTTTTAAAAGGACCAGTAAGTAATACAGCTGGAATATAAAAACTAGTATAATTAAAGCTCTGAGTAAGCAATTTTTGCTTGTTTCTAAGTGAATATTCAAGAAAAATAATAAGAACGCTAGCTATGATGCTATAAACTCTCCTGATGAAAAACAAAGTAAATAAAAGAATTAAATCTTAAGAGTTCTAGTACAACCAACCTGCTGGAGCAAATTACATTAGTGAGGCACAAAACAACCATACTGAAGTCAAGAATTTTAGTTCCTATCCAACTGAAAGAACAAATCATCAGAAAGACATTTGGAAAAAAAGCTTCAATAGAAAGTGAACTAACACCTAGAAAGCAGGACTCAAGTTTAAGAAAAAAAAACAAAACCAACACCCTATATTTTCTTATTATCAATCTCATTTAATCATTATAAATCACAACAAACTACTATGAAAAATCATAAAAAGTTTGTTCCATAGAGATTTTCTAAAGTTTCGGAACAAAATCTAACTAAATCCTTACCTCTTTTGTGATATTACTACCCACTTTCTTTGCGTTGTCTGATGAGGAACGTGAGGTCTTTATGAGGATGATTTCCACGTAGGACTTCAAGTGTGCCAATGAAATGTGTACTAAACTCCTTAAGAGATTATTAGAGACAGCAGAAAATCTTAGTTCAAAATTAACTCAAGGTGATAGGTCCTCCTGCTTTAAAGTCTCCCTGTTACATTATAAAACACTCTGCTAGTTCTCTCTTCTTAGAAGCATCTAATCATCAACCTCATAAATTAGTGCAGTGCTAATGGAGACAATGGGACTCTGCTGACCTATACTGTGGCAGGGTCAGACCCAAAGATTCCATCATGTTCTGTTCTGGATCAACCACCAGAAAAATGTAAAGGAGAAGAAAAACATTGTCATGCAATTTTACACTAGGAGAAGGAAATATTTTGAAAAGCATTGTGCCTAGTTATTTACGTTGTTAGGTTTCTTCATATTTGAAATACTATTTGGGTTTAACACTTGTCTGAAGAAAAAAAGGAATTTGAAATACCTAGCTCCCATCTACCACATAATTCAGAAAGTATCTTTCAGATACTGTTTTCACCCGAAATAAGATACACTTACTATTGCTTAACAACAACCTTGAATGATCATTAATCAGGACAGTATCTTTTACTTTCTTGCCAGATTTGTGTTCCTTCTGGGAATTTAATCCAAGGATTTTAGTGTAAACTTATTTCAACTAGTCTGCAGAGTTTTTATGGTATTCATGTGGTTAAAGGTACTCCAGAAGACCACAATCAAATGTGAATGCAGCTCTCTATATCATGCTTCTCTCTTTGTGCCTCAAAAAATGGATAAGAGATCAAGATTACAAATGTTGCAATGTGGAACCAATCATCTTTTTTAAAGGCAAGATTCTATTGACTACCTGTAAGAGAAATATATATATTGAATAAATATTATCTCTTGTTTGATTTATAATGGTAAGTTGCAGAAATACTGAGACTGTGGGATTTTTTTCTAATGAAATATTAACTTTTTTTTAGACAATTAAGTATCTTTTTTTAAGATATGATGGTGAATATAAGGACAAATCAAACAAAATAATAGAAAAGATTTTGAAAAAATAAGAGTGGAGCTATCTGGAAAAGGAGAAAAAAAAGAATTCTTATTTAAAAAAGAGCAATTGGATAAATTATTCCAGTAATGTTCCTATAAAAGCTATCAGAGTAGTGTCAGTAATATGCACATTTTATGAAGCAGGTGCTACTGGAATGATACTATAAATTGAACAGCAAGAATTAAATAATTTGCCAAGTGATTAAAGTATTGCAATTTATTATACTTTTAATGTAATATTTTTGTGAGGTATGAATAAGTTTTACAACATGTAATATAGCAATTTCACTCCTTGTGATCAATACCAACTTAACTGTAATAACCTGTTCTAGGATTTATTATCATATTTTGCATCTCATACATAGGTAAAGGTAGTTATGAGAAGAAAAATGAAATCAACTTGTTTTTAAAAAAATTAAGAGATTCTACTGAGGATAGAAAAGTGTTCCAATATGCCTCACATTTTCACAGAAGGTCTACCTTTAGTATTTCCTCTCCTGTTCCACTGAAGTTAGTAGTAAATTTAAAACTAACATCAATGGAATACTTTATGGATTTATACTCCAGCATCTGATTTGTAAAATTTTGTGCTCTTAATACCAGAAATATAGATAGAGAGCTCTAGCTATAGATTATACAGAGATAGAGAGAAAAAAACAACCCATGGCCCTGGTACAATAACTTGTATTCTAGATCCAAAATTTTTCTGGTTTTCCATATTTTAACTTAATCTTATCTTTTACAGTCATTGTAAACACTGAAAACATACCACTTAAAACAAAAGTATGGTCTTGAAAAGAACTGAACACAGCTGTCAAATGAGTGTCAAATGTTTAACCTGCTTTATCATTATTAGTGTCAGTGTAATTTGAAGATGTTTAATATCTTACACCATCAAAATTTAATGTGGGATTGAATTGCTACCTTTACTTCTTGTAATATCATTCTACAGAGTTTTGTAGAATATCAGCCAATTTCATCAGGAGATGAGGGTGACATTCACAGTAATTCATTACAGAAAACAAACTTTCAGAAGTAGGGCTGGTAGAGGAAGGTCACAGTGCAATGCTTTTTTCTACCTTTTTTTTTTTGTGTAGTATCAAGTGTTAAAATCCACCTGTGTTTTCACTAAAGAAAATAGCTGCCATACATTTTATACTGAAGTTTTGTTTACAGAAAGACAATCCCAATCTATGATGCTAACTCTTAAATTATGACAGTTTCTCAGTGAATCTCAAAAAGCACCGCTTTCAACACGATTAGACAGATCATCTATACATCTATTTTAAAAACAATCTGCCTCTCTAGTAAACACATGGTATCTAAGCAAGTTTACAAGACACAGAAAATTACCATCAAATCTCTTCAGGTGGACTTCCTGTTCTTCAACACAACTAGTACTACTGCTTTTTTTCTTAGGTACCAGAAAACATCTTCAAAAAGTTAAACAGGCACCTGAGCACTTCAAGGGTAATTCAGAATGCACACTCCAAGAAGTATTCAGTGTATTCAAACCCGATATCTGCATTGGCAAATTAATTGCCTAGAATCCCTCTGTAGCCACTGAAAATGAGTAAGCACAGCCATAGGGTATATCAAGCAGCCCCACATTCAGTTGCCATTCCCCATCACTCTATCTTTCTCTGTCATATCATGAAGAATGGCCTCCTATGAGTCAGGAACTTCTGCAGAGGAGTCATCTTTCCTGATTGTGTCAAGTATTTAGTCAACCTAAGAAGAACTAGATACATTCCACCTGTCACACAATTCCCATGCTATCCTTTTATAATGGAGCTATGCCTATTTTTGAAAAGTCATTTTCTTTTTAAAAATAAACAGACCAGTCAGATTCTAGAATGCTTCAATACAATTCAAATATCCCTGAATGTGAACTTTATAACTAAGCATACAAAGTCAAATTTTAGCAATGGGAGACTGAGTAGTAAATAGGACGATGCCCTTCCATTGTACTGTCTTGCTGTATGTGATATTTTATGAATTTAAGGCTTTTTCCCCTCAAGTAAATATAAAAAATACTAATTAAATTAACCTTACCAAACATGTAAGTTGACTACTGTGGTTTTTCTTAAAAAAATAATCTTCACAACTCAAGCAAATGGAATTCGGAAAATGCACTAGGCATAATGTACAGAAAATATCACTTAGCTGTTATGGTGAACTTTGCAAAACGGAACTCAAGCATATTGCAGGAAAGGTAAGTCTTAAGTTTCCCACACAGGGCACAGAAATTGAGATACACAGATGTAAGTTGACAACTTCTGAGAAAAAGTAAAAAAATTATGCTGCAAATGCTATCTCAATTCCCTACAAAACGAATTATTGTCTATCTCATTCCTTGATTTTTATTGCCTTCTTGGTTTCAATGATACACAAAGCATAAAAATAAACCTTACACTATATTTCTTCCTTTGCTGGTTCTTATCTTCTCACTCTTTGTTACTTCTTTATTTCTGTTAATAAGACACATTTAGTATAGCTGAAAGGCTAAATCACCAGAGAAGATCAAGACTTCGTGAAGTTTTGTAGAACCTAACTCGAAGTCATAGCACGTGAAAAGAAAGAAAGGAAGGGAACAGGAGGAGGCAGAAGCAAAGCAAACAAGCCACCAGATCTTGTATTTGATAATGTTTTGTACCATTTCCAATTTCCACACCACGAAGGATCCTCTAGAAAGACAACATGATGTTCCCGTTTATTGCTAAAGGCTATATTTAATGAAATCTTTACATTTTGTAGCTACTTAGGGACTGTAAGTGCCTTAGTGCTTTAGAAAACAATTTAAAAATCAATTGAGAAAATGGACTTTAAAAAACATTAGAGCAGTTGAATTTCTGACTTCTGTTTATTGTTTACACTTTTTCTCATTAGAGTTAAGGTCAGTTAGACAGTGGTATCTATCTAAGTTACTAATGCAGTGGCATATTACTAACATACATATATTACAGAATAAAAATGCAAGTATTTAAATGATACTAATAGTTTTACATCACATGCTGCTGAAGATGTACACAAAGTAAATGACCAGAATAATTTGTCATATATTCAACATAAGTGCTTCCAATAAGACAATTTCTAATATCAGAGCATTTAACAATCTTGATGATTTCCTTTCTTTGCCAATCTGAGGGTGATACCATCTAATTAACACAAACATATACATTTACTATTGAACAGACATATATACACAAATAACTACTCCAACTAAGTTTTCATTCTGAATTGTATATTTGCTTGTAAAAAACTGTTATTTGGCATTTACTTATTGTACAGAGTCTCTCTGTTTAAGTCCTTTGGTATTGTTCCCATTTAGTTAGATGATTCCTATAACTTAACAGCTCATCAGAAATAGTTGTTCACATTACAATCACTTTTCTTAATGTCTCTTATGAGAGCCAGCTTATGACATCTCAGCATCACTAGGAAAGTTTTGTATTTTTTTGGGTTTTTTTCCCAGAGAGAAAATGCAAAATACTAAAAAAGGCAGAGTGAAGGAGAACATTGCTTTTCTTCCTTACTCACTCTTGATTTATATTTTTTCCTATTTGCCTAATTGCAAAACTATTAGAAAAGGTTTTTTGCTGCTTTATCACAAGTTTTCATCTACAATTAAAGCATTACTTATTTTCCTTAGCTTCAGGAGGTAAAAAATAAAAACCAGAATAAAAAGAACTATTTGCAGGGGACTCATTCTTTAGTCTAAACAACCTAGTCTGTCATTTTTCTACAGATGAAACAATTTTGTCAGAAAAACACATATGCACCCTTTGCAACTATTTAAAAGTTTTCTTTTAAAATCCTGAAATCTAGAAAAAGTAATGTGTTTTCTCAGAGAAATTGTAATTTTACATAGGGATGAAAGTACCAAATAGAGTACATCTAGATTTTATCAGATTACTTTGTTTCCATATTGTCGTGAGCAGGATTACAATAGTCCATGGATTGACTTTATTCAGTGCTGTTATATGGCTCTGTCTAAACTTTCCAATTAGGAGGAGGGCACATGACTTTAGGAGGCTATGAACTGTGAATGCTCTCCCACCAGCCTTATTCTAGGCATAAAAAAAGAGCTTTTTTGGTAAAAATACCTTTAATAGCCTGCATTTATATGGTCACAAAAGCAACACACTCATGATTGATGAGTTTTATTGTCCAGACGGGATTATTACAGTTCTGTATTTATAGGTCTCTCCCAGAATGCTGGCCATAAATTGTGACTCATTTGGAAAGCAACATATTAGGCACTTACAAAGATAAAAAAGTAGACTTTTTTTTTCCAACCTAGCTGCATTGCACTGGTTTACTATTTGACAGTATATTGATTTTTATTTCTTATTAACTGTCTATTATTGTTTATTAGGTAATGTCCCATCATATGCATCTCGGCTGATAAATACTTGCTCTCCTGCCAGTTCATTATGATCCACTTTAGGCTATCAGCTGTTGGCAACAGAATATTAGCATTTTATGGATTATAGTGCTGAAATTTGTCATGGCAATAGCCACTCCCTGACATACCATTTTCAAAAAACAAAGAGAAAAGCCTGTGTCTCAATTTGTGTTTATGCATTAAGACAGTCTATTCTAGGCAGTATTCTAGACAATATACTTAAACATTCAGTAGTCTGTGTAGTCCAATTCCAGTAAATACAGAAAACTTGAGAAAATATCCTTATTAAGCATTTCCATTGCGTTTTTATTTTATCTGTTGAGGTTACTTAAGGCCTGTATTGTCCCTTTTTTCCATCACTATAACATACAAGAGTAGAAATCACTATGTGACAACCCAACATTAAGAGTAGAGATGATCTTTCTGATAACAATTAAAGTGTCACTCCTCTAGCATTCTACTTCTAGTTATAATATGAGCTGGTATTAACCTTTGATTTAGCAAATTCTTCAGCCAGTGATGTTTTATTGAATGCCTCCTATAGTATACTGTGGAAGTACTCAGGCACTTTTGTGGGAGGTGAAAAGAAAACACCTCCTTAGATCTTTAGCCTTAATTTTGTATGTGAAGCAATAACACATAAAACACTATTTACTAGTACGTGGGTTCCTACACATAATTAAGCTGGAATTGGCCTCAGTGTCATCAAGATTTGTGTGACTGTCACATCAGGTAAAGGTTTCTGTTTTATTATTATATATTCTGTAACTGTAATATATTTACAGGGAATCAGAATTTGTCAATGAAAATGTTACGATACTGCTGAAGCTCAACAGTTCCTTATCTTTGAATATTTTTGTGGATAGCTATCCTCAGTGTTCAAATCTTTATCACGTCTTTCAAGAATTTTATCTTGTAGCAATTAACTACATTTTAACTGATCTACCGTCATCTTTTTCCAGAGAACAAGAGCCTATTTCCAGAACAAAGCTAAGGGAGTGCTTCAAGCCTAGGTTTTAGAGAGAGTGGTGTCAGAAAAAAAAAAAAAAAGTCTATTTTAATGTCTATCAACATTTTTCATGTGAAATGCTCAAAGTTTAAGAAAAATATATGTTAACATTCACTATGCAAAGAGAACATGAAGAAACTAAGTGAGGGGAAAGCTCTGAATCACTTGGTGATTCACACTAGCTGGGGAGATAAAATACAGAAATGATGGGAACTGTTAGTAAAATGATAATAACAGAGGCAGAAGATTATGTTTATTCTCCTGTTATTGACGTGTAACCACAAGATTTCCATTTTTCCGGCAACAATTAATTTTTCCTGCAACTATGCCAATTTCAATTCAAACATGACCCAAAGTTGTATTCCACTGGCCAGCCTACAAATGGTGTATGCTAAAATGTCAGCCAAATAATTTATCAGCTGCTACTGTGACTACTGAATGAGAAACACCAGCTAGTACCACCCATGTGCTGATAGCCCTCCAAATTATTTCCATATTTTAATATATGCACTCATAAAAGACAAATTCAGGTTTTTCTTTCTTCAAAGAGAAAAAAAACATTGTACACTGGTCTATTTCAGCCTAAATAAATGCTAATGTCCACACAAGAATTACAGACTGTGGCCAGGGGTACTCTTTTACACTACAGGAATGGCCTCTGGGTGCACTGTTCTGGTCTCAGCTGCACTGAGGCAGGAGACTCCAGCCACTCTTCAGCACCACAGGATCCCAGACCTGCTCATCATCTGGCAGAGCAGCTCCTGTCTGTGCTAATCTTGTTGGAGAGAAAGTCATACCCATTACAGTTCACCCTACATGAAAACAGCAGACTGTACCTCTCTATGGGCATTAGATCATGTTCACAAAGTCTCCCTCCCAGCTATCAGGACCTTTCAGCAGGAGCTAGCCCAAGAAGGACCAGAGGCAGCAACTGCTGTCACAGCTCCGAAACAACATTAGACTACAATGAAACTTAAGAGCAGCATCTCCAATGTGGAAAATAAGAATCACAGTAGAAAGAATCACATTTTAGACTTTGGCAGTCTCTGTCTTATCTCTGTTTGCATGTGAGCAAGCAACTTTTGTCTTTTTTTTTCTTTTTTTGCCCCCTAGAACCATCAATTATATATATTACATATTATTTAGGTGTTGTGGACTAACCTTTCTTGGGCCACAGTGCTTTGAGGTCCAGCAGGTGTTCTTGGCAAGATGTATAAGCAGTACTCCGATCATCACCTTTAGATTCAGTTAGCCCAGCTCAGTGCTAACACTCAGGACTCAACTAGCCTCCTCATCAGACTGCTCAGGAGTGAGATCCACTTGCCTCTGGAAGCCCATCTCTTATTGGTCCCCCAGTTCTGCTCATGCACAGTTGGGCCCAGCCCTAATTGGGCACAGGTGGGCTGAACAGGAGCTCACGCCTTCCTCCTCCTGACTGGCAACACTTGATTGTCCTTACATGATTGCCTCTACATTTAGGGATTTAAGCCATACCAATACACTATGTTTTTCTTTCAAAACCAGTGTTACCACACCAGCTTGAAGTGCAAAAAGCCAGCCCAGCCCACTGATTTAGTTATTTCATTTCCTTTTGGTATATGGACAAGGTTATAACTTCTGTTTCTGAATTTCTTAGCAAGCTGGTATACTGGAGTTAGCCGTCACGTCCTACATTTGCTGTATTCTAAGTACAGTTACACAGCAGCTTGGTCATGGATAGATACCCTCCTAAAGTCCTTGTCAGTAGATATAAAACTACCTGGACCTGTGCAAATCATTCGACACTGTCCTGCATGACATTCTGGGCTCTAAACTGAAATGATATGGGTTATATGGATGGAACACTCATTGGATAAGGAACCAGATGGACTGGTGGACCCAAAGAGTTGTAACCAGTGACTCAGTGTACAAATGGAGATGTGTGATGAGTGACATTCCTCAAGGGTTGTTACTCAGACCAGTGATATTTAACATCTTTGTTGGTGACATGGACAGTGGAATCAAGAGCACCCTCAGCAAGTTTGCTGGCAACACCAAACTGTGTGGGAAGTCAGCCTGTAGGAGTGAAGCGATGTCATCTAGAGGGACCCGAACAGGTTCAAGAACTGGATTTGTGCAAATTGAATGAAGTTCAACAAGGCTAAATGCAAGGTTCTACACCTGGGTCAAGGCATTCCCACGCACCAATCCAGGCTGAGGGAGAAAGGATTGAGTACAGCCCTGAGGAGAAGGACTCGGGGGTAATGATGGACAGAAGCTTAACATGAGCTGTTAATGTGTACTTGCATCCCAGAAAGCCAGCTGGGTCTTGGGCTGCATCAAAAGAAGCACGGACAGCAAGTTAAGGGAGGTGATTCTCCCCCTCTGTTCTGCTCTTTTGAGACCCCACCTGGAATACTGCATCCAGTTATGGAGTTCCCAACATAAGAAGGACACACAGCTCCCTGGGTGAGTCTAGAGGAGAGACACTAAAACGATCAGAGGGCTGGAGCACCTCCCCTATAAAGACAGGATGAGGGAGCTGGGGTTGTTCAGCCTAGAGAAGAGGAGGCTCCGAGGTGACCTTACAGCAACCTTCCAGTATCTAAAGGGGGCCTACAAGAAAGCTGGGGTAGAGCTTTTTACATGCGTGTGTACTAAGAGGGCAAGGGCCAATGGTTTAAAACTCGAAGAGGAGAGATTTAGGTTAGACATTCGTAAAAAATTCTTTCCCGTGAGGGTGGTGAGATGCTGGAACAAGCTGCCCAAGGAAGTTGTGGGTGTTCCCTCTCTGGAAGTGTTCAAGGCCAGGTTGGATGGGGCCTTGAGCAACATGGTCTAGTGGGAGGTGTCCCTGCCCATGCACGGGGGTTGGAACTAGATGATCCTTAAAGTCCCTTCCAACCCTATCTGGTCAATAATTCTATGAATTATTCTTATCTTAACACTTAAAAGGAAACAGGCTGTTGTATTATTTTCCTACTGAGTGCAACTACTCATGTGTTGCAGAATTATAATAATTTGGCTTCACTGACATGATATGTAAATCAAAATATTTATGAAATGCTAATAATAAATGCACCATAAAAGCACACAGACACACAGATATTAAAAAACTATTCATGGGCAATACCATCCTGTAAATTCTTTTCTTTGATTTATCATTTCATTTCTAAAATACTTAATGTAGAAAAAAACAATATTTTAGAAACACTGTCCTTTTTTCTCCAGTGACAGATCAGAGATACTGAAAAATACAAAAACTAATTTTAATTTAATTAATTATATTTTTTCATCACACCGATTTCACCAAATCCAACTACTTGAAACACCTGAAACATATTTATTCAAATCATATCGTATTCAAAACATATCAAATAAGAAGCAGGCTTTTTTTAAAATGTAAAACACCACTTTATTTTTCATATAAATTACTCTTGTTGGCATTTAAAAAACTTACAATCCAGAAAACACCATGGAGAAATCTGCAGTATCTCTGCCTTTGAAATACTTGTAAGACTTCTTTTTTTTCTTTTTTGAAGAGATAACTTTTTGTTTTAAGAAATGGGGAACTAGTTCAGGGGAAAAAATGTTTCGAATACTGCTAACTGTGTTATTAGATGTTTAATATTATTCTGAACAACTCTTCAGAATCTTTTGAAGTTAGCCCCTTTCTACTAATTATCTTCATTTTTATTCTTTTGTAGCTAATTTTTTATTTGTAAATTATTTCTGTTGAAATATTAATGTTATCTTCCTTGAAGGTTAAGAACATATTAATGTTGTGAGCTAAAGTTGCATGCGACTGTTAAAGTAGGTCATTAGAAGGATCTGGATTAGGTAAAAATGTGATATCACCTTCAGTATGACACAGTGGGTTTAACTCAGAATAACTATGTGAAATCAAGAGTTATTGTAACAGACATGAGTATGCATGAGGAAGATTGAGTAATGTCACTGGATTAAAGCAGTAGTCAAAATGGGAAGTGTATTTTCACATGTAAGGAGAGTACTCCATGTGCTAGAATTTTTCAAGAAAGAGATGCAATACTTACTAGAGCATCCAAAGCTTCACTTCCAAAAGTCTCTGAGCTTCAGTTTTCCTTAAAAAAAAAATTATTCCTCCTAAATTTATTAATAGAATCTTGAAAAAGTGGTGTTCGTCATAGATGTAATCCTTTCAGGCATCTCTGTCTTGTATTTATGTTTTTTCCAGAGTAACTGCACCACGAGGTAAGGAAGGGTAGAGGAAATAACATGAACAATAAGGGATACAGTGAGACCTTCTTAATTAATTTAATTCTCTTTTTCTGACCTGAGAATGAAGAGGAAAATAATTTTCTGACAGATCTCACTGTGGTATCCTATTATTTAGTTACTATTACGTTACTATTATGAGTCTGGCCTATTATATTCTTCTTCTACTGGTTTTACAGAGGTCTTGATGGATATGCTGTGAATTAAAGTGCACGGTTTTATCAACAGAAACTGTGTAGTGTTGGAAAACCAAAGGTATTTTCCATTATATATTTTACAGCAATTTGCTAAGGGCAAGATAATTTTGTTCATTAGTTCATTCTGAGTTTTCTGAAAATTCTGGGGGCTGCTCTGAAGACTTTCTTCTTCTTCTGTTTTCTATAAGAGCTAGAAAGCCTTCAGGAAATCTTGGGACAAAATAGAGGGCAAGAGAAAGCATCATATTTTCAAGTTATTGGCCCTTTCAACAATTATTAGAGCAAAAGAAAAATAAATGTTTATGCCTTCAAGCTATTCTCTCTCCTTCCCACTTACCGTTACTCACAACCCCCAACCCACCACCACCACCACATTTTCATAGCCTTGTCTGTGAAATACTATGGACAATTTGTCAATTCAGGTACAAGCACTGCAGCCACCTAAGTGAACCAGGAGTCCTGCAAGATGAGTTTAAGAACACATCCACAAAAGAGAGAACAAGATAAGCTGCCAAGTTTTCATACACATATTCTTTGCCACAAGTGCTTCAGAACTGATGAGGTGATCAAATTACTATATGTTAAAGAAAGATAGCAACTGTTCATACTTTTATCATTAAGTATATCATTCTACAAATCTGAAGATGCGTAAGTGAAACAGAGAAAAAAAATATTGGAACAAAATTTCTTTGACAGGCAGCAGGAATTTTAAGACAAAAAAATGCAGGAGGGAAGGAGGATATGAAACTGTTGTGGTTTAACCCTAGCCAGCAACTAAATGCCACACAGCTGCTTGCTCACTCTTCCCCACTGTGCTGGCGATGAGTTTCAGAAGAGTAGAAGTGAAAAAATTCATGGGTTGAGAAAAATACACAATATAAAGCATAATATAAAACATAATAGGTAAAGCGAAGTCCATATACACAAGCAAAGCAAAACACAGAATTCATCCACTACTTTCCATGAGCAGGCAGGCGTTCAGCTATCCCCGGGAACACAGGGATCCATCACAAATAACAGTTACTTGGGAAGACATCTCCATCACCCTGAATCTGTTCCTCCTTACCCACACTCTTGTTTTCCCTCAGCTGAGCATGACATCATACGATGTAGAATATGCCTTTGATCAGTTGTGTCAGCTGCTACAGCTGTGTCACCTCCCAGATTCTTGTGCACCCCTAGCCAGCTCACTGGTGGGGTGCAGTGAGAAGCAGAAAAGGCTTTGACTGCTCAGCAATAACAAAACTATCTGTGTACCATCAACTTTGTTTTCATCACAAATTAAAACACAGCCCCATACCAGCTACTATGGAGAAAATTAACTTTATCCCAGAGAAATCTAACATAGAAACCAAGATGACAGATTGGTTTTCAAGGACCATTTTTACCATTCACCTCTCCATCACTTCTCTAAGATTTGTTAATAACTGTTATCAAATAAATTATGATGGCATGGATCTTGCTGCCTCTTTGTCATTCACAGATGACAGAATGCCAATGACAACCATAAAAATGTAGAACCAGAGAATAGTTCTGGTTTGAAAAGACCCTTAAGATCATTAAGTCCGATCACTAACCTAACTCTACTGAGTCTAGTGCTAAATCATGTCCCTAAGAACCACATCTTCAAGTCTTTTAAAGACCTCCCTACCACCCTGGGCATCCTGTCCCAGTGCTTGATAACTCTTTCAGTGAAGAATTTTCCTCTAATATCTAAAGCTCCTCTAGTACAACCTGAGTCCATTTGCTTTCATCCTATCCCTTGTTGCTAGAGAGAAGAGACTGACCTCCCCCTCACTACAAGCTCCTTTCAGGTAGTTGTAGAGAGAAATAAGATTTCCTCTGAGCCTCCTTTTCTCCAGACTAAACAACCCCAGTCCCCTCAGCCACTCCTGAATAATACTCATGCTCCAGGTCCTTTCCCATCTTCATTGCCTTTATCTGGAGTTGCTCCAGCACCTCAATATTTTTCTTTTAGTGAGGGGTCCAAAACTGAACACAGTATTTAAGGCATGGCCTCACCAATGGTGGGTGTAGGGGGCCAATCACTTCCCTAGTCCTGCTGGCCACTCCATTTCTGATACAGGCCAGGATGCTGTTTGCATTCTTGGCCACCTTGGCACACTCCTGGACCATATTCAGCCATCTGTCAATCAACAGCCCCAGGTCCTTTTCCCCTGGGCAACCTTCCAGCCACTCTTCCCCAAGCCTGCTACACCTATGATTAATCCAGCCACCAACTGATGGCCAGATGTACTAGGACATGAGTGCTCTAGGCTTGGTTATGGCATAGGACACAAAACCACCATCATAAATCTTCCTTCATCGAGTATATTTGGTATGGTGAACAACCAGAACATTCTATTGTTGTTCCCAGCCATGCAGTCAGTTTTTAGAGGATAGTTGTTAACAATATTCAAACCTTTAACTCCTTCAACTCAGTTCTGCCAACTGCTAATTAAAGAGAGGAAGCTTACAATATATGCATAAACACAAAATATGCAAATTACCTCTAGTTTTCTTCATTATAATGGGAAATTAGGAACAGAGCTGTTCAGATTCATTTATATATACAACATCAAATATATTTCTTCCTTTGATGATAGCAGCAGTAGGCAAATTCACTCCAGGCCTTGATTAGAGCTCATCTTATTAAATACAGAATCAGAACACATTAAACATCTATTCCAAGGACCAACTTTATAAACTAAAGAACAGATCCCTAAAGAAGAAAAAATGTACTTCCACTGAAACTAGTGTGACCTGCAGACGCAACAATTTTTTAAAATTACAATGAACTCTTCTTCATTAATATGTCTGTGCATCAATAATGTATACTCTCATGCCAACTTCAGCTGACATTTCAGTGCACATACTGGATTAATATCAGGTAAAACTAAACCCACAGACTCTCTCCAGGAGCCCATCTAATGGCCTTCAGACAGTAATAGACATCAGACTTCAGGTTCAGACTAAAGCAAGTTAAATATACATCCTCCAGAGGTGTCTACTCTTGGTATTCCACTTTACATGTTTGTCTCTACAGGGCTGCAGTGCTAGGTAATGAAGAAATGGCCTTGAAGAATTTACTTAGGGCTTACTATATAATTTTGAATTTCTGGAGAGCAAAAACCAAAGTATGGCCAGTTTTCTCTCCTCTTGATCTACAGACTGTAAGCATGAGGTTGATGTTCTGCCCATTCTGTCTATGTTCCTAATTACGTAATTGTGAAAAATAATAATAATAAATTATCTAAAGGCGCTGCAATTACAAAAAAAAGCAATTCCTAGAAGCTCATATTATTCCTGATTGAAATGTAGGCATGAGCTCAACATGATCCAAGTTTTCTTACAGTGCTTAATTCCAAAAAAAAATCACCAGAACCTACCAGATTTCATGACCTACCAAAAGAAAAATATATTTTTCCATTTGTACTAATTACCTATGTTTTAACTTGCTTGCATACCAACTGCAGTGATAAGATGTTCCCTTAGATGGCCATTCAGCTGCATGAGCTGCTTGATTAACTGACTGAGTGATGGTGTGTTCAGTTCAAACACAGACAATCATGGCTTGAAAAAAAGAATAATTCTAGTGGGCAAAAAGTGTTGATCACGTAAATGGATTACTGTCCTTCTAAGGAAAGAAAGTTTAGCTCCAAGGATGTTGTGGGAGATGGTGTCAAATGTCTTACTGAAATCAAGATAAACCATGTCTACTGCTCTACCATCATCCATCTGCCTGGTTATGTCCTTATAGAAAGCTATTGGGTTGGTCAGACATGAATTCCCCATAGTAAAGCCATGTTAACTGCTCCTGATAAGCCTCTCGTCCTTGATGTGCCTGGAGACAGCAGCAAGAGTGAGTTGTTCCACTACCTTTCCAGGGATGGAGGTGAAGCTGACTGGTCTGTACTTACCTGGGTCCTCTTTCTTGCCTTCCTTGAAGACTGGAGTGACATTTGCTTTCCTGATATAAATTTCTTGATATAAATGATGGGGGCAAGAAACAATAGATTTTAAAACCAAATTTTCAAGTGTGTTTAAAAAGAATTAGAAGAATTGTTTGCATGAGGTGGAAAGAAGTTTTAACCTATGGCCTGGATGGTCCTTTTCAACCCTGTGTTCCTTTGCTTCTGACAACTTTTCCTTCTTCTTTCATTGTTCATCTGTACCCTGAGCCTGGCTTCAAAGAGCATTATTTACTGAGGTGACTGCAACTAAAACTTTGAATGGCATTTCAAAGGGATTCAAAGAAGTTGTTCTTGAATGGCTCCAGGTTAATAGTTTCACCCAGTGAATAGTTTCAAAAATAGTTTGTTTCTTCTCTCTACCTTTTTATTTCTTCTCTAACATTCACTAACTGCAGAAGTATGAAGAAAGGAGCAGGCTGAAATGAGCACAGTGGAAAAGGGCAACTGTGAGAAGACAGTCATTTTTAAGACCTGGAACATTAGTAATTACAGTAAGACATGACAAGGTCCTTATAGATACCTCTAAGCAGAATACACAAAATTTCAATAAACACTAAGTTTTATGTTACTTCAAATGTTTTAATCTTTAGCCTTGGAGTAAAAAAAATAATTTTCATATGGCTATAGTTTGTCTTGGAAAGTTTATCCTTCCTTTTAATTTCCTAACTTTGCAACTGAATCTAAAAGAGCATTACGTTGTGGTAAATGATCAAAAGTAGCCAGGCTAATTTTCTACAGCTTAAATCTATTAAGTGTTCTGGTCTATGAAGCTGATCATGATATGTGCCTGAACTTTCCCTGACATTTCAGATTTGTAATGTACTGAAAAAATAGTTGCTTGCACCAGTGATGAATCAGTATTAGCAGACACAATAGGTTTCTTACATCTGTTATTATTCACCATTGAATCATTTATGATTAGCATTTTTATTCAGGTTATAGGTGGCTAAATAACAGATGTCTACGTCCTTAGAAGGATACTCAAAGTATTTTGGAAATCAGTTGTCCATTTCCTTCTGAAAGTTTGTCTTGATCCTATTGTTGTAATTAATAATTTGAAATCAACTACTTTTTTAGAAAAGGCCTTTCAGAGCATCAAGTTTCATGACTATTATTTCACAAAGCATTCAGCATATTCAGTCCACTGGTTTTAAGTTGGTGTATCTCCTGAGACACAAGATACAGTGATACAGAGACAGGAATCATAGAATGTCAGGTTGGAAGGGACCTCAAGGATCATTTGGTCCAACCCTTCTAATATTATTGTTATTAGAAGCACCCTGTCTAGCTAAAACTTAAAACTTTCCAAAATAGGGGAATACACCACTTGCCCTGGAAGGCCATTCCAATGTCTGACCGTTCTCATGGTGAAAAATTTTCCTCATGTCCAATCAGAATTTCCACAGGAGCAACTTGTGCCGTGAGGCCCTGTTTGTCCATGTGACTCCTTGTAAACAGGGAGTCTCCATCGTCTTCATAGCTTCCCCTTAAGTACTGGAATATCATAAGGTTTCCCCTGAGCCTTCTCTTCTCAAGGCTGAACAGACAGCCTCTTTTCTCAGCCTCTCCTCACATGGCAGGTGCTCCAGTCCTCTGATCATCCTTTTGGCTCTTTTCTGGACCCTCTCCAGCCTGCCTGCATCCTTTCCCTACAGCAGGGACCAAAACATGAGATATTAAAGCAGCTGACAAGAGGAATATGGGAAATTTTTAGCAGTTCCAGAACATCTATGGAGAATGTTTATAGTTATAAAATGTTCTGGGTTGGTTTTTTGTTGTGTGTTTTTGTTGTTTAGTTTTGTTTTCCCAAATCACAAAGCTTAATTCTTCTGCAATGGCAGTAGTACATAAATATGTTAATTATTGTGTTGTCATTCAGTCAGGAACAATAGCAAAGGCATAATATTAAGAACATAATATTACTGCTTCTCAAGAGTTAATAATTTGTTTTACTGTTGAAAAGCAATATACACCATCTGTCTCCAAATGTTATAATACTTAAATATATTCTTAACATAGACTACTGACATACAGTTCCTCTTTGAGACTTCTTAGTTGAAGATATGATGAAGAGATGCAGATGAAGAGAGATCTTGACTTTTCCACAGAAAACTTCTAAGCCTGCGAGGCCAAAGCATCTAAAGTTTTGATCCTTCATTCAAACCCTGTTAGAAGAGACTGAGCAATCTACACACCCAGGAACATTATCCATTTTTCATAGACTTGATTATCATTTCTATTTTTATTTCATTCTCTGAGCTCATTTTTGAGTGATCCAGATGCAGCCTTCAGGAACTAATGCTGGCTGGTGGAAAAGTGGCCTGGCAGTGGGCAAGTCACCTCTTCCTGCATAAGTGCATATCATTTCATAAAAGTTACATGGTGAACTGAGTGTAAAGAGGGGGTCAAGGAGGATTAGGGTTTAACAGGATTATGACTTGAAAAATAAAGGATGCAACATATAACATGTAAGCAAAACAGCAGCACCAAAAGCATATGGCATACACGAGTTCAGAGGAGACTTTTTTTTAATATCATGATAAAAGAGCAGTACCCTGGCCTATGACACTACATACTCACCCTTTTTAGGTGCTTTACAGCACTGACAGTTTTACAGTTTCTCATAAGTTTCACTGATTAAGGACCCTGCATTAAAAAAAAATGTGTTCACTGCAGTATTTGAAGTCGTTTCTTTCTACTACCTTGTATTCAAATGCTTGGATTAGAAGATAACTAAGTAAGAAAATGTGGATTTCAACTTTGCAATGAAATTAAATTCTAATTAAAAAAGATTAATAGAATTTTTTTTTAAACTATGGCGGATATAGTAATTTGTTAACTGAAGTTCACACACCAAAAATTTCTAAAAATGCATTACTTAACCTAATGCAGTACTATTTAGGGAAATACCTTGTTCCATTACATCTTGGGAAGGATACAGTAAGAATTTAAAAAATACTTTTTAATACTATTTTCTTTTCTAAAGATTCTTCCATGTCTTCTATATGCTTATTCTTTTTTTCATTGTTCTTCTGGACAGCTTTTGAACAATGTTTAAGGGCTGTTTTCCTGACACAAATTCTTGAAACAGAATTGGTTTTCAATGCACTGCTAAAAGGTGTTCATTTAAGGTGAACAACGGCTTGGATAGTTTCCCCTCTTGACTGATTGACAATAATGTGGAAGAAAGCTTTTGAGCTCACTGTTTCACAAAAAGCTTGCCAGATCAAATAAATCCTCATTTACACTGAACTGATCTTTGCATCCTTGCTTTTTGCCCTACAGAATAAATTTGAGAAAGCAAACTTGAGCTAAAGCTCCATCAAATTAGTACACAGACCATTATTTCTCAAGTCTCCTTGTTAGACTTTAGATTTAAAATAACTGCAAACCATCAGCAATCATCCTTTGCTCTCCTTTCTAAGGTTTTCACTCTCCAAGTTACATGACCTGCATGTCTGCGTGTGCTTTGTGAACAAGTGGCATTGAGTCACAAATGCCACACAAGTGAGGAATAGGAGAACACCTAAGCCTTTCTCAGAGTAAAATTATCTTTTGTACAGACATGCTGGCAAGCTAAGAGTCCAGGTCTTGTATTCCCGCTGAGCTGTCATAGGGAAGGAAATTTAGATAAAAGTTCAAACACCTTTTTGTTAATGAGAACGTAACCATTGTCTTCCCTGTGTTTTGAGGGAGACCTGGAAGTGCTGGGTCGGGCATCCAGCATCCCACCATAGCCTAAGGATCCTCACCTGGGATGAGGATGTTCCTTAGATTTCTGTCAAAGCCCATCACACTCTAATTGGGAAAAGCCACTGTGGGATATATTTTCCTACAACTTCCAGTGGAACCTTGTGGAATGTACACCTGTTTGAAGTGTAGAATTATTTTACATCTGACGTTTCACCTTAGCTCAGTCTGCAACAATAACTTCATTTGGTCAAAAAGTCAGACTTTTCCCTCTATCAGGACAGATAAGGTTCCAGCCACACAGCAGAATTGTATAGCCACACTCCCTTCATAAGCAAACCATCATCCAGCACAGAAGAGGAGCAATGCAAACAAAAATGTGAGATGATATTCACAGACAGAAGGCCTAGAACAACTAGCCTACTCCTCTAAGACTTTCACCCCAACCTTATCCTATTTTTATCACAGAATTATCCTCATAATCCTAGATATTGTGCAATTTTTTTATACAAGATCAACTGGCTATCCTTAACGAGCTTACAGTCAAGCTTCACAGAAATCACAGAACATTAGGGGTTGGAAGGGACCCTGAAAGATCACCTAGTCCAACCCCCTGCCAGAGCTGGGCCACCTATAGCTGGTCACACAGGAACACGTCCAGGTGGGTTTTTAATATCTCCAGAGAAGGAGACTCCTCAACCTCCCTGGGCAGCCTGTGCCAGTGCTCTGTCACCCTCAGAGTGAAAAAGGTTTTCCTAGTATTTATGTGGAACCTCCTATGATCAAGCTTGTACCCATTGCCTCTTGTCATTGGACACAAATTTCAAAAAAAAGGATAAGACAGTGAATGGGCATAAAGCAGGCCAAAGAAACCCATCCAGCATTCTCTAAACTACCATGGAATATAAAGGAGGTCAAGAGACATCTACCTGGTTCTCTCCTCTGCCTGGACAGCCTTTTACATCTCCATGTCCTTCCCTACTTCATCAGCATCAATTTCTACAAAGTCATTTGGGACACTGAAGGACAGTGGCTGGTGGTAGTAATTTTATCAGGTTTTATGGCCTGTAGATAGGCAGGTCCCAAAACTATTCTGATAATCAAATACATAAAATAACACGTACAACTTGAGAGACCTAGATAACGCCTGTCTCAGTAGTTATTTTTTTATTGAATAATTCCTGGTCCTTTGACCTAGGTTCAGCAAATGTTTCAGACTGGGGTTTTCAGAGATATTTTGAGCAGTTGGGGACCTCTAAATTGTACAAATTTCATTATTCATTAAACAATTTAGTTGTTTTCCCCTCATCCACTGAAATTCACTTAAATTCTTTTCTACCTTCAGCTGATCTATTAAGCTTTTGCTGTGCATTGTGGTCATGTTGCATAAATGCCTTATTTCCTCATTTTTCTTTAAGTCAGTTTGGCTATACCTCAGAGAATAGCGTTTTCTTCAGAGAGAGAAACATTGCAGTTCATTTTAAGAAACTAGTGTATATGTACACTCCCTAGACCCAAAATTGAAGGAATAAGACTAGAATCTGATAAAAGCAATATCACTAGAGAGAGGGTCTTCTTTTGCAGACAATTTGACTTTAATTTAAGCAACTGCCCTTGTGTTTTTTGACTTTTTTTCCTCCCTGAAGCAAATAAAGTATTGAGAAAACAACAGAAAAAGCTGCTTTGATGGATGGACAAAGACCAGATTTTACTGTTTCTCTATTTTTAGATTTTAATGCATAACAAATTCTGATTATTATCTTTTAACTTTAAAATACAGTCCTGTTGTTCCTCAAACTGCATTTTAAACCTCTTTTCCTGTCTCGATCAATACATCTCCTGTTGTATCTACAAAAAAAGATAGAAGCCCATGGGCTTCTATGACCACTTTTCTGTATCACAGATTGAAAGCAAGGAAAGATAAAGCCTGTATAACCCTGGGAAATATAAGTAGAGTCAGAAAATTTTTCATAGTTCACATTCGAATGTGGAGGCAAATAAAAAAAAATATCATGCCATTTAAATAAATGTAGCATTCCTTTTAAAATTTTGACCAGTGATTTCTTTATGTTTACGCAAGACATTTTCACTTGCACTTACACAATAATGTTCTGTACATTCATTTTTAGAACTCAACAAACAAACTTCTCATTCTAAAAAGATAAAATAAGACATTAGCAACTGTAAAAAATTGTATCATTTAAACAATTATTAAGATCTTGCTTGTTTCCAGCAAGATTTTTTCAGTTTCAGATTTGCTGTCATTCCTGTTAAAAAGCAAGGAATCACAGAATCATTATGGTTGGAAAATATCTTCTAGATTATCAAGTCCAACAGTCAAGCCAACACCACCATGCAACATGTCCTGAAGTGACACATTCACATATTTTTCAACACCTCCAAGGATGGTGACTCCACCACCTCCCTGGGCAGCTTGACCACTTTTTCTGTTAAGAAATTTTTCCTAATATCCAATCTAAACTTTCTCCGGTGCAACTTGAGGCCATCATTCTCTCTCATCCTGCCACTGGTTACGTGGGAGAAAAGACCAGCCCCCACCTCACTACAACCTCTTTTCAGGTAGTTGTAGAGAACAACAAAGTCTCTCTTTTGCAGACTAAACAATCCAAATTCTTTCATCTGCTTCTTCTAACACTTTTTCTCCAGACCCCTCACCAGCTTTGTTGCTCTTCTCTGGACACTCTCCAGGAACTCAATGCCCTTCATGTATGGAGGGGCCCAAAACTGAACACAATATTTGAGGTGCAGCCTAGAATTATGTGATCTGGCATCCTTTAAATAACCACTTTCTAGTATTTTTGGAATTTTTTCTGCTTACCTCCTTAAAAAAAATATGTGTAGTTTGTTCCTAACTTTTCCTCTTTTTTCCTGGTTTGTTTTGGGTTTTTTTGTTTGTTTTTTTGTTTGCTTGTTTGGTTTGGTTCTTAGTTGATTTTGTGGGGCAGGGATTTGGTTGGTTGGTTGGCTGGTTTTTTGTGATTGACAGAGAGAGATTTGAAATAGGGGTTTTGTCCATATGAACGTCCATTTGCTTCACTGAGATTGTAACAGCACTTGGTTTGAGGTCTGGGGGAAAAATATTTATAATGCTCATGAACCACTACTTGTTAGTATCTCTAATCATAGGCTATCCATTACGAATGCAAGTTTGACATGATTACAGTATCTGTAATTCAACTTAAATATAATAATGTAATCTCATCATATATACTCATTAAGAGAAGCAATATGTTACAGTTAATGGTTGTTAATAATGTTGCAGGTAGATACAAAATTATCCTTGACGCTATTTCCAGCAACACAGGCAAAACAGCTATGGCGTTTCAAATAGAATTTTGGGCTCTTTTTATTTTCAGTGAGATTTAATATTTTAAGAAACTTCCAGAGATGCAAATGGTGTCTTTCATACAATCATTTTTTTCAAATAATTTTTACTGGAATCTTAGTAGTTAAACAGTCAATTTTCTTCTTGCTTCTAAAACAGTTCTCTCCTGTAAATACCCTGGATGCTAGAGAGAAAATTTCATAAGAATGGGTGTATGTGCTAAAAGGTAAGTAAGAAGAAACAGGAAAGCAATATAGAATTGTTGGCTTCGAAAATAACGACTAAAAAACAGTACATGAATCTTGTCCCATAATTATGTCAAAGAAAGAAGGTAATGTTTGGCAAACTACTTCACTCTTGATTTGTTCACTGAACATCCTTCTTCGTTCCTAGAAAATGTGCTGAGAATTGAACAGAATTCAGTTTGCACTTTCTAAAATGCAAACAGAAACAAGAATTTCATAAGGATCTGTGTGTTATCTACAACTATGAAACAATTTCAATATACCATACAGATAGCACATTTATTCCACTCTAAGGGTTACAGTGGGCCTTTTCAGAGGACAGAGATAAGTTATGTGAGGTGAACTACTAAAGATATGATACATATATTGATCTACATAAAATTAAAGCTTTCATTTTTATTATTTTTCCAGGTACATTATCTAAAAAAAGACAATTTATTCAGAAAAGCAAAGTCCTTTTTCTTAAAAAGTCTCATAGTACCTTATAAGGTTTCCACCTCAGTCTTGCAATACAGAAGTCAAAGTGGTTAGCAAGCTTCCGAGTTTTTTTCCCTACTATGAAAACTTTTGGACAATCTGTTTATTACCTTTTCCATCATCTCATGCTGTTCAGCTCATTCTGCAACAACTCCCCTGTACTTCCATGCCAATGAGGTTTAAATAGTAAATGCTAAATCATTTGCATGAGTCATGCACCTATATGACATTTTGACTGAAATAATTAAAAGGAATTCAGAGGCAGTTCTTGACTGTAATAACAAATGCAGGAATATTTCAAAGAGCTGAAAAAATCAGCTGGACAATTGCTCTTACTTTGCCAATCTTAACCAAAATTCAAATGGGAATTTGCATATTAGCATTTTTATTAGGTATGTTCAGACAGTGGATGCATAAAGGCCTCTGAAGCCACAGCAATCTTTCTGTGTTTGGGTATCTTTTGTGGTAGAATGCCATTTACATGGAACCTGGGGTTCTTTAGTCTTAAGAGGCTGAGGGCACACCTTATTGCTCTCTACAGACACCTGAAAGGAAGTCGTAGTCAGATGGGTGTTCATCTCTTTTCCCAAGTGAAAACTGATTGGATGAGGTGAAATGGCCTCAAGTCGCACCAGGAGAAGTTGGGATGGGATATTAGGAAAAATTTCTTCACATAAAGAGTTATTCACGAAGCACTGAAACAGGTTGCCCAGGAAGATGGTTAAGTCATCCCTGGAGGTATTTAAAAGGCGTGCAGATGTAGCACTTAGGGACACAATTTAGTGGTGGACCTGAGGGTGCTAGGTTAATGGCTGGACTCAATGATCTGAAGGGTCTCTTCTGACCTGAATGAATCTGTGGTTATATATGTTGTCTCCTTTAACAAGCTACTGAGGCTGGCATAAGGTATCATATAATTTCCCCTGGCACACTACACTTTGCCATAGCTGTTACATTCAGAACCACTTCCTCTTTGAAAGAATTGAGGTTGAAGCTTCTCGTGTCATTTATATGCAATACTTGGTAAAAGAGATAAATTCAAGACAAGGAGGAAAGCAGCAAGAGTAAATAAGAAGAATGAGTTTTGGATTAAGGGTTATCTCACTTTTGCAGGTTTTCCAGAGCATGAAAGAACAGAAGAAAATTGGAAGCTCATTTTGCCAGAAGCAAATTTGATAATTAAGTGTTCCCTTGGTGTTTTGTTTTTGTTTTTAATTTTAAATTCACATTTCTTTCACTTCAGTAACAAGCTGTCCTTTCAGGTCAAGTAGGAATTCAGAGCATACAGCTTTAATAGACAGACCCTGGCTCTTAATGTGGCAAAACTTTATGAAGAATTAGACTGTCTTCTTCTCCCACTGGACAACAAACAAACAGAAAGGAAATTTATTTTATTTAAGTTATTAGAGGGAACATCATAAGTAAAATGGAGCCACTTTACTTCAAATATGTATTAATTAGGATGGAAAATGAAAATAAAAAGATGTATTCTTGAGACACCTATTTAATATCCTGCTCTGATAACCCACTGTTGAAGCCTTTCACTCTTATGGTTAACTATGTAGGTACACGTAGACATTAGTCTCTTAACTTAGGTATCTTGAATAACATCCCTAAATTTGGGAACTGAAAGTTTAGCTGTCTCTTTCCAAAGTTTTCACAGGCACTCAACTAACATAGAGTCACAACAATGTCACCAGGCATAATAGAATAATTGGTTACTGTGCTTGCTTGCTTTCTTTAGTAATGTGCTGAATACTTGCCTTTAATGACCCCTTGGTTTGTGCTAGTTGTGCTGGATACTTTGAAAATGTCTATGTAATGTCCTGTAAGAAGCTGATATTTTATGTGGTGTCCAATATAAAAAGAAAAACAACCCACAGCTGAATGGTAGTCATGGTAATCATAGAAATGGACTTCATAGAAATATGGTCAGTAACAGCAAAATAAATTGCCTTTAAGCAATTTAAAATGGAAAATATAGTCATAGTCTCTTTTAATTTTTTTTTTCTTATTCTTTCATCAGCAACTTTATCTGGAAACAGATTTGCATGGATATTTCTCAGGCCTAAATTAATTATCAACACAGCAATAGTCCTTATCTCATATAGAGCAGTGGAAGGGAAAAGAAAAGAAAACAAAACAGAGAGAATCTACCATTTAAAGTAAGTTAACAAGCTAGACTCAAGGTGACTTTTCAGAAGTTACATAAAATCTTGAGTCCTGTAGCAGAAACAATTAATTTGGGACAAAGTTAGAGCTAGCAGGAGAAAAATAAAATAAAACCAAAATAATACAGGAAAAGATTTGTCAAAACATGATAAAAAGTAAAAAAAAAAAAGAAACCCCTAACAAACAAGCTCATACAGACTCAAATGGTTTTAACACTTCACTAGGTATATCAAGAGAGAACAGTGTATTTATTGGGAATGAGCAATGCTACACATTCATATAAGTCATGGCATAAGCACGTCAAGGTAACTTGAGGAGCACCATTCCAAGACACAATGCGCAACTGGAAAAGTATGTTGCAAGGAACACTTAGAAAACTTTTTTATTATTATTCTTTTAAAGTTGTTTTTTTTTTTTAAATAAACAAGTTAGAATAAATTTTGTACATCTGTGTAGGATGTTGGCTTGCTCTCTGTATGAACTGGAATTTTTTTGCAACAATTCTTCCTGAGCCGTAAACTCAGTGATTTTCAGCCAGTGCAGTGAAGATTTGCTATTGAGGGGGAAAGGGCTGCCCCATAGGTGTGGCTTCTGTGAGAAGCTGCTGGAAACTCCTCTGGCTCCAAATCTGTCCCCACCTCTTGGACAGGCCAAGCCATCAGTCTTGGTGTATGTGCCTCTGCGATTAACATATTTAAGAAGGAGAAAATGAATTTCTGTAAGACCAGCAAAAAACGGAAGGGAGGGATGTGAGAGCAAGACCAGTTAAGAGATAGCAAGGTTGGTGAGGATGGAAGGGGAGGAGGTGCTTGAGACCCTGAAGCCGATGGTGAGACAGCAGGCTGTCCCCCTGCAGCCCCTGAGGTGTCACAGGTGGGCAGATGGGGAGCTGCAGCCCATGTAGGATTGCAGAGAGGGCAGGTGTGTATCTGCAGCCATGTGGGACCCCATGTCAGAGGAGGTGACTGCTCCCGCAGCAGCCGTGACTCTGTGTGCAGCCCGGGCTGGAGCAGTCTGTGCCTGAGGGACTGCACCTGTGGGAGGGACTCATGTCCCAGGGGTTCCTGAAGGACTCTCTGCCATGAGAGAGACCCCGTGTTGGAGCAGGGGAAGGCTGTGAGGAGTCCTCCCCCCTAAGGGGGAAGGAGCAGAAGGAACTCAACCTAAACCCCCCCTCCCTGTGCCATTGAGGGGGGAGAGCAGTGAAGCAATTTGGGTCTGGGAAGAAGGGAAGGGTGGGGACAAGGTATTTTAAGACCTGGTTTTGTTTTCTCTTTGTTGTGCTCTGATTTGATTGGTGATAAATTAAATTACTTTTTCCCCCCCCCAAATCGAGTCTGTTTTGCCTGTGACCATAACTGGGAAGTGAAAACCTCCCTATCCTTGTCTCAATGCACAAACTGGATAGTCTCTTCCCTATCTCACAGTGTTGGGGGGGGTGGCAAGTGAGAGGACGTCTGGTTGTCACTGGCTGAGCCTAAACTGCAAGACTCAGTGTAATTATACATAACCTGCTGCTTTAAGATGTCTTCACTCAAATCCTAACAGAGATCTTAAATCTATCTCAACTGGAGCCATTATCTCAGAATACGGGGGGGAAATAACAGACATTAACAGTTGTCTCAAGATGTCTTGCTCATATTTTTTTTGCCCATATTTCTTGTCCATATGTTTTTTACATATTAGGAAAGCTGAAATGCGGATTTCAAAGCCGGCGTGTGCTGAAGTGCCCAGAATGGGCCTAATACTTTCAGAGAGGAAAGCAGCTTTTCTGGCTAGTGGTGTGCTTCTCTAGCACACTAATAATGCCTATCACATTTCCAAAACTTATCCTTATTTAAAAATGTGATCATTTTAATACTTAGTTGGAGTACAATTTTCTGGAGCCTGGCTTTTGACATAATTGTGGGAGGTAGTTTTACAGGTCCCTTCACCACTTCTCCATGTTGCCATTGTGCTTTTCAGGACAGGCAACTCGCCCTTTTCAGACCAATGTTGTCCTAAATGATTCTTCTCCAGAGCCACAGAGGTACATGGCTTTATCTTCCTCTTTCTCTTCTACATTTTTCTCATTTAACCTCTTTACGTGCGAGCTTTTGGACTCGGAGACTATCCTTGTGTCCTGGTTTGTGAGCACCAGGAAAAAAATTGTCTACAACCATAGTGACTGGAGACATTCCAGGGTCCTGCCAGCATGTGCTGTGCTGTGTGGTGCCGGTGCCGGTGCCGGTCAGGTGACCCCAAGGGACTAATCACAGCGCTCCTGCCTGTGGCGCTCAGTGTGAAATGGCTCCTGAGGGAGCCCGACCTGGGGTCTGTACGGTTGGGGTCTGCCTGGGATAGGGTCTGTCTGTCTGTTTGGATTGCTGCTTTTCCTCATTTCCTCCCTGCAGAAGAACACCATTCACAGGGCCAGGCTGCCTTCTCCTCCCTCCCCAGGTAAGGCTGGCTTGGTTGCTCTCAGACTGTTCCTGGGATTATGGCTCCCTCCCCAGGTAAGGCTGGCTTGGTTGCTCTCAGACTGTTCCTGGGATTATGGACTCGGGCACCTCCATCTGCTACTGAGTCCAGCATGGGACTTTTCTGGTGGGGAAGTCCTTGCCAACTGAGGAGCATGGGGTCCCTATTTACATGTTTATATACATTTGTATTTCACAATCTTTATTGCTGCTTCATTAAACCTATCCTAGTTTTTTCTTACAATCTTGAAGTCTCTCTCCCTTATCCCCTTTTTATAGCTTCCCCTGGAAGAGTAGTGGAGCAATAACAGGGCATCTGTCACCTCGTTATGGGGTAAAAACTGACACTTTATGACGTTTATTTACAATTCTTAAGTACAACAAAAAATTTAATTTAAAATGTCGTAGTCTGGATGCGATATAGGAACAACACAAAAGTAACTGCAAATGCTTCTGAAGAAGAGCTTCATAAATGCACTGTTGATTTAAAGCAAAATGGTTTTTATTTTGAAAATCCCATTAATGAAGGGTATTTGATGAGTTGTTGGTCCACCTATATTTTATTCTGATAGGATGGGAAATTGAATCTTCATAGCTGAATGAGAGCAGAGACATTTGCAATATGAGTGATAAAGCAATGTTCAAGTTGAGCTACAATGGAATTTAAAAAGATAGTAAGTAGAAGCTTACTCTTCAGTACACAATACTTACATAGGGAGGGTATTGACAAACAATAGTTTCATTTTTTTTATTGGACTCAAGACACCCTTGGTTACTTTCCTCTAGCTGATTTATTCAAAAGAAAGGTCAGACATAAAGTTTGCAAAATAGTGCACTTAAAAACAATGCTTAATGCATCTTTATTGTTAGAACAATGTGTATAAGGTACCACCACCTAGCCAGTGTACAAAGGTGGTGCTGCATTTAAGAATGGTCACAGCTTTCATTATTTTTCAACGACAGTAATTTGGGAAGGCAGATGACTGAATCTCCTTTTACTCTTTAAATGTTTTACTTCAAATTTAAAGACAAAAGAGAAATGCTTCTCTCTTCCACATCACTTACCTCAATGATCACTTAAGCATAAAATTAGAGAAAAGAGAAGAAAATCAAGGATGCTGTCAAGTCCTAAGCACTATGCTAATGAAATCACTACCTTCAGCATGTGCTTTTTGCATAAAATTGACTCTGAGTCTTAAAATAGCTTTTCCAACACAGTTGTTCTGACATTATTGTTTCATTAAATCATTGCCTGGTTAATTGTATCCTATTGATGATAGCAATCCATTGGTGCTCTATTTTCTTTTTATCAAGTGAAAGGTCACATCAGCTGAAACCTGCTATTAAGCAAATAGCAAAGAAATTGAAAGCAGTAATAATAGTCTCTTCCTGCATACACAAGGTTGGTGATGAAACAAAGGTGGAAATACATATTTAAAACTAACCCATCTAAAAATATTGCAAGAAAACAGTGTAAGATAAGCTGTTCTTATTCGTACGAAGAAGCAGAACTGAATTTGTAACAGTAATGAAAACTATATACAGTATAACCAGAGAAAAAAAATAGTATTGCTATCCATCATATTTGTGTCTTGATAAGTGTTGATAAACAACCTCAGGAACTCAGTTACACTTATAAATAATTATAATTGCCTTAAATAGAATGCTCCCTAGGGAATTTGGCTTGTAGGAGGAGTATAACATTACTACCTCGCACAAGGAGGGACATTTTGCTCTTCACTTCAAAATTATATGTCCTTAACAGTTATCTTCCATCATTATAAAACCAGAAGGTAGTAGACCTTAAGAAGAACAGCAGATTGCATAGCACAACTGTCAGACTATGTCAGTCACAGACTGGGGTTCACTGTACATTCCATATTTTGGTTCCCCAGCAGTCCCAAAATAATCAGATGAAAAAAATGTTTGCAGATAGCCTGAAACAATTAACTTGCTTAGAAAATATGGAAAATTAAGAAGCTAGTAAAAAAAAAAAACAAAACCCAACAACCGCAACTTATTCAGATTAGGAAGATATTTCATTTATTACCCTTTGGTTTTGTTTAAACAGCACTGAAACTTTTGGAAGATAAAAGACTTATTCTCAGCTTAAAAGTAAATTAGACATTCCAATTGGAAATGTCAAAATGAAAAATTTTACTTTTCCTATTTGGCATTTTTCCACAATACAAACACTTCAGTGACTTGAAATTAATTTAGAAAATATTTCAGCATCACCAAAGATGTGTTCATTTATTTTTATTACATGAAAAAATGACAGTCAAATTATTTCATTCAGCTCTCCTCTAGATACCCATTCTATTGTGCAGGTATTATCTGAGCAATTCCCAATCATCTTGAATTTATTTATAGTCATAATAAGTCTCCAAGGTAGGAAAATAATACTGGTGCATACATAGGGACAGCTCTAAAAAGGGGTCATAACCCAAGGATTTTCATTACTGAGTGGATTCATGTGCCTGAGTCAAGCATCTAACACCTCTATACATAAAAAGACAAAAATTACATGACAGAAAAAGAATCTGCAGTCTCCAACATGCTGAAAGAACAACAAAGGTAGCCAATGCTGCAAACTTGAACAAAATTTTTATCCAACACAGCTAAGTATGTAATTCCGTCTGAAACGCATATGTTCCTCATGCAAAAAATTGAACAACAAACAAAATGGAAAAAACAAAATAAATAAATAAAAAAAAACCTTAAATCCAGGGTTTAAGCTCCTGTTAACCCAGAAAATTACCTCACCATGGGTCTGAAAATAATGATTCCTTCAGCCAGCAGAAGTTATGCACCAGAATGTCACTCAAATTCAGAATTTCAGAGATGAGTGCAGATAGAAAACCAAAACTCCAGTCTTTGTATCTCTGCTCTTTCTTACAGCTGATGTAAAATAGACAGTTCAGGGTGGCAGCTGGGACTGCCGCTTGAAATTCCCCTACTCCCCTGTGTGTTCTTGCACAGGTTTACCTGCTGAGGTACAGTCTAAATGAAGCTTCCAAACCTCAGCTGCCCAATTCACTCAAGGCTGCTAGGCACCTCTGCACAATTTCCAACCCACTCTTCCAGCTTATGCTTCTCTTCTCTGCCAGCATTTATAAATATCTAGTTCAAGAAATATTCGTGAGTAGTATTTATTATATGTGATTTTTTTTTTTTTTTTTTTTTTTTTTTTTTTTTTTTTTTTTTTTTTTTTTCCCTGAAGTCTTCTAAAGAGTTGTCATTCTTCAGAAATTAAGTCTGAGAGCAGTGTCTTGAAATGCATTCATGGGAATCATGGAATGTTTTGTTTGAAGGGATCTTGAAGATAGTCTAATTCCATCTCCCCTGCCACAGGCTTGAACACCTTCCACTGGACCAGGTTGCTCAAGAATACATTTTACCATGCAATCTGTAGTGCTAGCATCTTCTCCTGAGGACACTAAGGATGTTCTCAGTCTCTTCCTCCAGTCTTCAGCTGGATTCAGTACTGTAATGAAAATCTTCCTTTTCCTGTAGTGGCACGGACTGCTGCAGCTCCCTGCGAGTGCTGTCTGGGCAGCAATATAATGACTGGTGAGACTATAATCCAACCACACTGTTGACCCTATTAGTTTTAACAATTCTTAACTTGCTGCTCTTCTTTCAATCTGGTAGATCTTTAAGGAATAGAGGCAATAAAGAAGATAAAAAGGAGTTAAAAGCTGATTTTAGCCTTTTCATTTAGAGGTCCACTCCTGTGTCTTTAGAATCTGACAGGGAAGCATGATCATTATTTCAAATACATATGGCAGAGGATGTTACTTACATTAACAATAATGGCTAACTAATACATGAAACTCATTGCACAGAATTATTGTACAGCTTAATCACAAGAACAATACTGATGGAACATGTTATTATAAATTATGAGTTCACATTTTCAGTAAGTTCCAAGTATTAATTACCTGTGGATGTACCTGTACTGCTTTTAGGCATGTTGACAAACAACTGAAATTAGAGAATCAAATGAGCTAAGGCATGATCACAGTGAATGGGGCACAGGGAAGGAGAAGAAGGTGAAATATGATGGTAAAAAAAATAATAAAATCCCAATGACACATTCACGCCAGAACTTAAGATTTAGTGTGTGTGAGCCTCCTAAGATGAGTGCCATACAAAGACAAAACTGACTGTACTTTAACATAATGTTACTGAAAACTAAAGCAAGCAGATTTTTAGGAAAGGTTATGTACAGGTGCCCCGTATTGGCCTTTGGTATCTGTAAAACAACCACAGGATTTTCAGCCTTGAGGAGAGTGACGCACAATTCTATACAGCTGTCAAAAAAAGCTGAGAATGGCTCAGAATGTGTTAATAGTAACTACCAACAGGCCTGCTATTAGTCTGGCCATTATGACAGGTGGCTGTAGTTAGCAAGGGATATTAACACAGGGGTTTTTTCTGTACTTCACCATATGGTTCCTGTTAACACACAGAAAAAAAAGGAAGAATGTCAGCAAGAAAATCTTCCTCTTTAAGCTCCTTGTCCAAACCACAGGTACCTGTGAGATAATTTTGCTGAATTAAACATTATGACCCACATGCTTTTCCACATAACAAGCCATAATGGATATTTTAACAAATCTGGTGCAGCCTTCTCAGTCTGACACAGTGATGTAAGCCCTTAACAAGAATGAACTTCACAGTGCAGTAGGTGGCAGTAATAGTTATACAATGTCAGATTCAGTAGTACATTATAGAGCCACAGCTTATCTTTGACAGCTCGTGGGACAAAAAAATTGGGTCCAGCATGAAGAAATTCTCTCCTGTGTTGCTAGCTTGCACAAAGTGATCTGTTTCCACACTTTTCTATTACAACCAAACAAAAGCACTTGAGCTCACTGGATTTGGGATAGCAAATGTGCCTTAAAGGTCTGACAGGGAAAGAACAGTTTAGGGAAAAGATTAAAAGGCTGTAAAAGTAGCAATATTTTAAAGAAGATGAAGAGAAGTTAAGCATTAATCACTGTCCAAACAATGCAGGAAGAACGGGGTGTCACATGAAGTGATGAGGCAGCAGGTTACAAAGAAACAGAGTGCTTTTTTCTACTGTTTAATTGTTCCATTGAAGCTCATTGCCAAGAGATGCTGTGTATTCCAAGCATTTAGGTGAGTTTAAATGGCAGGGGAAAAGAAACCATTGATTGAGGTGTCTTATAAACACGTTCTTCTAAATGTATATTAGTGGCAGGGGAGAATTGCTCTTTTTCCTCTTTCCCTGGCCACTGACAGAGGCTTTTTGGCTGTACTGTCTCATCTTGAAAGGTGCTTCCTGTGTTATGGAGAGTTGTGCAAATAAATAGATGTAAAAATCAGTTCTTTGCAGTACACATCAATCTATTCTCTTTCTCATTTTAAGTTCTTGTGAAGACTTCCTTGGTTTTAGGTTTGTTGGCAATAGTGTTAAGGAAATATGTAAATTAAACTCCTTTTGGATTAGTTCCATTGGGACCAATGAAAAATGAGCTTCAGATATTGCATTAGAAAAATGCTCTTTTTAGTATTCAAGAAGAGTATCCACAGTATGAATACACTGGAATTTGGATAGCATTTAGATTGTTCATAACCATAAATAGCATTATAGAAACCATTGCCAATCATCAATTTTCCAGTTTGACAGACTTGCTGCAATAGTATTAACTGCACTCTGACTTTGGCTCACCTAGGTTTTTCCAGTAAAGATATAAACTCTAAACTTATTCATTAAAAAGTTTTAAGATATGTACGTGCAATATGAATAAAAATCACTTCTATGTCAAGCGCTTGCCTTTGATCCATTATATCTGCACAGAGATGTCTGCCTGGCCTTAATGTAGTATTATAGGCTGTAGACATACAACTGTATGAAATCAGCTTCTGAACTGGTTTACAATTATCTCTTCCAAGTTTAAATTCCTGCAGATGAGTGTTTTTGGAAGATTTGTGCAGAGGTGAGCCACCATTTTTATTAAAATCCTAATCACATTAATGGGAGCAATGTGCTGTGGAATCCCCCCGTCCGTCATGAAAAAAACCACTCTAGGGTTATGAAATCAAACAGAATTTTGGTGTTTTAGGAATGATTTTAAAGGTTGTGAATATGAAAGGAAGGAGAGAAGATAAACTTAAATTGAGCAGAGAATGCCTCAATAGACTCAATAGAATATTGTCTGAATAGAAATCATTTCTTTTTACTGGGGAAACTAGTATAATTCCCTCCCAAACGTGAAGTATTTCTATCATAGGAACATGTGGAATATTAGCAAAATAAAGCTTCTGACACTTCCATTTTTGCATTTCAGAATCTTTCCTATACTTACACAAACAAGTTAGAACAATCCCTTGGATGGGGCTCCTGTCACAGTTCTCTGTATTTTGGATACTGCAGTGGATTGTTCATGGGATAGAAAGGCCTTCAGTAAAAACCAGACTTTGGCAACAATTTGCATTAGGCCTGTTTTCATATTCTGTCAGAGATCTAGCATGCCAATCGGTGTAAGATGTTAAGTGGTTACTTAAAATTAATCATAATTCATTAAAAGTTGATGAGGATGGTGAACCTCAGTAATGAGTTGTGGCTGATGCCAAATGTTTTTGGCTATACCTTCACATGCCATTATTTTGAATGCCCTCAGGGCATTCATCAGAAGAACCGCTGTTTCGCTGTAAATATATGGAATAATAGATGTGATACCACAAAATAATTCTGTTGAAGGGTTCTGATGGCATCACACTCAAAAAAAAAAAACTTTTGGAGCTCATATGATTTATAATATTAAGAGTAACCAGATTGAGATGTTTTCATGTTTTACGGTAGCCCATTCAATTATTTAAATACTATATAGACTGTGGCTTCCAGACTTCCACAGAAGTATGGCAGGACTCTGATTTGTCCTACCACGCAACTAATTGCTGATGTGAGCAAGATGCAGGAAGGTACAGGTCTTTCTAAAGACTCCAGCATTACTTACTGGCATTGCCTGTATCAGTGTATTATGTGACTGAATGAGAAGCATGGTAGCATTTTCCCCTGCAGTATTGCCTGATAAGGTACAACTCTAATCACTTCCTGACTTCTAATGCATTTGCCAAACGTCATTTTTTTGTTGTTGTTGTTTTATTTTGTGGTTCTTTTTGTTTCCTTGTGTGTTTTGGGGGTTTTTTTTGGTGAGGGGGTTGGTTGTTGGGGTTTTTTTGTTTTTTGGGTTTTTTTATTAACATATTTGTTATGCAGTGTGCTGGCTATGTTCTCCTGACCTCAATGGACAAGACAAAGAGTTAGGTGCTGAGTGCCTGTGTCCATTTTGACTCCATTCTCCCAGCTCACGTGATATTTAGAGGAGAAAGTCCTTATGAAACTGATACAACTGTTTCCTTCATCCTCTTGCTCCTTCTCTTGCTTCCCACACTTTCCAGTTGCAGAAGAAAGTTGTATTTACATGAGTGATCTCATCTGAGTTTTTCTAGGGTGCTTTGCCTCCTTCTTCACTCACAAAAGTTCATTTCCTTTATAAAAATAAACTCAAAGAGAAACTGAAAGTTGTCAAGCTTTAGGGTGTTAAAGTACAGAAAAGCTTTCTGGTACCTCATAAAAGGGAGGTCAAGTTCCTCCACTGCTAATTTGAAAAAATAAAGAAGCTGATTAATTTTGCACAGAAGATTCAAGGCAATGTTAGAAGACTGTGAAGATCAGAGAGCTGTGTAGATGCCTTTATCCTATTTCTTGAAAGCTTATGTACTTAAGTGGGACTGAGAAAACTGCAGAAACTGCATGCTTGTGGCCCCCACTGTTAGTATAATTTAAAAATGTCCCCAGAACCAGTTGTGCATAAAGTCTGTAAGGTCCAACCCCACAGAAATACTGAGATCCTTCAGTGCCAAAAGTTCCGTCAAGTTCTCCTCACAAAACTTATGCACCATGATTAACCTTTACCACATACATTACCTGTAGAGTTTTTTCCATTGAGATCAAGAGGAAATGCCTTGTGGATCTAGGCCTAGTCTCATCTTCAGCAAGACTCTGGGATGCGAGGACTTGCTGGTCTAATGTGCCAGCTAGATTTTCAAATGCATTCAGGTAGCTGTGTAGAGATTCCCTCTGTAATTTCCTAAAAGTGTTATGGAGGGTGTCTTCCTATCTCTCACATTACCATATTTTTTTAAATCTTTCTTTATCTTTAGCCAGATATACTTTTTAGTTAACCTAAATCCTGATCAGCACTCGAAAAAATTATGAGCAATCATAAGAGGAGTTTCTGAAAATCTGTGTCAAATAAAGTTTGTTGAAACAGGCACCACAGGCACAGAATACATGACCTGCAGCTATAACTTGCCTTGGTAGTCATCTTTACTTAAAAAGTAAAAGCCTGTACACAATTGCACACTCAGAGGCTTTCCTGCTATTCACATCCCTAGAGGAGGAATGCTTTCATATGTGCTATTGAGTTTGGTACTTTTAGATACTTGATTGCTTAACTGCAAAAATTTAATCCTGTCTGTTCTGTCCTTGTAACAGGCCCAAGAAGAGGCACATTTTTCTCATTAGAGGGAAGTCAGTCTAGGTAAAACCCTGTCCTTGCTGAAATCAGTGGCAAGCTTCCATCAACTGACTTGTTCATCCTCTTAATCCTCCTTTAATCCTCTGTAGGGCTAGATCAAATGCAATCCTTTGAATTGTACTCAGAAAAGAAGGGGAAGCCAGTACGATTATTGTTGTGTAATGCATTCCCTCTCACTCATCCCGTTTGGCAGATGAACAGCCACCATTGGAATATTTTGTAGATGTGACTTTTGACTTCTCTTTAAGGGTTGCCCTCTTCAACATGCATAGCAGAATTCTAAATCCCAGGTTAAGAAGATCTGGTTCATTGTCAAACTAACCTGAAAAGAGAAAAACATTTCATTTTTATCAGACATGTTATGACAAAGATAAACTTCAGAAAAGCAAAGATCAACTTCTTTTGCCACTTTAAACTCTATGTGAGGTTCTCTGGCTTCTCGAACAAAGGAGTAATTTTAAAAATGGGTCAGAAATATGTTTCTATACATGCTTCCCTGGTGTTACCAGCCTCACTTCTGTGTTCTGTTTGAATTAATCACCCTCCAGTTAATCACAGTCTGAGCTTCAGTTGGTCACTGAGAAAAACACTTAAGGTGAATCAACCTGAGGAAGTACGACTTCAAAACTTGATGTCACCTGGCTATCTATGATCCTACAACCCAAGCCAAATGTCTGCTTCTCCTATAATTGCTCATAAAACTAAGAAGCAAAATATTATCAAGGCTTACAGGAAACTTGATACCAACTGAAACATAACATAAAACTACTATGAATTGTACTATATGCTACTAGGCTGAACACAGTTTGATGTAGCACTGTCTCTGTAGCCTGGCTTAATACACACCACAGCAGCCTAATAATGCTAGTAAAAATTAAATGCACCTTTGTTACCTACTCTGCAATATCTCATACATTTACAAAGTAGCTACAGCTATACAGTTTTACATTTAAGTCATAGTATAGAAGCTGAAGCTGTCTTTGTGGCATTGTGTCAGTGTAAGTGACATCAGTTGAACACTTATGGGCTGATCCTCAAAATTCCATAGCTCTCTTCATCTTAGAGCTTTCTCTTTTGTAATTTTTTTATAGTTTTAGATAGCACATATTTAATTAATAAATAGAAGTAGTCCATTCCCACAGCTTCAAAACCATAAGCCATACTGCCTAGACACTGATATTTTTCTAAAAATGAAGAATACAGCTAACAAGGGTGTTGTTTCTTATAGCTTTTTTTTACCATAGAGAGCAGAAAGTCGTTAAAAATCTACTTGTTCCTTTACTTCATATTTATTCTGTATGTATTATAAATATTTAAGAAGTTACTTTGTATTTTCTTGTGCCAAAGTTTGGGATTAGACCAATATTTAGAAAATCTTTCTACAATGGGACTATGGTTGGCTGTACAATTTCTGACAGCTGGAAGTCGGAAGCAGAATTCATGAAGAGATAAGGTGAAAAGTCAGATGGCATCCTCATGCACCTTACTATTCAAAGTTTAATCAGCTCTCAGAGAAATAATAAAGCAAGAATCGACTGAATATCAGGAAGGTTTGAATGACAAGGTGATGCAACTTGAATGCCACGGGGCTGGGAAAATGTCAGATTCCACCCTGCTATCATTCTGTCAAATGGCCATCTGTCCTTTCTAGTTCAAGCCTGCTGAGTTAAAGCAGATCTGAACTGAAATCTCAAAGGTTAAGGTGAACAGAAGCAGAGTTCTTTTATTCCACACAGAGGAACTAAATGGTTGGTTTCTTAACATATGGTTGTGTTGACTCTAGAAATAAAGACAAGTGTGTTGATTTCACAAGAAGTTGATCCATTAGCACTCCTTTCATTAGCGTTCCTTCTGAATAATAACACTGGTAGACTTTACTTCCCATTTTAATTTTCAACTTTATTTAAACTTTGAAATAACCCCTTTATACACTTTGGAACAAACAGAGATACATGTAAATTGGTTTTATTTTTTGTAGAATAATTAATTTCTGGTCGTCAGACATCAATAGTCACAGATTATTCACCAAGCTTTTTCATATTAGTGAATATCTAGAGCAAAGTAAGAGCTACAGTTCTTTTTTTATTTCCTTAAAACTCTTTAAAGGAGCATTTTACATTTTAGAAAAAATGAACAAAATGAAATGCTGAAGGAAGCTTTATACCTTTAAAGGACTGGTTTCCAAAGAGCCAACTTTTTCACCTCAGCTCATTGTGATTAGCGTTCAGGCTGTGTGAAAAAGTGAGTATTTTGCCATTTTTTTTATAGTGACTTTAGACTGTTTCTCTCTGAGGAGTATGCATGCAAGGTAAAGGAGAGCCAAGACCTTGCCTTACAAAATACTCTACAGAGCTACATCTCATTCCTTTCATGTTCAAATAACCAATAAAAATCAGTGGAGTTGTGTTACTATAAAACTGATATAAGAATGAGGAAATCTGACCCTGTGAGTTGTGATCCCAATATAATGGAAACAGACATCTTAATTCTTATTTGGCTCTTCATTGAACACTAACTGTATGGCAAGTAAAAAAGAGCTTTGCAAAACTTTTCAGCCTTGTGAAATGAGACTGTATTGTGTACATCAATGAATAGCAATCACAGCATTTACCAGCAAAATCCTAACAGCCTGTAAATCTGCAGGGTGATAGATCTACACTTTGAGATTTAACTGAGTTCAGAGATGCTGGTTTAAAATGAAGCTCCTTTTTTCTATTTGTGTGTTGCTCATACACTCTTATCAGCAGACATGGGTGGAAGGGTCATAAATTCATTTCTGGGAACCACTGAGTACTAAATTAGGTACTTGGCACTTTGTCTTTTAGTACATGAGCATAATTTCGGAACATCTCTTACTGAGGAACNTACTATGAATTGTACTATATGCTACTAGGCTGAACACAGTTTGATGTAGCACTGTCTCTGTAGCCTGGCTTAATACACACCACAGCAGCCTAATAATGCTAGTAAAAATTAAATGCACCTTTGTTACCTACTCTGCAATATCTCATACATTTACAAAGTAGCTACAGCTATACAGTTTTACATTTAAGTCATAGTATAGAAGCTGAAGCTGTCTTTGTGGCATTGTGTCAGTGTAAGTGACATCAGTTGAACACTTATGGGCTGATCCTCAAAATTCCATAGCTCTCTTCATCTTAGAGCTTTCTCTTTTGTAATTTTTTTATAGTTTTAGATAGCACATATTTAATTAATAAATAGCTTTTTTTAACCATACAGAGCAGACAGTCGTTAAAAATCTACTTGTTCCTTTACTTCATATTTATTCTGTATGTATTATAAATATTTAAGAAGTTACTTTGTATTTTCTTGTGCCAAAGTTTGGGATTAGACCAATATTTAGAAAATCTTTCTACAATGGGACTCTGGTTGGATGTACAGTTTCTGACAGCTGGAAGTCGGAAGCAGAATATACGAAGAGATAAGGTGAAAAGTCCGATGGCATCCTCATGCACCTTACTATTCAAACTTTAATCATCTCTCAGAGAAATAATAAAGCAAGAATCGACTGAATATCAGGAAGGTTTGAATGACAAGGTGATGCAACTTGAATGCCACGGGGCTGGGAAAATGTCAGATTCCACCCTGCTATCATTCTGTCAAATGGCCATCTGTCCTTTCTAGTTCAAGCCTTCTGAGTTAAAGCAGATCTCAACTGAAATCTCAAAGGTTAAGGTGAACAAAAGCAGAGTTCTTTTATTCCACACAGAGGAACTAAATAGTTGGTTTCTTAACATATGGTTGTGTTGACTCTAGAAATAAAGACAAGTGTGTTGATTTCACAAGAAGTTGATCCATTAGCACTCCTTTCATTAGCATTCCTTCTGAATAATAACACTGGTAGACTTTACTTCCCATTTTAATTTTCAACTTTATTTAAACTTTGAAATAACCCCTTTATACACTTTGGAACAAACAGAGATACATGTAAATTGGTTTTATTTTTTGTAGAATAATTAATTTCTGGTCGTCAGACATCAATAGTCACAGATTATTCACCAAGCTTTTTCATATTAGTGAATATCTAGAGCAAAGTAAGAGCTACAGTTCTTTTTTCATTTCCTTAAAACTCTTTAAAGGAGCATTTTACATTTTAGAAAAAATGAACAAAATGAAATGCTGAAGGAAGCTTTATACCTTTAAAGGACTGGTTTCCAAAGAGCCAACTTTTTCACCTCAGCTCATTGTGATTAGCTTTCAGGCTGTGTGAAAAAGTGAGTATTTTGCCATTTTTTTTATAGTGACTTTAGACTGTTTCTCTCTGAGGAGTATGCATGCAAGGTAAAGGAGAGCCAAGACCTTGCCTTACAAAATACTCTACAGAGCTACATCTCATTCCTTTCATGTTCAAATAACCAATAAAAATCAGTGGAGTTGTGTTACTATAAAACTGATATAAGAATGAGGAAATCTGACCCTGTGAGTTGTGATCCCAATATAATGGAAACAGACATCTTAATTCTTATTTGGCTCTTCATTGAACACTAACTGTATGGCAAGTAAAAAAGAGCTTTGCAAAACTTTTCAGCCTTGTGAAATGAGACTGTATTGTGTACATCAATGAATAGCAATCACAGCATTTACCAGCAAAATCCTAACAGCCTGTAAATCTGCAGGGTGATAGATCTACACTTTGAGATTTAACTGAGTTCAGAGATGCTGGTTTAAAATGAAGCTCCTTTTTTCTATTTGTGTGTTGCTCATACACTCTTATCAGCAGACATGGGTGGAAGGGTCATAAATTCATTTCTGGGAACCACTGGAGATGAGACATTAAAAGGAGGTTAACGGGACATACTCTTAGTTTGAAACAATGTGGGTTTATAATGAAAGCACTGTCTTTGGGCTCTGTGTGCACATAATGATGTTTCTTTGGGTTCAAGTGCAGAATTTGAGCTTGAGTGCAAAATATTCAAGTTACATCCAGATGATGGGTCCTGAGAATTCTTTTCAGTAGCCAAGTTCCAGTGCTCACTTACTGGAAGCAGATCAATGCATGTACTGCCACATCTCTATGCCCTGCTACCTGTAGGAAGGAAATGTGGATGCAGAAGGCACCTGCACTATGCTCTCATGTGAAACTAGGTCTAAAGTAGAGGTGATCAAGATCTTGGTGTATGCCCTAGATTTCCCCTTCTGTGATGGACTAAATATTGCTGGGAAGAACTACCTATTCACTTTCTAATTACAAAAAATTACTAGCCACAGATGTATTTTAACCCAACTAATCTGCAGAAAAACTTGGGTAGTCATGAAATAAAACGTTTTCCTGTAGAAGTATAGCACAGCTTATTGGGGAGTATCTTTGGGCAATGATTTTGATTTTCTGTTCCTGTTTAGCACCCAAGACAAGTGCATGATAAGAGTGATACTGATGGAGGTATAGTGCTCCTGGTTCGTTGGGTGTCTGTCTTGAAAAATGCTAATCATTTTTTATGGTTCAGGGAAACATGAAGCAAGGCTGTAGAAGGTGACTTCAATAATAGTTTTTTAGAAGTTTTACCTTTTGTTAGGATGTGGCTACAAGAGGGTTAAGATTTCTATTAATGATTTTGCAGTCAGGAATTATCAGCTTCTGTACATTGCAGTTCATTTCTGTTTTCTCCATGATGTTTAACTGTGTGACTGGTAAATAAGTTGAAAGACAAAAAAGCTTTGTAAAGAAAATTATTTTGCATTTGAAATTAAGATGAAATACTACCAAAGAATACATTCATTTCATAAGGAAATTAATGTGTAGTAGAATAACAGCATTATGATGCAGAAACCATCTAAACACCTTACAGTGATTATAATAGAATATGGAGCATCCTCCAATTTCCCAGTCTTTGTAGAATATCTCTCTCTCTCTGCTCCTTCCTTTCTACAGAAACATTCTGTGGCTCACCTGAAAAATACGAGGAGAAAATTGGCATCCAACAGAAAGGCCAGCCCCTACTCTCTAGAAGGACAGCCACAAATGGCAACCTTGACATTTTCATAGCATCTGTACATCTGTACACTACATCATAGACACTGTAAGCACTGCAGCCTAGCTTCACAGTCTCTCTTAAGAAGCCAGTGAATCATACCCTTACATTACACTTTCTAGAAGCCCATCATCAGATCCTTCATCTTCATTCAGAGCTGTTCTTCAGGGTGATTAATCTTCTTCACAACCACTGTCACTCGATATGTATGTATTTAAACATTTCTGCATTCATCTGTATAATAATGAAGTCATGCAACTTGGTCAGCCCACAACAGTAGGTAAATAATTCCACTCTGATTTATGTTTTTTCCAAAAAAAAAAAGTGCTGATTTTCAAACATGAAAGGTGATTTAAAATACGTAAATAAATAAACCAAGCAGATTAGCTTTTTGGATGTTAAATCCCTGCAATATGAAGGTAACCATTCCAAGCACATTTTAGAGAACATCAGGTCTGTTATTACTAGTCATACAGGAAGGGACTGAAGACATTAGATTTCTCACTGGGGAATTTCCTGGCTACATTTTGTCACCAGATTAACTGTGCAGTAGCCACACATATTAGAAAAATGAATTGGTTTTGATGCCAGTGTAAATATATGCAAATATACAAAACAAAAGTTTAAGCAAAACATCCCCGGGGAGGTAAGATCTTATGCTAAAGCCATTTTACATGGTTTAAGAAATTTAAATCCTGAGCATTGCTTTAGTGTTACAGAAGACTGATTGCACGTAAACTCAAAGTACCTCATCAAAGTAATAATCTATGTACTTGGGTTCACTGTCTATCATATCCTCTGCAATCCATTATTGTTATCCATCTTTCATTCCTTCACTGAGATGCAGTCTCACAGAAGCCATGCAAGCTGGCAATTGGCAATTTATATGTTATAAGCAGCAATAGTGATCACATTAATTAAAAACATTTTAACCTCTGAGACACCAGTGTATTTCCGGAGGATTTACTCTGTGCATCCAATAGTGCAGGTGAGATAAGCAGCTTTCTGTAAAGCATAAAAAATTAATTGATTATTGGTATGCTTGAGCCAGTTTCAAGTACAAGAAATGTCAGCATCCTAGACACAGAGGGAAAGGTTATGGGATTATTCAGTTCTCAACTCTGACTCTCTGTTACCCTTTTTTCAGAAAGAGCACAAAACCCAAGTATTTCAATCCAAAAAGGCTGCCTAACTGTCTTGCTCCACACAGAGATCCCAGGAGACAAACATCTCAGAAGATCTTTCCATTTCCCGGGATCAGAAGGCAGAGATGTGGTAATGACCTTCACCTATATTATGAAGAACAAGGCTCTTCTTTCTCTCAGAAAGACCTTTAGAGGGAAGTTATATTTCAGTCTTTGAAGGAGACCTGAGCTAGCATTTTATCCTTTTGGCAACTTGTTAAATTTTATAGCATGAAACTCCTAGGGAACCTGAAGGAAGGATTGTAAGTCATTGTCTACTGTTCAATCAAAAATTGATATTAGAGCAATAGATAGTCATTATAGCTTTAATTGATTCATTTTGAAAAGCAAACATACTTTTTATTTCCCTCTGTCCTTAATATTGGTATTATATCTGAATTAAAGTCTAGTTTTAAATTTAAAGAGCCTGTAGTATATATGTCACTTCAATGAGATTGGCCCTCCATCTTTCAGAGCAGGAAGAGAGGAATTAACATCACATCTTTTTGCATCCTTTGGGGGGGCACAGTCTTCTGTGCATTATGTAAGCTGAAAACATTTAAATGTGAAATTATAGTATCATCAAATAGATTGTGATTTATATAAGTTCATGTAGAATAGTAAGTGCAATTTCTCCTTAGATTGCAAAGATTATTACTTAAAACATGACAGCTGAAGCAGTCCTAACTAGCAGTGGTATTTTTGAGATCTGTCAGTATTTTAATAACTGGTATTATTGAACCATGGCAATATGCTTATAATATATTTATAAGGTCTAAAAAAAGTAAATCTCTAGGCCAATTTAAGAATACATATAAACTCAAAGCTGAATGTATTTGTTGCTTTTGACGCATTTTGATGCATAACACAGATCTTTCTGAAATATTATTTCACTCATAAGTTCCCACAGATATGGTTGTTAGGCAGGTTAAAAAAGCATAAACAGATAGGAAAACATAGCCAAAATAGCAGCCTGAACAATGCTAGTCCACACTGGTGGTCTCTACAATATATGAGAACAACTAATAATAATTGAGCAAGGACTGAAAAAAACCAAAACAAAAAGTAAGTTAACAGTTGATCCCCATCTTCTGGAACCAAAATGCTACTGAGCAGTATTGTGTCTCATTAGCAATTCATATGGGATAGAATTGCTCTGATATTTCTCCATAAGAAAACATTCATTCTGTGCTAGTGTAGGGGTTTAACCCCCTCTGGCCACCACGCTTCACACAGCCACTCACCTTACTCTTCTCTGGTGGGATAGGAGAGAGAATTGGAAGGGTAAAAGTGAAAAAAACCTCATGGGTTAAGATAAAGACAATTTAGTGGGTAAAGAAAAACACGTGCACACAAGCAAAGCAAAAAAAGGAATTCCTTCACTGCTTCCCATTAGCAGGCACATGTCTACTATGAAGAAAATTGACCATCTAAGTCAAAACCACCACAGACAGGTTAAGGGATTACCTTCTGTTTACTGTTGCTGCTCCTGGTGATTTGTTCTTTTTTTTCCAAAAAATTTTATATGTCCAATATGTACATCGTAACTCTCTTTCTCTCCTGAGAAGTGTTGCCTTAGTTTCTAAGTACTTGGGAGCAATATCAGTGCCTGCAAAGTTATTATGTCTGAAAGGACCTCATAGTATAACAAGTGGCCTTAAGGTTAATTATCTTATTTCCAAATAAATACTCAGCCTTATAGCTACCTCAGCTGCCTGCCCCAATCTTTACCTTCCTTCCTCTTCAGCTTATTATAGTTAGATAATTTCATCACCTTTTTTTGGGCAAGACAGCAAATACATTTTGTCATATTTCTTGTTCTCCCCTTGCCCACTCCCTCTTTTGACATCTGTCTCAATTGTCTTTTTGTCCAAGAACATAAACCTCTGTCTCCTCTCCTATTACATAGACCTAAGATACACATGCCATCTCATTAATGGGTGTAAATGAAGAAATCTGATACGCACATAGACTTCTAGCCAGTGACATAAGCCAGATCAAACCCTCACATTTCCCATTGAAGGAATGACTGGTGAGGAATCGATGGGCTTTCAAGCTGTTATTTCTACAAGGTTAAATATAGCCACACAAGCCAGTGTTCAGAAGCCTGGCACAAAAAGGAACCAAAATTGTCATATAAAATGTACTTTTGTATACCAATTGCACTTGCTTCCATCACCATGGCACATAAGGTAGACCAACTTGACTCCTTTCCAGATGAGTGATTTATACATATGATCATGCAAAGTCTAAATGAGGCCTTAAATTCATAGTACAAGAAGTAAAAGAGTTCCAAGGATTCCATAGTTGGCTATCACTTGTGTTTTGGTCTTTTGACTTCACTTCTATTTAATCTCTGAAGAACAAATATGAGAGAATGTGAAATGCAGTCAAACCTTCAGATGCAGCACAGCAACAATGTTAAAGCACATACAGAGAGAATATCCTTTGTACCCTAACTATAAGGAAAAAAAAAATTAAAAAAAAGGAGGTTCTTCCACTCTTTCCCTTTGAAATGAATTGGTATTGTTACCAGCCTATTTGTTACACTTCACCTTCATAAAAGGATTTTCTCATATTTTCTCTGAACAGAGCCAAAACAAGTGATTGCAGAGACCTTTCCCACAGAAAATGACAATGAAGTTTAAATCAATTTTTTAACAAGAGTGTGTGAGGGTGACTGTTCATTCTGAGTGGACAATAACAATTGAAATAATTCTCATAGTTCTGTTATAAGTCATACTACAAGATGAATCTGTGGTAGTAACACAGGACTAGGAATTAGGACACTTGGTTTGCCTTTGACCTGTGCCACAAAATCCCATCTTGACCCTTCATAAAAACCAAAAATAATTTCACAAAACATTGAATGATCTAAAAGCTGGACATCAAGATAGGATTAGAATGACATGTACTTAGACTGACTTCTTTTAATTTTCATGTACAGTTCTCTTTCAACCTATGGGAAGCTATAAGCCAACAACTCAAGATATGTATGCTGTATATATGCTATATATATGTATATATGTATAAACAAGACAAGGGAAATTTGACTGCTTAAAAGTAATATCATGAGACTCTACAGAGGAAGCTTTTTGTAATTTGTAGACTATTCTGTTTACTTCTCCTTGCAAGAACATTGGCTCACAAGAGAACAAACATAAGCCAGTAAAAGGTTCTTATGTTGAAGCAAACTTTTTAACTTATTTTGTCCTCCATGGGGACCTAAACCTCATTTTGAGGTTTGCCAATATAATCATTTTCATTCCTAGATATTCATTACATACACAACATACACACTCCTCCAAAGAAACCACAGAAAGACGATTTTGGTGGTTTTGAGGTCAAGACTTATGATTTACCAGCTGATACATTTATCATTTGACTCTGTGGTGTGTGGGTATGAGGTCACACTTCAGTAGAGGAGCACACACTAGATTGTCACATGACCCACATCTAGAATACAGGACCAAATCTTAGGCCCTGGTCTGACTCCAGTCTATAGCCTCACTTTGCTCCTCAGATCTTACTCCTGTTTTCTCACTAAAGTCTTCTCTTCCAGGTACCATTTCAAATTTCACTTAGTAGCTTTTAGGGGTAGTTTTTTCCAAGTTAACTTGTGTGCCATTGAGAAACAGCATAATTTTTGCTGCTGCTTGAGAAATTGATGAACCATTTTGACTGCCATATTTTCAAAGACAGCCACATGCAAATATTTTTTAATGAACATTTAAATCAAAATGGCTAAATTCTGATAAAATTTAACTAAAAAGAGAGCCTTTCAATGGGGATCAAGACATAGCCTCAGAAGATGCTCTTTTTATTAGCTTTCCCTAAAAACTTGTTGGTTGAAATAAACAGCAATTTCTTTCTCCAATTTCTTATTTCCTTTTTCTTTTTGCCCAAACAGGAAACACACTTGCAGAAAGACACTATTAATGTTAGCAAGAAAGTTACTCCTTTTCTGAGATTTTTTGGACAACCTTATATAATTTGAGATAAAATGCTACTTTTTTTTCTGTATAGAAGACTATGTACACCGTTAAAAACTACAACATACAGGACAGTGCTTTGTATTCAGTTCTACAGGTTAGTAAGAGTAATTTCTGCAGAACATTATTGGTTTAAGTTGTACTAGGCTTTTCCCTAAGAGCTATTTCAATTACCAGGCAATTTGGCTTTAGAAAGGTTTCCTCTTAGTAGGCAATTGCTCCTGTATTTTCCTGTTAGCCAGCTGTCCACGTCTAGTGCCAAGTTGAATGTAAATTTTAACAGCCCATAAGACATTGATGGAGTGGTTCCAAATTCAGTAAAATTTGGTCATCTGATGGCCCATTAGATTAAGTGAGACTCCTCGTCTTCTATCAAGCTAAAAACCTGATTAATCCAAAGTAACCATTATGATAATTAAGCTACAAACAATGTTGAAATTAAGCTTCAGAATCACAGAAAAAATTACTCTGTTTTCAGCAAAAGCCAGTGAAATTCCTTAAGTACTTTCAACATACTGCATATGGTCAAAGTTTACCCCCTTCCTTGTAGCTTTTCTATTAAAAAAATAACAAAATTAATCTGCTCCTAGGTCTTTTTATTTAGGACTCCATTAAATAAACTCAGATGTCTGCTTCCTGAACAAGGCTTTCATCTTGTCAGATAACCCTGCTGGCTCTAGCACAGATCCAGTGGCTAATATGTCAACTGCTTGATAGCTACCTGCTGTTACATGTCTGATACGAACAATCCATCAGCTTATGGGGCTGCAGGGTCTGATAACTCCTTGTAAAAAACCACATTAGTCTACACAAACTTGGAAGGAGTTTAGTTAAAGCATCTCATGAGGTGGTGTGAGAACTTCAATCAATATTAACCTGGCTTATGCTTTTTCTTTTTATATTCTTTAGAGAAAAGCTATAAGCTAAAATAGGATGTCTTTAAGATATAAATCATAAGCATTTAAGGAAATTTTATTACTAACTTAGGTTAAGCTGAATAGCTGTTAAAAGTTGACACACAAAGTACAAAATATATAAATTAATGGCAGGGATGCTTTGATTCTGTAAGTGCTTAATATGACCTTATTTGCTTTATTAAAAAGGCATTTGTTGAAGAAGAGAAATGGAATAGTTTATGCTTGCCTTGTGGACAGAAACTAGGATAAATCTATATTCAAGAGAGCACAGGAGTAAAAATTGTATATATACACACATAGTAGAAATTATATATATATATATACACACATAGATCATATACATTACTCTTGTAAACCAAAGGTATTTTATGTCTTCATGTCTCATTACCATGTTTAAAAAATTCTGTTGAAATTATGTAATATTAGTCTGAAAAATTGCATTGCCACACATGTATAGAAATTCATAAAGATCTAGTATTCCTGACTTGACAAGCAGCATAGTTAGTCTGGAACATTTTACTGGGTCTTATTTTGAGATGAAGCTTACAAAACTGAGACTACTACTTTAATCCAAACTATCAAAAACAGACGCAGTGTACTGTCTTTATTTAAAGGGTGATAAGACCAGCTCCTTCAGAGGCCAGTTTCTTCAGTTTCACTGGAGAATATCCCTTGCAGAATTAGTTATGGTTAGCAATTAGGGATTTCTCTTTGTAACAGGACTGTGTTTTGAATAGGGGAAAAAAAAAAAAAAAATCATACTGTTACGGCACTGAAAGGTTATTCTGACTATACAATAGAGGAATGACATATTGGCTAGGCTCTGTCACAAGGGAATAAATATCATTCAGCATTTAATAAACTTATTTAAAAGAATTTATCATTTTATAATTCAGGTTCAGCAATGCACATGATAAGAAACACAAGATATTTTTGTGGAGAAAAAAATTGCTTTTTCTAGTAATTTGTCAATGAAATTAATGTAAATCAAATTCTGTAGATTGTTAATTTTACTAATGATCCCTTTGAGTCTAGACAGGTATGTTAAACATAAGCCTTGGTACAGTTTCAGGAGTAGGTTCTTATCTCCCTTTAAGATGTTGAAATGAACAGTTCCTGAAAATAAAAATACTACAGCATTCACTAAAGCAGTAGTTATTTCTGAAAACACCAACCACAATTTGTTTACAAAGCATATGTAATGCCCCGTATCAGATACATGGCAACAAAACTTAACTCCACACTACACAACATGGATTACTCAATTTATGCCTTATTAACCAAAATGTGTTCATGCATACTTAATAGATAGACAAAGTTCTAAAAAAAGCGTGTGAGAAATAACCTTTAAGCTCCAACCTATTTTGCCCCAAACAAGGTCATTTAGTGACTTTAGGAAAGAAAAAAACTTTACCAACCTTGAGAGGTAAACAGACATTGCAATAGAAACATAAGTGTGCTTCAAGGAGCCACGGTGCTCTTTAGTCAACACCTACAGGTCATACCAGTGATGTAATGACCAAAGCAACACCAAGTGAAGTGAAAAAGATTCATCTTGACAACAGCAAAAATGAAAACTTTGAGGATGAAACATGTATCCTAGGCTTTCATGTATGGGAAGAAATGATTCCAACTGGTCACTGACCAATTATTTTACAGAAGGCACAACAGGGAAGAGTGTAACCCAAGAGAATTTCCTCCATTCTCTCCATGCAGCTGAGCCATACAGCTGGGTTCCTAGCTGTACGTGAATTGTGTGGTCCCCACTGAAACTTCTTTGTTAATTACTATAACCAAACCCAAACAGAGGTACAGGACGTTTTCCTCTGAAAGAGTGAGCTACAAAACATCTCGAAACATTCCTCATAAGCTTCATGATGCTCAGACCAGCAAATCCCTGTTTCGCCTCAGACAGGTGATAGTCAGCACTAGCTGAAGGAGAGGGAGAACTTCAATCTTTGCCCAACAGGCCACAGAGAAAATGTTATTTTCTGCTGTCAGAGGCTACTGTTTGCAGCAGCAGAAACTAGTGGCAGTGGCAGCAACTTCTACATGGCTACCCCCATGTAGGAGCTAAATTCAACCTGAGAGAGAGAGTACTCCTGAAGAATGGCTCCCCCTCTGCTCCCAAGGCTGGACTAAGTCATCTTAGTCCTTAGTCATCCCCTGAGGAGGGATGTGAAGCTCCAGTAGTTCACCCCCATGTCAGTGGGTCTCTGCCTCCTGAAACTCTCATCCACCTTATTATAGCTTTGAAGAGGTCATCATTAATGACAGGGCTAGGTTGATGGTTGGACTTGATGGTCTTAAAGGCCTTTTCCAACCAAGATTATTTTATGATCTTCCCTATAGAGGTATACTTTGGATCTCTATGATGCCAACAGCTGCTCTAAATTAACAGTTCTCATTCATCTTTATCTACATCTCTTCCCTTACCAACCAAGCAAGTACTAAACCAGGATGAATGAAAATTGCTAGTGAATTATAAAAGAGTGGAAGATAATATTTTTTCCAGTGCTTGTTATACAAGGTGGCGGAGAGAGAAAAGGAGGACAAAAAACCAACCAAACAAACAAAAAAACAACAAAAAAAACCCCATACAAAACCCTGTATCATTGTTACAGTAATTTATTATCACAAGTATAATTCTTTCTGAAAAATAACCATAGTTTTTGTTTAAATGGTGCATGCTGACCAGTTAAACTGTGTTGTGCTGAAACAAATTGTGTGGGTGACATTGGGCTTTTTAGAAAAAAAATGGTATATGACAATACAGAAAATTAATTTTAATTACTAATAAAAGATTTTTTTTTCAATTTATTAAGCAGTACTTAGGCAGAAATCTCACCACAGTTTTGACGCAAGCGTCCTTTTTAAGTCTCTTTTCAGTCCCTTTGAACCACAAGTTATTATTTTGACTATTTATCTACAGCATACTAAGAATCTATTAGTAATGCTGAGTGGCTGAAACAAACTGCTGGTAAAATGGAGATTAAATGAGCCCATCCGAACCTTAATTCTGCATGTGTGATGTCTCTTTATTGCAGCCATTTATCATTTTTTACCTTTCAGATGGTATTATAGTTGATAATTACATGGTAGTTAAATTGGTAGAAATTAATACATTTCTTCTTCCAAGAAAGTTTCTTTTGTATTTGACTACACCATACACTGTAAAACACAAGCTTCTATGAGACAAATTGGATACTGTGAAGTAACATATGCAATAAAAGTGATTAAAACCAGTAAATAGGCTGCCTTCATTCTCAGACAGACATAGAAATATTTCATATGTTAGATGTTAAATGCTGTAGGACTCACAAAATTTATAACTTAAAAACCTAAGGTGTTTTACTTTGTATTCCAAATTATAGGCATTAAAATGCTCTTGGAATAGTCTCCTTAATATTAACTGAGTATTCCTCATTACACAAGAAGCAAAATGACAACTTCTGATGAGTTTCCCTTTCATTCTTCAATTCCAGCATTTTCAACATACATTAAAGATCTCTGTGAAGCAGGTAAAATGTACATTAGTTTCTCAGCCACAGAGCTCTGCTAATATGCTGGAAAGTAAAACCAGACATTATCTTACATAAATATAGGTCAATGAGTTTTCATCTTACTTTCACTAGTTAAAATATAAGCAATTTGAAAAGTCAATAGCTAACATTGAAACCACTACTAATTCTGATTTCTCAATATTACTTGTTAGAAGGTATTGCAAAGTTGGCATAATACAACACAAGCAATGTTCTTTAGCTTCAAGGCAAATCATCTCATTTGCAATTCTAATAGCATTGAGGAGGAGTTTTGATTCTAGATCTTGAAGATAAAATTAATTTTCACTTTATCTGAGAAAAATCTACATGTTTTATGAGCAAATCCTAAGCAAACTTTTAGGGAAAGGCACAATATTTTCAAGGCCATAGGTTTTTTTATGCATAATACCTGGAGTATTGAATCTCAGTGAGGTTAAATACAAATTATTAATAGGACACTTTGATACTGCAAAACAGTTACCAGTTGAAAAAAGTAATTCATAGGACGGTAGGTTTGAGTGTATCATGGTTGCTTGCTGTAATTGCAGTTAAACTGCAGAATCCACAACACGTGGATTGGACTGGAAGAACTAGAAAATCTTTTCAGTCTTGTGCAAGAAAAAAGAATGAAATTGTTTCCTCTCAAACTGAAAATATTTAAACTAAATCTTATGAATATACTAGTAGGTTGTAGACAAATGAAGGAAAGTATAATGCATGTCAGTACTACTTCTGGTTCTCTCTTTTAGATTTTATAGTCCTAGTCATGAATAGTTGTAGCTTTTATTATTAATCTGTTTAATACATACACCAAAATATTTTAACAATTCTATTCAAACAAAAAAATCACAAAAGCCTTATAAAAAATAATAAGAGGAAAATCCAAGGCCATCCCCTTACTGTCTTTATCATTAAACGTTGAAAAAATCAGTCACTGGTTATACAGAAAATGTGGAATCTTTAATGTTCTAGGAAGCCTTATTAAGCTTTTTCACATTGTTACAAATCAATACCATTTAGCAAGGTAGGAGATAGGGCAGAGGGGGAGGTTATGAAAACGCCTAGCAATTTTAAAGACTTATTATCTATAAAGTGAATCACTAAAATAAACTGTGACGTAAAGCCATAGAGAACAATGAAAATCAATAGTGAAATTCTGTACAAATGTGAGCAAAATAACAATAAAATGAGCAGGACCATGCTCAGTAACAACAGCAGTAGAGGCTAAACTCAGTGAAACCTAGGCTTGTACCAGTGATCATCAAGAGCCTGAAATTTGAATTTCCAAGCAGACGTGTAAGTTTCCCCCATTGTTATCTACACTAATTGAAATAAATTTTATTATTCTTACTGAACAACTGATTCTGCAAAAAGTTACTAAAGCTGCTAGCAGAATTTATCACTTCTTCAAATACCATTTTGGATGAGAATTCCACATGCTTCTGCAAGAAAAATCTCCACAGAATTACAAAGCACTTTGTCAGAAAAATTTACATTATTAAATCTAACTCTCCACAGCTACCTATATATAAAAAACATGTGAAATACAGAGAAAAGAAATGGATAGACCTGAATTTCCATCCAAAAATTGCAGCTATTAGAGAAATATCTCAGATTGTCAGAATCAACTGGAAAAACAGAAGACAGACAAAGCCTAATAGTTCTTTCTTTATTCATGGATAATATAATGAAATACTTTACTAAAAGAATATATTAATCTTTGTACACTGGCTAAAATTTTTTTTAGAATATTTAGTTCTTCATAATGACGAAAGAACTGCTGATTTCTAGAAAACTATTCATAACGATGTGCTAAGCAAATAGTTATTTGTAAACTTTTTAGAAATTATTGATATTACTGAAATAATCTTGTTTTTTTTCTCTCAGTCTTTAAAAAAAACCTCACCACCATTGCCATTCTCTTATTGTACATTTAGAAATAAAGTCGAGGCAGGAACCATTTCTCAAGCAAAGTGCTGTACTTTCCTTCCATTCCCAAAGTTCGTTTCTTGTATCTCAACAAGCCTACAAACATACAGCACATTTCAACTCAATAGGTTTTTGAAAGATAAACTTTTTCAATTGGCAGCAATGCCCCTTTTGACATAGATCGATTCTGTCTTACACTTCTAAAGGTGAAGGAGCTGCAGCACTACTCCCTAAAGCCAGCTTTTTATGGATTCACATGGCAGGCCATGTCCATTTTGACTGAGCAAAACAGATAAATCAAAAGCTTCCACTTGCCCAACATGCTTTGTCTCTAGCACTTCATGTACGAGCAGCCTAACGTCTGGCTCAGCCCTGAGCAGATGCAAGAAACTGTAATAGCAGATTGTGTAAAAAAATCTGTCTAACCAGCAAGACTTCAGACTTTTTTTGTGCAAAATTATAACTAAGTGACCATTTGACCCAAAATAGCTAGCTGATTTCTGTGGATAAAGCAGACAAAAAAAGCACTCATTGCTGACCAGGTAGGCTTGCCTGTCTTTGAAGTGTTTGTGTGCCTTGATAAATGAAAATACAAAAGCAACAATTGAAAACATGAAAAAAAAAAAAATAAACTATGAACCATGAGGATACAGAGGTCAAAATTTGCAAAGAGCCTACCAGCTTGAGTAAATAATTCAAAGTTCCCCAAGGCTTTATTCTGGTTGCATGCAACAGTCATCTCTGGCTTAATTATGCTAGCACAGAAGTGCTACTACGTATTACAGGAAAAGAGTTATTTACCAATGTAACAGTCAATTTAAATTGCACTGGGGTCGGACATTTCATTATGCTATTTGCTTCTGTCAAATCCCTTTTTTTTAGTATTCATAATAACTTATCTGGTAGCTTTTTTCCCCACGGTCTGCACATAAAGACCATTAAGCAGGAAATGCTGCTAAAAGAAAAAAAAAAAAAGAAAGAAAAAAAAAATTTGTGGCTTTTAACATAACATTTTTGCCCCCAGAAATCATTCAAAAGGTTATCTGATTGTTTTTGTCCTGTTCTTTTTCAGAATGTCCATGGTAAATCTTGGGCATAACTAAATTGAAGCCAGCATAAAGGTCTGTTCACATTCTACCTTTGGATTAGAGATTCATGTTTTTAACAGACTACTTTGAATCAGACATTTTGATTGCAGATTAGGTAAAAATATACTCCTGTACATCACACAAACATATCACCTCTGTCCCTTTGCTCATTGATTCTGATAGGAGATCATTTTTTGAAAAAAAATATTAACAATTAGGGTATTTATGTGTCACTCTTGGTCATACCAGGGTCTGTTTTTCAGTCCAAGGAAGAAAGAACAATTTTAGTCAAAAATTTTAAAAAATCCTAAACTATACTGCTTTTTTTATCATGCAGATCAACCAGTTCATAGAATCCTAGAATAGTTTGGGTTGGAAGAGACTCTACAGATCATGCTGTTCCTAACCCTCTGCATGGACAGAGACACCTTCCAATAGGTGAGGTTGTTCACAGCTCAGTCCAACCTGGCCTGAAACACATCCAGGGATGAGGTATCCCCAGCTTCCTTGGGCAGCCTGTGTCAGTGCCTCACCACCCTCACAGTGAAGGATTTCTTCCTGATGTCTAACCTAAATCCACCCTCTTCCAGTTTAAAGACATTACCCCTTGTCCTGTCACTATACTCCCTTGTAAAACATCCCTCCCCAGCTTTCCTGTAGGCCCCCTTAAGGTACTGGAAGGAAGCAATGAAGTCTCCCTGGATCCTGCTCTTCTCCAGGATGAATAACCCCAAGTCTCTCAGCCTGTCTTCATAGGAGAGGTGCTTCAACCCTCTGAACATCTTCATGGTCCTCCTCTGAACTTGCTCCAACAGCTCCAAGTCCTCCTTGTGTTGTGAACACGGTACTCCAGGTGGGGTCTCACCAGGGCAGAACTGAGGCAAAGAATTATCTCCTTCTACCTGCTTCTGGCCATGCTGCCTACGATGCAGCTCAGGATAGGTAAATTCAAATGGAAGAAGAGAACCTACAGATTGTGGAAGGAAGAGGCTTATCAGGAGCAGTTAACATGGCTTTACTATGGGGAATTCATGTCTGACCAACCCAATAGCCTTCTGTGAGGATATAACCAGGTGGATGGATGATGGCTGAGCAGTAGACATGGTTTATCTTGATTTCAGTAAGACATTTGACACCATCTCCCACAGCATCCTTGGACCTAAACTGAAGTGTGGCCTGGATGATCGGGTAGTGGGGTGGACTGGGAGCTGGTTGAAGGATAGAAGCCAAAGGGTTGTAGTCAATGGGATGGAGTATAGTTGGAAGTCTGTTTCTAGTGGAGTACCTCAAGGGTCAGTACTGGGGCCAGTCCTATTCGATATACTTATTGATGACCTAGGATGAAGGAAGAGTCCACTACCAGCAAGTTTGTCACAAAACTGTGTGGAGTGTTTGACACCCCAGAAGGCTATTCTGCCATTCAGAGGGACCTACACAGACTGGAGAGTTGGGCAGAGAGAAATTTAATGTATTACAACAAGGGCAAGTGTAAAGTCTTGCATCTGGGAAAGAACAGCCCCAGGTACCAGTATAGGTTGGAGACTGAGCTGTTGGAGAGCAGCACAGGGGAAAGGGAGCTGGGGGTAGCGGTGGATGGAAAGATGACCATGAGCCAACAATGTGCCCTTGTGGCCAAGAAGGCCAATGGCATCCTGGGGTGCATTAGAAGCGAAGAGTTCAGTAGGCTGAGAGAGGTTCTCCTGCTCCTCTACCCTGCCCTAGTGAGGCCACTTCTGGAATATTGTGTCCCGTTCTGGGCCTCTCCATTCTAGAAGGACAGGGAACTGCTTGAAAGAGTCCAGCACAGAGTGACCATGATGATTAAGGGAGTGCAACATCTCCCCTATGAGGAAAGGCTGAGGGAGCTGGGGCTCTTCAGCTTGGAGAAGAGAAGAATGAGGGGTGATTTCATCAATGTTTATCAATATGTAAGGGGCAAGTGCCAGGAGGATGGTGTAAAGCTTTTCTCAGGGGCAAACAGCACAAGGGGCAAGGGTTATAAACTGGAGCATAGGTGGTTCCATATAGATATTAGGAAGAATTTTTTCTCTTGTCACCTGTGAGGGTGATGGAGCACTGGAACAGGCTTCCCAGGGAGGTTGTGGAGTCTTCTCTCCTAGAGACATTCAAAGCACACCTGGATGGGTTCCTGTGTGACCTGCTATAGGTGACCCTGCTCTGGCAGGGGGGTTGGACTAGATGATCTTTTGAGGTCCCTTCCAACCCTTTTCTACGATCCTATGATATGGTTGGCTTTATGGGCTGCAACCATAGACTGCCAGCTAATGTTGAGCTTCTCATCAACCATCACCCTCAAGTCTTTCTCCTCAGGGCTGCTCTCAATCCATTCTAATCTCATACTTGTCATGTAGCATCAGCTGTAGGTCAGTCAATGCATGTCTGAATTTCAAAAATGTACTCTAATCTTACTCTCAGCATGGTTACTTCCTTCATGGAGAATAAATGTTGTTGGTTTTTTTTTTCACCAAATACCTTAAACAGTAGCAAATTCTATACCCTCTTTTCCTTTCTGTCTCTGCTCATCTTCAGGTGGCAGACAATTTATGCTACCTTTGCAAGTTAATCAAGAAAGTAAAATTTTCAGATCTCACTGCTCTTCATCAGGCTGCTTCACTGAGATTACAATTTTCTCTACTGACTTAATTAACTTTGTTTTCAAGTTAGGGGAATATAATTTTAATGTCACTGTGCATAAAAAAACCCAAACATTTTCTGCTTCACTATGATTTCAACGTGTAGTTAAGACATTTTCAGAAAGAAAAATGTCACTTTATGTATCAGATCATTCTGATAAAAATAGTAAGCATTTTATGTTGATAAACAGGGTAATTAGCATTTTTTCCAATTAAAACTTACAAGTCATTTTAAATGACCAGAGTCCCATGTGTCATTTGTAGTGTTTTTCACACCTCCCATTCTTGTATTAAATCTATTAAAAAATGTATTCTTGTTTGTAAGGCATCCCCAACTAATCTACAGTATGAGGTGTGTTCAGACATTCACATGTAAACAACTAACCACAGCTTAATGGGTTATTGCTCTAGTTCTGGTCAGACCACAGTGGAAGTTTTTAGGTGCTATAAATGCTATCACTATTAGGAATTTTTTTTTTACTTTTGCTTTTGCTATTTAACATCTATGTTTCTCACATTTTTAGGTGACTTCTACAAATAACCAGTCCGGAAATAAACTAAAACAGAAATAAACTGAATAATGGTTATCATTTACAATACAACACAAACTAGTTGCAATTCAAGAACCATTCACAAGAAGTATAGGAACAGAATTTAAAAATAATAAGTGCTATCTTTCTTATTAGTGTTGAGCACAATTAATTGAAATCATTGCTTAATTAAATCTCCAGTGCCATATAAAATAGAACTACCTTCCTTACAAGAAAATTTCCTATAATTCCTGTGTTTGGGGCTGGTGGTGTTCAGATTTCGATTTGGGAGAGGGAGGCAACAGACCTCATCAGAGTAGTATATGATGTAATAGTGAAGTTTTCAGAGGTATCAGAAGGCATGTGGGAGGTTAAGTTTTGAAGTGTATAATCGTAGTTGCCTTTCACCTCTGTGAACCTGTACTCAAACAAGGTCAAATACCAAATTAGTTTTGTGATCTCTTCACACTCCCAATCTAAAGTCAGAAAAAGCTATGAACAGAATAGCAAAGGGGTGGAAGCTAAAGGCTGAACTTCAAGCACAAGGTTTTCACCCACATGCGTCAGCCTCCAGCTTCCTCTGAGACCTCACTCCTGTGCTTAATGTGATGTTACTGACCTGTGTAAGGTGAAGCACCCCTACCTTTATGGAACTGGCTTCCTGACCTGTACAGCCACTGTTCTGATCAAGAAAAGCCTTTCTCATCCTTTGGTTACAGAAATGTTAATGGAAAATATAGGCAATTACTTGCCACAGCCTACAGTCACAAACTACATAACCTTGATCAAATACATTCAGTGAAAGGAAGTTGAGCGCAAGAAAATAAAAGAAGCAGTTCGCAGAAATCACAGAAAGTGAGGGGCTGGAAGGGACCTCAAAAGATCTACTCCAGATCCCTGCCAGATCAGGGGCACAGAAGGTCACAGAGTAATGCATTCAGGTGAGTTTTGAATGTCTCCAGAGAAGAAAAGGAGTCTCCACAACCTCCCTGGGCAGCCTGTGCCAGTGCTCTGTAACCATCACAGGCGTACATCATTCATGGAAGCTTTGTAATGGGTTTGGTGAAATAAATCATAGAAAATAAACTGAGGTACTTTAAAAAAATTAAAGAAAACACTGTGACTATGTAGTATTTAGGTTGGGTTTTGTGACCTCTTTTTAGACCCAACAGAAGACAATCTAAAGAGTGCTGGCGTTATTTGATTCCCTACCACCATACATCCAGTGATACCATATGGTCTGATAAAAGATACTAGATTTTAAATTACTGAATAATATTATCTCTCTAAATACACTTTCCCCCTCTCACCTTCTTACGCTGCCATAGTTATAACAGCTCCTTTAGAACACAATTCTAATGCATTTTCTATGATCCCATTTTCTGCAACATTTATAATCTAGAGTTACTCATAATAATTTCAATACTGAATTCAGATTTGAATTGTCTCCATTTATTCACCTCATTTTAAAAAATAGACATCTGTAAAATAGAATCTGTAAAATAGACAGTTTGCAAAATTAAGTAGCAAAAAATTTCAGTGTGATTTGGCACACCAGCTATTTATATAAAACCTGTCTCCTGCCTATTTAGATGCTTCAATGCAGTTTTCTTCCATAGTAACTGAGCAACACTCCAACATTTTAAAATACAAAGCCCCCTGTGTCTTCTTGCAAAACCCTGAGGAAAAATTAGCTTGATTGAATGGAGGCCGGAGTGTGTGTTATGTGAGTGGATGTGTTCCACATGTGAGAAAGAATGACAGAGAAGAAAAGAAATTAATTTCATTTTTAGTTTTTATAGTGATAAAATCTATGGTCACCTTCCCCTGTTAAAACTGCTGAAAACAGTATTTCCAACACCTGTGTGAGCCCCTATGTTAATCAACAGAAGAGTGCTTCTTAAAAATGTTTTGTTTGTGGTTTTTTTTAAAGAATATTTTTCAAAATCCCATCTCATAAATGATTTAGCATTTTATACCACTGAGTAGCAAGCCACACACGATAATGTTACTTACCAACTTCTAGAAACAATGTGTTGAAATATTTAGTATATTCTGCTGTAAATAATGTAATGCATAGAACTTATATTGTTGCCTTTCTGGAAATTCTAACATTTACTACTGCAATTTTTACTTATTAAAAAAAAACAACAACCCAAACCGAAAAACCACAAACCAAAAACAAAACAAAAAGACCCACATTCATAGTAAGAAAAAACACTAGCCATTATTGTTCTAACGTTTTCCTTACCATTTAATTTTTTTTTTTTTTTTTAAGTTGTTATCTGTGTCTAAAATAAAATTATGACAATTTACCTGAATTTTCCAGTAGAACATCTACATACTAGAGCACGAGCCCTTCTAGCTTCTCTGGTGATACTGAATTTGACTCTACTGTGGCTGCTCAGTACTGGCAACCTTTCTAGTTAAACATGTCCACCAGACTTCACAAACTGCTCCAAAGGAAATCAGTAACTGTTTTTCCTGTATACTTTTAAAAAAACCCAAATAATATCCAGTGAACAAAAATGACAAAAAGGATAAGGTATTCTTATTACAAAAGTATTTTCTCTACAAAAGTATTTCCATTTTAAATTAGAGCCTGTTGTCCTCAGGACTGACTCAGAGTCTTTTTCAGATTTTACTTGGATCTAAAAGATGGCTTTCATGATGTTCAAATTATCATCTTAATAGAAACAACCAATTACAGTCAAAATCTTGAAGAAAAATCTTTTCACATTACTTACTGTTCAAGCTCTAAGATAGGGAATACAAAGTATTCTTTTTTAAATATTAAAAAGGGAGATCCTTTACTGCATTCTGTGATGCAGAACTTGAAGGAAAACAACAAATGTTGTCTTCTGCATAAATATCAGGTAAGAGATTTTGTTAATACCATAGAATTTCTCATCAAATGCAATGGCAATTCAAATGGCATTTTGCCCGAATTATTTGTAATATATAGGAGGGGTTCTGCTTCTGTATAAATATTATCCAGAGATCTGCCCTGAGGCTGGATAGCTATGAGTGGCAGGGCATGTGGAATAGCTTGGGCAAGTGCCTAGGATCGTGGGCCCATACAGTGTTTTGGAACTTGAGGTAAGAAAGTTAAATTAATTTTCTTTTTTAGCCTGTTAGATTTTCTAAAGACAAGCAATTTGGGATCAAGAAAACACAATTAACAGCTCTTAACCAAATCCTCCACCTGGGTCTCAACTTGAGACACTTCTGAGGTTTCCTTCTGTACTAAGAAAGGACTCATTAATGTTCACTGAAACTTTTGTTCTAAAAAACACTGATTTGTTCACATCCACTACCTTCCCTGAACCAGGCTTTGAAAACACTAATAAAAGTCTGAAATGCCCATTCGTTTCATATTTGTTCACTACCTAGAAACTGTTGTTAGGGCAATTTGGTATTATCAGGATTATCCCTTCATTGCTAAGTTTTATTTTGGATTCTAGATAAATACTACAAATGATGCATTCTCTGTGATTTTAACCTCTATAAAGAGTCTACTGAAGTAATTTGCAGAGATCATTTTTCCATTTTGTTTTTCATAATTTGCCCCATAAAATAATTTGATTGTTACTTTCAAAAAAAAGAATGAAATATGCAATGTCAACTAATTCAAATGAATCATGTGTTGGAAGGGAATAAAATGATAATCACTAAAAAAGGAAGAACAATATGTCTAAATTAAAATGCTGGTCAACAGAACACAGAGCTGACATTTAGAAAGGTTATGTTTGAATGTAATAAAATAAATGGCAGCTCTTTGTATACACAGTTGTCAATTAGCATTGCGTATGTGTCTCTTGGATACGTTTATTTTTGCCTAATGACTCCTTATTGAAGACGCAAAAATCTATTATTAATGTTTGGTAAGTACTCCTGACTGAACAAAATAACTACAAATAATAGCTGCCTCTTTGTATTAGCATTTGCTTTTCATGAGAATGCAATGAAAAGAAACAAACAAAAAACCAATATAACAACTAAAATAAACAGAACTGTTTGGAAACAGAGAAGTCAAAATATAACAGAAATTTAAAAGTTATAAGAAAATGTTTACTGTAATTCAAGTGAGACAAGATTTTTTTTTAAGGTTAAATTAAAGCAAAAAAATCTCTTATCTACTTCGAATTTCTCATCTTTAATATGTCTGCTAACATAGACTTGATTAATTTTCAAGGTGACTTTTTAGTAGCTTAAAGAAAATTCTAAAAACATTTTTGTTTAAATTGCAATGCAACTATGCAGATCACTCGATACCTGAACCTTTTGAGCAATTTATCTATAGTGGAAATTTTATTTCCTTTTTGCCCTTAATCAGGAAAATAAGCTCTCCAGTTGAAACTCAGAAGGGACAGACTATTTCCTTCGGCACTGGCATGGAGTGCTGCTTTGCCTCAAGAGGAAAGGCAAAGGAAATGTGGCTGCTGCTTCTCTCATTAAACCTGAGCTTTGCTAGGTGAGACACAAGCCCCTGGGCAGCACACAAAGGGGCTTGATGCCAAAATCACATCCCAGTGTCAGTTTGAGTCAGATTCTTTTAATGACATTGCAGCAAGGAGCAAAAGCCCTTACTCTCCTAAAGAAGAATAAGGATATAAATAGAGTGAGGCATTTTGTTCTTGGGTTTTTTTGTTTTGCTTTTTCACATGGCAGAGAATGACTTTGTAGTCTGATATTCATGAGGCTCAGAAGGAAGGGCAGTTGTGGTATCCTCGTTCTACCCAGAATAATATGGACATTTTACATTAAAACAGTAATTGAAAAAAATTAACAATCCTGGCAAAACAGATCTGAAATCAGGTATGATGGGTTGTCCTTTGCCAACAGTCAAACATCTCTCCAGCCTTCCTTCCTCCCCTTTCCTATGGGATGGGGGCAAAGTAGAAGAAAGGCAGGAAAACTTGGCATCACAATAATGAGAATTTGATTAAAAAAGCAAAAGCTGCATGCAAAAGCAAACCAAAAAGAGGATTTCATTAGCAACTTCCCACTGGCAGGCAGATGTCCATTCATCTGGAAAATCAGGTCCTCACCATGTGTAACAGTTCTTAAGGAAGAACAGCTCCATAAACACAGACATCCCCTGCTTCCTTCTCTTTTCTTTGAGCTTTTATTGATAAGCATGCAACATCGTGAGGTATGGAATATCCTTTTGGTCAGTTTAGGTCAGCTATCTAGGCTCTGTCCCCTCCCAGTCTCTTCCTTAGCCCCAGCCTAATTGCAGTGTGAGAAAGGCTTGATGCTATGCAAACACTGCTCAGATGTAGCCAAAACACTGGCATGTTATCAGTGCCCTAATTACACATCCTTTGTGAAAAGGATTCATATCACTATTTCCCAGAAAAATAAAAGGTGATTGTGCTGAATCCTTTGAAATGGTGGGTTTCAATTCCTACCTGTGGGACTGTGTTTAGATCCTGTAGATACACAGATATCTTAATATAAAAGACAGATACAGCTTCAGACCCATTCTAGACTAATGGGAATTCATTCCTAGTGGCAATTCTGGGTCAGCTTTTGTTGTAGATACTAACCTACAGAGAACTCTCTGTTAAATAAAAATATCTCTTTGGGGCTTAATTTGATTTCTACTGAAATCAGTGGCAGGTTTTTCACTTAAAGAAATTCCAGTACTTTCTGCATCAATTACCTTTATAACACCATGTTTACTTCTGCCCATATTTCAAATATTAACATTTATAGCTTGTTGGTACATTTATGGAGGAAAAAAAAATAAATCCATTAACATTTTTACAGTTGTACAAGTTAAAGTTTCAGTTATAACCTGTTATGTGGGGAAAAGCCTTGATATTCTGCCTATCAATAAACTCAATCCACAGACTTAAAGAAGATTTAGATGTGCTCTATATTTCCTGACTCCTGCTTTGAAATTCTTTACAGTTGTTTATATGAAGTGCTTTATCCAAGCAAATACAAATTTAATTTTAATATGTTGAAAATGAGGCAGTTTATATGGTAATGATTTAAGCCTTTGGTATCTTCTATCTATAATGAGTATTTCATTGGTCCTTATTTACATCTAGAACACTACAAAATATTTTAATTTATTGCCAGATGAACTTGCTGACAATTTAAGTGTGATCACATCCCTAATAAGCTAATAAACTGGGACCCAGAGCAACGCATAGAAAAATGTTCAATAAGAGCCTGATAAAGTTCAAAGACATCACTTTTATCTCAGGAAGAAGAGAATTCAGGATTCATCCATGAAACAGACCAGAAAATAATGTCTTTCCTATTTATGTATTTATTTTAATAAATGAAAATGTAATGGTCGTTGCATGCAACAGTTACCATAGATGTCCTACTTGTGACTACAGCAGAGCAACGCAATGTGAGTTTCTGCCTCAAGTTAGAACTAAAAAACCATAATAATCCAACAGAATCTCCAGCTATGTAAAAACCCTGTATAAATAAATTTATGTTCACACAATGTATTATATAATTATATATGGAGAGAAATCTCTTCTATATCCATGCAAACCCTTTAAAGGTGGAATTTTAAAAAGTGAATGCACAGTCAGACAGATACATTGAGATCATATCATTAGTTTTACCTCAGCAGGAACTGTCAACATACAGTCCTTCCTGTCAAGATTCAGCCTCCCTATCATTTAACTTGGAAACTAGTTTGGGAAGTAATTCAAGAACTTCAAAATTATTTAAGTATACCGGGGATACCATCTACATGGGTGGCATCATCACCACTGTATTCTTCACTAGCAAGGCTCACTCCCTCAAATTGCTGTGTATAACTTACAGATAGCCAGGGAACTGTATGACTATTGATGTACAGCCTGACCAAGTAACACCACTGAAAAAAAGATTCTTTCCAGTTTCTGCCAGCAATTCTACACATTCTCACCAATGACAGATTAGTCTATGAGGAATTCTTCACACCTTTGAAAACACGCCACATTCCAGAGCTCGGTACCGCAGCATGTTCTCACTCTCATGACTCGATATGAACAAAACTTCTCAGCTGATGTGTGCAGTGCATAAACACAGCCCATAGCTAGTTACTTTGCATACCTGTCCACAAAGGTGATTTACTATTGACAGAATCATGGTTACAATGGAGAGAATCTTGAAATCAGAAAACTGGTTTTCTAGCCAGATGATCGGATTCATATTTATTACCATTCCATGGACTGCGTTACTTAAATATTTCTATTATTTCTGTCATTAGTTTTAGCATGGGTAGATGAGTCTGAGAGGGAGATACGAAGTGGCTCTGCATAGCAATTAACATTATATTTAGCAGTATCAAAAACAAATCTGGAAGCAGCACAACAGGACATAGTCTACTTAGATCATCTCTACACTTTCCACATATGAAGCCCAGATCAGACCATAAACTTACATGTGCACATCTCTTCATCACTCAGAAAATTTAGGAAAGAACATCATCTTCTGTTCCATCTTCACCACTATAGTTTACTTTGAAGAAACTGCATCCAGAAATTAAGATCCAGATGCACTTTCATTTAGCACTACATTTCACTAAGGAGACTGATGTGTTTTTGAGCTGAGTAGCTCCTTTGGACATTTTCCTGGCCATCAGAGTTGAATTAAAAATTAAAACAGAAAAACAAACAAACAAAAAACAAACAAAAAAACCCCAACCAAATAAAACAAGCACAAAAAACCCCAACAAAATACCTAAAATTATAAGAATTATTTACTGGATAGAGAATAACTTCATTTTTCTACTTAATTGCATGATGGAAGGGTAGATGAATAATATGAATTCCCAAGGTAACAAGATGATAAATGAGCTAACTTATTCCATAGTATCATACATAAATCAAATTTAAGCTGCATTCTATTGTTCTTTGTTTATATGACAAGGATTCATCTAGATAACATATGGGAAAGTCACAAGTCTATATCACAATTACTCAGGCAAATTTCCCATGTAAAATAATTAGCCAGTGCTGAAAGAGTTCATGTTAATTTCAATCTCATATTCATTTAAAAGGGGAAAGTTAAGATATCAATGAAAAATGGAAAGGCACAGATATCTAGTCATAGAGGAATATTATTAATGAAAAAAAAAACAGGTAATTGACCAAATATATACAAGCTAGTGAGTCCTCTGGAAATTTCATACTTACTGCTGTAGCCCCATGCTATTTCATTCCCTACTCTTTCCAAGATCTCTGTTAACATTAGCTACTCTTCTTCATCTGGTCTCACAAGGAAATGGGGCTTAGGACCTGCATCTCTCTGTCTCTCAGATCCGTACTTTCATATCAAAACTGATGGAAAAATTAAGGTCACAAACTCATGTTGCTGAATTTATGTGAAAGGCATTTAGACTGAACGCATTAATGCCTTCAGAGGAGGGAAACATTGGATAATTAGCTCAGCTGTTAGGCACCAGAAAATACACACAAGGAAAGCTGTAGGAAATCAACTTTCACAAGTTCTCCTTTTCAGAGTGGTGTACATTTCATTTCTAAAATAAAAAAAAAAGCCTTAGAGAAAATAACAAGATTTTTCTTAAGGCACTGAACAAATCTGAAGCAACAGTGTATTGGTATAGTCACAGTAGTATACTACAATTCTTGGGAGCAGTTCATCAGAAATCTTCCTACTCATTCCTCTGGGCTAGTTCTCCCATATAAAAATCAATCTGAAGCTTTAGATTCTCACAGCCTTCAAAGATCTTATGCTGCATTTTCAACAGCTCCCTTAACTCCTTTAAAGAGGATCTTAATTTCCTTTAGTCTCCATGAGAACTGAATGCCTAATTCTCTTAGGTACTTTTGAAATTTTATTACAAAAATAATACAAACTGATCATACCTAGTGTGCTTGTTCCGGTTCATCCCACATTCATAAATGGCATAATTTATATAAAAGTTAAAAGCAGACTAGAAGTTCTGATGAATTTTTCAAATAACATGGAGGAAACATATTTTTCAAATACTACGGAGGAAATATTTACTTCAGCTCCTCCAAAACAATATGAAACCCATATTTTTCTGCATATAGCATGTGCCAGTCACTTAGAATTGCCATGAAAAGTTACTTAAGAAAAAGAACATGCTTTCAAGGTATGGTATAAATGTGAAAAAAATAACATATTTTTCAGCAGAATACAATGTGGCTGAAGCATGGGGTAACTTTCCATTTCAGAAAGTCTCTCAATACATGAGGAAATGCCATTTTGCCACAGAACCTCAATTAGAATAAATTCTATATAAAGCAATTTCAGAAATGTCAAAATAATCCAGATGATCACAGTATTATAGGAGGTTTTCCTTTTCATTAGTGAAGTACATAAAAGAAATTGCTCACAGAAGAGGTGAGGTTCAGCATGGGGCCCACGCTACAGATTTATGCCCTGATAAGCCAGCAAGGCAAAGGCTGTCCAGGGTGAGAAAGAGTTGACCTAAATTTTCTTTTCATCAATGGCATGACTCAGGTGACTGGCAAAGCCACATCCTGTCTTGGATGCAGCTGCTGTACACAGCAGTCACCTGAGACTGCAGCAATTCAGCAGCTGCTTAGCAGCATGTGTCAACAGGCATCCTATGTGCCTAAAGCAACACTGAAGAAGTCTCTGTCAGTGCAGAACAACTGCACTGAATTTAGAGATGACAAAAATTATTATCTATTCCTGCACACCTGATTAGGTTATTTTCATATTAGCCAACCATGCATATACAGATGCAAATGAATCTTTATAAACAAAACATTAACAGCATAGAGAAGCTTTCAGCCAGAGCCATGAGGTATACTATAGTGAAACAATTGAAAAAGGTGAAAGAAAAAAACAAACCAAACCAAACAAAAAAACCCAAACAGGTCGCTCATCATTATCATTGCTTATTTTGCAGGGATAACTATGAATATCAATTGAGCTGGAAACAGTGAGTGCCGCTGAATTGCAGTGCTTAGACCTAAAGCTGGAAGGATGTTACAATTTATCCTTGCTAAAATAGCACATCACCACCATGTTTATGAATCTGACCCTTAACTTTTATTGCAATTCCTAAAAAAAAAGAGTTTCCCTTCTTGAAGAAAAAATCAAACAAGCAAACAAAAATACAAAAACGGTTTTTGTGAGCAGCAGGAGTCAACAAGCCCATTTCTGAGGTTTTTTCCCAAATGTAGATTCCCTGATGTATGACAAAGGTTACATCTTTTTGCTCAGTGGGAGTATTAGCTTACTTGGACATCTATTGTAACAACATTAATGGGAGTAAAAGATATTGGCAATTTCCACCCCAGGGTCAAATTAATAATCAGGTTCTACAGTCACTAGGTAGAAGAGAAATAGTCACAGTACTAAGACTGAGAATGAAACACTGGGCAGAAAGGCTGGTACCCATCCAAAGCAGATTCCATTAAGCCAATCAGTGCTAACTGATTGTCTCAAAATTTTTCCAGAATTCATGTAAGGCTTTTTTGTTTCGTTATACTTCATGCATGTCTCCTAATAGTTTTATAACTGTTTAACAAGCCCAAACTGACAGAGCAAAAAAGACACAAAAAAAAATTATATCACTCAACTTCCATTCTTCTCATATAAGCAAGAAGCATGCAAGGTGTCAGAGACTCTGAAAGGGCAAAATTGTTACAAGGTCCCCAGATGTGGAAAAAATATCAAATGGCAATTAGATGTTCTTAGGAACAGGTGGTCCTCAGCCAAGAGTCAGATTTGAAGACAAATTCTCCTCAGTGCTTACAGAGTTTCTGGCATAATGCTAAAAGACAACCCCAGACAGCAACAATACTGAAACCTCTGGTATTACCCATGACTTCCAACCAATGGATAAGAGAAACTTCAGAATTCTACAGCAGCTTTGGAAATTGAGTTTATAAAGATAGATTTCAAATTTGCAATAGTAAAAATTAAGCCATTGATGTAAAACAAAAGATCATCTTTACAAAACACAATAAAAAGAAAGTAAGCAACTGATCCTGACGTGTCCCTTCCAACTCAGCTTATTCTATGATTCCATGATTCTACAACCAGAAGTTACAGATTGTAGAAGTCAAAAACTCCAAAGCATCATTGCTGGTCAATCAACTTTCTCAGACTTCCACTTAGATTCTCAGTAACAAATGTGACGGCTCTTATGGGTATGTATGTTATCATATGTCACATATCATTTTTTCCTAATTTCAGCAGCTGCTAGAGGCTCTCAAAGAAAACGGACTGACTTTTTTTTCGCTATAGCATTGGTAGGGTGACTGACATCACCTTTATTATCAGGTCCATTCCAGCTTCAGCCAATTATATAACAAGTGTACAGCTGACATTATGCTGAGTATTAAGGTGAACCTAAGTTATTCAGAACTACTCAGTAAGTTTAAAACAAAGCAATGCTGGAAGGACCAGTCCAGCATAGCTTTTAATTATTAATTGTGTTATTATTATTGCATGCACTCCTAAGGCACTCTCCACAGTCCATCTGGTATGCCCCCTGCATAATTTAGAATTACAACTGTTCTTTACTGGAGAGGGGCAGGAAAGCAAGACTTTTCTTCTCTCTCTTTTGTCTGGAAAAGCTTCCTTTGCAAAAATGACAAATCCAAGTGGCAAATGCATGTTGCATTTAGGATACAACATCAGGAGCACTCTAGCATTCAGTGACAAGACCATCACAAAAGGATGAGTTTGACAAAGCACCATAAGTAACAAGTCTTAGCTTAGCCTTTCTTGGTAGGAGAAAATTTCCTGCTTTTCCTGGTAGGAGAAAATTCTTATAGAAGCGGATATGATAAAATAATATTAAAAAAAAAAAATCTCTTCCTGTCCTACAGGGTCAAAGGACCCCTGTTCTTCATAGTTCCTAATCTGGTTTTAGAAAAAGAAGTAAGTTATAAATAACAGGCTCCCTGTTACTTATGAGTTACTGTATAAGTAACTCTTAGCAAAAGTTTTCAGAAAAAAATACATGGTTGATTTGGAAAGCACAGAAAATAATACTTTTTTTTTTTTTCCCTGTGCTACTGGGCAAATTTTTGCCTTTTTTCAGAAATAAGGTCATTATAAAGGACAAAAGACATATGTTATTTTCCTAACACTAAATTGTGTGGTCTTAGAGACTGGAAAAAAATATATATTTATTGAGACTTTTTTTTTTTTTAAGCTGGAAAAAAAGCTACCAGATTCCTTGCCAGTTTATCATTAGTGAAACTTACATTTTTACACTTCTTTAGTGCCTACCTCTCGTGATATCTCATGTCAGACTTTTAGGCAAAGGGAAGTAAAAGTCACCACCTGATAAAGAATGAGACTGTAGGAGAACAGGAGTCAAAAAGACAGATGAGACTCTAAGAATGGGCAGGAATGGGAATAAGTCATCACATGCAGGCAAACACTATGTTTTGTACCTTTATCGGTTTGGGGCTCTCACAGTACAATATTCTTTCTTGAAATGAAGACTTTCCTTTCTACATTGCTCTCTGACTCTTGCCTGTTCTCCACATTTCAAGTTATTATGTGTGGATTTTCTAGTTTAGGGTACAGCTACACAGGATGTAGATGGGTAGGAAAGGGACTAACAAAATGCATCTCCTCCCCCTCATTTAGGAGGTAGACTCCAATCATTATATTAATTTTAATGTGTTCACAATGTCCTTCCTTTGTTACATCAAATGTGAACTTTACTATGCTATTCCCTCTTCTAAACATAAGATAATTAAAATTTAAAAAAAAATCTTCTAGACTCGGTGAAACGCAGATTTTGCACTTCAGCAGCATAATTTTTCCTATCGTGAGATATCTTGTTCTATGGTCAGATGACTCTTGCCAGAGATTTATGAGAAACTACTGTTGAAGTTTCTTAGTCAAATTACAAGTTTTACTTTGCCCCCAACAATAACATTTACAAATTATGCACCCTGATAACATATACACAGAAGCCAGAATAAGGACAGAGAGTAGAATTTAGAAAATTATTTCCTTATACATTGCAGTGCCAAAAATGATAGGAAATTAAGAGTGGAGGATAAAGGTAGATTTTTAACAATAATTTATCACCTCATGACATTAGAAGAGAAGTAAAACACATTAGAAAGAGGACTTGGACAAATTAATCAGGTGTGGGGTTGTAAGCCATCTGTGACGCACTCAAAAAATATGCATTCAATTATAAAATAAAGACGAGCAGCCTTCCATATAGTTGGACAAAACTTTGGTTAGACCTCATGTAAAATATTAGGTGCAGGTAAAGTCACACACATTTAACATTAATTGAAATAGAAAAAGTATAAGAAGAGTTAATCAAGGAAGAATGGTGATGTCTGAGAACAGATATATGGAAGATGGATGAGTCATTTGAGCCTGAAAAGAAAATACAGAGAAGACACGATTATTTACTAAAGATACATCAAGAAGATAAGTATGAAATAATGCAGAGTTACATGTATGCAGAGACAGCATTACTTTATATATATATAAAAATTATATTCCCTGGCTACAAATCAACTTAATCCAGGACTTAGAAAGGGTACCTAACCGCCAGGAAATGGAGTTTCTCAGAAGAGAGATAGTACAGGAGCAATGAAGATAAAAATGGATCCCAATAAGTCAGTGAAGGTGTTAAATAATTTTAATAGTTCACCACTTAGCTTAGAATTAGACCGGGTTTTCACATGGTCTTTTACAGTTTGATAGCCTGGTTTTCTGGGAGACTTCTCTTTGATGAATGATCTCTTCTAGCTAACCAGCTATGCCTATTTCAGTGGGGGAACACTTAAATCAACAACCCTTTATTATTAGCTTCATGCTCTCTTATAAAAGCAAAGTCAAAAGACACAAGAAGAAAACAAAAGAAGGACTACTCACAAAGTCCTAAGGGAACTGGTAAAAAAATGTGGTGTGCAAGTTACATTTTCCTCCATCTTACCAGATGAAAGGAGGTAGCCAGAAATTGATGTGTAATGCACATCAAGCTTTGGATACACAGCTGGTGCCATCAAGAGTCATTTAGTTTTTATGATAATGGGGCATTCCTTCAATTACTATAATCTTTTAGAGAAGGATGGAATGGGGATGTGGAGTCCAAAATGGAATGGTCTTGTAAACATATCCACCTGGTGAATAAATCAGATCGACCAGACTTGCAACAAATACTGCTTAACTGCCTCCACAGACATGAACTAACCACCTTGGGGCTGTGTGTGACTATTGTACACTCTCCAACTCCCCTCCAGGGAAACCTGCATGCTTGGAATACCTCTTATTCAGGCCCCTGATCTGATAAGAAAGATAAGGATGGAGAGCAGCATAACCCCCCAATAATCCAGGAGGAAGCAGTTAACTACCTGCTAGGGCACCTGGACACTCAAAAGTCTATGGGGCCATATGGGATCCACCCAAGAGTATTGAGGGAACTGGCAGAGGAGGTTGCCAAGCCACTCCATCATTTACCAAGTCTTGATTAAAAGGGGAGGTCCCAGATGACTGTAGATTCACCAGTGTGATACACATCTACAAGAAGGGCCAGAATGAGGATCCAGGGGGCTAGAGACCTGACAGCCTGACCTTGGTACCCAGAAAAATTGTGGAGTGGTTCATATTGAGTGTGTTCACATGGCAAGTGCAGGACAGCCAGGGAATCAGGCTCAGTCATCATGGGATCAAGAAAGGCAGATCCTGCCTGACCAGTCTGATCTTCTATGACTAGATGACTGTTTAGTCTACCTGGCCTTCAGTAAAGCCTTTGACACCATCTCCCACAGCATTTTCCTAGGGAAACTGGCAGCTCATGGCATAGGCAGGTGTACTTTTTGCTGGGTAAAATCTGGCTGTATGGCTGGGCCCAGAGAGCTGTAGTCAACAGAGTTAAATCCAGTTGGTGGTTGGTCACCAGTGGTGGTCTCCAAGGCACAGTTTTGGGCTGGTCCTGTTCAGTAACTTTATCAGTGATCTAGAGAAGAGGATTCAGTGTTTCTTCAGCAAGTTGGCAGATGACACCAAGCTGGGTGGGAGTTTTGATTTGCTTGAGGTTAGGAAGGCTCTGCACAGGCACCTGGACAGGCTGAATTGATGGGTTGAGGCCAAGTGTGTGAGGTTCAACAAGGCTATGTGCTGGGTCCTGCGTTTTGATCACAACAACCCCAGGCAATGCTACAGACTTGGGGAAGAGTAGCTAGAGAGCTGCCCAGTGGAAAAGGATCTGGCTCCAGACTCTTTTCAGCAGTGCCCAGTGACAGGAAAAGGGGCAAGTGGCACAAACTGGAACACAGGAAGTTCCATCTAAACATAAGGAAAAACTTCTTTACTGTAAGGGTGACAAAGCAGTGAAGAGGCTGTCCAGGGAGGCTGTGGAGTCCCCTTCTCTGGAGACATTCAAAACCCTCCTGGATGTAATGTGCTCCAGGTAATTCTGCACTAGAATTTCTGCACTACCCTCAGTAGGGTAGTTGGACTAAAACTCTAACAGTCTCTTCCAGCTCCAGTAATTCTGTGAACATATATTTCCCATTTCCCACATAGAGCAAGACATAATAGCTGAGGAATGATTAAGCACAATGAGATCTGTATTCAAAAGGAAAAAAATCTTCAGCAAGTTAAAGATTGGTCATATCAGACTATTCTGAGTGCACAACAACATCCAGAGCTCTCAGAGCTGCAAGAGGGTGTTACTTTTTAAAGCTGCGTTGCAGAGACATCACACGTGGTCAAGTAAAATCCATGGAATTGAATGAATCAGGTATGACTGAATCCATGAAAGAAGGTCTATGACAGTTAAAATTTAAAGAAAGACTGTGTAGCTGAAACTTGCTGATATGCCATTTGCAAACACTTCATCAAAATTAACTGGTAGATGTGTTTGATAGTTTATTTCATGACTAAAATCTTAAAGGCTATCTAACCCAAACATCCTGGGCATCTCATAATCATACCTATCTGCACCTCTAGAGTCCCAGCTGTTACTACTCTGCAGAAGAAGATTTATTATCCTAATCACTCTAACTAAGAAGCTCAATGCAATTTCAAGCACTAAGTCAGACATTCTCTTTCCAGAATCAGAGAAGTTTGTTTTTAACAGCTCAGATTTACTGTGAGTTATTGTAATTGCATATTGCATTGTCTCCTGACTAAATTAATCTCCCTCCTGTTTTGGTTTATCAGTTCTACCAGGATCTTCAAAAATTTGTTCTGACATTTTAATGTTATTAAAAGAAAAAGCTGGTTGACAGGCCAGTTGAGGCTGGGTTAAAATTAATACTGGCTAAAACGATATATTAGAGGTACAGTAATGCCCACCACAATGCTGCTGAGAAGCTATAGTATTCTGTAACATTACTGTTGAGTGCTGTAATTTCTTTCTTTTTCCATCAATTGGTCTTAATCAGAGCAGCTCACATGATTGCCTGTGTTTATGCTGGGTAAAAATTAAGATGACTATTTAGTGCCCAGTCTTCTTTCCTAGTTGACCTTTACTGGACCATCTTTGAGGCAGCACTGAGGCAACACAAGAGGAACATTAAAAAAAAAAAAAAAAAAAAAAAGATGGACTATAGAAAAAATAGATCACAAGCATCACATCTGAGAAAGAAATAATAGATGGTTCTTCAGAAAATTATCTTCAGAAAGTGATGGGGAAAATGAAGTCACTTCTACGTTTAACTTTCTAATAGCTAGCCTAGTGGAAGTACAGACAGAAATAAATGCCTAAATTTACTCATTGTAAGGAAACAACAATTGCAATAATAGTGATCTAAATTAATTATTAATAATAGGTACAAATGGAAAAGAGAGAGCTTGGAAACCAATACTGCATAATCCATATAGGAATGTGAAATCTATTTACAGAAGAGAAACCAGAATAGTTCAAATAAACTTAATAAAAGCAAATATGCAGCTAACTCTAAACTTTCAGAGAGATGGAATGCTAATAGTGGATTTTAATGAATTCAGTACAATGAAGACATACTGAACTTGAATATATTTAATGATCTCTTGGGAATAAGTGATTCAAAAATATGGGCTTTTCAAAATACCTCTTCGATTTCTTTAGTTTTTGATGTACAGCCAAGTATTCTAGACAATGTTCAAAGGAAGAAAACAAATAGGAGCCTTCACTGATAACTTAATCAAAAGCACAGTAAATAAAGAAAATGTAAAAGGGAGGTGCATTGGTAAAAGCTGCAGAAATGTCTCTGTGTAAAGAAATATAATCCCCAGAGCCACAAGTCTGTATTTACAGAAGGTAGATTCAGGTAGAACTGATAAACTGTCTTATGTGGACTATGTGAAAGTATCCCTATACATTTTCAGTGGCTCTCTAATTGCTAGAAGTACTGACTTATCATGAACTTATTTGATGTATAAATAAAAGTAAATTAAGGGAAGTGTGGATAAATCATAAGATAATGGTACAGTCTACCCAGAGGCAGACACACCACCTGGAATGAAAAAATAATTAGCAAGGTGCAATTTTGCTCCGACTTGAATGTTTCCTTAAAAAAACAGAGTGAATGGATGCCCTTTGAAAGGTGTTAATTAGATGCAGGATCATCTCTCTTTTTTAAAAAAAACCTTTACCTTTTGAAACCAAGAAATTTGTTTGAATAAAAGGAGGAGTTTAAGAGCAGAATAAAATTTTTGTAAACTAGTGAATACTGAACATAATGAAGTAAGAATTCACTTACAGCAAATCTGAAATAAGAAGATGAAATAATACCTAATACAAGATCTTTTTCAAACCTCAGGGCTATGGCTTCTCAGATATATCACAGACCATCTCCTTTCTTGACTCTAGTCAAGAAAGAAAAATTTCAAGAAAGTAAAATTTTGCTGCAAGTAATAGCAAAACATCCGCAACTATATTTTATGGGGTTTAGTAATTACTTAGAAAGGGGAGCAGCAGCACGATGCTTTATTCCCATAAATTTTCATTAGAGCCGAATTCCTGAGGATAAGTACAACTTCCATTCACCAGCAAGACCTTTATAAACTGTAGCTCAGGGAACTTCTGATTCCACATATCAGTCAGGAATTCAGAAAACAAGCTAAATAGAACAAGGTAGCCCTTGCAAATAATTTCTCTGTGACTTGGTTTCCCAGATAATTTTCATCAAATACTAGATAAACTTCTATGGTGTTATTACCATTATATTTATTTCTACTAACTAATAATCATGCTGCTTGTCCTGAAAACGTATAACCTAGTGTTTGGTCTAGATGTTGAATATGCTACATTATAACAGTTAGAGTTCATTTATTCCTGATGCTTGCTATAAGAAGATTCATTCCATCTGTGTATATAGGTATTCTATATTCTTAATTATCATGTTAAATCCTTAGTTCATTACTCTCTACTTTCGACAGCTGAACCTGCTTTAAATGTAGGCCAAATAAAACCTGAAAAAATAATTCTCACTTAGGAAAAATTAATTGGAGGGGGGAAACACAAAAAAAAATGAAAACAACAAAAAAAAAAAACAGAAGTCAGAGCTTAAGCAAGTTATGTAAAGCCATTCAGCTTTGATTTTTTTGTGTGTGAATTTTTTCCTGAAAGATCGGAAAGAGAGAACCTATGGTTTTGATTAGAAGAAAAAAATTTAAAATCCTAAGGTAGCTGAGAATTTCTTACTAGCAACTTGCCAGGCCTTACACAATTTGTATATGAAAGATTTACTCAGTTCAAAACGTGTTATTAAGTACTAAGCAGACACAAATTGGTAAGCATGTGCTTACCAATATCTCGTGTAAGTAAAACTATAAAATTAGCTTATTTGATTACTAATTCACTCAGAGAAGTGCAATTTAGAGAACACATGAAAAACTGAACCCTTTTTTTTTTTTTTTGCTATGTCATTTTGTTAGTTGGATGTCTCCATCAGCATCTTGCCTCAGGAAGTAGCATAGTATGGCACAGATGACTAACCACAGACATGCAGTATCTTTCCAGAACTCAAGGATATCCAAAATACAACAGAGACAAGCAAGGAACTGTAGGAGACACACATTCGTCTCATGATTCAGATGTAATCTGAGCAGTTACTGGACCAGCTAAAATGGCACTAGATATTAAATTAGCAATCTGAATCATTCGTTTAGAACATGATATGCTAGAAGTAAATAAAAATAATTATCTTCATCCCCGATTGGCACAAATATACCACTAAAAAAATTGATCCTATGATCCAGAAGTGGTAAATTCAACAGATACAGAGACCTTTCAAAGGAGAAGCCATACAAAAATAATATAAAAATTACCCAGATTTTTGCTATTAAAATTCTCTACATTCTTTAGGAAAGAAGTAGAAACTATACATATAAACGCAAACAACTGAAAACTCACCAATCATGAAAAAGGTATTTCAATTTTTCTTGTAACTGAAAAGAGTAAAGAACAACTTTAACACAGCTACCAAACAGGACTAATTTGTATAGACTTCAGCTCTAGACAACTCATTATATTACCCATTTCTAAGTTTCATAATGCCTCCAATACAATTTAACATATTCAAATTATTTGACTGAATGGAAAGGACCTTTTTGACACTAGAGAAACCAAAGATAAAGAGGGTAGAATTAAATATGAAATAATTTGTTCAGATCACTGATGAGGGCCATATAAGAAGGGCCATATAAGATCTACAGTACTTGTTTCTCCATTTGTATTATTCCCATGGCTCAATAGTTACCTACTGTCTTCTCTTCCTTTTGAACATGAAAAGTTACTATCATCTCTGACTCTTAATGGGTTTTGACTTCTTTGTGTTGTTTTTCAAGATGCATAAGCACAGCAGGGAGCCTCATAAAACACTTTACATTTTTGAAAAAATGAATCACATAGGACTTGACATGAATTAGCAGAAGTGAGAGAGCTTAATTCAATCAAGAGAAGTGGGATCCTAAATTAAGTACGGGATTCAAATTCTCCTCTTTATCTTTGAAATTAATGGGAGTCTGTTCCTGTACATCAAACAGATATGAAATAATTGGTTGGAATCCATATCTGGGGAGAGACTAAAAAACATTATATGGTCATTTGAATCATGCTATCTACCATGGAGATGACATTGTCAAGAAAATTTCTGGGCAGATCTGGCTGCCTTGTTTTCTGATGGATAGTTTTCTACTGAAAAACTTTCTCGCTGAGGTAACACCTTTCAAGAAAATAAGATTTTGGCTTATATTTTTGGTGGAAAAACCATTTTGTCTCAGGCATGGAAAAAAATGTTTTGTTTCTATCTTAGCACATTTGCAGTTTTAATGCATCAGTTCTATTGTTTATATTAAGATCATTAAAGCTGCAAACAAAATCAACAGTAACAAGTTATTTCTATAGTCTCAATAAAATGCAACATTATATAATTTGCCTAATTTTAATTTCACAATAAAATCTGGTTTAATTTTTTGATTCTTCTCTTATCTTACTTTCTAAACAGCATAAGGAAGAGACAGAGAGGAAGAGCTACATTCAAACTGTTCTATCAGTTTGACCCAGCAGAAGAACTAGGATGTTAGGGAGGCAGTGAGATCTGATCTTGGAATTTCCAGCAAGAACTGATCCCTGACCTGAGCACAGCTATCTAATGAAGCCTATGTAAAGGGTTAAAAGAAGATTGACTTGAACAGATTTTGAAGACTACAGGAAGGAGAGAGTGGCTTTTACGAAATTAGTCCAACAGTGAAATCAGTGAAAACCCAAAACTTACAGTGACATTTTCCGTCTCCCTCCCATAAGAATCTTGACTAAAGAAAACGGTAATTTTTCTAGGATTACACATAAACTGGTATGTAGAGATGGAAAGCATTCAAAAGTAAAAATAATCAATAGTAACTCTTCTATAAAACCTTAAGGCAAAATTTTAAAATTTTAAATCTTTTTTTAATAAACTTTACTTTAAAAATTTTAAATCCCTGCAATTTGAGCTTAACATGTGTTCCTAGTAAGTCAGAAAGATTCTTGTCAATAACTGAACATGAGAAAGAAAGCTATTTTCAGATTCTCTCTGAAAAAAAATTGTAAATTAATTTTATGTTGTACTTCTACAGCAAATTGAAAGTGACTGTTATGTAGATTAATAAATGCATTCTAGCATTAATGTAGCCATTTGAGATAATCAAAACAGCAAAAAAAGTAGTAATGCGACATCTAGTACCTCACTACAAAACCCACTGAGGACCTAATATGCCTACTAGGGCCTAAAACCCATGCTGAAGTTGTTTAATTTGCTCCTTCTGGTTTCTGACAGCTGCATGATAGGTGGGGCATATACCCATCCAACTGTCATTTATTCACTTTTCTACCTATAAAGATAAAAAAAACCCTAGCATTTTTGCTCTGATACTACTCAATCCAGAGAATAGTTATGATATATTTTAGTACAGGCTAGGTGGAGAAACACCAGGATGGCAAAAAATGTTTGAATATGAAATATCTCTAAAAAGATGACTTCACACTTTGTGGAGTTGCCTTTGTACCTTCAGAGTATCTCAGAGTGCTTGGCAAGCTGATGACTCCATTGTGCAATTCCAGAGCAAAGTAGCCAAATCCTATTAAAAACTGAGCATCAGCTTCAAAAATTGTAGCATAAAATTTGTATACTTACCTTACACACCAGTTCAGTGCCCAAAGCAATGTTAGGATTGAGCAAGTCCATTTATCTATCTGAGAAATGGGCTAAAGAGCAGTGGCTGCACACAGTAACGTAGACTGAGTTACTTGCACTAAAACGCCTTGCTTCCTGATATACTGATATACAACTTGAAGCCACAGTCACAAGGTGACTTTGCCTCCCATTTGCCCACTGTGAAGGAGTACAAGGCAACACTTCACTCTTTACTTCACATAAAATGGTTTTTTGTTTGTTTTTAATGACCACTAGGAGCTAACTAGAAACATTGATTTTTCCCCCTGACACACATGCACAAACCCTATTTTTCTTACTTCTTTTTCATAAATAAAAGCTTTGAAAATTCTAAAGGATTCAACTCTGCAATTGCAACATGGGCCAATAGGTATGAAACTGCAGCCTGTAGTTCCTTAAAAACACTGGCAAAATGCCACACTTCTATACCAAGGTCCATGGCTTTCTGATAGCTGCAATGATATAATAAATTATACTGAAACAGTGGTATCTTTGGCTCCAAGGAGAGATGGATAAAACTTTAAGCAATAGCAAATTAATCCAGAAGTTCATCTTCAGGATGACAAAGTGTGTTTGTGAATTGAGCTTTAAAATACAGAAACTAATATTTTGAAGATACATTTAATTCTGACTGCTTAGAAAAACATCACAGAATTGTGGAAAGGCTTGGTTTGGAAGAGACCTTAAAAATCATTTATCTCAAAGTCCTATGCATAGGCAGGGACACCTCCCAAAAGACCAGGCTGTTCAAAGCCCCGTCCCACCTGGCCTTGAACACATCCAGGGACCAGGCATCCTCTGGATAACCTGTTCCAGTGTCTCACCACCCTCACAGTAAAGAACTTCCTCCTAATATCTAATCTAAATCTTATTTCTTTCATCTGAAACTGCTACGCCTCCTCATATATATGCATGCCCTTGTAAAGAGTCCCTTGCCAGCTTTCCTGTGGACCTCCTTTAGGTACTGGAAGGCCACTATAAGGTCTCCCCAGAGCCTTCTCTGTGCCAGGATAAGCAACTGAACTCTTTCAGCCTGTCTTCATAGGAGAGGTACTCCAGCCTTCTGATTACCTTTGCAGATCTACTCTGGACCAGCTTTAACAGGTCCATCTCTCTGTTCTACTGGAGACTCCAGACACACTAGTCCAGATGGGATCTTTTACCAGAGCAAAGCAGAGGGGGAGAATCACCTCCCTTGACCTCCAGGACATTCTTCTTTTGATGCAGCCCAGGGTATGGTTGGTTTTCTGAGCTGCAGGTGCACATAGCTGGCTCATGTTGAGCTTCTCATCAACCATTACACCCAAGTCCTTTTCCTGAGGGCTGTTATTAATCCATTCTCCACCCAGCCTGTGTTTGTTTGGGACCCAACCCAGGTGCAGGACCTTGATCTTTACCTTGTCTGGGAACTGTTCTGCAATTAAAGAATGGTCAAAAAACCCACTTGACTGAAGGGTAGACTAATAATGAAGATAAAATATTCAAGTATGAAATAAAAGAAAACCTGGACCATTCAATAATGAAAATACAATTTTGAGAGTAATAGGTAAGTGCACCAAGACTACCACATTCTACCTTCTTTAATTCTCTTCTCTCTCTGTGTCAAGGATGCCAGTTTATACCGTGATAAAAGGTATCTCATTAAAAAAGACTCATTAAAAAAATAGTAGCTAGTATATTCCATTTTCAAAGTATTTTCTCTGAATTCCATTTGCCACATGCATTAACTAACTTTTACCAAACAGTGCTTATCTTAGACAGAATCTCTAGTTTTCATTACAGAGTCCATGAATTCTAAGGTCAGGAAGGAAACATGAAGTGCCCAGTGTGATCCTCTCACATGGAACAAGCCAAAGAGTCCCAAATGGTGAAAAATCCAGATATCAATTTGCAGTTGTCATTCTGAGAGAGCAGAGAAGTGCCTTTGACATACTTCCTATTGGTCATGTTTTTAAATAAATCGCTATTATCCAAAGCAGTGCCATGTGAAAGATCTCAGTCTGGTCTTGGGAGCTGGCCAGCTGCACAGGATGCAAAGGATGGATGTGTTCTGCCTCTCTGAACCTGAAAACGCTGGGGGTGTCCTCAGTGCTGCACCCACAAACCCAGCTCTGGGGTTGTGGGGTTGCATAGCTGTTCATAGCAAACACACATATGTAAAAAGTAAACATTTTTCTCAAAAGGCTTCAAAGAATTATGTACTAAATTCTGCATATATCCTCCCAGCAAGCTGGGCCTTAATTCTGCCTTGCAGACTTGCATGCCTGCGGCGGTTCTGTCTTCCTATGGAGAAGAGCAAGACCTTGTGTGCAGAGGTGAAAGAAGAAAGTTGACTAGAAAGTAAAAAAGTAGCTAGCATGAAAATAAGAAAAATGTCTGATTAACTAGATAACTATATTAATTATTTTTAAGGATGCTCCTTGTGTGGTAGAAGTACGCAATCTTCTACCTACTTGAAAAACAATTTGAACAAAAGTAAGCACTATAAAAGGATAAAATTTTCCATTCCTGTGGAGACTTTATGATCCTTTGTTAAGTCTGAAGCTCTTATAGGGAATTTAAAGGAAACAAAATCTTATATTTGCTGTAAATACTGATAGCTGCATTGAACTCAGTGGTAATAAAACCAAGCTTTGGGTTCTCAGTGGACTGCATTTGGTCCAAAAATGTGCCACAGGAGTACCTTGTGTTTGTTTGGTTAATAAAATATAAAATGTACCATTGGTTCTCAGTACTTCTGAACTGATAAATTCAACTGACACTAAAATTTTGTTCACACAAACCCTGGAAACTTCTTGTATTACTAAACTGTAAAGGTGTTTACTGTAACTTGGATATTGATTTTAAAAATTCAATACTGCTGTCTATCAGGTTTGTCACTTAATGTGAAGACAGTTTCCTTTGTTCTGGAAAGCCTGTATGGTTGTCATTCATTGGGATTTCTAAAGACACAACGTCCTGTAAGAGTTGTTTTTATACTTAAAGAGAAAATAACTATATAATAAATAGCAGAATTGTTCTGGTACTATCTTTCATGTTTCATGAAAAGACATTTACTTTAATTGCTGTAGCTTTGTAGCATAACATTTATGTGTTCATTTGTGAACACATGAAATCAAGAGCAATCAAAACCAGAATCAGCCCTCCCCTCCAGCAAACTACAAAAATTAGACTTGTGACTTTTCTTTTCCTCCTTTCTTTTTCAATTGCTGCCATAAAGCTTACAAAAGCTGGCAGTTTCTAGCAAGAGAATTCCTCAATACAGATATGAAGTTTTCCAAACTGAAAGCAAATGGGTCCAAACAGGAGGAAACCTAATACCAAGCTTAAGAGACCTTCCACCCTCCCATTGCAGGCACACAGGTGACTATATTGACATTGATCATGCCCACTTGCCACTCCATCAGATTAATAACTAATCAATACCTGGAGGAATCATTTAGAAAATCCTGTTTACTACTGGTCAGTTGTAGAAAAACAGGAGATGGGAGAATTACTATGTAGAAGCAGTTAATCTATCCAGTCTATAAAATGATATAGGGGGAAAAAAGCATTAATAAGAGGCTTGTAAAAATCAAGTTCATTAAATGAAACATTCACTCTGCGTTAATGGAGAAAAACTGATCCTTCCATCCTGTGCACAAAGAAACTGACCTAGCAGTACTAATACAATTGCTATGCATAACCCTCTTTTCAGTCATTAATGCTATACTTCTAAGACATACTCTGTTTTTCCATCAAGAGGGCTTTTGTAAGCAGTCTGTCCTTTAAAGAGTACACCCTTTTATATTTGTGGCACTGCAGACTTATGGAACGTGCAGTATGAGATGCTGTAAATGGAATAAGCCAAAATATTAGTTCAGCTTTAGCTGAAAGCATAAAAATGAAAAAGTTATAGATATTAAATTCTTCATATGACTGCAAATGCGTATAACACTTCACTTCATGGTAAGACTTCCTCTTGCTCATGCCAATAATTAAATTAATATTGAATATGTTTCAAAGTTTCTGAGTTAAGTAAACCAAGATTCTAATTTGCTTTAAAACATTACTACTCTACATTATTCACATACAGAATTGACTTATATCTCATAACAATTTTTATATTTTCATGGGAAGTGATCATGTTAAATAGTATCTCATTAAATACTGAAGGTCAGATAGTCATCTGGCATAGATCAGAATAAGTATTGCCTTGAAATCTACAACACTGATTGCAACATTAAGAACATAGAAAATAATTCTTCTGCAATCAGATTTTTTTTTTTCCTTTAGTCAAGGAAATCTCACTTTATATATCTTTGGAGGCTTCACCCAATTGATCCAAAGTCACAAAAGCAATTAGATTTTGAGATGGCTGCTGTTTAAAAGTAGACCAAACTAACAGTTCTCAGAATATATGTAGAGGGCATTTTTTGAATTTCTGAAGATCTGGTGCTTTGAGAAAAAAAATAAATAGGAGGGAAAAAATTTTGGAGAGGATAAACCAAAACAAAATATAGTTCCAAAAATAGCAAACTAAAACGGGAAAATAACTGGGTGACTTCACTGTGACATAATGTGAAATAATAGCTATTTACCCATTCATATGCATTTTACAGTAATGGTAGCTATTTATACAAACTTAAAACTTGTAAATTATTTTTTTCCCTTATTTTTGGTTCAAGTCCCTTATTTGAAGCTTATGGATCTGATACAGCACAGCATTTACACCATAAAATCTACTCTAAGCCCTGGGAGAGCTTTAGAGCTGTAAAACCCACTAAAGGATAGTTTCAAGTGTGTACAATTTCTCCTAATCTCCTTTTTCTAGGTGACATGACTTGAAGGGAAATAAAAATGGCTCAAAAAATGGCAGGGAACTGCCTAAATCACACAAAGCCCTAAAGCCAGTAAAAACTAGGGCCTTAGCTCATTGCCTTGTGAGCCAGGAACAAAACCATTCTGTTGAAATGAACTCCAAAGCCACCTTCCTTTAAAAAAAAAACTCCAAGGAAGCTGTGTTTGGGTAAGAAATTCCAGTTTCTGTAGGTATGGAGGCAGAAAATAAAGGGAAATGTTGTATAAAAGGGCTCCACTTTTTTTTGTTGCACAAAATCTAGTTATTCTTTGCATTCAGTAGGAGTTCAGTTCCAGTACTGAGAGTACCCAGTTTCCAAAACTGCTGCCATCCCTCATGGCCCTTCTCACAGAAGAGGCCAGCTGCAGCTTATCAGCCTGGCCCCAAAAATTCATCTACAATGTGCTTAGGTTTTGCCAGTAGAACAAGTAGTTGGAAACCATGGTACAGTGGATAGAGAAAAGGTCCCCAGAGATCCATGTGCCACTTTCAGCTCAGATGTTAATACAATATAAATAAATAATACTTGTGTAAGAGAGTGCAATTTAGGAGTTACATAAACAACTAAACCAAGAGTTAAAAACATGAGTCATTCATTATGCTGCACCGTGTTTTTCCAGATCTACATGAGCTGCAATGCTCTAATACATCTGAACTACAGTATCCTTCATCTCCTACAACTTAGGAAAAAAAAAGAGGCATATGTGTTAATTTCATCCCTTCCTGCATGCCTGCACAAACACTTTTTTTTGGGAGGGGGACGAATATTGGGAAAACCATGCAGATATCAGATTGTGATATGCTGTCATAATACAGTCTCTTTTTATTTCTGACCTACATACCAGTACAGTATTGTGCACGTACAGAAAGTTAGCTCAGTTGGACAAAAACTTTTGCTGTTACAGTAAGTGTATTAACAGTATCTATCAAGTGATAATTGCTTTTTTTTTAAAAAAAAAAAAAAGAATAGTGCTGTTTTCAACTCATATATTCTCTCACACTGGTTTTATTATGTCTAATCATGGCTAAAACCAGTGGGATTCAAGTCTGCATGCTGTGCTTCCATCTGTAGATGCTTAGTCTTTTTGCTGAAAAGTAGGCATCAAAAGTAGACCCTCAATAGCAATATGATTTAGGGAGAGGCAGATGTATACAGTATTCCTGTGGCAAAAAATAAATAATTTTGGTAAAAGTATCACTTAAATGATGTTCCAAGAATGGTGTGGTTTTTTGCTGTAGACAAACAATATTTCTATTTATTCAAGTCAATAAATTAGTACTGTACCTAACTNTGCTGGTTTTACAAAAAAATAACTATTCCTCATTCTTTTCACCAGGCTCTACAAGCTCTGACACTGACCCACAGCAAGACACCATTCTTCATTGTTTTGTGCATGGCTTTTCAAGAAGTCCCTAGGTTGCATTTCTTGTGTCAACAATAGCATGATTTTACACGGTTACTAATAACCAGACTGTTTGGGTGTGCAAAGTATATGCTAAATGACATCCTCTCTAGTAGACAGCTAAGACTGTGATTCCTGTTGATGTGTGCCAAGATAATGTATACAAGTAAGAAAAGCCTTACGTATGTTTTGTATGCTATATGCAGAGTTCAAAAGAGCTGCTCACAAACTTTCAAGGGGACATGCTACATTCAGTGACATGGTGTGTAAACGTAGATTTTATTTCACTTTGAAACTGTAATTTTTTATTTATTTTTTTACTGCATTAGAAAGATCACTAACGAAAGCAACCATCACCTCATTGTATTCCCCGATGATCAGTAAACACTTTTGAACTTAATCTGAACACAGGAATAATCCTAAACCCCTAATATCAAGGTATGTGGAAAAGGGACTAGTAACTGGCAAAGGAAATAGGCTCTGATTAGTCTGGGGAGACCATATCCTTCAGAACTGTAGAAGCATCATCATCGTGCAAGGCATTTGACAGTACAAGGCCTTTGACATTGTCCCACATGACATCCACGTCTCTAAGATGGAGAGACATGGATTTCATGGATGTGAGGATATCCTCTGAGGATCTCAGAGGATAAGGAGCTAGATAGAAGGTCACACTCAAAGAGTTACAGTTAATGGCTCCATGTCCAGCAGGAGACCAGTGACAAGTGGAGTTCCTTGGGGGTCCATTTGGGGTCCAGTGCTGTTAAACATCTTTGCTGGCAATGCGGATAATGGCATTGAGCACACCCTCAGCAAGTTTGCTGATGACAGCAAGCTGGGTGGTATGATGGATTCATTTGAGGGAAAAAATGTCATCCAGAGTGACCTTAACAGGCTTGAGAAATTGGCCAGTGCAAACTGGTTCGGCAAGACCAAGTGCAAATTTCTGCGTCTGGGCTGGGCCAGTCCCAGGCACAGTTACAAACTGGGTACAGAGTGGGTACCCTGAAGAGAAGGACTTGGGGGTGTTGATTGATGAGAAGATCAACATGAGCTGCCAGTGCACTCATGCTGCTCAGGAGGGCAACCATATCCTAGGATGCATCAAGAGCAGGTCCAGAGAGGTGATTCTCCCCTTCTATTCTGCTCTTATTAGACCCTACCTTGAATACTGCATCCAGTTCTAGTGTCCGCACCATAAAAAGGACATAGATATGTTGGAACAAGTCCAGAAGGGGGCCACAAAGATGATTCAGTGCCTGGAGAACCTCTGCTATGCGGAGAGGCTGAGGGAGATGGGATTGTTCAGTCTGAAGACTCTGGGGGGACTTTATAGCTGCCTTCCAGTACCTGAAGGGAACTTACAGGAAGGCTGGAGAGGGACTTTTCATAAGAACATCCAGAAACAGGACAAGGGGAAATGGTTTCAAACCATTTGAGAAGGAGAATAGATTTAGATTAGATCTTAGGAAGAAGTTCTTCAGTACAAGGGTGGTGAGACTCTTTGGAACAGAGAGCCCAGAGAAGTTGTGGATGCCCCTTCGCTGGAGGTGTTCAAGGCCAGGTTGGGTGAGGCCTTGACCAATCTAGTCTCTCTGAGAGGCATCCGTGCACATGGCAGGGAGGTTGGAGTAAATGATATCTAAGTTCCCTTCCAACTTAAGCCATTCTATGATTCAATGATTCTATGATCTTTAAACTAAGATAATGAAAAAAGCTAGGAAAGGTTCTAGCACCAGCTTCTGTACCCCATTCTCAACATTGTACAAAAGCCAAGACAGAATAGAGCCCCAGATAATTTGATAGGTACTGCAGAAGCAAGCTGCCTTCACAGTCTTTTTTCGTGGATTTCTGGATAGAACCTCTCCAGGTTTCACATTAGCAAAGCTTTTTCTAAACTTTTGAACATCATGCTTCACCTTATGCAGAAATTTAAAGGTTTCTACCCATTATGGTGGTCTATGTGTATTTTTTCCCATATTAGTAATGGATGGTATGCAAGCTGCTGGTTTTACAAAAAAATAACTATTCCTCATTCTTTTCACCAGGCTCTACAAGCTCTGACACTGACCCACAGCAAGACACCATTCTTCATTGTTTTGTGCATGGCTTTTCAAGAATGAAGGAATTCCAAGTCAGGTAATGACAGCGATTCACACTTCCACTTTGACTCTAAGTCAAAGCATCCAGAATCACTTGGATCATGAGACAGTTCCATGATTGGAAATTAATCTTATTTATTTATTCATGGAGTGAAAGTGCTTTGGCCTTTAAAACACCAGTTCTCTCTCATCACATTATTACAGAATTTTCTAATTACCACTCTAATCACACTACCTAATATTGTAAAGTGCTTTGGAGTGTGCAGAGAAGTTGCTGCACATTAAGAACCAAATTAGCAGATTTGGAGAGGAAAGAAGTCTCTGTGTGTATCCTTCCCATACCCCTGTGGAAGGAAGAGTTTGTTTTTCACCCTTGTGCTGACACTACAACTCTGGAAGTCCAAGAGGCATGGTCAGGAGAACAAAGAAGTTGCAGAAGGCAAAGGCAGAGATGGCAAGAAGGAAGAGCCATCCACTGTAGGAGAAGAGAAGGTTCAAGACCATCTAAACAGCCTGAAAATGCACAGGTTCATGGGACCTGATGAGATCCATTCACAGCTCCTGAGTGAAATGGTGAAGTCGCAAAGCCACTTTCCATCGTATTTGAGAAGTGGCAGTCTGGTGATGTTCCAAATGACTGAAGAGAGGAAACACAGCCTCCATTTTCATAAAGGGGAAAAAGGAAGATCCAATGAACTACAGGCCAGTCTGCTCCAAATGCTTCCATCTCCTACCAGGAACTGCTCTGCAAGCAGCAGTTTCCATATTGACTGGATGCATTCAACCAAACAGCTCTCTGCAGATCACCAGTCAAGGCTCCACAGACCTCAGCCATCTGTCCCCTTCAACCTTCTCCTACACTATCAATAATTGTGCCAGGTAAGCCAGAACTAAGGCAAGGGTCAAGACTATTACAAATATTTTCAATATGGACTGTTCCTTACATAGAGATGAATTTAAATCCTTATAGAAAAGTCCATTACATCTTACTTAACAAATTGAAAACAACTATTCCTCAAATGCAAATTCAGTGTGCTCAGGTGAAGTTTCACCCAGCTAGTGTCTGCTAGCCTTATAGATTTAAAAATAATATTTTTCTTCAAAAAAACTCCCTTTGGAGATCATGTGACATCTACCTATGCCCCTCTTGTTGCCACAGGTAAATGAAGTCTTGCTGTTTCAACTGGATGAGCAATAATTTTTATAAGAGTAATATCTAACTGAGGAACTTTGTGTAATTACCAGCTACAGTAACATACAGCTCTGCAGGTCATTTTCCCTTGTGTACGAGTTCTTCCCCAACTCCAGTTCACTAAACTGAAAATAGGCATTCATCTATTTGTTCTTTTGCTCTCTTCTGAGTGTGCTCTTCAACAAATGAAAAAAAATATTTGAGAAGCAGTTCATTTACTTTGCTCTTTAGAGCCCCCATTATTCACTGTTTATGAGCATTCAGGTGACTACTAGGTATTCATGGAGATATTTGTGAATCCCATGAGTTCAATAGATTGTAGCATGAATGATGATTCATCTGAAAGTTTGCATAGCAACTGGATTAACCTCTACAGAAAAACCACTATTTATGACTGGTAATTCTTCATCTTAAAAATGCCCATCATGGAAAAAGCCAAATCAGTAATGGATGTGAGAAATAATCCTTTTTAAAAAAGAAATAATGTATTTAAACACCAACTGAATTTCAGGATGTTATTTCCTTTGCTTATACAGTCTTTGAAAATAATAGAAGAACTGAATTGTATCTGCCCTAAAAAGGTGGGGGTTGCGTTTTGTTCTTAGCTTCTTTCTTTCTTTTGGTGTTTGTTTGTTTTTTGTTTCTCTTTTATGTGGGTGAGAGGTTTGTTTTTTGTTTGTTTGAAGTAAACAAACTTCCTATTGCAGGAAGCTGAGAGCATAGCAAAGCAGTTGCTCTGTCTTTATCACACTGTTTTTTTAAAGCTTTACATTTTTGGTTGGACAGGTTTTTGTTTTTCTAATATTTCTGAAGTTCTTGGGTGCAGATGGAATATGGAACCGAAAGTCTATTGTTCTGTTTAGAAGATGCATGGTTCCCTGTAATTGCTGGCACTGGACTTAACCATCAACTGTTATCTTCCTACAATGCAAAAGTACATTTGCAGAAAATATGGCTTACATTTAAAATCATTATTTATCTGAGGCAAATAATCTGTCTAGCTCTGTTTTTCATATTCCATATCCCCTTCTCATAGAAATACCTTCAAAAATAAACATATCTAGCTATAAAAATAGATAAGCCTTACTGTCACATGGACAATACTGGTACATTCCATAGATAGCACTTTTATTTTGTAGCATTTTCAACCATGACTGTTAACAGCTACAATTTCTGCTGGTAACTTGTCAGTTTGGCATTTTTATTTCAAAGCCACATATGGTTCCCAAGTACAAAATAAACATTAATTATGTCTTTTCATGCCTTTTCATTATTTAATTCTCTAGTATTCTGTGGTGTTTGGGCATGTGTTTGTTTGTTTTACTATAACCAGAGTACAAACTAATCCCATTTCTGGAGGTCTGTTACCCACTAGAGTTGAGGGTTTGTGGCATTTTTTTGTGTTTGTGTTTGGAGGGTTTTTCTGTTGTTGTTTTGAGTGGGGTTTTCTGTCATTTTATTTTTTGTTTGTTTGCTTTGTTTTTAAACGCAAGCAATTGTAGCCTTACTCTGCAATACATTTGCAGTTAACTGAGTAATCTATACACACACAAATAAATATACACATAGAATCATAGAATTGTTTTGGTTGGAAAATACCTTTAAGAGCATCAAGTCCAACCACAATGTAGCATTGCCAAGTCCACCACTAAACCATGTGCCTAAATTTAGGTATCTCTTCAGATATTCAGATTCTTTTGACTTATTAATGCCAGAATTCCATGAAATGCAGTAGATGCCAAGTTAGCATAAGGCTATTAAAAAAATATATATATAAATAAATTTAAATTTTTAAATATACACTCATGTTAACTAATTGATGTTAATTAATACAGCAATAAAACAACGTCCCAAGAAGGTGCCATTATTATTTAAATCTGGTTAAGTCAAAGATGCAAACAAGAATATAATCAGTACTCAATTTTTCCACCTTTTTTTTCATTAGAATGTTTCTAATTTTTCTGACTTGATATCTCTGTCCTAATGACATGAGTGAAAAACAAAACAAAACAAACCATGCATGATTGTGGAGTAGAAATTGTTCTTCTGTAGAAAGATAATATGCAATGTTACTGAATACTACAGTGTGGTGCTGTTTTCACTTCACCCTTTTTAGTGTTCAGCTTTTTTAGGAAGCAGAGCTGATTTATTTTTTCTGCCTCACAGGAGCTGGTCAAGACAAACTTGGAATATAAATACAACTTCTGTGGTCTAGACAGTGCTTCACAACTTTCTTAGCCCATAATGCAATTCTGGCACTTGGTATTCTTCCTGGTATGTTGCCACCTCTTTTATTGCTTGTGAACCATAGTGGGTACAAGTGCCCTAGCAGAAAGGCCCTGGGCAGAGGATCAGCAGGCAGACTTTCTCAGGTGTACCATTACTTGGTGTGCAATCTCATGCAACTGAATTCTCTGTTTTTTGTCTCTGCTTTTTTCTTCTGGAAGCCTTTTAGACCACAGCATTTCTAAAACATCTATTTGCAGAATACCACCCTAATCTCTATGGGGACTAGAGCACAAAGGAAATCACATAACCAGGTATTATTGCTTTATGTGCAGCTCATTATTAATGTCAAGTGTGGCACTCATCATTTGCTCTGGTTTTGAACCATGATTATCCATTCCAATCACAGTGCTCACAGGAAATCTTTGTTAGCTCTATTGAAAAGGGTCTACAACTTTCTTTACATGACAAAATGGCATAGAGCAAGGGAGAGGAAAAAATGAAAAATGCTGTTTACAAAGACTCAGACAAGGCTACCATGCAACACTGTCCAAGTGACAGCATTGAGAACACAGGTCCTCTCCACACAAACTATCTTAAAGGGCCCTGTGTAATTCTCCAAGGAAATGGGAAAGTTCAGATCACTGTGGCAGCTTTCTAGCCCTAGTGCCAACAGATATGGTTCTCACCCAAAGATCAAGATCACTCACAAGGGGACACTTGGGTTTCCAAAGAGCTGACTAATTGAAGAGATCAAGCACTAAACTCTTGTGTGTTAAACTTGTTTTGCAAAAGTTGTAAATAATTTTCAGTCTAGCTTCTGCTAGCTGTTATAGAGGCAACAACTCTCAACCTCCCAGTCTTCTCCAAAGGAATATAAAATACTTTAGCAGAGCACCCTTGACTTTCAAGATCATATTGAATGAACTCAGGGACCAAAAACAATTACTTAAGGTCCAGCACTTCACAGCACTTCAGTGAAACAAGCAAAAGCACTGCTGGAGGACGTTAAGGATATACCCACAGTTCTGTGACATAAAAATAAGGAGAAAAGGAAGGAGCTACTGGTGATGTTGATGAGCTCTGAGAACCATGATTTTTCTGTTTACCCTTTCCTTTGTGTCTAAGGCTGTCTTGCACATTAAGTACCAACATGGATCCTGGCCAGCTTAAAAACCCAGTATCTATTGCAGGTTACACAAGTCAGAGGCATTATTTAAAGCATGTGCTTTTCTTCCCACTCATGCATTCTTTGCTTTTCTTTTCCAACAAAAGCCACACAGAGCCATTCCCTTCATTTCTGTTCTGCTTTCCCTCCCATCTCTTTGTGGCTGCTCTTTCCTCTTTACCCCCTCCAAATTATTTTCCACCAATATTACCATCCCTCTTTTTCATAAATATGCTTTGGCTCTTTACCTCTCAAAATCCTTCACTGTCTTCTTGTTCCTGTCCTCTCTATCTAGTCTCTCATAAAATACACTTTCTTCCCTTACAAATCCACCTTTGTAACTTTAGTCCTGTGACCTGCCCTGCTCCTGCTAGCAAGCAGCATGTCTCCAGGTTATCCAGGCTTCCTCTAGACCCCAGCTGGTGACATGCTGCTAATACACAGAGCTCCAGATTTATTGAGAGAAAAAAGCAAAGTTGAAGTAGTAAAATTGGAGAGAAGGGGGGACTAACACCAGTTCCAGAATGATCTCCAGGAAACCCTGGAAGGAGCCCTCATCACTGCCTTCCTAGAGAAATGAAGCAAGGCTTGTTAAATGAAATCTAGGTCTCCTAGCTCTAATTCATGGACCCTGAGATGAAAGTGTGATATATCAAGAGATTGATTAGATTTACACCACCTTAACATAAGTGACTTCCAGATCATAGTTCTGGAGAACCAAAGATCCACCTTGACAACATCACATATAAAGAGTAATGGACAGAGCTGAATCTGAAAAGTCACAACAAAATACTTCTTCTTATGTTATTCTCTAATATTCACTTATGTTAAGTCTTCAAGAATTTGTGTTTCAGTATCTTTCTTTTACAATGAAGAGTAATAATCACACCAAAAGGTGAAGTAATCTTCTACCACAATTTTTATCAATACCAGGTCAAAATTTTAGTCAGAGAAACCCCCATAAAAATATGCTCTTCTCTATAAGTAGCCAAGTCAATGAGAAGTGATCAGCATACATGTCACAACTAATACATTACAAAAGCATCAATTGTCTTTTAAAAAGTACATCCCATATACACTCGCAGCCAACACTTAACTACCACCCAGTAACAAGTTAAATATTTACTTCTCTAGTTTTCCATGAAGGTTCTATTTCCACCTGTCTGAATAAAGGACAAAACGTATGACAAGCTCTACACAAAATTGTTTTGGTTTTTTTTCAAGCTATTTGTTGTACGAAAAAAACAACAGAGCAATTTCTAACCAACAAAAACACCATGTAAACTGAGAAACACCTGTCTGAGAAAGAAAACCAGCCACTGACAATCTTCAGAAGTTTTTCCCATCTTCTTTCATCTTAGGGTGGATTCTCCCTAATTTGAGGAACTGATCCTGCGTGTGCAATTTATCTATAAAGTCACAGCTGTCTTATCATGTTGGAAACAATTAATTAACACTAGATTTATCTTAGGCCATTACAAAACTAGTTGGAGACATAACTGGAAAACAAGAGTTTGGGGGATTTTTTTGTTAGTTTCCTACATAGCATTAGAAATAGGTTATTATTACATTTTCTGTCAGTTTCTTTGCTAAATGTTTATTTCCCATACCTGCATGTAGAATAATTATGTCTCCAAATTTTTAAAAAGGCATCAAAACAAACCATAGGGCAGGGAGCGTGGGGGATAAGGTATTGGATAAAGAGGATACACTGCATATAACAAAGGAGGAATTCATGAATTTAAGTACTTACCCCTGGAATGAGGATGCTATTTACAGATGTTAGATTAAGGTCTTGATGCTTGATGATTTCCTCCTCCTTCTGCCTCAGCTTCCCAAGACACACACAGATACATGCAGCAACGATTAGACTCTTTCATATTCATCACCCCCAAAATACAGCCATCCATAAGACAGAACTTGTATTCTCCTACTTCCTACAGTACACAGCACATCTCACAGGAAAGTAATGCCTCCCCCTCTTTTCACTTCACATTTATCGCTGAAGATTTGCTTGGTTTTAATCCATTAAAAATGCGTATCACTCCAAATAACCTTGTATGTAACTGAGAAAACTGGTTTCAGCTGAGACTAAACTTGTCAAAGATCCAACAACAAGCTAAGCAATGCCCAGCCTGTGAGGCCAAACCGACAGACAGGAGATAGAAACATTAAATGAGGTATGAAGTACCTTAACTAGGTGTGAACCCTTAAGCAAATTATAGCAAGCTATTCCTTCAACAAATTAATAACAGCTGTGTTAACTCAGTCTTAGTTTATTTCTGCTCTAAATCCATGCAAATGATTTTTTTTCAGTCTGAAGAGTAAGCTACTCATCAAATACAGTAACAAAAATTAATGAATTTCAATTAACAGTTGCATTTTAAATCTCATTGAAATGTATGCCTTAGCCTGTCTTCATACCTAGCTCGTCTTTTTCTTTCTGTCCTTAATATTGTTCTGTCATTCCCTCATGTTCTCTGGGTTGTAGCTACAAAAATCAAATAATGAACTGACATAGGTAGCATGTAAAAAAGATGCAAGTAGCTAGATTCCTCAGTGATATGCAAAGACTGCCTACAGTCTCAATAACAAAGGGGAATCCTGCAATTCTAATAAACACTTCTACACCACTTGCATATACAGAATATTCTGGTTGATCTCCACTAAAAATCAAAATTATCAGTGTGTACTAAGTATATTTTATGTATTCCACATGAAAATTATGGGGGTATCTTGACAGAAGATTTTTTTTTTATTTTTATAAAAGCAAGACGAATTCAATATATCTGTTTGAACTCTGAATTAATGCGGTATTTTCTGCATTTATTTTTCATACACCCACATGAACTTTATTTTCAGTGTGTAAAATGTACACATCCACACAAAAAAATTGCTACAAAAGTTCAATCAATATTTTTTCTCAAATAACATGTCACCTGAGTGATAGTTTAAAATATCACTATTCATCGAGCTGAGATCTTTATTTAGGCACCTCTCCCAAGTCAACCAACTAGCATGAAAGTTGTCAAGAAATTAAAAGTGAAAATTATTATTAATTTCTAGCCTATTCATTTTCTAGCCTATATCTTACCTCTTCAAGTTTTAAACCATTTCTCCTTGTCCTCTCACTACACACCTGTGCAAAAAGCCCTACCCCAGCTTTCTTGTAGGCCACCTCTGATATTGCAAAGCTGTTATAAGGTCATCTTGGACCCTCATCTTCTCTAGGCTTGACAATGCCGATTTCCTCTGCCTGTCTTCATAGGGAAGGTGCTCCAGTCTCTTCTTCTTCAGGCTGAACAACCCCATCTCCCTCAGCCTTTCCTCATAGCAGAGGTGCTCCAGCCCCTGAATCATCTCTGTGGCCTCCTCTGGACTTGTTCCAACAGATCTGTGTCCTTCTTGTGGTGGGGACTCCAGAACTGGACACAGTACTCCAGGTGGGGTCTCACAAGAGCAGAATAGAGGGGGAGAATCACCTCCCTCGACCCGCTGTCTGTGCTTCTTTTGATGCAGCCCAGGACCTAGCTGACATTCTGGGATGCAAATGCACTTTATCATAGAATCATAGAATTGGCTGGGTTGGAAGGGACCTCAGAGATCATCAAGTCCAACCCTTGATCCATTACCGCTGCGGTTACCAGACCATGGCACTGAGTGCCACATCCAGTCTCTTTAAATGTCTCCAGGGACGGCGAATCCACTACTTGCCTGGGCAGCCCATTCCGACGTCTGATCACCCTCTCTGTAAAGAAATTCTTTCTAATATCTAACCTAAATCTCCCCTGGCACAACTTAAGACCATGCCCTCTTGTCTTGCTGATAGTTGCCTGGGAAAAGAGACCAACCCCCCCCTGGCTACACCCTCCTTTCAGGTAGTTGTAGAGAGCGATGAAGTCTCCCCTGAGCCTCCTCTTCTCCAGGCTGAACAGCCCCAGCTCCCTCAGCCTCTCCTCATAGGATCTGTGCTTGAGTCCCTTCACCAGCCTGGTTGCCCTCCTTTGGACCTGCTGCAGGACCTCAATCTCCTTCCTGAACTGAGGGGCCCAGAACTGGACACAGTACTCGAGGTGTGGCCTCACCAGCGCTGAGTACAGGGGAAGAATCACTTTCTTGGACCTGCTGCCACGCTGTTCCTGATACAGGCCAGGATGCCATTGGCCTTCTTGGCCACCTGGGCACACTGCTGGCTCATGTTCAGCTTCTTGTCGATCCAAACCCCCAGGTCCCTCTCTGTCTGGCTGCTCTCCAGCCACTCTGTGCCCAGCCTGGAGCTCCCCATGGGGTTGTTGTGGCCAAAGTGCAGGACCCGGCACTTGGCCACGTTGAACTTCATCCCGTTGGAATCAGCCCAACTCTCCAGTCTGTCCAGGTCCCTCTGCAGAGCCCTCCTGACTTCCAGCTGACCCACACTCCCCCCCAGCTTAGTGTCATCCGCAAATTTGCTGATGATGGACTCAATCCCCTCATCTAAATCATCAATAAAGATATTAAACAGAACTGGGCCCAATACTGATCCCTGGGGGACACCACTAGTGACCGGCCGCCAACTGGATGCAGCCCCGTTCAGCACCACTCTCTGGGCCCGGCCCTCCAGCCAGTTCCTAACCCAGCAGAGGGTGCTCCTGTCCAAGCTGGGGGCTGACAGCTTTTTCAGGAGAATGCTGTGGGAGACGGTGTCAAAGGCCTTGCTGAGGTTCAGGTAGACCACATCCAGCCTTCCCCTCATCCACCAGGCGGGTCACCCGATCATAAAAAGATATCAGGTTGGTCAGACAGGACCTGCCCTTCCTAAACCCGTGCTGGCTGGGTCTGACCTGTCCATCCTGCAGGTGCTGTGTGATTGCTCCCAGGATGATCTGCTCCATAACCCTGCCAGGCACTGATGTCAGGCTGACAGGTCTGGAGTTTTCTGGGTCCTCCTTCCGGCCCTTTTTGTGGATTGGTGTGACATTCACCAACTTCCAATTATCTGGGATGTCCCCAGATGATGGCTTTGATGGCTTCTGGGTCCACCATCACACCCAAGTGCTTCTTCTCAGGGCTGTGCACAGTGCTTTCTCCTCCCAACTTGTATTCATACATGGGATTGCCTCAACCCAGCTGCAGAACCTTGTACTTGGCCTTGTTGAACTTCATGCAGTTTGCACAAGCCCATTTCTGAAGCCTGTCATGGTCTCTCTGGATGGTATCCTTTCTCTCCAGTGTGTGGGTGAGATAGTTTACAAATTTTCATAGCAACATATATAAAACACTCTACTGTACAATCAAAAATCCTAAGAGGAACAATTCTGTGGAGATACAGTGAAAAAACAGCATCCTAATCTAGTTTTTCAGCAGGTGATAGAGTCCGTTTGGTTTTCTTGGAGCAACCTCAATAAACTAAGCTTTCTGTCTTTCCTTTCCTCCTAGAATATTTATGTCGCTATTTGAATACTTGGTATTGAGTCTATTATGCATTATGTAGGAGGGTTTCCAAAACCTTGAATAAGCCTTTATTCCTTTGGGTATTCAGAGGTTCTTCCTGTACAGCTCTGCAGAATGTTACTGGAGTGACATGAAGGTAGCTTAATATATCTTAAGTTGCAGAGATGGTTTTGCAATAGCGCATTCATGATTTCTATCTGAAATTCACCTGGATTCAAAATATGAGGGAGCAAACAAAAAAAGACTGCAGCATTTCCTGAACCAAAAATTTTGCAATTTCTGCAAGTTTATCCCAGTGTGTTTGGACACTGTATCCAATAAAAGAGCTACAGAACTACTTCAGTATTCATCCCTACTGGTATTTTACTAGAGTATGTCAACTTGTCTGTATTTTAGAAATAAGCTCATCCTTCAAAGTTTATTTTCCTCAAACATTACATGAAAATATTTACTTGGTGCAAATAAGCACAAGTTGAAGCTAAGTTCCAAAATTACTTATTGATGACTGCCAGGGACTATCTCCCATTGTGACAGGAAGAGTAATTCTAGACCGAATATACAGTTATCAGTGAGACACCAAATTTTCCAGCCACAAACTCCATGTCCCACTTTAATCTCTGTAAATTTTATTATTGCTCTAAATGGAAGCAGAGTTTGGTTAGCTTCCTGAGATCCATCCAGATGTGAAACATGGCCTGCTGTGTTAAATAACCTATGAAGCTATATTATGCAGTAAAAACAGCATGTGCTGTGCTCAAAGGATTTATTTAAAAGCTCAAAATGAAAAAAATCAGAAGAAATGAAAACAGCAATAAAAAATAATATAAAGATGTATGCATCTTAGTTGTAAAAACTTCAAAGATTTTGTGGTTCAAAAATCATAGCAAAAGATTTCTATTAGCACCTTCTATTGGTGTCTCAGGAAACATCATCCCAATACAGATAAATAAATATTGAACACTGTTCAAACATTGAAATAAATATTGTACAGCAGGGGATATTTTAGACCTAAAGCAGCTACATCCATCAGTCTTGGACCAACATTCTGTGGCCAAAGAGCTGCAAGATGTGACGTATGCTCCAACAGCTTTACAGGCAAGGAGACCTGGAGGGTTTCACAGCTACAGATGATGTCAAATTTAACACCACAGTGGGATGTGTATAGGTGTCCTGCACAACTGAGTCCCCGAAATATCTAGTGGTGAGATCTGCAATGGATGTTATTGCCTCCCTAACTCTTGCAGAGAGATCACCCACAACCACAGAGTCAGAGCAGCCCTATTGTGACTCGCATGAGGTTGTGTCTCCTGAATGCTTCTGAGAGATGAGCACAACCTGACTGCCAGGCTGCCCATTCCTGCACAGGTGTTTATAGAAAATGGGCTGCTTTGGAAACAAAGTATGATTTTTCAGAAAACAAAAATCAAAACATAACAACTTCAAACCTTTCACTCTCAAAAAAAAATGCCTTTGTGGAAAACATGTAGCTCTCATGCCTCTTGACCTGATTTTATTTTGTTGCTCAGATGTCACATTCAAATTTACTTCCTGTGATGTATCATAGTGTCCAAACCCACCATAATTAAAAAAAAAAAAAAATTCATTTAATTTAAAACTACATTTCCTATCCAAAAAGGGCCTGAATTATTTTTGAGATGCCTTCCAACTGAAACCACTCTACGATTCTACGACATTGCTCTTCAGATTACTGCAAGTCTCTAAAACAATGATGTACCATTTGTACTACTCATATTATGAAACACAGCAACATCATCCCACATTAATATCCCATTCAACACTCACACTGAGAGTTCATCACACACTTCAACAATTTGTCAATGATACAAAAGAAAGAAACAAGCATAGATTTATCACATAATGCCCTCCCAAGCACAATTAATTTCAGCTAGATGAAGATGTATAAGGAAGCATTTATTTTGACATTTTAAAATAATTATTCTCAAGCTTCCCAACATCAACTAGCCAGTGTTGGTTTGCACATGAATAGGGAGCTAAAAGGTTATGCAAAAATTAGAGCAAAACTAAGTCCCCCGTTACATTTTTAGAGGAAAACTACTTTAACAGACTAGTGTAATATTAGACAACACCTGGCTTGGCAAATTTCATCAACTATTCATAGTGCATTTTAAAAGGTATAGCTACGTGACTTTCATATGTTTACATGAGAAGATGAGAAACAAAGATAATAATTTTCTCATTCATTTCTTTCAGTTTTCAAAGTGGTAACAGAAAAAAAATCTGTACTTGCAATTGATAGGCAAATAAAACAGATACATAATGTCCAGCAGAGTTTCAAACAATCCTGTGATTTGAGCTCCTGGTTATTTCAGAGCATATAGAAGCAGCTTTGATAAACAGGAGTTCCAATGAACTTTCTGGTCAGGCACATTTTTGTTTTTTAATTTTTCCACAAAATGCCATTTAATAAATAACTATGAGGTTGTCTTAAAAATACTGTTTCCTATTCCAATTAGGACAACACTGTCATTTCAAAGGAAGGTTAGAAAGGACTGTCAGAATTGCACTAAAACCCCTAAATAAAGGATTAGTTTTCTTTTTGTTTGTTTTGGGTTTGGGTTTTTTGTTGTTTTGTTTTTTGTTTTTTTTTTATGTAGTTGTTTTGGTTTGGGTTTGTTTGTTTTGGTGTTTGTTTTTTTTTGAGGGGGGAGCAAGGGCCAAAATAAGTAATTATTATTCAACATCAGCAACATTTCTATTTAGTTTGACATTTTCTATTCTTGTTTCTTCCTTTTCGAGGAATAATTATCCCTACATTCTGGTACAACTTCAACAAGTCCAAAACGATTTTCAGAAAACAGAAAGCTAATTTCAGTAGGTTTTTCCTTAGTGCTTTCATCACTTGCCCAATTGGCATGTGTATGACCCCTTGTACTCCCAACAGCCCTAAGGAGAACCTGGATTTCAAGGCATGCAATTTGACCTTCTTCCTTCACTTTATCTGAATTATGATGTATGACTGTGTTAAACAAAACATCCACAAAGCAAAAGTCTGATGGAGAGGCTCAAGGAGAGGCCTTGTTCCTTTTTTGCAATGACTCCAAGGGAAGTAGAATGGGGCAAAAATGAATATTTTTTTTTCTAATTGTCAAAGTAGCACAGACAGGGAAAATGAAGTCCTCCTATCACCAGTTTACATATGCTCTGCACCATACTGTTCTACATATATTTAGTAATCAATCCAGATTTTAACAGTTTTGGCTGAAGGATACTTCAAATTTTGTGGGTAACAGGCTAATGAGGAAAGATCTGTGTACAATTTAGATATTGACATTCTTTTAGTACTAACTGGTTCCATGTAGTATAGCATATATTCCAAAAAGTGTTCAGCATTTCCTCAAAAAAGGAGGTGTTAAAAATGGCCACAATAAAAGAATAAGGAACTAGTTATGGGTTATAACTATCTAGTTGATCCACTTGGCTAAAATTACAATAGCTATGAACACAACAAAGGTTGTGTTCAACCTTTGTGATCACTATACAACATTATGAAATTATTTTCCCAGTAGCACAAAATTATGAAAATCACCTTGGAGGAAATTTTTTATGGCACCTATGCTCCACTTTACCCAAACTCTGTTTCTCCTTTGTCTGGCATGTGTTGGCAGTAATGTGTCCTAGGAAACAAGGCATTCCACTGGGGTGCAGTGATTTTGTATTCTGGTAACAGGGATCTGCTGCACTGTCCTTCACAAGTCAGTATGCCACTGCTCCACTTTCTGATTCTTTCACCTTAACAGTGACACATGTTTGGGCCTAAGAAAGTATATAGTCCTGTATTTCTATTTTCCAAATGTTTCCAACTCTGACTTGATTTGAGGATTTTAGATGTTAATGAAATATAAATGATAATTCAAACACTGAGCTTTAAATGTTTCCTAAAAACATAAATGAAGAATGCATTGGAAATTATTCAGGATTCATTTGTCTTACAAGATTTTTTTAATCTCTTGCACAGAACTTACATTTTTAGATGAGAATACTTTGAGGTCAGGGCAAGAATTCTTCTTTCAGAAACAACTCAGATGAAAGTAATTTACTTGAGAGGCTTAATCAGCTATCTTTTTGAATGCATCCAACTTTGCAGCAAAGAAGCATTTCAGTGATGGAGTATGGCAAAAACATACTGAAAAGGTTCCTTTCAATTATAGCATTTTAATTGGATGGAACAAATTTGTCTTTTGCAGACTTTGGATTGCTAGCTAGAAATACATTAACTTTTTTGTCACATCATGCTAATGTGTTTGTCAACCACCTGATGACTCATAATAATATGAGATAATATAAACTTCTCTGAATTGTCATACCTTTGCTGAAGTTATTGGTTATCCTTTCAACACTAAAAATACCCAGAGGATTGATTTACAGCATGGAGGATATCAGGGTCCTCAGTCAGGCCCTGAGTACTTTAGGCTGTACAGCAGCAGCTGATACAAGGGGGTTTTTATGCACTATTCAAGCAATCTCTGTTTGTCCTGCACTAGGTACAATACTCTTCTCCAGACAAAGATTAGAATTACAATTGGAACCAGATCTTCATCCTCTTACCACCATATTCCACGTTCCACTAAAATCAGTAGTATTTTGGACTCAGTGAAGAAGGCAGAACTTGGTCTGCCATATGTGTGAGGTCCACTAAAAGTTCATACTTTGGAATTAAATGCAGATTATTTTAAAAGCCAGGAGCTGGCATATGTTCATAATAGTCTATGTTTTTTCTCTGTTAATGGCTAGGCTATTCCAAAGCTTTTATGTCTGCCAATGTTATTTGCATATGGCTTTAGGCATGTATATATAAATGCATACCTAGAAAGATAGATAAAAACTTAGATAGCTTGAAAGTTTTGGCAGAGCATAAAAATGAGCAGTGAATGCTCCAGAATTTTAATGCAAGCCAAGGTTTTAGAGAACTTAGAACCGAGATCTATGTATTATAACAGTGTAAACAGACAACTTTATGTGCAGCATCTATTTGCAACCCTGTATCAGACTAAAACATGCAGATTAAGACTGTCTAGAGTACAGTATAGTAAGAGACTAATAAAGAAAATATAAAGAAATGTTGAAAAACAAAATGAAGTGAGAGGACAGAGGACAGAAGAGAGTGGGAGAGGACTTTGGGCAAAACTAATATTTAATAAAAGTAAGGAAGAACCAAATTCAAGTGGAAAATGTAAAATATTACAGTTAAAAAATACAGGAAACAAATTAAGGTATGCTATAGGTACATGGCTGATTGAACAGACTTCATCAGTTCAAAATACTAGTAATGGGTAAAGAAAAAAATATCAGGATATAAATACAGGACCATAAAGGCAAATTAGGAAACATACCTGAACAACTGCATTTCTAGAGAATAGAAGTTAACCAGGAGGTGCATGTCAGAACACTGTAGCTAAGTTCAGCAGAGTTATCTGGAGGTTAAATCAGGTTTGGTAACAGAAATGAAGTGGAGAAGACCATTGTGTGATTATAGTGGAAACTAAACAACCTGAGGAAATACATCTAGTAACTAATAACCTATTAGTCCCTTCTGAAGGACATAGTGGACATTTTGATAAAATCTTCCTAATGGTGTAGGGAGAGGAAAATGTGATATGAGAAGGGAAGTTCTCAAATAATAAAACTGTCAGGGATAAGACATATTACCCAAAGCAATATCTAGATAGACATTCAATTGATTGCAAATCACCTACAGTATTTAAATGTATTATTGTAGACTAAACCTTCAGTTAAAGAAAAGAAAGCGCCAGATAGATACAAATCTGCAACAACAGATGAGATTCAGACACGAAATATAAAGATGTAATACCTACTCCATAGTCACAACAAAAATCAATCAATGGCATTTATTTCTCTACAGACTCAGTAGACTTTCACTAATTATTTCATGGAATGTATGGAACAAATTTTGAGAAATTCCTGGGCTGACAGGCAATTACAAAAAATGTTAACATAACAATGATTATATGAAAAGATAGGAAATAATATATGTGTATATATATAGGGCAACTACAACTGCCAGCAGAAGTGCCTTATATCAGGTATGTCAACAATCAAGAAAAACTAAAAGCACACAATGAGCCCTCACTGCTGCTATCCAAAATCTATTCCTTAAACATTTAACACTGATGCAGAACAAGAAATCTGAGTGATGAGAAATAAAAAAAAAAAAAGTCTGAACATCAAGTGCCTTGGCAACAACAACAACAACAAAAAAGAATAAAATTAATGGAATAAGCAATGAAATTAAGGCCAGAGTAGGAAATAACAGATAAACCTTTGTAATGTTAAGTCTAGCTAGACAAAAAGAAACCCTTTGGTTACTGAAGTCTGCATATTCAATAAAATATAGACAGATTCAGTATGCAGAACTGGAAACTGGGAACTTAATGAGATCCATCAAGCAGATTGTTGTGAACTGCTGCTTTAAAGAAATTCTCAGTATCTTTTTGTAAGGCAAATGCAAAAAAAAAAAAAAGCCAAAAAAAAAAAAACAAAAAAACAACCAACATTCGGGATCAGAAATAACTGATAAAAAATGCAGTATATGTAATACTTGGGGTACACTAATAACAAGAAAGGAAAAATGAGGAAAGTTGAAGTGGAAATAATACATTTTGAAGATCTAAAATAGAGACTTCTTAGAAAACAAGTAACATGACAGAGACGACTCTGAAAGACAGATAAAGAAGAACAACAGTAGCAACTTCACTCCCAATTGATTGTAGAAGACTAAATAGACAAATAAATATAATCTTCTGCTGCATTTTTAGGCACACCTTGTGGTCAGTGTTTTGAACACATTTAAAGTTCCTTCTGTATCCCACAACAGGACCTGATGACTGCATAAGCCACCTCAAAAACATACTTCTGCTGTCTGGTTAAAAACATAAAAAGAATCAATAGGAAACAATGCCTTCCTGGACGTGATAAATAAACAAATTTAAAAGACAACAAAGTCAGGCAAAAAGGAAAAGTTGTCTGTAAGGCTACCTAAGGTAGGACAGAAGAAGAGGTTTTAACATGCTGCACTCCAAGGGCCATAACAAAGATAAAAAATGTGCTTTGCAGTAGGCATACACTAACTTCCCAAAAGAAGCTTTGCCCCTGAGATAACACAAAGATTTCAGAATGAATCTTAATTATGAATGACTCCATGGACCAGAATGCATCACATTATGTTATGCTACATGTTATGTGCATTTGAGACAAGAGGCATGTCTCAAAGGGCAAACATTTGTCAATTTTTGCAGTAAAGCCTTAATGTTCTTACACTGGCAAAAGCACCGTTATTTTGATTTTTTTTCTCACCTTATGGAAATATACAGCGTATTCCAGAGAGTTCTCCAAACAAACCACTTGACAATATTCATTATAAAATCTGAAACTTTTAATAAATACTTATGTTTATTTTTTCATAAAAGCACTGAAGCACCAAACTGTATAGATCACCAAATTAAGGGAGAAAAATAACCTTCATTCAAATCTGGATGCAATTTTACAACAAAATTAAAAATTTTGAGAATTAATTTAAAAAAAAATTAAAAAGTTATGTATTTAAGTGTTGTAATTAAAAAACCCACATTCATCTTAAAGCCTGTGGATTATTTTTGGGTTGCTCTCATTCTTATCAAAGAGATACACAATATTGTCTAAGAGCAACAAAGCAGGGTAAATCCATTATATCTTAATACTAGAGGACAGGAACCACTGTGTTGAAGTTTGTCTGGTTTATTTGGAGGGGGTGCAGAATAGAACCTACTAAGATGATTAAGGGAGTGGAACATCTCCCTTATGAGGAAAGGCTGAGGGAGCTGGGTCTCTTTAGTTTGGAGAAAAGGAGACTGAGGGGTGACCTCATCAATGTTTTCAAATATGTAAGGGGTGAGTGTCAGGGAGATGGAGTTAGGCTTTTCTCAGTGGTGACCAGTGATAGAACAAGGGGTAATGGGTGTAAATTGGAGCATAGGAGGTTCAAGTTGAATATCCGAAAAAATTTTTTTACTGGAAGAGTGACAGAGCCCTGGAACAGGCTGCCCAGGGGGGTTGTGGAGTCTCCTTCACTGGAGACATTCAAAACCCGCCTGGACACGTTCCTGTGTGATGTGCTCTAGGTGGCCCTGCTCTGGCAGGGGGGGTTGGACTAGATGATCTTTCGAGGTCCCTTCCAACCCCTAGGATTCTATGATTCTATGATTCTTTGTTTCTAAAAATAAATCACAAACAAAAAAGTTCACCACCTCAAAACCCCTAACCACACACACACATTCTTCAAACTCAGAAAATTTTAAAAAGTCTAGCAATTAACAATTGGTACATTTCTGCCAGCTGATATTAAAGCAAATTATTCCTTATGTAGTGAGCTTGCTGATTCACTGAGCAGTTTTATAATTTTTTATCACTAACAAATTCCCTTTAGGAGGCTCAATCTATTTAATAAACTGAAAAACTTAACCCAAACTTCCTGCACAGCAAGAACAGAAGCGTAGGCAGAAACAATCCAAAATAATAACCTTACATGTTGCAACATTTTTGCCCCTTGCTTCTGCAGGGAAATATTTATGATCTCACAGCCCAGTTGTCAGTAGTGAGCCAACAAATCTGTCTGGCCCATAAAAGAACTACCTCAGTACTGCAAAGACTCTCTGGAATGCCTCAATTTAAGTAAAGCTTCATTTTAATAACCTAAGTAACATATATTTCAGTATCAAAAAGAGTGGTAAAAATAACTGGCTAGCATCCCCTGGCCACTAACTCTCTACACTCTGGCAGCACGACTGTATAAGAATTCAATCTGATGCTTTATTTTCATGATCTTCCTTTGAGTAAGCAGTGTCTGCACCCAGTGTATTTATGATTTCAGTTTTTTCTTCTGTTCCACTTCCCTAGACATGGTGTGGACACATTTCAGTTATTCTGTCATCTTTTAACAGATACCCTATGTCCCCTGTTCTATTTGTTTTCAAATTAAGTTCCTGTTCATTCTAGCAAAGGGTGAGCTCATGATATATGATTACTTAACCTGAACATGCCATCAGCTTCAACTGCTTGAAAAGCTATTTCAGAGGGGAAGGGAGACCAATGTGACACTGGGATTCCAGTTCACTGGAGATCAGGATGATAGCAGCAATACCAACACTATGCTTTCCTGTAATAATTTCTTATTACTGCCAGGGTTATTGATGCATGCAAAACAAAAATAAAAGGAGGATGAATTAATATCACTGGGGGCTTGCACAACTGCAAGCAGATTCAACCTGCTAGTCTTAAACAGGTATTTGTCAGACATCACATAGCAGAAAAGCACTCAGAAAGTGTGTTTGCTGCCATTGCCAGCACTGATTTTTCAATTGTTGAAAAAGCAAGCAGAGAGTTGGCTAGTTTTTAACACTGCTGAAAGCAATACTATTTCTTCCTTCCCTTTCTCAATGTCCACCGGCAGCTTAATTTCATCTTGGGAGTTCTGTAATTCCCACACTGCCCAAACCAAGCTTGAGAAGAAGCCGGAGCCGCACCGGAGCCCTCCCGCAGCGGGGCCCCACCAAGGCTGCTCCCAGGAGCAGGGGCAGATGCCCAGTCTGTGGGAACCTCTCCTTGCCCTCACCACCTCCTACTGCTTCTACACAAGAACTCCAGCTCTTTGCAGCAGGCTGGGTGGGAAGTGAGCAGAGGCAGAGTTAGTCTCCTCAGTAAGCAACCAGGACACACAATGGATAAAACCAGCAAGCCCAGCAATGAGCATCTCAACCAGGGTCATGAAGGGAGACTGTGCTATAATAAGCTGCACTGATAACAACTGGATAGCAAAAACTCCATGATAGGTTTCCCTAGTACTTAAATTTAACTGTTCCCTCAGTTCCAATATTTTTTTTTTAAAGTGCATACCTTATTATTTTATTATTTTGTTTTTCTTATCTTTTTCACCACATCATTATGTGGCTTCTGACATACATCGCAAAACCAAAAGGTTCTTTCTGATTTCATGAATAGCAAGAGGAATGTTTTCCTAAGCATTTAGTAATCACACTAAGACAGTTCCACTCATAGTTATACAAATTCAGGATAAGAAAATAATCTAAATGCAAAGCATATCTAGTAGTATATTATCAAAAAGACATAATAGTGGGACAGCATATGTGTGGTATATATATTTAGTATTTATGATAGAATTTAGCACATATAAACTATAAGGAAGTTCCAGATGCATCTAATAAATATGAATGAGGAAGGTTTCATAGCCCCAGAGTTTCATATGATGTTATCTTACAGGTTTCTGGTTGAAAACATAGAATGAAACTCACTTCACCTTGTTTAATTGGAACTGGATCCTCTAAATCTTCTATACCTTCATTAATCAACTGGTCTGAAACAAGCCTCTATGTGCAGTTCAAGTTTACAGTGGAAAACTTCTGAAAGCAACCAGAAAGTCAATTAACAGCTGAGAGAGAAAATGAAATCAAAGTACTAACAAATTAGGACATACAGTATTCCTGCAACTTAAGAAAAAAAAAATTATGATATAACTTTATATTTGTGATCAGCTGACATTTATGCATGGGGAAAAAAAACAACAACTCTACATAAAAAAGAAAACAAAACAACACAATAGTCTTTTCTAAATAATAAGCATTCTAGGAAAAAAATTACAGTATTTTCAGCAGTAGATTCTGCAACTGTAGCTGTTCTGCTGTAGAAACGCCTCTTAATGAACACATTTTGAGCTTGAGTTTTGTTTGTAAATTCTCACTTTAATTTTTTAGTATTAAAAAGGTCAATACAAAACATGATCATCCTCAGATGACAACTAGACCTTAGAAGATTAACAGGTGAATGTTGCTTAGAACATGAAATAGCTCTCTTGGCAATGTGGTTTATTATTGCACAAACATTTTATTGAAGGGTAACTCATAGTCCTACTTATAGTAGGAAAAAATCTCTGTTGAAACAACAGCACTTTTGTCATGGTATTTTTTTTAATCCTTTGGGATTTTTTTAACTTTTTCAGAAGTAAAAATTTAGGTTTTTCATTGGCACCAATATTCACCCAAAGAAAAAAATATTTACAAATGAACAGTCTTTAGAATTCTGTTCATTAATTTTCACTGTATAAATTTTGATTGTATTCTCTGCTCTGTCAAAAATAAAGTGCTCTGTAATGAACTACATTGACCAAACTCAGACTTCAGAGAATCTCCTTGAGCATGTTTTCTCCACAGCTGTGGCATATTGTAGTCATTTCACCTGCACAGACAATACCAGAATTCAGAATATATTGCAAAATGTTTAGCTGGGTGAATTTTAATGTTCTTTGGACATATGTATTTAAGCAAACCACCCATAGAGCAGACAACTGCAGCACATCCTCTACCTGGCATTTACCTTCTAAGAACAATGACAGTTTTACATTATTTTCATAACTGAAATAAAGCCAGATGTACTCTGATGATTCTTAGCAGCTCTAACCACTGCTTTGACTGAATGCCATTTGTCAAATATCGAGAGCATTCCTGACATTCACACTTACTTAAAGGGAAAACTATTTTCCCATCCCCCTCCTCTTGTCACTTTTCAGGCTGTGTAGTAGGTTAGATTGCTTGATAAAATGTCAGGATCCTTCAGAGGCTCTTCAGAGGTTTGTTTCTGCTGGCTAGAAGTTAGTGTGAAAGTGACAGAATCCTAAACCCTGAAACACTGAACTTTTTTGTTTAAGATGCACAAAATACTTGCACTGCTTATTTCAAGTCATCTCTATGATGCTGGTTTTCAAGTAAACAGTGTTCAGTGTAAAGCAGCAAATGAACACATAGATGAAAACTGTCTAATTGAAACAAATATTTCCCCAAAACTCTTTCTGTTTTTATAACACTTTTGCAAAGCTATGCATCAATTTTTAATTCCATATCCTTTAACTACCCTCATGTTCATGAAAGGTGAAACTTGAGAAAGTGGAACATGACCTTCTCCAGTCACTGGCTTCTTTCTTTCTTTTTAATAGGAAAAAAAAAAAAAAAAAAAAAAAAAAAGACAAACTTTCTCTGAATAGTTTTAACTTCTAGATTAGTACTTCTCTATGGAAATGAACTCTTTGAACACTTAATCTGGAGCAACAGTAGAAAAAACATTGAATGACTATCTGAGCTTTTTGTTTCATCTCATCTGGAAACTTTACGCTGTCAGCCACCTTTTTGATTCCACTGGGAGGCACCAAGAGTATGATCAGGGTAATATTTCCAGCCATGCCTGCTTCAGATTGAGAGTGTGTTCTTCAGAAGTCTTCACTGCTGTCAGCAATTAGTCCTCACCACAACACTATAGGGGCTACTTTTGAAGCCTCTTTCACCCCGCAGCTGATGCTCTCTGGAACTAAAGGCACAACTAGTGTTGTTAGCAAAAGAACTTTAAATTAATTTTATCCACGAGGAAAGCACTTCTAGAAGAAACCACTAAGATTCTCTTGATAGGTAAGGCACAGAAGGAACAGGGTTTGACATTCATGGTACCGTGCCCTCAGAGGCAGTCAGGTACCTTAACTGCTTGTTTTGAATGAGTAAACGACAATTGCAGCCACCATGGAATAATGGCACAGCAAAATCATGAACCTGCTAGCACAGATTATTGCACAGAGCATGAATGCCATGGTAAGCTATGCTCATGAGAAACTTGCAGACCTTCACAGAGCCTCGCTTTCCCTGTCAGTCCTTAGATGCCTCACATATGAAGTCTAACTAAAAATGAACACGCTGCATATTAAAAATATGTGCATACTGCAGCTGCATCCCATTCTTCCGAGTTAGCTCAGGGTAGTTCTCTTTAGCTAATTAGCTCTCCAAAAGCCTATGAAGTTCAGGAATAGTCAGGTGATATTGTTGATAACACACCAATTATGATGTAAATTACAAAGACATGAGGTTAGAAACTGGAAAGAAATGGACTTACTTTGTTCTTATTAGAATGGGTTATTATCAAAGAGCTGACTTAAATATGATAGATTGCATTTCACTTCCTATCAGTCTTCTGAGATGAGCATCTTATCTTGAGATATAATGTCAGGGATGTTAATTGCTGTGAAGTGCAGAAGCATAGATGTTCAGATAGGAACACTGCACATTCTGATTCATGAGTATGAAAGCAGAGACTAAAGCAAGTGAGAAATGAATGAACTACAGCTATATGCAGGTAAATTTTATATTGATGCGAGAATCTGCACAGAACATGAAATTCACAAGGTCTAGCAGATAAAGGCTCGTATGATGGTTTCTTACTGTCTTTGTCATAGCTTGTTTTTGAACTCTCTTTAGAAACACAAGTCCTGAAACAATGACTCATACCCCTGCTGGAAAACACATTGCTCCCTAACACATTTTTTTCTGTTTCTCAGTACTGATTCTGCTAGAATTGTGGGCAAACAGTATCAAACATATTTACTCGACATGGCTGATCTAAGAGCAGAAAAACAGACTGTGCAATGAAATACTGCAGTAGTTGTACAAACACAACCAATTTGTCATCCTTTTACACTGAAATTCTTCCCTTCAAAATACTTGGAAGTAAAGGTTTGGTTTTCTTTTGTATTTTCGTCCTTTTTTTTTTCTTCTTTTTTTTTTTCTTTTTTTCTTCTTTTTTTCTTCTTTTTTTCTTCTTTTTTTCTTCTTTTTTCTCTTTTCTCTAGTAACTTTTTCTGCAGGAGGAATCTGGACATGAAAGTTTTCTATACTGTTAGAATCTGAACTCCTTTCTTCCATGTCCAAAAATAGAAAGTGGTTTGTGCTTTAAAGTTATCATTACTGGAAAACACAACAGCCATAAAAAATTTAAAAGTGTTTTATTTTCATATCTACCATCTCTTTTATTACTACAAGTTACAATGTGGATTTACAGTTTTATTCTCTAATATCTCCACTCTATTCTCCTTCTCTAGATGTAATGGCACTTTCCTACATGCTACATAGATGTTTGCATGAAGATGTGCCTAATGGCAGCTAGAACTACATGCTTATTTGTTTTTGAGTTAAAAGGAGATCAATCACTTTTTATAGAATTCTGTATTCATGAATGTAAAAAAGGACAGATCTTCTACAGCCGCAGGTTGTTAATGCAGCTGAGGTGAGATAAAACATGCTCTCAAAGCCTTTTCATTAGAGCCTAATTTCCTCAGCTCCTCTTTCCCTACTGTTCACTGCCTCCTGGAAAACTAATGACATCTTACCTGAACTAGTACTGTGAACTTAAAGGAACAGGTGGCATTCATATGCAAGAAAAATCATACATTAACTTTTCTTTGTCAGAGTCACATTTGGTCATGTTTAGGATGTGATTTTTGATTTAAGTGCATTTTGATTTTAGGAATCTGATTGTTCATTCAAAAGGGAAAAAAACCTTTCATTCTTCTGGACATATAACTAAATCCACCAATATTTAAAACAAGAAGCTGATGAGAAGCTGATGTGCATGCCTTTCTATGTCGAAAGGAAACAAAAGCAACATAGTTATTCAAACTACAAGTAATAGGATTCCTAACGTGAAATCTCAAAAGTTTCATTGTAATTTCTCTTTTTATTTTTTAGTATAAAGTCACAATTCTACACAGAATTTCAAGAAGAAACTGAAGGTGGTCATAGAAACCACTTTGTCCCTCAAACTGGTCCAATTCTGTCAGAATAGACTACTCTTAGCAGGAGACCCAACCTGTACCGCTTGTAATGTCATTGCTTAGCAAGAATTGAAGAGTCAGAAACAAGGATAAAAAAGATGGAATCTATACCTCTGCATTTAATGTACCTTTGGGGGGCTAAGTAGTCCTGAACTCTGATCTCTGCTCAAGTCATGGCTTATGAACTTGCACTGAAGGGGCACACTGTGCCTAAAAATAAGTCAAATAAAACATGGAGAAAAAAAGCTTCCTCTTAATGCATTCTGTTCAAAATGCTGCTAGACTTAATTTTGTGTTACATTCACTCCTAATTAAATTTTTCATGAAAATGTTGTTTGTCTTAATTTACTAAATTGTTTTTAAACTATTATTCACATTAGGGAAAAAGTTTTGATGGTGGCAGTGAAAGAAATACTAGCTGGACTCCCTGTTGAGGAAAAGGTGGACGTAAAAAAGCAATAGATAATGTGTCTAGAGAGTTTTTGAACAATGAACAAAAACATTCATGGCTGCTTAAAATATTTCTGGCTTCTTTTAATAAATATTAACTGAAGTGTCAAGAAACATATATGGCCTATCTGAGGAAAAAATGCTCAACTGCACATAATCCTATTGGTTCTTCTCTGAGAGGGAAATTTCCAGAAATTGAAAAAAAACCTACATAGTTATTGGAGTAGAGAATTATGACTGTTTTAATCTGATGCAATGATAGTGCCGTCCACAATACCCTTCCTTCATTTCCTTTGAGTCATGCAGGAACATCAAACTGAGATGATCTGCCTTCATGTGCAATTGTACTTGCAGAAATTCTACTTTTAATTCTACTGTAAGAAATTCTTATAGCAGAAATACTTTTTTAATCTGCCATTGCCCTGCCTGGAGCTCAGCATCCTCCATGTTCACCATGGTCTGACCTAAGGGTCGTTGTGTTAGCCTGCAGTCTCTCAAAGGAAAAGTGCTTAACCCACCTCCTTCTCAGTATCACCTCAGGAGTCTGATCTTTAGCTACTAAAAGGATGCCTTCAAATCACCACTTTCTCTGTAAATGAAGTGCATAGGCAGTGTTCTTTGGTTCAAAATTGGGTTCAATGTACAGATCAGAGTTCACTTGCACGTAAATCTCTACATGAGAAAAACACAACAGTGGGACATAGAATTAGGTTGTGTCATGGAAACTGTAGCATCACAGAGAGTCCAGAACTTATTAAATTATATTTATAAAGGAAATTTGAGGCCCATATTGTGAAGGATATTATGAGAAGCCTCTGAGGGTGGTAAAATAACAAGATCACTCTGGAGTACTATAATCTCTGTAGTTTTAATGCGTGGTAAAGATGTGGGGGAAACACAGTAGCTATAGCCTCATATTTATAATTAACCTAGCCTGTAAAATCCTTGGAAAAGTGTCAAGTAGGGTATTACTGTCTACTTTTCACAAATTAATTTGTCCAAAACAAGTGAGTTTTATTAAAACAAGACCATCGAACAATAACATCAGTTTTTATTAGATTTAATAAACATTGAACCTCATTAGAATAACCATTCAATGCTATTTTACTCAGTGTACAAATGGGGCCTGGGTGAATACAGTGAATTACCCTTCTGAACTAAGGCAGAAATTTAGAACTAGGAATAACTTCTATACTCAAAGCATAAGTTACTTTCAGTATTAATAGTGAGGTTATTTATCCAATCTATGAAACAGTTTCTAAGTGTGTTTTTACCTTTCTCTTTTTCATTTTCCCTACCTGGAGAAATACCTGATCTTATAAGCATTTCAAACCACTGATTTTATTTACTTAACTAAATGGTTAAATGTGCCCCCCAAACAATAATTTGCTATAACATTGGGTATGTCATTATAAGCTCTAGATGCTGGCATACCAACCTCTACTCTCTCTTTTATTTCCCATGAAGGAGAAAGGTCATAATCTCTCACTTTCATGATGATACCAAGAAAGACAACCCAGCAGAAGGGAAAAAAGAGGTGTTAGTGTCATCTCATCCCTAGTCCTTACACAAGCTGGATTTTGAAGGGGAGTGGTAAGGACTTTGAAATACAAAGCTGCATTACAAGACTCAGAGAAAGAGATGCACCATGGGGATCTAACTTAGAAGTTACCCCTGATACAAGCAGAGCAACGAACCAGTTTACCTCCAGACTGCCTGACTCCTGATTTCTATGGACAGTGCCTTAAAAAGCAAACAGCAAATTCAGAGCAAAAATCAAGCAGAGAAACTAGAAACCTCTAAAGTTAAAACTATTGTGAACTAGACAAAGAAAAGAAACCAGCAATCTACTTGCATGTTGGTGTGCAACCTGTTCATCACTGACACCAACTGCAAATCTACCAGTTACTACAGTGGTGTGGTTTGACAGCTGAAAAAGGAGCAGAACAGTCTTAAAGCAAATACTTGATCATAAACTGCTGGACACAGAGGTAAGGTAACCAGGCTTCTTGCTTTGGTGCTTAGCCCTCTGATTGTAGACTGAGAAAAGGCCATGCTGTACATGAATTGTTCTGTCTATGAGCCAGACAGCCTGAGCAATCACACCTTTCTGAAAATTCAAAAAAAAGGATCAAAACTATCCAAACAGAAATAAGATATTTTGGGGCAAATATTAAGAGATACAAGCTTCCAGATATGAATAATGAGCACTCAGGGAGCAGGGGTGGTTCAAGGTACATAAACCAGCACTCTGGCCTGGCTCAAAATTTTCAACATGGCACACAAGCTGACTTTTCAGAACAGATCCTCCTCCAAGGTCTCCAGCTTTCCCATCATCCAAGACACCTCCAGATACACAAACACCTGGGGTGTACAAGAAAGCTGCTGCCTGTGAGAGGCCAATAGTAGTTCAGAAAGTAAAGGGAAGGGGAATCATCCTCCAGTTCTACAAGGATGCAGTGGGACCCCACCAATTCATGGCCCTTCATGACTCTGCTGCACCTCCCTCCAGGCTTCTTGGTGTGGAGGATGTTTCCATGGTTGCAAGCATGGCAGGAAAATTAAAAGGCCTCTCACTTCATTACTGCTCCAACATCTACATATGTGCTAAGCATACGTGCTCCTATAGGATACAGATAGCTGGCTCTGTGCTCCATTGGGAGTAAATTTACAGAAAATAAAAATAATAATAATAATAATAAAAAAAATTATATCTCAGCTGTATTTACCAAAGGACCCAACATTTCAGTCAGTAGTACGGGAAACTTCGTGTTATACAAAACTGCATTATCTTAGCTCTGCTGACTGCACAGAACTGATTTTCAAGAATGTGCATAATTTGTTTGCTTTCTCTCTTGAATGCTATACAGCCCATATGAAAGGTGAAGCAAAACAATTATCTGAAGATGCACCATTGGATTTTGTACTACACATATCAGCCATCTCTTAGAGTCCCTTTTTCAATGCTACTGTTGACTTGTGCTTCATCAGTAATGATTTTGATGCAGTGCAGGAAACTGCTAGAAAGAGCTGATGAAAAGAGAGAATGAAAAGAGAGCATGAAAAGTACCCTGCACGACTCCTATACATGTACATATTACCAAGAAGCTTTATGGGTAGGTATTCAGCCTTAATAACCAAATAGCGTCATTTACAAATGAAACATTGAAAAGCAAATTTCTATAGAAATGAAAGTTCCTGTGTGAAGAGAAGCCCTCATAAATGAATATCAAGTAGTACATAAACTGCTGAGAGAGTACATTTTCCATGCATTTAACAACTTTCTTCTGTCCTCGTGCTTGCAGCTGATAGTCATTACGATAGCGTTAGAACTGCAGCAGATTTATCACATTTGCAATGTAAATTTATTACCATTCAAGTAATCCTAGCACCTGTGCCTTAACATTAATAGACAAGCCTTTACATTTGCAGCTTTTGCCTGTTGTTCATGGTTGAATGAATTCATAAGTGAAGCCAAAATGTAACTTTAAATCCACTCTTTCTAAAGTTTTGTCCTTAAAACTCCATGCAGGGGACTCTCTGCTACCAGAATGAAAAATAATGTTAGTTATGTAGATCAAAAATTGATCCAGAGAGATCAGCAGTCACATGAACAGTGTTTACATCACATAATTCACCGTATTCTACAGATGGTATCAGTTTTTATTGCCACTTAAAATACCAGCAAATGAAGAATTTAAACTATCTGCCTCCTTTGTGTGGAGCACAGCATGGTAAAGCCCGCTCTATATAACAGAGAATTTTGGGCTTAAAGTCTTTGAGAACCCTTATGATTCTTCAAAAATTGTCAAACACTGTAGGATTTATGAAGGCACCTATACAGCCAGATGTTTTTAAAACAGCCTCAGTGGAGAGCTAGCTAGAAAAAACAAAAGATCACTTGTCATGCCTGTACAAAGTTATCCTGATTTTTATTTCAACTTAAAGTCACTTTATTTTTATTTATATTTTAAAATATTTCCATATGTAAAGATTAAGAACTCTGCATATTATTAATGCGTAGTCATAACTACACAGGAAGGAAAGAAAAGAAGGAATATTCAAAACACTATTCAAAACACTGACCAGCTTTTTAACAAAAAACAAGGAGAGAGGGATTTTTTTCTTCTTTTTTGTGCCTTTTAAGAATACGATTATTTTGCTATAAAACCAGAAACCTTTGATTGTATTCATCTTCTTTATTAATTTCTTATTACAACCAAATATCTTAATCGTGAGTTTCACACAAACTAGTTCCTCTTATTTTACATAAAGCTTAATTTACATAAAACTTTATTGAAGAAGAAATTATTATTGCCTAGCTAGATTCTACATTTATGGAGGCAGGAGATGACTTTTTTGGCTAGTTGTGCAATCAGAAAATCAAGGCTTACAGTAATATAAGCTGACATAATGTATCAGAGACATAATCTACCTTGCATAATAATCTCAGAGGGATATACGGTGCTTTCCATTATTTTATGGGTTTAAAAAAATATTTTTAAGTAGTATTATTATAAACATTAAAAGTTTCTTCTTGAAAGCTGAAGTAATTTCAGATTTACCTTTGCCTGACTTTGCTTGATGTATACACTTGTTCTTATTGTCTAAATGTCTTTGTCTCTCATAATTGATAGCTTTGATCTTAAAAGAATCCATAAAAACATAAGGGCAATTACACCTTCAGGTATCGTTCTCACACCACTGAAAATACTATGACACAATGCTTACTAGAGCAGGTTCTAATTACCTATCCCACTACTGCAACAGAAAAATTACCTTACAAAAGGGTTTGAAGTCAACTTTATAGATGTTGTGAATTGGTATGCTAAATTATTTCCAGAAAATATAGCTCAGTTATAATTAGATTACCTTGGCATTAATAGAATAAAACCTTTAACAAGGCACAGCTCAAAATACCATGGGGTAGACTGCTTTTATGATTGCATCAAAATAAGACCTGGTAACAGTCTGAGAAGGATTATTTCTCCACAGACAAGCTAGTTGATTTCTGAGGTAGGAAAATAAAGATTCTGTCATTTTCCCATTTATCTTTATGGCTCTTAAATTCTATAATTATTTCAGGAAGAAATTAGATACATTATTTACTCTCATGCCATGAAGGCCAAATAAAAGCTAACGCAGATGACAAATTAATGCACCTCTTCTGTATATGTGATATGTAGCAGTGAAATGATATGTAAAGCTAGCTGAGAAATATCTTTATTCAATTTTTTTTATATTAATAGACTTTTTAAAAAATAAAACAATTAAACGGTAAAAAACTAGGGGGAGAAATTATAAAATGCCTTCCCTATTCCCTCACACTCTTTGTTAGTGTCACTCTTTTTATTATAAAGTCTGAGAGAAAATATAAGCCAGTCTCTCTAATATATTCATACTTTCCTGGTAAGTTCGAGAATGCTGATAAACCACAGCATGAAATATATTAAGATAATAATGAAAAAAATCAAATTATTTAAGGGAGTTTACAATAGCAAGTCACAATATTGATTTCATTTCTGCTCTAAAATGTAAAATTCAGCAAATGCACTTTTGTTTTACTTTAAAGTATTCACTGCTCCACTGTATTCTTTCTACAAATTCAAGGAACTTGAACAAAGGACCTAGAGATACTCACATTTTACCGAAAAAGAAACCAACTAAAATGACACTGAAACCATCTGCTTCTTATTCCTAAATGATCCAAAACAGAAAATAGGCCTGTGAAACAACAAAAAAAAAATCTGAAAGTTTCTGTAAGGAACTGCTGGGGCATTTACAAGACCTAGATGGGCAGAAAACCCTCCTTAGTGGCACAAAAAGCTGCAAATGATGAATATTGGCTTAAGGAACAATTCCCCAGCTTGATGATGGCATCTGCAGGGATCACCTTGCTAGGCTGGTCCCTTCAAATTGGCACAGCCTACAGAGGGACTGCAGTGTTGGTTGGGGTGATGGTGTCTATTTTTTACTGCAAAGAACTTGTCCTAGTTTTTGGTTTAAAGGAAAAAAAGAGCGAATTATTCTGGATTTTTTTCCTGCCTAGCTGCCGCACAGATTGACCTACCAGGCAGCAGGAACCACAGCAAGGCTGCTCTCTTACTCTGCACTATCCTCCAGGACAATCTTTTCTCTTTCGTTTTCCAGGTTTAGATCAGCTTCAGTTATCACTACTTCAGACTCATTTTTCTGATCATGATTTTCCAGCTAAGCATGAAGGGCAGCTAACTCTCACCAAGGCAGAGGAAAGCATATTTACAGTGATTTTAAGACTCTTAACTTTAGCCTACCCATGATCAGGATAATATCAAGGTTAAAACTTTGGAAACCAACTCTTATTTTTTTTCATCAGGAGTGCAAAACTAGTCATAAATTCTGCAAAAGTAAATAACCCACTCAAGTAATTTGCCAGCTATTGAATATCCTTGAGTATGTATGTAGTAGTACATACTGCAAGATGTCATACTGCATAGAGTCATGCAGAGATAGAGAATGATTAGACACAGATTTCTCCACAAGAAATCGTTAATGCCATCAAAAAATTGCCCTCTGGAAAGCACTGAAATCCCAGATGGCTTTCCAGTATAATTCTTTAAACCTTTTCTGCATATTGTATGCCAGCTTTTAATGGATATATTTAGTGAGAAGTTTGCTAGAGGGCTACTCTCTGGAGATATAGTGCTTTCAATTAATCATTGCAGTCCTCAGCAGTTCCTATTCTGGATATACCTGCAGCAGACCAGTACTTCTGCTACCTCCATTAGCTTTTGGAAACAACCTCATTAAAGTCTTTGGGAATTATGACGACCCACAAAACAAAAACAAAAACAAACAACAACAACAAACAAAACAAAAAAACAAGCAACAAACCAACAGAAAAACACAAATGAAAAACCTATGTATGTCTGTATATATAAATATATTATTGATGCATATAACATCTATGTATTAATACACACAAGCATTTTTGACCTGCTATAATTTGACTACCATTAGAGATTGTCTGTTATTTTCATATTTAAAACCTACTGAAGTGATCCCTTTTTCCCCATGAAACCCATTAGAAAATGTGGCTTCTACTGTTGTAAGACTAATAACAAAAGTGAAGGACTTGAAAATAATTACCTAGAAACCTTGAGAAAAACATAAAAATAAAGCTTTAAAACAGCATCTCATGAAATCTAAAGATCTTAACTGACAGGTGATGCTAACAGCTTTATAAAACTTTGTGTTGATTATACCATTCACTGAAGGTGGAAATCTTGATTCCAGGAAAGTAGACAGATGCTTTGACATAGATGTTAACAGACTCTTAACAAAACTGTTCCTCAGTCTGTTCCTAATATTATTAGTAAATAGTTTCCTAGCACATCCACAGGCTATCTTTCCTTATGGTATTTAGGGAAGAGTGTAATGATAGATAAGGAGGTTTATAATGACTGCTCTGGAAACAGGTCTATTTTATTACATTTGCCTATGCGTATTTCAATATAATTGAAGCTAAATGAGTAGATAGATTATCATGACATTTTATGATAATTTAAATTATATAAAACTATACAGGGCTTGGAATGAGAAGCATTTCATGCTTTAAAAGTAAAAATATACTAATTAATGCAATTAATAAAAAATTTATGTAGCGCAAGAGAGCTACATTCACTGTGCACTAAGGTGCCATTATAATAACCTCCTGCTGGAAAAAAATATCAAATACATATTTTTCTGTTGCCCCAGATGACACAGTTATCATTGATGATTTACAATTGTTATATAATAGATGGATTTCATTAATTTGCAGATGCCAAACGATCTTCATGTGGGACATTCAGAGAAACATTTTACCATTTTTAAGAGCATAAAAACAGCTAACAAGCAAAGGTCTCACTATGCTAATTATGCTTCTGAGAAAGTCTACAAATAACCACTTCAGGGGTTTTTTTAGGCTTAGATTGAGATGTGAGAGTCTGCAATACCCAGAAAGAAGCAGGGCAGGATCTTCTACTGACAGAAAACCTGTAAGTTACAACATCTTTCAAAAAATTTCCAGGTTTTTTTCCTGACAGAAAGAAAAAAAAAAAACCAACAAAAAACTCCAAACCACCAAACACACCCCTTCTACACTGCTCTGCTTACCTTTCTGCCCAGGGAGACACCTGGCAACATTTTGATGACCTCAAGAACTTTACACAGGTGAGAGTCACTTGGCTTCAACAGGAGCTTGGATTATGACTGGGATGGCCACTGCACACTGCCATGCAGAACCTCTTTGGAACAGTGAGGATGAAGAGGGCACAGATCTCCAGAAGGAGTGAGCACAGCAGCCTTGCACACCACAGCCACTGTCACCCCATTGTTCTGCAACATAGCTGGGAAATGTGGTTCATGATGAACAAATTTAAAGGTAATGGTTTTCCAGGTTACTGTCAGTACACCAGAATTGTGAAAGTGCCAGACTTCATTCTGGTGCAGATAGAAATATATACAGAGAGAGATACATATATATGTGCTTTCAAGATGATGGAAATTAAAAGTTTATCTTCAGGCCTAATGTTTTTAGTTTACTGTTTATCTGAACCAATGCCCTTAGATGCAGGCACTGCTAAGAAGTTTGCAAGCATTTCCAAGTACCACACTTACTTTTCTTTGCTGATAGTTTCATCATCAGTCAAATACTTTACTTTATCCCTCTCTTTTAAAATTCTTCAGCATCCTAATTCAAACTGACTGTAATAATTTGGAGTCCTTATATAAAGCACCAGGGTTTAAAATGACCCACCTCAGTTGGTGTTAACCTCAGTCTCCTTAGACTTTGGTTCAGTCCAGTAGCTGTTCTTGGCAGATGCTTCTGGCATAAATGAAATGTTATGAGGATGCTTTTAAGAAGCTTTGCCAAAGAGATTTCTAATGGAAACTTGACAGTAATTGAATACTTTGATAAATTACAAAATGCTTTAGCATCTACATAAACTATTTAGAGAATACTGTTGACCTTAGATTAGATCACTTATTGCTCAAAGCAAGTCTGTAACACCACTCAAAGCTAGGTATCTACCCACCTCTCTATTTGTTGCCTACTCAATACAGTTTTTTTGGATTAAGTGTTATTTTATCCCAGGGTGGATATTTGTGTTCTAAATGTATTTTGGCTATAAAAAATAAAATAAAATAAAAAAAAGAAGCGGTAAAACCAGCTTTGAACAACATGCAATGATTCACCTATAAATTCACATCAGTGGCATTCACAACTGCCTTTATTCCCCGAGTTGGATATTTAAAGATTCTACATTAAATATTTTAAGATACCTCAACCTAGGAACCACATTCTTGGTAAATTCTCATCCTTTTCCTAATGGAATCAAGTACCCAACATTTTTGTTAGGGAACTCACTGGTGTGTAAGACAAATACTTGGTTAAGAAAAAGAAAATATCTAGGGAAGATAATGAACTGAGTACACATCCCATGGTCAGCAGAATCAAGAATAAGTGAACAGAAAACTAGGAACACAAGAGAGTCACAAAAGGGTTCAAAACTGAAGCAAGATATTCCCCATTTTTAATACATCTGTCTTTTAGATTTAGATGTATTTAGCTTTTCCCGTGACATATTAGCAGTTAATGAGCAAACTGTAATGGATGTTGACTTACCTAAGACATCTGTGTCTCATACCTGGGGTATGAGAATCATAAAGTACTAAAAAACTCCGCATGTTACAAAACTGCTGCAAGTAATTTTTCCCTACTTCAGTTCCAGTTGATGCAAAAGCTACTTCTGGAAAGTATTCACAAGTGTCCTGAAACACACTATCCTTTCGTTCACTTAGTAAGGTAATTTTGACAAAACATGACCATGACCTCTTCATCCCAATTTCTTGCCACTACTCAAGTCCATTCAGTTTTCACCCCAGTGTCCCTCTGTAGTTTGTTACTATATCTATGTAATACTCCAGATAATATGAAAGGTGAGCCCTTAAAAACCATTATCTCTGAACCAAAAAAACCCAATTATTTCTTGGTCTGCATGCAAGAAAAGCAGGGTAATTTTTGGCAAGGTGTCTTTCACAGGCATTGTGTTTTGATGGCAATGATGGCAATGCTGGAATCCACTCCTCAGTTCCATCAGTTCTTTTCTTTTTCAATTCAAATGCCAAATTAGATGCTGGCTGCAAAGTAAGCTGTAAGGTGCTCCCAGGATGTATCTGACTACAAAATTCTGAACCAATTAATAGTCAAAATAGTGTTCCTGTGATTAGTGCATTGTTTATGTATTGTTCAGGAGAGCTGACAGCATGCAATTTTTCCTACTGGAAGAAGCTGCCATTATATCAGGTGCTTGGATTGATTTTAGGTTTTTGTGGGGTTTTTTGCCTGGCGTTTTTTTTCTTTGGTTTGCTTGGTTTTCTCTTTTTGTTTGTTTGTTTATTTGTTTTTTGCTTTGTTCTGTTTTGTTGGGGTTTTTTGTTTGTTTGGTGCAGTATAGTTTTATGCCCACTGTGTCCAGATGCCTGCCGATCCGCACTTTGCCTTGGAAATCAACTAGCAAAGAAAACAACAACTAGCCAGCCAAATGTCATCCACTGTACCCCATCCATTTTGAGCTTTTTGCTGCTCAGATGTGTGGATGATTTCCATCTGTTCCTATGCGAGATAAAGATTTAGATCTGCTGGCTCTTGGGAGCCTACTTTAAAAATCCAGCCTGTGCCAAGCCAGCTTGTCAGCAGACGTGGATGGAAGTGCTCCTAAACCTTATAACAAGCACAGGGGAAGCTGTCTGTTACAAACCAACAGGCCGCTCATTCCAATGGCTACTCATTTTCTGTATAAAAACTTAAGTACTTTGAATCTTGACTACCCAGTGTTATGTACAGGGTCAGGATGTTAGTGTTTGCCAGCTGGAGACCAGACTGTTGTGCCAACATAAGCAACTACAGGAGTTCCCCCATGTGCAGCACTGATGTTTGTGCTCACTCAATGTGAATATAGCTAAGACACAAACTCAGATCCCTACAGTGAAACAGCAGCAAATCTGCCTGAAAAACTAGAGAAGATTTTGCTAGTGCCTTAGAGAGAAGATGTTCCAGCAAGTTCCCTATAGCCCAAACTTGGGGGTCTTTTTTTTTTTTTTTTTCTTTTTTTCTGTCTAACATACATACAGTCCCTCTGGCTCAGTTAATCACATACAGGTTCCTGCCTTGAATGGAAATAAAATAAAAATATCTGTCAGTACTACTGTGAAAGGTATTCATTGCAACTTTCTACTTGTTAGGAGCTCCAGTTTTGGAGGTCTATTTTTAAAACTCATCATTCTTCTCCTTACTCAGGCCACGGCTCATAATGCAAAAGTATTCAGTGTCAACAGTTCAACCCTGTTCCTGTTCAGCTCTGTGCACCCTCTGCCACCTATTATTCTCTCAGCCTGCATCAAATAAAGAAATCAGATTGTGCACACAGGAACACACACAGACTCCTTATCTCTCTTCTTCTAACATAATTTTCATTTCACAGTACCATTCATAATGCAGCCAGGCAACCAGTTGATCCAGCAAAGCTAGGCAAGAATATCTTAAACTAACGTTACCACTGAATTATAATTTTTAAAGTACAACCTTTGACAAACCAGCAACCCCTGATTTGTAGTACCACAGAGCATCTTGATAGAAAGAGCTGTGGGGAGTTTAAGGAACAAAAGCTCCTGCTCTCTTGGCCTGCCTTCTCACAGAGCGCTGTGTACCAGAGGCACCTGAAGAAGGGACCACATGCCCAGAAGCTCATTATACTTTACCAGAGCATTTGCCAACAGGCATCACTACTTACAAAACTCAATTGTACACAAGGTAGGTCAGATGAAAGGACAGAGCCAGCAATATCAAGAAAGAAGCTCAAGTCGGTAAGTAACATGTGAACAAGTGGAGCACAGAACACCACTTCATGAGCTTCAGGACTCCTTCCCATATATCTACAGGCTCATGCTGACATCTGTGAGTTTCTTTTTCCCATTATTTCATTCAAGTAAACTATCAACACCCCACAATACTTATATTATACTATAGGCTTAGATCAAATAATATGATTCATGATGCTGTATTATAGATGTGGAGACCCCGATCCAAACAGGCAACTCTAAGTACAGTCTAGACCTGTGAGCAAAACAGGCTTTAGAGGTCATCTTATGCCATAAAGTCTGCTTGAGGTGCTGTCAATCAAATACTAGAAGCCCCATACGCACAAGAATCACGGTTTTTGCAACCCCTTTGTAAGTGGTGGTGTTGGGCTATGCTCATGGAGGGTAGAAGGACAGGACAGACATGACAGTTATGAAAGAATCACACAGAATCACAGAATTATTACAGTTGGAAAAGACCTCTAAGATCACCACACCCAACCATCAACATCTCCCCAGATAAAATAAATAAAACACACATCCATATCTGTATCATCCTGTCCATTAGAACATGCCCTGAAGTGCTTCATCCACATAGTCTTTAAATGCTGCCAGGGATGGTGAGTCCACCACCTCCCTTGGCAATCTGTTCCAGCACCTAACTTCTCTCCCGGTAACGAAACTCCTCCTCAGATACAGTACAAACATCACATGGTTAAACTTCACCCCATTTCCTCTAGTCTTACCATTATTTACTTGAGAAAAGAGGCCAGCACACATCTCCCTACAACCTCATTTTAGGTAGTTTTAGAGAGCAGAGAGTATTGAGAGAGCTGTAGAGCTGTCTCCTCTCAGCCTTCTTTTCTCCAAACTAAGCATTCCCAATTCCCTCAACGTCTCCTCGTAAGACTTGTTCTCCAGACCCCTCACCAGCTTGGCTACCCTTCTCTGAACTTGCTCCAGTGGCTCAATGTCTTTCTTGTACTGAGTGTCCCAAAACTGAACATAGCATTTGAGGTGCAGTCTCACCAGTGCCGAATACAGGGGCACAATCACTTCCTTTTTCCTACTGGCCACGCTATTTCTGATACAAGACAGGATGCTGTTGGCTTTCTTGGGCACACTGATGGCTCATATTCAGCCAGCTATTGATAAGCACCCCCAGGTCCTTGCTTTTCAGTCACTCTTCCACAAGCCTATAGGATTTCCTGGGGTTGTTGTGACCAAAGTGCAGGACCCAGCACTTGTCCTTGTTAAACCTCATTTTATGGCATTGGCCCACTGGTCGAGCCTGTCCAGGTCCCTTTGCAGAGCCTTCCTAACCTCAGGCAGATCAACACTCCCCCCCAGCTTGGTGTTATCTGCAAACTTTCTGCGTAAGCATTCAATCCCCTCAACTAGATCACTGGTAAAGATACAACAAGACTGGCCCCAAAACTGAGCCCTCAGGATCACCACTAGTGACAGACCACCAACTGGATTTAACTCTCTTAACTACAGCTCTCTGGGCCCAGCCATGCAGCCAGGTTTTTACCCACCCAAAGAGTACACCTGTCTATGCCATGAGCTGCCAGCTTCTCTAGAAGAATGCTGTGGGAGACAGTGTCAAAGACTTTACTAAAGTCCAGGTAGACAATGTCCACAGCCTTTTCCTTGTCCACTAGATGGGTCCCCTTGTCATAGAAAAAGACTAGATTGATCAAGCAAGAGGTTCCTTCTGTCCCCAAGCAGCTAAATGAATATTCCTGACCCTGAAGTATATGTACAGTTACCTACCCAAGATACAAAGGAATAACTAGGGATTAAGAGGTGTACAACAGAGTTTGAATATGTGGAGCAGGTTACACAGAAAAACAAAGCTCATACTCATAGTATTCATATGAACAGAAGATTCTGAATATATATATGAATGTCTAACTAAATTGACAATTTTCACTTGCAATTCCACATATAATAACTATAATTCAGCATAGTACTGAAGTTCACATAACCCAAATTCCCTTGGGCCTAGACTGATATTAAAACCTTATTCAGACCCTCATCCTTCAGGGCTCACCAGGCTGCTGTGGCCATTTTGAAAATTGTACTCCCCAGTGTCCATCAGTCTAAGGCTGCTCCAGCACAATTTCACTCATCATGCTTTGTAGTGACAGCTTTTTTCATAGTGACAGCTTTTTTCATAGAGACAGCTTTCTTCGTAGTGACACACTCTCCACCTGCAGAATATTTTAGCCCAACTGCCTCCAAAACACTCAAAAAATTTTCAAATATTGAGATGTTTTGCTGAACAACACTGTGGAATGGTTGCAATTATTTCCAAAAATGACCCAGACTGCATTTGTACTTTTTTAAAGTAAGGTACAACATTTGGAGCCAGAGGAATGTGGCCAGTGTACCATGGCTACCTTATCCAGGGTACTCAGTGTGCTAACTCCAATAGAAACTGCATGGAGGGTGGAGCAGAGTGGAGATGCAGCAGCATTTTTAGCCTATACCTTTAAATGTGAAGCAAGAGATCTTTGCACCAATCACAATAAAGATACGCTTGACTACAGTCACTCAAGCTTCACCTGTCAGGTAAAACAGTATATAAAAAAACCCACCAACATTCCTCTACTTTAGGAAGCAACAGACACCAGTGAATCCAGTGGTATAAATAAATAAGAGAAGATTAAAGGAGAGGGGTGCCAAAAGCCTTGGAGAACAGGCAGGCAAAAGAAAAAAAAATGAAGAAAAAAAGAAAAAAAAATGAAGTTTCCTCACTTGTGAGAATTAGACTTCAAGGATACCATAATGCAGCTTTGTTGTCTAGATCCTATAGAAAGAAAAAAAAAAGGCCTGGGTCACTGTCTCCAAGGGATAAGAGGAAGAAGGAAAACAAAATACTGCCAAAAGATTATGCTGTTTTTACAAACACAGTAGCAGGGGTGGGGGGAAGTTGGTAAGAGATTAGAAAGCAAAATTTATCTTGCATGCTTTCCCCTCAGTTTCCCAACACTACAGGTAATTCTCTCGTGCCCTGCCTGGACCCTGCCAAATGCCAAGATATCAAGCCTGTCAGCACTTATTTGTAGCAGCTTCCTCTTTAAAGGGTCAACAGTTCCTAAATAAGTACAAAACATGTCCTTCCTAACTGTATACCTTGGAGATGTGTAAGGTCATATTATAACAATATTAAGCTTAACAACAAGTTAGGAGTACTTACATTCATGTGTGGGGTTTTTTTCCAATAACAGCCTCATAATATCATAGCAGTCAATTTATCCTTAGCCTTCTAGAAATAAGAGAATCAAAATTTCCACTTATTAAAAAGTAACAAAACCTATCAGTTTCTTCTATTTTTCTAATACACCACAATCTCCAGGCTAGTGAAATAAACTCTGAGAATCATTAAGAATGTTTTTGCAAACCTTCCTCCACCCGTGCATTTAATTGCATAAATTGAGTCACAGGTGAAGGAGCCAACCAATTTTTCTACTTTATCTGTGATCTCAAGTCTTTCACTTCTGACACTCTCTGAAGAAAGCACATAGCTGAAGCAGTAAGTAGGAGGGTTCGTGTTTAGTGAACTCAGCTCTAGCTGAATTATTTAATTCAGCTCTAGCACTTCAGGGAATCATACCACACCCACAACCTCCCACCTGTAGCATCGCTACCTCTTCTGCTTTTGACTTGGCTTACACGTGACATGGGTTAGCATGGAAAGTATTTTTCCATACTGCCAGATAATTGCTTTTGTAGTTACTCACTTGGAAAGCATTGAGGGTTGTGCTAAACGAATCCTTTATGCTGCAGTCCTTTAAAAGTTTGGAGATTTTTGGTTCTTTTCCTCTTTTAAATATACCTTATACTTCAAAAAAGTAAAGACTACACAAACTAACAGCATTTTATATTTTAACAGTTTCTCACATGGAATCATAGAATGGCTCAGGTTGTAAGGGACCTTAGACTTCATCTACTCTAACCTCATCTATAGGAGATGTTGGACTTGGTGTGTATATTAAGGCAAAAGGAATGATATTGCAAGTATGACATAAGCCATTATTCTATTCTTGTAGAATCAATGAATTAGGAGCAGCATTAACAGCAAGATTAAATGATTGAAGATGTACAAACTATAAACCCAAGGCTGGCCAAACAGCGGCTGAGGAACAGAAGAGGCGGCACCAATTAATTTCAATGAAGATTTGAAGGTGAATTCAGCAAACTAGAATAACTCATGTGCTGTCTCAGAACTACCTTATAATTTATATATTGTGCTCTTTTCAAAGTAAAATTACCCATTATAGATGAAACATTTAAATCACTATTATAATTTTATTTTTTTTTTACTTTAATTAAAATTACCTTGTTGACAAATACACATCCAGTTCACGAGCAGCACAAAGAAAAATATTTTAATCACAGAAAGAGATCATCATAATTATCCCTTCCAAGAGACCAATCAATGACAGTTATTCTAGATAAACAAATTACAAACACCTAGATGGCTACAAAAAGCATTGTTGGAACTTGCTACCTAACGCATTCAACAGCTGAAATTTCTGACTGTGACTCAAAGACTATTATAATAATGTTTTAAATTTTTTTTACCCATGAAACTGACTCAGATAATATTATGGCATTAATATAGTGTAAATCAAGGGTTTTCTAAATGTCACTACTCTTTATACTTCTGTCAGAAGTATATGAATTACAGTTGCCTAATACGAGCTTTCATTTTTCTAAATAGATTAAGGCCAAAAGTACTCTAGTGGTAAAAGCAACTAGTATTTGAAGCTAAATCTTTTCCCCACCATTCATTATGACAGCCAATATCTCAGCTTTGATGGAATGCCACATCTTAGGGCCACACAGGTGACCAGAGTGCTGATCAGAGAGCACCTCTCCTATGAAGACAGGCTGAGAGAGTTGGCATTGCTCAGCCTGGAGAAAAGTAGGCTCTGGGAAGACCTTCTAATGGCCTTCTAGTACCTAAAAGGAGCCTGCAGGAAAGCTGGAGAGGGACTTTTCACAAGGGCAGGTAGTGATAGGAAAAGGCGTAGTGGTTTTAAACTGAAAGAAGATAGATATAGCCTTGATGTTAGGGAGAAATTTTTTTGTTTGACAGGGTGAGACACTGGAACAGGTTGCCCAAGGAGACTGTGGACTCCTCATCCCTGGAACTGTGTTCAAGGTCAGATTTGATGGGGCTTTGAGCAACCTTTTCCAGTGGGAGATGTTCCTGCCCATGTAGGGAGGTAGGAACTAGATGATCTTTTAGAGACCCTTCCAACCCAAACCATTCTATGATTCTGTGATTTCCTTGTCTCACACTGTTTTCTTCTGCCTTGTAAAGGTTGTGGACATCATCATTCTCTCAGTTTTATTTTTTTTCCTCAGCAGTGGATGATGACACACTTTCCCAACATATCCTTCAGCACCAGACTAATCCTTTGTGTATTCCTGACAAACAGACAATTGATCTTTTTCCTAATCATGTTACAAAGTAATCATGAAATCATATCAGAAGTAGCCCCAGAATTGAAACTTAATACTAGTGAAAGGTAAATGGAGCTTGTAAGATTATCCCTTGTCTATATGCTTGAAAATTACAGGCATATTACTCTTAGCAGGATCACACCCTTGCTGGATTGGAGTCATAATGAGATATATCATAATTATAGACATCATAACATCAATTACAAACTCCCCATTTAAGAAATAGACTTGTCCTGATAAAGTACTGAGAGATGACTTAGTCTAATATTTATTCTACACTACAATCATTACTTCTTTGTAACGATATGAGTTTAAAATGAAATTTAGTAGGAAAGAAAGATGTCTCAGAGATACACATTCCTGTGAATTTCATTAAAATTGGCTGCTGGACAAAGGAAAAACATATTGTGCTGGCAAATCTCCTACTCATACAGTGCTGAGGACATCTTAGAGAGTATAAGGACTTGAAATTCTGCATTACAGCAAAGATCAAGTAACGCAAGACATTTTTTGTGCCAATGTAGGGATGCTGGATGTCTTTAGCCACTTTTACATCCTTAGATTTTGTTCAGCTTATAGTTATGCCCCAAGCATAGTCTGTGTGGTTATTATTCATTAATTTATTAGAGATCATTTTCTCGCTTTTAGCTAATGAATTAATAAAATCCCTTTGACACATGAATGCAAAATAGGAGGAACAGTCTTTAACCCCACATGCATATTCCTTTGATTTCAATAAATAAACTGCACTTCCTTAGTATATTATTCTGATTTGATGGTAACAATCCATATGTTAACAGTACTCAGGCTTTCTTGAGCCTTACTACCAATATTCATTGTTGTCCTGATGTCCAACAGAAATGAACATTATGAAAGTGGTTTGACACAAGTTTTTCTACATATTGCTACTCCTAAAGCTGGAGTTTAGGAGTATCATTAGGAGTTTTCTACTCCTAAAATATTTAGGTCTTATAATTCTGGGTAGATTTAAACAGTTTACTGCTCTCTTCTTCACTATAACCTCCAGGTACGCTTCATTCTAGGAACTAAATGAAGGATTTAAGTTTTATCCACAGTTATTTAAAGAAGGAAGAAAATAGAGAAATACCCAAGGGATGGGGGAGGGAAAGTAAAAAGGAGCTTTACTGCTTTGTGATGAAACTAAGTTTAAAAGACCCACCTTGTTAAGACCTTGGGAGCAATAAACCAAGTGTGTATGGATATTTAGTTGTCATTTTAGATCTGAAAAAATTCAACACAGGAAGTCAGGCCAAGATGCAAGATGGTAGGTTTTGCTTTGGAAAAAAATTACAAAAACCAAACATTTTTCAACCTTGGAGTCAACAGCTTGTGGGATATAACAAACTTTCTCTAGACAAAAGGCCCCTGTAGGCTGTAGGATTCTTTGTTCAGCAGTCTGTTACTGAGTGCAAAGCCTTGAGGTACTATGTATGATTTTAAAACTACAAAGTCCCCAGCATACCCAGTTCACAGGGGCTGCTCAAAGCCCCACAGAGCAAACCAAACTGAAGCCAAAAATGGTCTAAATTCAGTGTCACACAAGCAAAAGGCTCTGTAGATTATTGGCAACACTTTCAAGTACAGAATCATCTAGGAAGTGTTAATGTATTAGTAGAAGATATCGCTAATAAAAGTAAATATCAGCATGTAAGAAGAATATTGAGATTGTCAATTAATTTGCAAGTCACCAAAATCTACAATAGGGATGGCTTTTTTAGTGTCAGTCTGCTCCTTCTCCTGAGATTTAAGAGGTAGATTTAAAAGTAACATGGACAGTAACCTATTGCATTTGGATCCAAGTAATTCACATTGAAAATGCAGTCATTTAAGATAAAGAAATATGTGGGAATTAAGATACTCCTGATGCTGCAGTCAGCCTATATTGAGTTGAGGGTTGAGTGAATTTTCCAAGTGAAGATAAAATGTCGTGTTTTTTCCAATAATTCAGAATTAATATTGCAAGCATGCAGTGAGAAAGAAAAGGACTAATGGTCAATCTGGAAAGAATGCAGCACTCCACAAGGTTCTGCTTGTTTGTTTTGGAAGAAATTTCAAGTGGAAACTGCAAATACATGATGTTGGCCTTCAGCTGGCAAACACGGTTCTCTGGATCTTGGTAAGACTGGCATCTGTATGTATCCACATGCATGAGTGGCCACATTCCTCTAGATGAGAAAGTATTTTGTACTGAGGGAACACCGACCACTAGGTAGAAGGAAACAGAGTTTTTTAAAATTAATACAATTTGAAGCCACGCTTGTTCCCTACAACTTGACTGGCTACTCTGACAGGCATCTAGATCTATGTAGAAGTGACTCCATTTTTCCCTTAGAACCTAGTCAATGAGCCGGAATGCAGATCTATTATCTTCCTCTCAATTCCCCTCTAACTTAGTTTTTCATCAGCTGCAGGCTTGAAACAAGCTCTCTCAAATTAGCTGTCAATCCCTCCATGGAGCATAAGCATGGACCTAGACCTTAACTCATACGTATATAGATATGTATAGATACATGTCCCTCCACATTCAGCAGTACACATCGATTCTGAGTGCCTCCATGATTATGTCTTCAGCGAGAAAGCGTCTTTCTAGAAGGTAGTCCTTACAGAAAGTGAAATCATACCACTGGATATATTTTATGTACTCTGAGGAACTTTCTCAAAGTAGCGTAATACAAAAAGCCACACTTCTACCCATGCCAAGATGGAGTGTTGGCTTATTCAGCAAGATTTATGCATGCAACTGCAGAGGAAAATCAACAGCGCATAGTTTAATGTCTGTAAATGTTTAGTCTAAGCTGATTTAATTGGGAATAATTTTTCTTCACTGAATCCTTTTTAAAAGGTAGTTAGGACTTAAAGTGTGTTTATTTTTGAAAAGTCATGAACTCTAACATGGTTTCCACACATTTATATTTAGAGATAAAATAGAATTGGCAAGTAAAATGTTAAAAAGTAAACCTACTTAAAGGCACAGAGATAAATCTGTCACCTTTGTACCTACTCTCATAGCAAAAGTGGTAAAAGAGAAGATTAAAGCATGAATAGCTTTGTTTGAAGAGAAACTAGAACTCAGTTTATTTCATTATTCTCTTTTCTGGCCCTTCAGTAGTGGAATTCTACCAAATAAAAGAGGTTGTGCTAGGGAATGTAACTTCCATATGGACAAATAAGCCAAAGTATAAATACTGTGCTCAAAACAATCTGCAGAGATTTTACTAAGAGTAGCTGGTGTACTGGGATGGCAGAGGAAACGCTTAAGTTGCACCAATTTAGAATCACTCTGGTCTCCCAGGCTGCATTACTCATCTCTAAACATGGCCCAAAATCTCTGCAGAGTAGTAATATGACTCAGACAGCTTCCAGAAGATCCTACAAAAGGGTAAAATTAAGACTGCAAATCAAAACGTGGTAGGAAGGTAAGAAGAAAAACAAGACCAAAACAAGTCCCACCACTGCACGCATTTCTCCTGCGGGGAAGGAATTAGAGAACTGCATGACAGATTAGTCATGTTGCTTAACACAATACTAAGAGATGCTGAAAAAAAAATAAAGTGACAAGAGTGGTAAAAAACCTGAGCAAAAGAGTAACATAACATAAGTGTACTGTAAGATAATACTGCCATCTAACTCCCAGCAATTCAATATTTGATTTCATGAGCACAACCCTTGACTTTAAATTGTTATCTTTATCTACATGGAAAATGAATTTATGCTCACTATGGCTTGCTTAATGTCTTCAAAACAATAATTTGTCTTGAATGCAGGGTGGAACCTCCATCTCTACTCCGCTACTGAGATTAGTGAAGTGTAATTAATGACAGGAAGAAACAGCTCTGTTTCTGGCAGATATCTCAAAATAATGAAAAAAATCAAGTTAATTCTATACAGATACTCGCACTTTTACACATACATCTATACACACAAAAGCAGGGTCACTCAGATTCTCAGTTGATGCCTATAGTTTGAAATAATAAAATGCTGGAGCTCAAAGTAGGTTCAGAAGTCATCTTCTCCATCTGGGATTTCTCAGATTTATCTGCATTCTTCCAAAATCCCTGCACAACTGGACACGATAATCCACGAAATGGAAGTGCTACTTTAACTCTCAACAGCAGTCCTATGCTTTTCCAAGATGCTATTTGCCCAGAGTCTACAGAAATACTCTAGAATTCCTCAACAGGGCTAACCTTACACAGAATATCCATGTTCACAGCTGATCTTCCTACTGCACCAGCTGATTGTGAAATTCAACCTCACCTTGGCAAGGCATACATTCACTTCAGTTATCTGCTACAGGCTACGTGGCAGTAGAAAGTAACTGGGCACGAGGCAAAACTTCCACCAACCCTCAGAAAACTCCTGCTAATATCGAAATTCCATATCAATACAGTTTTTCTGAGCACTGCAAATACACACTGTTCTCTCATATCTTTCATCTTTTAGACTGAGTGAATAAAAGTGTAACAGAACCCAGGTGCGGAAGGGATCATATTTTACTGGTGAATAAACTGAGAATTATTTGAGGAGGCTGTAATTCTTTTCAGTTTTCTATGCCTTGTCCACAAAGATATTAAGGTCTTTGAAGAGAGGAGCAGTGTCTCACAGTAAGACATGGTTCCCACAGCTATCAAATTGGTGAGCCTCAATAGAAAGACCAATAATGTACAGTTAAAGAAAATGGGATTATTATAAATGCAGTATAGATTCACATCACAGCATGCTTTTAAGAATCTTTTTTCCTTCCCAAAACTAGTTTATACTCATTATCAGGTTGCATTCAGTCCTGTAAACACAGTTCAAAGATATACTGACCTATGGATTTGTGCATCTACTCACTCAGCGATCTTTGTAAACCAAGAATTTAGGAGGAGAAACATTCTCATTTGGAGTACTTCCTGTTCCTACAATTATGAGTTCAAGGTTGTGCTTTCAAACCAAAAAACATTGTTTACGGCAGTCTTAGATGAATTTGAAAATCCATCTATACATAAAACATAGTTGAGTGTGTAATTTTTTTCCAGATACAGATTAATTCAAATGTCTATATTCAAAAGCTTAGACTGAACACTTAGATAATTACAGCTGTGATTGCTGAACAGTGTAGAGCTAACATTGAATTACACAGTAGAATTTGCTGGTGATGCTCATAGTATTCCCCATGGAGCTATTTTGTAGAAGTGTTTCATGAGCACAGGAATACAGAGAGTTATATAGTGAAAGCTTTCTAGAAGTTAAGCAAATAAGAGTTTTTTAAAAACAGGCTACATGTATCTTGATAGTTTTGGAAAGATTACTATACCTGAACCAAATAAAGTATTTACATTTCTGATATCCCAGAAAACTCAGGTGTGGATGGTTATTTTAAAATTAATATGAGCCAGATGCTATCTGGCTTCACAGATGCATTGCTGAACCACTTGAGATAATTAGAAACATATACAACTCCATAATCCAGGTAAAGCAACATCAGTTTAGCATCTTCAAAACAGCTGTCTCCCTGAAAAGATAAGGAAGAATTGTTAATGACCTACTTTATCCAGAGACCCTCTTTTCTGCAGGTTTTTAAAGCTGACACCTTGTCAGTATTACTTGCCAGCTCTTAAAAGTGTAAACACCTCTCCTTATAGAGGAAAATAATATTGATGAATTAAACCAACTGAATTTTTTTATTCCATCCTTAGAGAATGGAAAATCAAGCATGGTTAAACTTTTTCAGTCAATGAGAAATAACTGGAAATACCCCCAGATTTAGAGAGAGCTTCCTGTTTAACATAGCCTCCACCAGGACTTCTACTGTGAAAACAGAGTACAGATATTTTTGTGGTCTCTGTCAGACTGCTTGCACATTTCATGAGACATTTGAGGGTAGGGAGACATTCAAGTTTTCAGTGAGTTCTGTCAGAAGAATAGGTAAGTAGACAAAAGATATATTCACACCCTCCCTGACTTCAGGCTCACCTCAGCAAATTAAACTGATACACAGATGTCTGCACTTAATTTAGTTTGATACTTTTTATTAACTGATTCTCTTTTATCACTGTTGACTTGTAGATTATAAAAATGTTTCTTGCACTCCCTTGGGACCTCAGGAAGCCAGTAGAAATAGTAAATCAGTAGTCTTGATATACAAAAGTCAAAAAGGGAATTTGTTAACATGTGGAGAGCTGGTATTGAAACATAATTAGAGTTATACCATTTGCATACATATGTAATATCAGCCTGTTTTAACTCTTGGACATCACTACCAGTTCACTATGCGCACAGTAGAAGGCCATCTAGAGGTTGGTACATACTGTATCCTGTATATGTGAACATCAGGAAGATTTAATTTGCTCTCAAAAACACTTGTTGAAAAGTAACTTTAAAAAAAAAGGCTGAAGTCTAAAGATTAGTATACAAGAAAAGAGTTTGACAGTAAGATTTGCTGTTTGGAAGAGAAGAGGAGCTATTATGAATACCAATTCAACACATCCCTGGTGCAGAGAGTCTTGGCCTACGATGGTTCATTCAAGAATTTGATAGTAAGAAGAGGTAATGCTAGAGAAGGCTGAATGGAAAGGCTGGCTTTCTTGAACAGTACTTAAGACAATGTTAGTTGAAAATTATCAATTTTCGTTGCTATTCAATGACTTATTGTTAGAGTCTCCCACAGAGAAATTGTAACTTTAGAGCCATCCAGAACACTTCTGCTCATTTTTATAGACATCTGAAGAATCTCTTGTCTGGTAATGTTTATCATACCCACCCTCCATTTATTAACTTTTTTCTAGTAATAAATTAACATGCACTTGATAGAAGATTGCACTCTAACTGGAAAATTTTCCTTTGAAAAGAGACCCAAAAAGGGAATGCAGTTAGGTTATTCCAGTGATGGCCATTGCAGTAATTCACTTTGTTGTTACCTGTAATAGTAAATACCAAACTTCGCAATATTGACTGTTAAATTAACATATTTATGTACAACAACAGGTAAGTAGAAGAGATTCTCTTGGATAACATAATTAGTTTCTGGTTCTTAACTACCATCTAAAACATATTTGGCTAGCAATAATATAAACATTCCTTGTTTCTCTCTCTCTTCTTTTTTTTCCCACTATAATATCCTTGGGTTGCATGTAGGAAAGAATTATACCCTCACCTATCCAATTTTTTATACCTAAAATGCACATATTTTATATGGCACATATTGCCAACTTAGGTTACAGCACCCAAGCACAAAATAAACAGCTGGCCTATTCTTAGAAACCCATGCCCATATGTTACATTGAAATATACAAATAAGCTGAGATGCTAGAAAATTAATCAGAAACCGCAAAGGCAGCAGTACTGATAGAAGAAAAGCAATCGATGGAAAAGTTGCCAGGCTTCATAAAGAAAGAGAAAAAACTATTGATTCTTCAAATTATTACCCAAAGAAGTTATTGTGACAGCCCATTTGACAAACAGCTTGGACTGTGAGGCAGTCAGGGGTAGAAATTATCATTCGAAACTTGTTTAGGATAGAAAATGTTTTTGTTTTACTACCAGCAGCCAAAAGAACCACCATAGCAAATTACCTTGGTATTCTGGGGCTGGGACAAAATGGTTCTGAAAATCCACAGTTCATGTGAGAAAAAAACAAGACTTCCATATTTTTTCTGTATACAAATCAAGTGTCTGGTTTGTTCACTGAAGAGGCAGGTAAAAAAAAAATGTTCCTTGAAACATCCACGCCTCATTTTTTTGGCCTGAAACATAGTAGTTTTGTTGATAGTTTATTGGAGGATTTAATGTATATTTTCTTGCTTAGAGAAAAAAAAGCAACAAACAAGTCTTCTGCAAGACTGGGTACCATCATGCTTAGAGCCCAGGGTAAACCGTGAGCATCGAGAACACAAGGCTCAGTGAAAATCAGTGGCAGTATAATCCAGAATTTAAAGTTTGGTAGTAATTAACAATTCCAATTATCCAAACATGTAAAAAAACCCGTAATTATACAAACATATACAAACATAAGGAGAGAGCATGATTCAGCTTACTGAACTTTAGCAACCTTATTCACCAAAATAACTTTAGCAAAGTTCTTCACCAAAATCTAATCCAGGCATTTAAACTCTGTATCTATAGAGAACAGAAAAAAACTTATTTCAGAGAATGCTTCATTCCCTATCTTAAAATTATCATCAAAAAAATCATCAGTCTGCACAAGCCCACTATTCTACGTTGATTAGAGGAGAAGCTTAGGTGATCATCTTTGGCTTAGATTATTACCTTGGCAGTTAATATGTTCACCATAGTCTTGGAGCACTATGTGAATGTTTCTTGATGTATAAGTTGGAGAGCACCTAAATGGCTTTCTGGATATGATTCAAAACAACGAGTATTAAATGGCTGTGCAAAATGTCATGGAAAGGAGTAATTTCAGTGAAATATATAAGTAAACAGAGGAGTTAATAACCCTCAGAAAACAAAGAAGCAGCAACAGCATAAACCTACCTGTTTTCAAGTAGCTATTTCAAGCAAATCATCATCCTAAGGAAGAAAGGTGAAAAACATACCAAAAGATTAAAATGGCTAATAAGGAGTTCCTCATTGAAAGCACACAGGAAAAGCATGAAAAAGCATGAAAAAGTTATATTCTTGAGGGCACATACAGAAATGGAGCATAAGAACATAGGAAAACTTTAGAAAAGGGCTAAGCAAGCAGTTACTCCATAAGAATAAAATTAAAAGTTATTGCAAACAAGTCTCCCTGTTGCCAGTTGAATCACCTGCATTGAAGGCTAACATTGAGGAAACAGTAACGTCAAACTGGGCTTGTTGTATCAATGAAAAGACCAGTTGTGATAAGTTGTCTATTCTAATTAACAGAATGGGAATAGAGTAGGAAAGAATAAGTTCTTCCATTATCTCTGCTTGCTGAAATCACTCTGGTTACACTTACAGTCACTGTACTCGCTGATGCAAATTATGGGATAAGGGTCATAAGATCAAGAAGAGGCTCACACTCAGCTGGGATCCAGATTTGGGTGCTGAATTTCAATAACGCTTGAGAAGTGAGGCAGAGAAGTTAAAGAATAATCACAAGTCTACAAAAGCTTACCTCACTGAAAATATTGAATTAATCCAGTTTTTCTTAAAGAGAGAAGGTAAAGTACAAACATGGTTTAAATAACCTTCCGCATAGGAGGGAATAACCTGTTTTCCTTACCTTAAATGGATAGGACAAATAATGAGCTTACATTAAAGCATAAAAGATTCAAGATAAAAAATAAGAAAAAATTCTGGTTAAAGAGAGTGAAGCACGAGAATAGACTGCCTAGAGAGGTCATACCATCTGTCTATTCAAAGGTCTTTAATAAAATGCTAGATAAATATTGATTAGAATGGTACAGGGAGAGGTATTTATCCTTGGAGGCAGTGGGACATATTATATAAATTTAAGTTGCTCTGGGTTGAAACTCTTCAAATCTATGTCACATGTTTCTATGTCTGGAAGTTTTCATTACTGAGAAGAAATGCACTATAATTAACAATCAAATATGCTAAAAATGACAGTGCCAGAGTATGCCTTCTTGTTGATGTGTGTTTTGGACAAACCTTATAACTCCAGGATATTTCAGAAGGAGAATGGTTGAGATAGGTTAACAAACCACACTCTCTTCAATCAAAGAATTGTATTTAGTTCACTGGAAGTATAAATAATATGAGCCAATTTGAAAAATGACTAAGTAGAAAGCTATTCTATGTTGTAAATCTTCATTAATTGAGTCTCTACTGGCAGGCCATAGCCCAAACTCACGCCAAGGTAACCAGACACAGCTTTCTCATTGAAACATGTACATAGACTTAGTATTTGACCACTCAGTATGTGACTTAGTGCCACAACATAATCTGTTTTTATAAAAACAGCTCTATAAAATATCAAAGCACAAAAACTGCTGAAGAGTTCAGAGTGATTTCAGAAAAAAAAAAAAGAGTAAAATAATATCAGCAAATCAAGAATCCTGCTTTTATAATTTTCACCATTCTCATTAGTATATAATTACAAAATAAGAATGTTATATAACCATTGTGTATAAAATTCACAGAATGCAGAGAATCATTAAGCAACAGAAATCAGAGGGAGGTTACACATAGCAATTAGAAGGCACTGTAGGAGGGACCCATCAAATATAGTGGTTTTATAAAGCAGGTAAATTTAACTTTATATATACATATATACAGATTCAAATTAAGCAAGGCTATGAGAAAGAAGAGTGGGTCTGTCCTTTGAAAAACTGTCACCGATGAAGAAACCTCTGGGTCACAGTGAACATGGTCTCATTTTTGCTGCATGTGAGGAAACAAAATCAGACAGAGCAAGGGAGAAGAAGTGCTTTGCAAAACACTAATTAAGTCCAAAGACAGTAGCATGTGTGAATAATATTCTTTGTTGTCTTCAATTCAGCCTTTGGTGATATAATACTGAAATTTTGTCCCTTTGTTTTTTTCTTCAACCAGGGCATTACATATGTTTCTTCACAAATGAAGCCAGAGAGCTTGTAAAGTGGTATGTGAATACCACATGCAGAAGAGGGGAAAAAATGCTAGCTTTTATGTTGAAGATAATGCAACTTTTTTTGACAGCTTTTGCAGCAGCTTTTGAAGTTCTAACAAAACATTGTACTGGGACTCAGACTGTGGGTGGCAGGTAAGAGACTTGCTATTGCTGATTATATATATTTTCAGTCTGAAATATTTTGAGACTCTTTCACACAAAGATGATTCTGTTAGGATTTTGATGCATAAAGAGGAACCATCCAAAATTAAGATAAATTACATAGAGCAAGTTGAAAGAATTAAGAGAAAACAATGGTGATTGAACAACTCCATGTGGAAACATAGCTAATGGATACAGTATAATAATTTTGGTAATATTTGTAACTGAATTTTTAGAAGTAACTAGATCAAAGAGGACCAGAATGACTATTTAATTTGAGATAGCATTTATGCAGATAAATAAACATGAGCTAAACACAGGACTCTCACTAGCAGCGATATTTTCTGTTGTAGGCACCAAAACTAAATACAAGCCAAAAGCAAAGCTCTCATAATATTTTTCACCAAGAAAGAATTATTAAATATTATGAAGGTATTTAAGATCTCACAATGAAGTAGTGAATGCTTGAAGACTGTCTTCAGCTTTTAATAATGTTTATCTTCTTCCATTTCTTTCCTTTTCCCATTAAAAAATAAAAATACTTGTAAATTATCTATGTCAATAGCATCAACATACACTCCTCCTTTGGCATCTAAACAATTTTATAAGCAAATACGTATGGGCTACTCAATTATAAAAAGGAATGTGCCTGACATTAAAAAAGCCAAAACCTACAAACTCATTTGTTGACTCATTCCTCAGTCTCCTGTATTAGTTTCAAAATCTTGTCTCGTACCCACAAAGTACACCCTGGAACAAGCTCCTATATTTTTTATTGGCAGTGCCTTGTTTCCTGTTGTTCAGTGGTGTCATCAGTGCGAGGGCACTCAGACTGCAGCAGCCTCTCTGCTCATAACTGCTGTTGCACTTTGCTTAATCCAGCCATTTCACTTCTCAGCTATGTCATGAAAGAAATATTAGATGCTGACAAAGAATATAGAGGGCTGCAGCAGAACTGAAGAAGGCCAGAAATTACTGGTATGGAAAGAATAAATCAAGGTTTCATTAGCAATAGATTTTAAAAGCATTGTGTTCAGTATACACTAAAGACCATGAAACTAGTGCTGGGAAAATACTATTAAAAGCTGATTTTTTTTTTTTTTAGTTTTATTTAAGCCACTGATAGAATTGTTTACACTTCCTTGATTTAACACAATGTTGGAATAGTGCTACAAGGCTTTTTATTTATCAGCATTTGACACCTTGTATATCCTAGCAATTATGTCATCTCTTTGACCTCCAGACCAAGAATATACCTTCCATTCCTGTAGTGGCTGCAAACCTGAGGCTGGCTCCAGCTTCTCAGACCTTGTCCTTCCTCTGACTCAGTGACTTCCCAGTATGCCTGCGCCTGAGTGCATTACCCCATGTCCAGCTGCTGCACTTTCACTCAGATGGATCAACAGCCAGGGAGGGGTATCCTAGATGTATAATATAAAGCCAACAAAGACAAAGGGATTATGATTTAATGTAAGAGGAAGGCAAGAATAGTTCAATTGTTAAAGAAAATCCATCCTGCAAGGAGAGATAAGAGTTGGGAAGTGCCAAGAGCAACATGAAAAGAGGAATTCTGCCTTTATCTGGAAGTCAAAAGAATACAGGAAACAAGACTCAGACGTTTTTTACCTGTACAGTTGTGAAATATGGAGTATTTTGTTTCAAGTGACATCACTCAGCCTTTAAATATAATCTGGTTTCAGAAAGAAAATACCATATTTAAAGTAGGACAAAACATCAGGTAAATGAAGCTACACACTGTCAGGAAAAACTAGACAATATAAAATTTAAAGAGAGGATTAAAATAATTTTTCATTTAATTTCCTGTATCAAGAATAGCATTTTGGAAGTATGTAACAACATTCCAGTAACACTAAAGACACTTAATTATTTTATTTTAAATGCGTACAACTTCTAAATCCTAAGAAATTGTTTTCAATGTTGTTGTTCTGGCTTTGATCAGAGTCCTTCTAACGTTAGTGTCATAGCCTGACTGTGGTTCCTTTGTTTGTTGCTTTTGCAGTATCTTATGTGTAATCCTTTTCACACTGTTCTTTGAACCATTTAAAGTATCCCTAGTCCACAGTTTGGGGTTTTTTTTCTCCTTTAAACTATGAGAAAATCATACTTAAATCCCACGACTTCTGTTAGAATGAGAATATGCTCTTTTACTTTCAAGACAGCCTGCTTGAACACTGTAATATTCATTGAGCTGTCAAAGGGTCTTTTTTCAAGGTTATTTTTCATATAAAAAACTGGTGCCATGAGACCTCATTTCTGCCTCCTTGACTTGTCTTGACCCTTACAGTATGTATCACAGAAATGTGCCCTCTGAGTTTCATTGGTCACTACCACATTTTCTAATTGGAACTATTTCTTGAACTGAGAAACTTTTTGCCTATACATCTTAGGCTTCAAATCTTCCTTTTGATGGCTGATTTAAAATAAATAAATAAATAAATAAATAAATAAAATAAACAAACCAAGTTATTAACCCACTTGTGTGGAATTCCATACCCAAAGAATTTTCCTCCGTCTCCCCCTCTACTTTGCTTTAATACAATCAGAACCTAGATTTTTTCAGCCTGACACCTTTGATGCTTTAACTGGACAATTCAGTAGTCTGCTTTCATTAATGTTTTACTCTTCTTTTACATATAACTTTCAGATTTACACTCTTTTTCCCTAGTCCTGTACCTGAGACCTTTGCATTAGGAATGCTGGGCTTTTAGTAGCATACATAGAATCATAGAATGGTTTGGGTTGAAAGAGACCTTAAAGATCATCTAGTTCCAACCCCCCTGCATGGGCAGGGACACCTCCCACCAGACCAGGTTGCCAAAGCCCCATCCAATCTGGCCTTGAACACTTCCAGGGAGGGGGCAGCCACAACTTCCTTGGGCAACCTGTTCCAGTGTCTCACCACCCTCACAGGAAAGAACTTCTTCCTAATGTCTAACTTATATCTTCCTTCTTCAAGACTTAAACCATTTTCTCTTGTCCTTTTACTACACACCTGTGTAAAAAGCCCTGCCTCAGCTTTCCTGTAGGCCCCCTTCAGCCCTCTGATCATTTTAGTGTCTCTCCTCTGGACACATTCAGGGAGCTCTGTGTCCTTCTTATGTTGGGAACTCCATAACTGGATGCAGTATTCCAGGTGGGGTCTCACAAGAGCAGAACAGAGGGGGAGAATCACCTCCCTTAACCTGCTGTCTGTGCTTCTTTCGATGCAGCCCAGGACCCAGCTGGCTTTCTGGGATGCAAATGCACATTGATGGCTCATGTTAAGCTTCCGGTCCACCACCACCCCTAAATCTTTCTCCTCAGGGCTGTACTCAATCCCTTCTCTCTTAACCTGTATTAATGCATGGGATTGCCTCAACGCAGCTGCAGAACCTTGTAATTGCCCTTGTTGAACTTTATGCAGTTTGCACTTAAGCTTAGTTCCTATTGACAGCAAAGGCTCCCTTGAATTTTAAACTAAGGATTGTCTTGATTTGTTTACAATTGTTTAAATTATCTTTAAGTGACTCCTTACAGAAACCCCATTAAAAAAACCTGAATACAAGTAATGAGTTATTCTGTAAAGAGGCTTTAAAAATGTTTTTTCTTAGCAGAATCAAATACTGAAATAAGTTAGATTGACATTTACAGATGCAGCTTTTTTTTCTTCTTCTTTTCTCTTTTTTTCCCCTCTGTGTTAACTGGGATTGAAGGGGTTGCTAAAGTGTCCTTTATGGGATGTTTAATTCTACTGCCTCTGAGATGTCTCCTTTCTACCAGCACAGCCCAGCCAAGTGCACCTGTAAATCAGGGATGTGTTTTTCCATCCCTGGCCAAGGAGTGCAGCTGCTGCTTTCTCATGTGCAAATCCATCCAGCACTAATGCTCAGTGTGTGACCAGGCACACACACAGGACAGCAAGAAACACAACCATCTACAGACTGTGCAGACTAGACATTCCCTTTTGCATCCACATATAACACTACCAGGACTCACACAAACACCACGGAGAGCCAAATCTCTTCCCTCCTTTCCGTGTGGTCAGGGTTGAAGTTCAACTAGAGAAAGCTCATGCCCAGGCACTCCCTAGATCCACAAGCACATTTTCAGATTCCCCAAACATCAAGAGGAACACTTCCTGCCTAAAACACCCCTGCCTACACTCTGACCTCCACTCATCAGCTAGCAAACAAACACAGGCACACTATGGGCACCTCTGCCCATCTGATACACCCACCCCAACTTCATGGCCTCCTGTTCACCACCTGGTCCAAGCTAGCATTTCTTACCAAATTATGCACATGCAAACACCTGAAGATACCAGAATAGGGTAAAACCACAGATATCCCAGCTCCTCCAACAGCTTCCACCCAGAACTTACCTCCTGTAGCCCCAGATCAGTGGCTGACACTGAGACTCCCACCTGCTCCAGTTGAGCAGGACAGCCCAGGGGCACATTAATCCCAGTTTGACTCCAGCTGCTGGCCCCCAATCCACTTGTGTTTGTCCCCCCAGTAGCTGGCAGCCAGTCCCTACAGCACTCACAGACAAGACAGAGAGAGTAATATTACACAGCTAAGAAGTAATTTATTAAAATAGGGCAGACTGCAGTGACCAGAGTATGTCTTGGTCAGACAGGTGTGTGGAGTAGCAACTGTTAATAGATTACCAGCCTTTTTTATGTTCCCCTCCTATCTATTCTCTCCCTTTTTCTTCCTTCCTGACCCCCTTTGTCTAAGGAATTTTTAAATTTTGCACAAAACTGAATGTTCCCCAGCCCCCCAAATATCCCAAATCTTCATATTCCGTGTCATCATCTTATCACTTACTGGGTCCAGGTCAGACCTTTCCAAACCTGTGCCCAGAGTTTCTTAATGGTTGCCATTCTCATTCCTTTCACTTCCCAGCTCCTAGTTTTGCAGCATATTTAGGTACCCACCCAAACTTAAGGCAGTGCTTATTCTAAAAGCACTGTTTCTATTTTTACAGGGAAAAAGCCCATGACGCAGCAGGTCAACTCACCCTGTTCACCTCTACCTGTTGCCAAAATGTACTGCCAAATTTAATCCTGGAAATTAACACCTGCTTTAAAATTTTCACAAACACTACAAGTGTTTTTAATTAGATAACTTGTTGGATTTCCAGTTGCATAGTAGCCAGTCTGCAGCTTCTTACTTCACCTATCAGAAGTCATTTGTCAACTTATGCTAAAGACAATACCATCCCAAAGTCACCACTTCCATTCCATCAGGCCTCAAAATTTACATAGCTGAATCGGACATATGGTACCTACAGTCAAGTGAAACTCAAAAATTCCAAAGATTTTTCAAAAAGTACTAGTTCAGAAAGTGTTTATGCTTTAGAAGAATCTATTAAGAGAATCTGATTTGTGAAACCACCAGTAGTAATAACCAAAAAATTACAATAAACATTATTTTGTGTAAGGACACGGTATTACAGGCAAGAACACAAAAAGTTTATGCTCATGAAATATCTAGTTCTGAAATACCACCAGTATCCCAACATTTAGGTTAGGATGAGAGGAAATGGGCTTACATTTTCCCAGGGGAGATTTAGGTTAAATATTAGGAAAAAAAATATTTAATGGTAAGGCATTGGAATGGTCTGCCCAGGGAGGTGGTGGAGTTGCCATCCCTGGAGGTATTCAAGAAGTGTTTAGATGTGGCACTTCAGGATAAAGTGTAATGATTGTAGTATTTGGATCATGGTTGGACTCATCTGTAAGGTCTTTTCCAACTTTAATGATTCCATGATTTACACTTCAGAAAAGCTGAACGAATGGCAAAATATAGTTCATTGTTTTAATGAGGTTTTTGGGTTTTTTCCCCAGTTAAATAATTTAATTCTCCCGCACAGAAGCTTTTCTAAGTTAAAATTCTTAAGTTTTCAGTTAATCTTTAACTATGCCTATTTATTACTCAAAAAACAAAGATTCCTTCAAAAATAAGTCTGCATTACTCAATTTGCCACTGTTTTGTTTTTAACTGTGTTTCTTTTTAAGAGTTAATTTCGTAATACTTCACTGTCCTTACATTATAGTGAAAAATCAGCTGTTCTAAACAGATAATATAATTGTTGTGACATTTCAGACTTGCTTAAAAGTCATAGGTAAGGAATGGCAAATAAATCTAAGCCTTTGCAAATGTTAGTCAATAGCCCTAATGTTTATCTTTTTTTAGAAAGGATTTCTCAGAGAACATCTTGAGCCTCATAACTTACGTCAAGTTTATTGCAATGTTAGTTTATTGATTTTCATGAAATTTAATTTTGCTAAGCTGCAAAAGCAGCATCATGTCTATGGTATTCCAGCAGAAGGGAGTCTACCATTATCTTCTCATTTGGTTACATGTGGCTCACAAAATGCCACAACTAATATAGAAAGAAGTACTCGTCTTTCAGGGAAAAAAAAAAATAAAAAATAAAAAATAAAAAAAAAATTGAAGTCAGTTCTTTCAGCTTTGTTACAGTCTTTAATATCAGCAGTACACAGTCTGGTTAGTGTTATACGTAGAAGGCAAGTGTTCTTGTTCTAAAAGCAAAAAACATTGAATTACACTGGTGGTAAAAGAAATAAATCACAGTAACTGGAATTTTAATCAGGATGCTGATTTGAGGAGTACTTGCTACATTTTAATCACATTCAGTTTGCCTTTAGGGGACGTTAAAGAGTATCAAATTTTACATAAATCAAGGAGTTAAAAAGGCAGAGTGTTCAAAAGGTATATTTTTTCTTAATTGCAAGAGTAGAATGAAGTTTTTAGCTGGGCAGTTTGGATGTTAACTGCTATAGGCTGTAGTGGGCCAGACTTCTTCCCACAAATATAAAGGTTTCATGTATTACAGTGTAACTTGCTTCTTTTGAAACAATTTTCAAAAAAGGGGATATGAGGAGAATAAACAAAGATGTGAAATAGTAAACCTCCTCTTTTGTTGTTTGCTTCTCTACATACTCATTATACAGCCTACAGACAGGTTCCTTCAAAATATGCTACATTAAATAAACTGAATTCATGACATGTAAGTCCACCTTAATTCTCCTTTCCGTTTATCTGTTGTCAAACTGTAAACTTGGCACCCATCTTGTGATGCATCTCTGTATGTGCATAAATGTCTGTTCATACACAGTTTGTTACAAGATCAAGACTCTACTAGCAAGAATTACTCCTTCTTTAGTACCTTTTTTTTGGTTGTGTGTTTGTTTTGTTTTAGATAAGAGAATAACTTCGGTAAGTACATTTCAGGATGTTTATATTGTAAATTAAATTTTCAGAGGTACATTCTTTAAGACTTGTCCATGTTGGAGGAAAAGCAGTGCATAAATCCAGACCACTCAAAGTAAAGTAGTAGAAACACCAGAGCCTGGATTTCAGACTAAAATAAGGTTTTGATTACACAGTTCATATTCCAACAATGACTTATTGCTGTTTTCTATCTACATATGTAGATGAATATAGTGTTAGTCTCATTTTTTATAATTTTTCCATACATTTTCTTACCTATTCTACTACAGAACAGAATAAAGTAGTATTATATCTCTTAGGTTTGTGGTATTTAGCATCTACAGCCCCTCACCTTAGCATATGACAGCTTTAAAAAAAAAAAAAAAAAAAATTAGAAAATTCAGAATGAATGGTTTATATTAGAAACAATCTGAGTAATAGAACACAGGAACACACTAGCAATTTATTATGTGTCTTTTGCCATAAATGAATTATGGGTGGGGAGGGGGGCCACAAATACAGCAAATTAATGGTTCCATAAAGAAAACAAATTTAAGGAATAGATGAATAAAAGTTTAAATAATTTACTATCTCCTGGCCTTGGAGTCAAGGTATGCTCAGCACTTGCTCATATGCACTCTCCCCAACCACCTACCTAAGCCTTATATGAGGATCCTTCCTAATGAGTCCTTGAAAGCAAAATTATTGTGACCAACTATTTCTTCTCTGCTTTTTAACAATAGACATTTTGCACCTGGATCAATCAAATATTTCTTAGCAGTTCAGGCTGATGATATTCACCCCCCAAAAATTCAAACCAAGAGCAAAATATGACTTTCCCTCAAAGCTAGGCTTTTATGCACAGCTAGACTGTCTTGATATCTGTGCCTAGAAGACAGCAGTACACTGGTGGAGCAACACATGGCAGATGATGCCCCAGCAATGATTCTGATTTTCTGTGTATGTGGGCAGAGTTTCTTTCCCAGTGTAGTAGCACCACATAACCATTTCAGTCCTCTTGGGTTTTACTTGTGTCAACACAAACAAAAAGGCTGACCAGGTGATATGTGTCAAGTGTTTGACTTACAAGGAACAGCATCCAAATAACAGGGGAAGGACAGATTAGATAAGTGAAGTAATGGAAGGAAAAAGAAAGAGATTATTTCAGAATTATTTAATTTCTATGGATCCCAACAGTTCACAGGAGTAGTCTCACAGACACAAGTTTTTTCTCTAGTAAGCCTCTAAGCCTTTACTCAGCCACTACGAAAATGAAAAATATATTTAACAGCATTATCTCAAGGCCCCACTACTGAAGTAGTATGGACTTTATGTCCAGACAAGAAAACAGAGTTAGAATATATTGAGTGAAGTATTCAGTCAGCATAATCCTGTTTACAGAGAACATAACGCAAGCCTTGTTTTCCTGAATAAATAAAAAGACACAGTTCTTGTTTTTCCAATTTCCGAACTTACCTTTTCAGCTAAAGTTTAACTCCAAAGGAACTTCTTCCTTTATGCAGTCCAGAGTACAGCCCTTGTTTGCAGTATGTCTTAAAGGAAATTTCTCATGTAATGAACAAAACCCTAGCAGTGTAACTTATCTGTGCTTTGAGCAATAAGTTTTCTTCTAAAAATTACTTAGAAGCAGGGCCCTTAATTACTCCCCCATTTAAATATTAATGGAGACAATTAGTACTATTCAGTAAGGTCTGCAATAGCCCACAGGTTTAAAAAACAGTCACTAACAGATTCTGATGCTGAGCAGCACAAAAAAAGCAATAAAAAAATCACAGGCTAAAGATAATTTCAAATACTATTTTCTGTAATTGTAATGATATTGACTTGAAAGAAATGAGATTGGTAACAAAATATTTATAAACATCTATTGCTTAATTAAAATATTGTTCTACATGAGCCTGAGAGTTTGTCTGAACTTAGATTTCTTTGATAGATCAATATTGCAGGTCTGAGCTATGTTCTGCTCTGCAATATCAATGAAATAACAGAAGCTAAAATGGAAAGAAAACATCATCACCAGTCAACATGAGACATGTATCTGGCAACACCCTATATAAATTTCTTCCTGTAGGTTTTTTTTTTTTTCCCAGATATTTTTAATTTAATTTTCCTGTACTTTCGATACCTTGGAGATTTCATTTCTTCTAAAATTATCTCCAGAAACTTCTCACTAAGGAAAGAAGAAAGGAAAGGAAGGAAGGGAAGGAAGGAAACTAAATTTAATTATAGGCCATCAGTAAAACTGAGTAGAATGCATACTAAAAACATCTGTTAAAAATTAGTAGCTGCATTACATGTTTTAAAGTTGAGGGTGGGAATGAGACACTTGTCTGCTAAAGTTCATCCATTAAGTATAAAATCTTAATAGGCTACTGCTCTTTCCTAAAAGGTAAAATCACAGCACTACCTCCTGGAGGCGCACTGAAATCCTGTAAAATATGATCCTTTGCACAGGTTCTGCCTTTCTCTGCAGTGATACATTCAGATTTATTTTCTGAACAGTAGATCATGAGGGTTGAGAAATAGCAAAGATCTTCCCATCTCAGTCCACAGCATGATAGCAGGGCATGCTCTCGAAGAAGAGGTTTACATTTCAACCTCTTCAACTGGGGGAGAGAAATTAGTGCAAAGAAACTGCTCTCTTAAAGAGATCTTTTTTGATCTCTTAAAGAGAAACAAAACCACTAAATGCATACTGTACAAAGCTTGATCCTGTCAGCCCATGCTACAAATGCTCAAAGAAAGGCTCTTTTCTAGTTTCCAGGTCATGGCTAGGCCTAATGCAAGAAATACAGCTAATCATCTCTGCCCACAACTAGAAGTGTCATGGACATATAAAGAATCAGATTATCATCTTTAGAATCACAAAGCTTCTTGTGCCAATGTAAAGAAATACTTTAAGTCCCAGTGTCTCTTGACATACCACACAGTATTTTCTTTCCAGAACAAGCAATATTAAGGAAGAATTCATTCTTAGGGCAATATTAAGTGGCCAAATGGCTCATCTTCCACTTCAGGTATAATTTCATACAGTCCCTTTTGTTGGGTCATCAAATTAGTCAATTTCCATTCAGTAGCTTGAGGCAGACTTTTCAACACGTACCATTCTCTCCATCAGACCATAATCAGAGAACGACTGTTAATAGATTCATAACATAAGTGTACTGTGACTGGAACTCATTCAAAGATACCTTTTTCCTAGAAAGACTATTTTCATTTGTGGCAGGCATTTCTGAGTGCAACAACTTCAACAACACTTAGTCACACTTCGACTTCTCTGTACAGTATTTCCACTGTTAAAGCAAAATCTTTGGTTCTCCCAGATTTGAAACATCTTAAGACTTGAAACCTTCAGATTATGCACGGAGAAAAAAGATGTGCATCTGGAGATACAATGTCCTGACTGGCAGATGCACAAGAAACTTGGACAAGTTTCTCTGTAAGATGCATGTTATTTACACACAGCTTCTCCTATGTGGAATAAGAGGGATGTCAGTAGTACTCTTCTGTCCCTGAAGGTTTGGTAGTTGGAAGAGCTACAGTCACTGCTAAGAAAGCAAGAAATAAGAGATATCATTGCAAGTTTATTTTTCAAGGTTTATGTTTGCATAATAATTTAAGAACACCAAAAAAAGAAAAAAGTCTTAAATTTATTATAATTATGCTATAGAAGCTCAACCTGTTCCAGATCACACATGGTAAGGCAATAGGGATTTCAAGCTTCCTGGCTAAAACTAGCTTTGCTGAGAAGTAAAAAATTGACATGAAGGGATCTGTATGTAACATGACATTATTGCTTTGGGGGTGGGGAAGAGGAGGTAGGGAGAGACTCACATGCCCCTCTGCACTTGCCTGTGTAATGGATATCTTTGAAACACTGAAAGTGCTGTAACCCGAAAGAATTAATAATGCACATGAAAGGAACTGGCCCTGATAGCTGCCAATCCAGCTAGTCTCTCCTAGCAGAACAGGGGAAAAGTTTGATCAAAAAAACTCATAGGTCAAGATAAAGACAGGGAGATCACTGACAGATTACCTTCACAATTTGAGGAAAATTCCATTTTTTTTACAATATAGAACTGGGCATGAGTCCTAAGGCCTTCTGCCCTCAGTCACTGAGAGGCAGAAGAATTCTATCAGAGATGTCAAATGTTCAGCATTCTTAGAGCCACTGTCCTGCCAGCCAGTGTATGTCAGAAGGTCTGCAGACCACCACGCTCTGACTAACTGAGGAACAGCACTTCCCACAGCTGCCAAGAAATTTTCAAACCAGAAAAAAACCAAAACAAAACAAACAAAACCAACATAAGCTTTAATGACACTTAATTACTTACACAAATATATTATTGAGGATATTAAGAGGAACTATTACAATTATAAACAAGCACCTCTGCATATGCAGTGGGACCACTAAAAGCAGTCATTCAATATGCATGCCTGAAAGAAAGCACATGTACAGTGTGCTCAGACATTATCCAAGACATGTTTAGGAAAGAGTATGTTAACACTTGAGTTTTTCCTTCACATACAGTGCTTCTTCACTGGTGCAGTTGTCCAAAAGGGAAGAGACAGAGAAAACAAGGCTTACAGACTGTGATCGAAATTATGCTATCCCCTATCAAATATACAACGTAAAGCTGTGAAACAGAGAAGAAGAAATAAATACAAAGCAACAGAGAACCTACAGGAACTCACCTTTAAAAGAGAAAAGACAGCTTTAAGAAAAAAAAAAAATTAAAAAAAGCATGAAGTACATGAAGTTTAAATACAGTGAATTTTAAGCAGATACAGAAAAACAAATCCATTGCTTGCACACCTGGGCCAAATCCAAGGAAATTACACCCACTTAACACAAGAAGTGGTTTGATATGTGATCTTTAATTAGCCCAGCAGAAGTAATTTGCCTCATGAGAGTGCCACATGTTTTTATTCAACCCAAACATTAAAGTCACAGGCTAAATGTGGCTGCTGTTTAACATCCAAAGCTGTTTGAGAAGAAGTGGCAAGTAACCAAGCACAAAGGAACAATTGAAAGTGACAGGAAGAAGCAAAAAGTCACCAAAATTCTCCATAATAGAATTATAGATGTCATTTGATGTTGGCTAAGGAAACTTATCTTACTAAGAAGGGGAAAAGGAAAAAAAAATGAGTATATGTACTGTTCACATGTACAACAGTCCCTGGAGACTGAAGCACTCTACTTGTGAATCAAGGACAGATCAGGGCCATGACATTTCAGCAGTGCAGAAGATGCTGTCAAATTATATCTGCTGCAGCACTCTCTCTCAGCAGTCCAGTCAAACCACCTTTCCCTGTGAGACCCTTTCTGTTTTGCTTTGGCTTTTACAGGGTCAAAGAAGCTGCTAGCTTCCCTTCTGGGCACAAAGCTGACACTGTCTTCGTACATACACAGTCTCTCATATCACGTTGCATGTCATTCACTAAGATATAGGCAAGTTATTAAGAGACAGAAATATATTATTATTATAACCACTCTAACCAAATGCTTTGTTGTTATTATTTTGAAAATGCTTATTTATTGCTGACAACAAAAATCAGTATATGTAAAAATGGTATTAAGGAAAACATTTAATATCTTCATAATAACTTAAGGTCATATAATGGTATTCCATCAGTTAATAGAAGTGATACTCTATTGATTCCTTGGTGAAAATAAGAAAATCAATAACAATAAAGAAATGGTGTGCTCAGACAATCTTACTTAATACAAGGAGGATACATATAGGTTTTTGTTAGAAAATGCTGCAGCAAAACAGAGTATCATTTGAAAACAGAATCACAGAATGGTTTGCGTTGGAAAGGAGCATAAAGGCCATCCAGTTCCAGCCCTCATGCATGAGGAGGGACATTTCCCACTAGATCAGGTTTCTCAAAGCCCCATCCAACAATACAGACATTTTTAGGACAAACTTCCCCCACTATATTTTCTGAGTTACTAAATATAAAGTGAAATTAAATCTTCAATAAAACGGAGGACTTCAACAGTTTCAATTAACTTTCATTTCCTATTCACAGACTTTGGTTTGGGAGCATTTTATGACATTGAGAAACAAACTGTATGGCATGAAACACTTTTACAAATTACAGAGGGAAAAAACTTGTCTCATTAAAGAGCATTTAGAAGGACCAGTCCTTGGAATTCACTGAGCACACACAAGGTTGCCATCCACTTGAGAGCTACTGGAAATGTCACAACCTAGCAGAGAGCAGCTCTGGCAGTTTATGGATGACAAAAAGCCAGGGAGATGATTATAACCTTGCACTCATTCAGCAATCAAGCACCACCATTATCAAATACAGGGAAGCTTAAAATACTCATTTTAAGGTTGCTCAGGTCTTTCAATTCATTCAGCAAAATGACATTTAAAGAAGGGAGAGAGGTGTTGGCCTGAGGACTTTGTGTTTTTGTATTACCCTCGCTACTCACATCATGCTTAGGTCAACTAAAAAAGATTATTTTTATGAAGCCTGGGTCTTGCATGAAAGACAGTTTTGCTTCTTACCACAGAAATGCACCTGCAGGTTTTTAGAATTTCTTTAAATAGTTAGCAGTGGACTTAATTTAGTCTGCTGAAACTAATTTTTGTGCATTGAGTGGCCCATTGGTATGTACTATGTCTCCAGCTAAATTACCTCTGCATGGAGATTGTTCAGTATTAAAACCTCTGTCAACAGAACTTTTCCAAATTCCTCTTTCTGTTTCTATCTCGAAAGAAGTTACCAAAAAAAAAAAAAAAAATTAAAAAGAAAGAAATTTTTAAACATCTTTAAAACACTGAACTACTAATTTAAATAGCAGTTATTATTTTATGTATGCTGTAAGGTCATTTTAGTCAGAGATGACCGTTCAGATTTGGAAATCAGCTTTGCACTTTCTTTTTCAACATGAAATACAAAAATTAAAATTTTGGCTGGCATAAGCTCAGCTAGGTAACACACAGACAGCATGCAAGGAGGGTGGGAGAGATACAGTAGGGTTTTTCTGGGGAAGCCAGGGAGGGCACAGCTGAGTGTTGCCTCCCACGAAGCCCCTGAGGCCACCCCAGGGGTGGTTGTGTGGTGCAGGAGGGATGGAGGGAGAAAGGGAGGGAAGGAGCACTCTGGTGGCAGTGACTACTGGGTCCCCACGTGCCAACGTGCCCGGGGCTAAGGAGGATGCTGGTGTGGTGGGATGCTGTGCCCATAAGTCCCTCAATTTAAAGACCAACAACAATCTCATGAGAGAAAAAAAAAATTAAAAAATCAGAAAGTAGAGGCTCCCTCCCTGCCTGCCCTCTCCACCTCCTCCTAATGTAACCTGTAGAGCAGTCAGGGCAGGAGCAAGCACACTGGCTGCTGTTCTTCTGCCTCCCATGTGATACCACTTGCTATCAGGGTGCCTGTGGTGCCCCCAGTGATGTTCAAGGGCTTTGCAGAGCTTGTCATGCCCTGGGAAGGACTGGCAGCATCACCCAACTTGCCCAGAGTTGTCCTGTGGAGAGCTGCCTGTGGCTCCTCCTACAAAGGCCTACCTGAGCTGCAGCTGATGTTGCACCACAACCATGAGAGTTTTCAACTTGATGAAACCTAGCTATGCTAGTTCTCATTTGAGAACAAGTGCTTTTGGTCTAATACATCTTTATCCAAATACAGTGAAAATAAAAAGGACAGCAATAAAACAAACTCCTCTGGCTGAACATGTGACAGCTTCTAGGTATGTGCCCATGAAGAGGGGACATCCACATCCTTCAGCTTTTAAAGGATAATTTAGATCACTACAGCTTCTTTTAAAAAATCTCATTTCTCTATTTCCTTCTTCAAGATCATGGAAGAAGGATCAAACTACTTAGTTACAAAAAAAATAGTCAACAAAAGAAGAAATCTTGCAGTTACCCCCTTTAGAAGAATATCTTCAACTTGAACTGTTAGCAAGATTTCTGTAACCTTAAGATGTACTGAGTTCATATATTGCTTTCTGCTGCTAAACAGTAAATATTTCCAAAAGTTAATTTTGAAAAGGTATGACCTAAGCTACAAAAAATAACATTTTTGAAACACACTTCAGTGAATTTTGGGGCCTGAATTTTAAAATGCATGAAGCAGCTAAACAAAGAAGCCTTAGGAAAAATACTTAAAGAATGGCACATTTGCCTTCATATAAAGGCTGACTATTACTCAGCCTGAAAAATATTGACGTATTGTCTCTTAGCATTGAAAAATGACCCAAGTACAGATTTTACAGGTAAAGTAAAACATATAGAAAGCTCATTTATGTAATTTATTTCAATTTCAGATAAATTATCCTGGGTAAAAACCAATCCCGCTAAACTGTACAAAACAAATACAGCTTCATATTTTTTCCTTAGTCAGATTTATAACTATAGCTACAGAATATGCATGAAGCTAAATTGATGGAATATTGTTTTTTAAAGAGGAATATAACTGATAATTTTTCTTTAAGAAGATCATCTATGCTCAGAGTGAAAGACGAGTTGTTGCTTCATTTTTGTAGAACTATTGGTTAAAAATAAATCAGTAAGTAAGCCCCATCGATAGAGAATAGAAACAGTTCTCCAGACATGACATTCTTCAAACCTGGTCAGAGTAGTTGGAATTACCCCACGTTTCCATCTACCCCTCTCTGCCCATAAGCTTATACACAACCCCAATGTCAGAGCTGTGGAAAGGACTGTCTCAAACCAGGATGATTCATGGCACTCTCTAACCAAGACCTGGAAATCCTATGGGATTGAAGGATACCATTCCCATGCTGCATTATCCATCCTGTAAAGCAGTTTATCCTAACATCTAATCCAAACCTTGAGCCTGCCTGAACCTTGAAGATGCTGGTGGCTTTCACTCAGTAGAAATAATTTCTTTTTGGGATGCAATTAACAACACTAGCAGCTTGGTTTCTCTATATCTCTAGATGAGATGGAAGCTTGTGAGGGAAAACTCAGATCATCTGGATAAAACAGACTGCACAATAATCCTTGTCTTTTCCCTTTGTTCTAGTGGGATGGGTCCTCTCCAGCTGTCACAAACTGATTATATTAGCAAGAATGTGGTCCAATGGCAGCAGATGCAGAGTGAAATGGTTGCTGACAAAGAGCCAGGAACTACACATTGTGAATTTCAGGAGGTCTTCGTTCCTCACGAGCTCATATATCGTGGTGATGCATTGAAAGACCACCATATGGAGAAAAAGATCAGGTTATTCTGGAGAAAGTGTCTTCCATTTTCAAGTTCTCAAAGGAATTTGGTTCACACAGTGTGAGAAAATCTGGGTCAAATTTCAGTAAGTGGGGACCATCAGGAGGTTAACTTCAAAAGCACACTTCTAATCTGAACTAAAACACACCAGCAGCACAGTCTTCTTTTCAAATCCAGGCACTCACAGTAGCTTTTAGATTGAAGAGCTCCTCTGCCTGCTCTTCTGGAACCTTAGCAATGACTGCTTTCTATCACATCCACAGCTGCAGTGACACAAAGGACTTCGATTAATAACAGTTGCCAAAAAAAAAAAGCAACCCTGACCTCTATGTCTGATCCACTCACTCTAATGCATAAGCAAATCAGCATGTTTTAACCCATCACCTGAGTTACACTTAGTACATGCTAAATAACTTGTGCTGTGATGATGGATGTCACACAGACCCTGACCCAAGAGAAGTTTAATGTTATGTTCCTACCCAGATATATAATAACTAGGCACTACAACCTTCCTAAGATCAGACTCATTCCTCCAAGAGGAGAGATCTGGGAGGCATTCTCAGGTCATGATTGACACTGAAAAACGGTGTGTTTGTGGCAGAGAAGAGCATCTTTGCTCCCACAGACATTCTTCACACAAATGAGTTACATTTTTAACAGTGTCAGGAAAGAGAAGCATCCAAGCCCTCAATTTTCGGGGTGAAACTATTAAATAGTAGTCTAGGAGGAGCATTACCAACAGCATTGCAGAAGAGCAAGTACTGCTATTTCAGAGGAGCTGCTCACCCCCTAGACTGGATGGGTGAGTTTTCAGAAAACAAGCCAGCAGCCTTGCCATTTCAAGCACACTAGCAGCACTGAGAGCTTAAATTTTTAGAAAACAGCCTCCTCACAGCATAGGTCCCTGTAACAACAGGGAAAAATATTCAGGGAGTATAGATACTGCAGTCCTTTTTAAACTGTTCTTAGCTGGTAAGACAGAACTATCAGACAGTTTATACACACATATATGTTCTGACAATGCATATCTGTGTATAAATGTAAAAACTGACTCAATAATTGGAAAGAATAGAGCTTGCTAAAACAGGTATTTGTACCGATATATACAGAGCAAACATTGCTTCCAATGCAATCATACTTGGGTTTCCTTTCCATGTCTTCATTGTGGTTTGATACAGCTTAGAATAATCTTTTCTGACTTTTAATTAATCCCTAAGTTCTTTTTATTTATAAGTGACAGAAATATAATTTGATATCATATGGTTTTTTTCCTCATCATGTATCTAATCTCACAATGCTACTAACACCTTCAAAGCAAGTTTGCTCAAAAATAAAGCTTTATGACATTATTTAGCAGTCCTTCTGTGAAGGATCACCTTGCTAATTGCTAGTTAAAATAGAGAAAGAGATCCCCCCAATCATTTTCTTCTGTTTGCAGAACAATCATTTTCCTCCCATACAGATAATACAAGCAGCAGGGAAAGCAAAAAGTCATGGGCTCATTCAGACCAGTGAACATCCAAAATCCATGTAATTTAATGACTCAGCTGAACTCTCAGGACAGATTTTGACCATAAATTGGTACAGCAGACCAAAGTTAAAGAAAAATGTTTTTTATTTTTCATCAGACATATAAGCTGTTCACATGGCTGAAACTAATCAGATCTGTAAAAGTTTGGAAGATCAAAGACTTATTCCCTATTTTAATTTCATTTCATATAACATTTTTACCTAAGCAATCAAGTATTAATCTATTGCTTTGTGAATTCACCAACTGTGTTTACAATCAGAAATGGCACATTGGCCTCCAGTATGCTTAGAAAATATTATCACTGTGCCCTAGCATTTAAATGTAAAGACTAATCCTACTGGGTTAGAGCAATGGCAAAGTCTCAGATTTCCCCCTTATGTCCTGGTTTTAAAGGTTATCTGTGTCCAAAAATTTCCCCACAATGCAAAGCTCAGATAAGTGGAGGATGCCTCAGGACTGGAGCCTTGGGTCCACATTCATGTGTTTGCCCAGGTGCCATTTAAATCATCCTCTTTGAGGATCTTTGAGAATCAAAGCTAAAAATTTCAGGTTAGTCTTGAGGAGAACTTAAAACAAATACCCGAAGAACTGCAGAAGCCCTAGGTTTAATATACGTTTCTTCCCCTCTTGTGTAAATCTTAAGTTACACCACCTGTGTTCTTGCAAATAACTCATTTCTCTACTTATGATCCTTCACCCAGGATTCAGGTTCAGAACAGAGGAATTAAAAATTTAAGTCCTTCAAGACACAACAATGATTGCCCTGTAGAAAAGCGTATAGCCTGACTACTGCTAAATGTCATGGAAAAGACTTCATTTTGTACATATTTGTATCCAGCCTCTCTGTAACTGCAATTGTATAACTACTTTACTAGCATGCTTTCCAATAACATACATTTTTAACAAGTGAACACATCAGAGCACAGAAGGAAAATGATTCAGTCTAGAATGATCTTGTTCAGATGAGGTTGTTAAGTCAGAAAGCCATAATATATGCAAGCAGAATTTAACTGACCCATAAGGGTAGTTAAGGTAGCCTCCTACACATTAAAGTACTGCAGGCAGTGGGAACAAAAACATTTTCAAAGTCAAGTCATTCTTCTTAAAACAATTCTATAGAATTCTCTAAAAAAGGGTCAACTTTAATTAAGGAAGGAAACTTCCTATAACATTGCAACATTGCACAGCAAAAGGGAAGAATAACTTCCCAGTCTTTACTTGCTAAAATCCTTATCAGTCATCTCTCAGGTCAGGAACCCCGTGAAAGTTTTGAAGTCTTTCAGACTTCCAATTTGCTTTGATTTTCTACTATTTTCTTCAATTATTCCTACATTATGTAACAGGTTAGGATTTAGGTCAGAGTGGCTAAAATACACAATCTCTCATTATAAAAAAACCTAGCTCAAGCCTGCCACAATGATGCCAGCAGACGTGTATAGCTATCCTATCCTATTTATTAAACCATGACACTATTCTATTCATGTCCTATATGTATTCATAAGTGACCTGAAAATTAATAAAGCACATCTACACTTCTCATTTTCTGCATTTGAAATCCATTAGTCTGGTGCACACTTAAGTCTCTCTATATTGGTGTGCTTGCCACTAAATGTGGAGTAAATACATGGAGTAAATACCCATAATGTGAACAAAATATAACTTTTAAAAACCTTACGGCATATTTAAAATTCCTTGTATATTTTCACAAAGATTTTCATTTTCCTGAATGCCAAATTATCGGGGGTTTTTTTTCTGAACTATAGATGGTTATTTACTTCGTACTCTATGTTCTGTAATTTACCCGTTTAACTTCGTCCTTCTAAAGAAGAGAAGAGCTGTGTAGCTGCAAATTAGGTATTCTATCAAACTATTTTTTGTAGAGAGGTGGAACTGACAGAAATCAGAAAGACAGCTTTAGACTTCTCTCATCTCCACCCAACCTCTTTTACAAAATAAACCAACACTCAATGAGCTGCACACTTCTAATGGTTTTATCTTAGACAAGTCCAAATACAGATTTACTAATTTGGTCTCAATACTTTCTACTGTCTCTAAGCAGCACATCTGACTCCTGCCATGACAGTCTTCTCTCAGTCCAGGACTGTGGATAAGACCACAGCTTGTCATCTTTATCCTTTGAGTCCTCTTCAATGCAAAACAACCCACACCACCAACACCTTTAGTCTGAGCATGAAAGAAGAAACATATTCAGAAGCCTTCATGTGAAAAATAGTGGCTTACTAAAAGATTGCCAAAGCACAGAGGACTACTGAAAAGAATCTGCTCATAAATTTAAAGGATGAGAAATATTTTTTTCCATCTACATTGTGATCCATCATTCCTGATGAATGTATATCAAATCCAGTGTTTGTTTACTTACCCTTCAAACAATTAAAATAAAACTGACTTTTTAAACTTCTTTTAACTATTTTCTTGTTACCACTAGCCTTGAAATTTCTGTAGCAATTATGTTTGTAGCTACTAAAAACTTCCCCTAACAATTATATCTCTTTCTTCTGGCTGTACTACATTCAGAAAAATTCCATGTATTTAGAATAGAAAAATACCTAAACATCTTGTTTTCTTTTCTTTTTTTTTTTTAATATATATTTCTTTGCTGTGCTGATAAGAAGATATTTAGTGTAAAGAGTACCACATTTTTACCTCTATATCTTACCCAAAGAACTATATCATGCCAAAATATGAGATATAATTCCCCTCAAAATGATATGTGTATAAAGGACTAAGTATATGGCAACACTATCAAAGCAATCAAAGCAGAGCAAATAGTTCTGAACTGAAAAAGCTGAATTGTCTTGAATTTTCTAGATAGGCTTATTTCTTAATAATTCTGGAAATGAAATAATGAAAATAATTTATTAGAAAGCTTGTTGATTGAAAGAGAAAATTTTATCAACAACCATATCATATTTACAGAAAGAGAATCTTGAACTTGCAAATAAAAGGTTTAGAATTAATAACTCCACTACAGGTTTGTGCATGCTGTTCACATGTTTGGGTTGTTGTTTTTTTTTTTTCACCTTAGCAGATGAAGGCTCACAGGAAAAAAAAAGAGAAAATCAATATTTAATGCATCTTTAACAGTATTCCAAATATGAGCAAGAATAGCAAATTACCAATATGACGAATGACAAATTCTCTTCCCTTACTGCACATACCACTGTCCTTCTAGAAACCACTAAAAACTGTGACAAAACCCAATTGAATAATATAAATCCACTGTAAGACAAGTTGTGAACAGAAGATTGAGAGAGATGTTTCACCAAACAAATTGCAAAGTATTAATCTTGCTTGAAATATCATTGACCCAATTCTAGACATAACAGCATAAACTACTGTCAGTTTGGATATCTGTGTTTGTGCTGTATCTACACAACTAAATAACTCTTCTAGACTGTATACAAACTGAAAACATGAAAATGAGTTACTACGTGGATCTACTACTTCTTATTCTTCTTGAATGCATGAGGAGGTGGATATCAGTAGCCTAAGCTAATAATGTATTAATGAGACAAAAGGAAAAAAAAAAAAAAAAAAAAAAAAAAGTTTGGAAAAACTGGAAAAATTTACTATTTGAAGGAACACAATAAGCAATAGTAATGACACTGGCATGTTTGTAAATCCAGCCTGCAGAGTATAAGCCAGTTCCCTGGCAACTTTTCATTCAAATAAAGAAACTTTATGTAGCTCATAAAGATCCTCTGGTATGTAACAGTTGTATATTTGATTCTGTTTCCATATTGCTAAAAATTTTCAGTGATAAAAGTAGTACAAGGTCACTACATACTGTCAACAAGGTACATGGGGAGATAGAAGTGGAGGGGACAAGCAAAGTTACGTTATACTAATTTGTATCTTCCTGCTTAAAATTAGGGAGATTCATATCAGTAATCTACTGTGTAGGGTATTGTGCTGATGGTATTGTACCTAAAGCATGGAAAATTAAGCAAATAGCTATTGAAATGCTATCACGTGATAAATAATTTAATGGATGAGCTTTACAGAATGTAAACATTCTCAAATTATTTTGCTATGAATTAGTAATCGAAAGCTAAATTATGTACATTTCTTCTGCAAAGGGAAAACCTAATGAGATCATAAAGATTCCTTGTAAGAAAAATCCAGATTAAAAGTATGTTTTACAGGAAGGTAATTTATGGTCCAGTAATTTATATCTATAAAACTGTGTTTCTGCAGTCAGGATGATTTATTTTCTGCACTTACCATGAGGGGTGTTTGAAGCACAGTAATAACCTTATTTTGCAACTGTGTGGTACCATAAACACCAGGAAGGTCTTCATAAACTAGAATTACTCTCAGTCTAATTTTGCAGAAGCTACCTTCAGGTAATCAGTATGTGAGAATACAGACATTAGTAGATTTTAAAATATTGACATTGTAATTAATCTTCAAGAGTGATGCACCTCAGAGTGTCAGCACTATAAGCAAGAGAGTTAAATAGATTAAGATACAATTATCCACCAGCTTGGTCTCTATGAGAATTTTCCATAGTGAAGAGCCAGTTGCAGACTTCTCTTAGTAAAACTACTTAGTTTTACTCTGAAATCTTGAGCTAATAATGACGGTGATTTATTTTCTTACAGTTCATATGTACCTTTTCTTCCACTGTTTTTAGTTTAATATAGACTCTGAGCATGAGGACAATGTGCTAGAGCAGAACAAATGAAAAAAGTAGTTGACAGAGTCCTCTCTAATTTACCAATGACAGATATCTCTGACATACTCAGGTTTACCAAATGGGGCAGGCAGAGGCTCCATTAAGACTGAAAGCTATTTGGCTCATACTCTTTGGGGACACAGATGGCAAGTAAACCAAATTTAAACAGTAGATTCTGCTTTATCAGCAAAGAAGGACAGTAAGGAAGAAGGAATACAGTTTTGAAGCACTGTCCTAGAATTATATACTTCATTTTTGTAAATTGAATTTTCTGCCCTTTTGAAACCTGAGTATTTTCATAATTGTTTAGGACAATCATAAAGAGCTTATAAATTATAAAAGCTAAGTCATTGCTTCTATTCTGATACTCTGTCCTGATCCAGAACAATAACATTTAGAGGACTACAGGGTGAATTTGGTGAAATAATAGGAATTTTCCCATGAAAGAATATCCTTGTAAAAAACCCCACAGTTGAGGCAGACAGTATAGTGCCATATAACTGGGGAAAGGCACAAAGTCACTCTCTGAAAATGAAAGGCCAGAAAATTGGAAAAAAGACAATTAAGAGTATGATGGCTTTGTAGATTCATATTTTGGAAAATAAGCAAGAAAAGCAATTGTTCACATCATTCTGTAAAAGAACATAGGTATCGGGACAGGGTTCATAACTGAAGTAGGAGCACCGCTAGCTCATAATAATTCTTTACAGGGACACCAGATGACACTGCAGATGAAGATAAATGGGCTATTAGTTTGGAATTACACTCAATATTTATTTTTGAGTTTATGAGCTTATCATCTCCTGTCAATTGCATTACCACAGAAAGCAACAAAACAGTAAAACTTACAGTGCTGATCTAATCTCTTAAATAAGTTCATGAACTAAATATGATTCTGAAGTTGGTAAAAATGCAATTTGTAATAGTACTGTGGAAAAAGGACTTTAAAAAGTTATTGGGTTAAAACTAAGCCCATGTTCTCTCTCTTTCAAGAGAATGTAATTTTTGAAAAAGGCAAAGGGACAAAAACATCTGAAGGAGAATTTGAGGAGTGGCTCTGTGAGAAGTGGAAATTCTGAACAGTCAGAAAAAAAACCAGTTTGACCAGCTGTTACTCTGGAAAGAAAATATAAAAGAAATAAAACAAACAAACTAACAAACAAGCCAAGTACAACAACAAACCAGCAGAAAAATAATAAGTTACTTAATTCTTGAAGCATTGTCCAACAGACAGAAGTAAAAAAATAAATAAATCTGCCTTTGCACGCAAATACCTGTGATAGCCTTCTTTCCTCTGAAGTGCCATTTAGGCAGTACATCCAGGCACCTAAGAAATCCATAGAGGAAAAATAATAATATAGCAACAATAGTCCATCGGTATCAAAGAAAAAGAGCTCACCACAGTTGCTTATGGGAAAAAAAAAACAAAACAACAAACACCAAACCAAACAAACAAAAACAATCAAACAAACAAAAAAACCACAAAACCCAAACACCAACAGGGGGAATACTAGAATCTTGTATTGTGTAAAGAAGAAAGACACACAGAAATCAGAGTCCTTTACAGCAACATCTGAATCCCAGGCTGCCTAAATCAGACATCTTTGAACACAACATAACCATTTAATTCGTGAGAAGTAATACATAGCAGTAAAAGTAGCTACTGTCTTCTGGAATTTGAAATTCAAATTCTTATATTGATAAAAGCCACAGAACACCAACTGTATAAATTGGAGACCAACCTGAAGGCAAAGCTAGAGGTATAATTCCAGGGAGCTGCATAATCAATACCACTGCAGATATCTGTGCCTCCCGGGCAGCGACATCAGCCCCAGATGTGTCCCCTAATGGGATGCACTTGAATCATTCATGTGCTGAAGATGTCTCAAGAGGATCATCATCTTTTTATTAACCTTCCCCATGACAGCAATTCCCAGTCCTGAGGCTATGAGAGCAGTTTTTAAAAGCTGTTCCTTTACATAGCTTTGTATTTCCTTATCTATAATTCCTGCCTGCTTCCCTGCTCTGAAAATCCCCCTGTACCAATCCCTAGAATAGCACTTCCTTCCCAACTCATCCCTTTCTCTTCAAAAAGCTCCCTTCTCAAATTCACCCATTAATCCCTTATTTCTCCTTTTTCCATTCTGTTTTAGAGACTTCTCTCTGACACGGTTAGAAAGCAAGGGGGTCCATTCTGAACTTCGTGACTCAATTGGAGGGTCTTCCTTACACTTTTAACATTAATTCCCTCTGTGAATCATTCTAATTGGAGTGTAACTTAATTTTACTTTGTATATTTTTTCATGTAGTAGTTAATAGAATGAACTCTGCCCTCTAACTTTGTCAAGTTGCACTTTAATAATATAATATTAAAACCACTTTTGTTATCACCTTGGACAGTGGTTCTCTAAGTAACCTACATTGCCAACTGTCAAATTATTATTCTACCTCAATAAAACATATTGCTGATCCTCTCTTTGAGTGAGGTGTGTTCCATTCATTTCTGTGACAAATTGGCATTGTCAGTGGTGTCCTAAATCAGGATTTGCAACACCACAAAACCTAGGCAAGCTTACTTACATCTTCTGCTTTTGTCACATGCAGTATTATTGTTCTCTTTTCCAACATAAACTATTACATTGTCCACTTTGGACATATATCAAGAAAGACTCTCAAAAGAGACTTTCTTTCTAAAAATTCTGAGCATTAAAATATACTTTTTTACAGCTTTATCTGAAGCCCTTTCACACATTTCCAATAATAGATTAAGTAACAGGATTGTTCAAACTGCTTTTAAAACTCAGTGAACCAGTTAGACACCTTTTGAAAGAGAATAAAGGCACAGGTCAAGGACATCTTTACTCTGTAAATCTATCTCAAAGATTTTGCCAATAAGCCTGAGTTGATAGAAATGAGATTGTGAAGGATAGGATACTGCCATTGACATAGGGGTTCTTCAATGGGAAAAACACTTCTTGTCTTGACCTTCAAATGTAGGAGTGACAGCTTAAAATCAGTACTAGTGCACACATAGCTCCATGTACAGCAACGTGATCCAACATCCAGAAAAAGAAATCAAGGTCTTTGGCTGATTTACCTCAACAAGCACAGATCAGGCCCCAGGTGTACAACCACGGACACTGAGAAAATCACAGAATCGCAGAATCTTAGGGGTTGGAAGGGACCTCTAAAGACCATCAAGTCCAGCCCCCCTGCCAGAGCAGGGTCACCTAGTGCAGGTCACGCAGGAACATGTCCGGGTGGGTTCAGAGTGTCTCCAGAGAAGGAGACTCCACAACCCCACTGGGCAGCCAGTCCCAGAGTTATTTCTCTCACAGTGAAAAAGCTTCTCCTTAAGTTTAGGTGGAATATCCTATGCTCCAGCTTGCACTCATTGCCCCTTGTTCTATCACTGGACATCACTGAGAAGAGCCTGGCTCTATCCTCCTGACTCTTGGCCCATCTTAACAAACATTAATGAGGTTGCCTCTCAGTCTCCTCCAAGCTCAAGAGACCCAGCTCCCTCAGCCTTTCATCATAGTGGAGGTGTTCCACTCTCTTAATCATGTTGGAGGCTCTTCACTGGACTCTTTCAAGCAGTTTCCCCATCCCTCTTGAACTGAGGGGCCCAGAACTGGACACAAAATTCCAGATGTGGCAAAGAAGAGGGGGAAGAGAACATTGCAAATGTTTTAATCAGATTTTATCTCTATTCTGGATTTTCTGCATAATTTGGGCTGCATAGAAGATTGGAAGAGCCTACTTTGCTAGAAGAAATAAAATTGTACACATTTGTGACATGGAAATTATTAAGAGACCAGGTATGAAATTCCATAGGGTCAAAAATTTGCAGTAAAATAGAAGGAATACTTAATGCTGGTAACAGTATGGCTCTACAGACTTGAAATTCATAGTGTAAAGTTAAAGAATATATCCAGAAATCACAGCAGCTTAAGGAAAAAAGGCTTCTGCCAGAGAAAAGTACATATTTTCGAGCAAAACACATTTTTTCCAAGGAAGAAAATTCCCCTTTGATTGTATTATAAAGTACACAAAAGACATGGTGGGACATGGGTGTTCTCTCCATTGATTTAATCAGTGTTGGCATTTCTTTGTCCTGTGTTTTATAGATGTTTATGGAAGACAACACTTTGCCAGTAACTGTGGAAAAGTGCTAGAGAAACCCAACAGCTTATGGACCTTAGAATCAAAGTTTCACAAATAGCATGTGAAGCTACATACTATAGAAGGTAAAAGAGATCCATTCTAATCCCATGTAGTAAGCATATATGGGGAACTCAACCAACTCAGCATTTCCACATTCTTAGTACTGAATGCATTAGTGTTGTTAGATTAGACAGGAGCATGGGTAGGATCCAAGGTAGTCTTTCTGACTGGGAACAATTGTTGCATCTTTGGAAGAATGAGGTTGTTGCCACTACAAGTATATTAATTCCGTCTTCCAGGAAATAAGATCTGAAAAGTCACCCAAAAAAAAGTTACCTACATTAAATACAGGGAAAGAACAGAATTTAGTATCTCTTTCCTCTGCCTAGTGAAAGCTGTTAGCTGAGTCACTATAAAGTATCTCAACCCTTCTGAAGCAAGGGCAGCCACCTTCCCACCATAGTTGGTGAAAAATTCTTTGAGATTAAACTTGCAAAGATCAGGTGTCCCTGGTCACTGAATGAGGGTTGAACTAAATGACCTTTAAAGGTGCCTTCCAACCTGAACCTTTATGTGATCACAGTGCTGCATGACATCACATCATCTAATAAATCCCTTAAAGTTATTTTAACTTGGATTTTGTTTATGTTTATGCTAAATTCCAACCATCACCTAGCTGCTCCTGTGTACTAGATTAGTCTTTCTCATGACAGTCTCCATCAAATATTTGTACTACGAATCCGGGTTAATAGTGAATACAGATAGAGTTATTTACTACAAACATTACTATAAATTATTGTTAGGTAATGTAGATCAATATCACACAAGAAATAGTAAGAACATACAACAATGAACATATAACTACTAAATTCATTATAAGCTAGTTTCTAAATCAAGGCAGAGGTTCAAATAGTGCATTCAAAGCAATAAAAGAAAGCAGTAGCAACAGATTTTGTCTGTAGTATATCAGTTATAGTTAAGTTACAGGTAAGAATGTATGCATCCCATTTTTAAGATAATTCCTACAAAGTGAATCAAAACTTAAGATAATTAAATTGAAAATGTGAACAACTTTGCTTTCTTTTCAGAATTCATAATTTTTACGGTGTGTTAAAAACTTTCTTTCTATTATAGAATTTATTTAAAACCACTATGTAAATTTAGGATGCAAGTGATTGAAGGAGACGTGCTTGTTCATTGGTAACTTGGAGAGGATGCTATAAAACAGCCTTTTTACCCTTAATGTCACATGAGAAGTAAAAATGTAATGATTTAAAAAAAATTAAAATGCAACCAAAAAACAAAATCGAATTCTCAAACATATTACCTAAACTTTAGGTTTTCTAAGAGGCTTCACTGCATACAACACAACTTTAAATACGCTATGCTCCTGATCTGTACATCAGGAGACTAAGTGTTAAATGTTTTGACATAAGTACTTTTTTCCCTAATAAAAACATTTTCCCCCTTCAATGTTTTTGCCTTCCATCCTTGTAAATGAAACCAAGATTTTAGCATCTCAGTAGCACTAGTAGGTGTCTCCTGACCATGCATCTCTTTCAAACAATGGAGAAGAGGCAGAGAAGAATCACAATTGTCACTGTCAGTCACAGAATGATAAGAAAAACAACATGGTTGCTAACAAGATTCAAGACAAGGTCAAAGAAAATACAAGAGAGAAAAATATATGCTCTATACAACAAACCACAGAAACAATAAAATTGAGCTCCTGAGGACTAAGCAGTTTTACTGCTACATCTTTATAAACAGCGTGCAGCTCATTTTGCTGTTTCTGATTTTAATGATGCACTGCAAAAAGAGCACCTGACAATAAATAAAGGACCTCGAAAGCCACACGATTATGTATTTCCATTTCAGTGGGGAGCTAGTTCAACTGGAAGAATTGATTGAGGAAGTAGTAAATACCAATGAAAAAAAAGAAAAAAAAAAAAAAAAAAAAGGGGGACAGAAATAAAAAAGGGAATATGAGCTATGCCAGCAGTCATCTGTCACAAGGAAAAATAAAAAATAAAAAGCTACCACTCATGGGAGAAACGAACTGAAGCACCTTTTAGGGAAGCAGGACTAATACCGCTGCACTCCACACTATCATGACTCCACATATTAAGGATCAAAATGAATACCTGTGTCTGAATTTTAAATGCATAAAATTCAAAATACCTATTTTATTTAGTCCCATATGTGTAAGAAATCAACAGAGAGCCTAGTGAAGAATGATGTGAGTGGAAAGAACAGGTGTACACTCACACAGGATTATTAACAATTAAAGGCATCACAACTAAGCCTCTAAAATGAATTTGAATAAAATAAAAAGGGGGAAATTTGTGTTAATGAAATATAGTATAACAGTGTTTCCTACTAATTAATAAAGTAGCATCCTTTCCTTTCTGCGGGCTAGAAAAAAAGATCATTCTCTAAAATGAAACTTTGCAGTTAGCTTTTTCTTTTATGAAAATTGAAACAAACAAATGAAAAATAGAATTATTCCCATAACCTGATTCCAACCAAATCATAATATCAACAGAAAGGTGGTAAGTCTTCCCAAAAAAATGTTTCTTTAGCCTTTAAAAAAAAAAAATATTCCTATGCTATGATGTCTGAATTAGTATCATTCCATAGAGAAAACACAGATTCAAGCTTGTGCTGTATTTTTTGTTCAGGAAAAAAATTTGGTACATCTGGAAGCTATCTCAACAGATTAAGGTCTGTGGAAACTGTACCACAAATCAGCACAATGCTTTTTTTTTTTTTTTTTTAACAGGAACTTAAGCAACAATTACAACAACCACAAAACACAAAAAAACCAACCCAGATGCTTTCCCAAACATTTTAAGATTACATTTTCTATTTTCTTTATCAATCATAAAGGGACAACTGCACTCATATTACACAATCCCAGCAACAATATTCATTTACCTGTCTCAATAACAGTGCCACAGCAGCTGGCTTTACCCACAGGAACAAAGAATGAATTTCCCATGAACAGGTGAACCAAATTGACACAGCTTAGCAATTCTCTCTCTGATGTGGTCTTCTTCTAATTACTGAGTAGTTGAACTTGCAGCAGAACTACAATCTCACTTTCCTGTGGATTTGTGACTCAGAACCAGGCTTCCACAAGGTTTCCCATCTTTCTAATAAATCAGTCTCTCTCTGATCCACAGCATTTGTAGGTTATCAACATCCCTGACTCATTACCCATTGAAATTGGCCAATGGGTTTAAAAGGTGCCAAGTGAGACTGAACTTCTTGCAATGTGCTGACCTAAAAACCCCCAAAAATGATTTTTATGGCAATTGCTATGTGAGAGTATTAGCTATTAAAAGGAAACCATTCAAGACAGAGATGACATGAATTTGAAGTGAAGAAATAGGATATTTTGAATGTGACAGTAAAAATCTGATAAACAGTCACCACAAAGCAAGCTAAATATAATAGACCAGTAATCTTCCTATGGTCATGATATGAAGGAAGCCTTTTCTTGTTTGGACAGGGAAAATCGAAAAAATATTTTATAAACTGAAATAATTAACAAATATATTGTTCCTTTTGATTAGCTCAATCTTGAGCTGCAGTACTCCTATATCATTATAGTCATTATCAGCTTGCAGCTTCAAATATATCTTGCTACAAATAGATCAGACAGCCTGAGATAAGCAACACAGATTCTTTAAATTTCTACTGTTCTATGACCATGGCTGAGAGATTCAAAAAAAGAGGAAAGAAAAACAGTTCTGATAGGATAACTTCAAAACAGTCATTTTTCAAGAACTTGGTGTGAATGTTTAGAATAATTCTTCAATAGACAAAAATGAGAGATATCTTACTGGCCATTAAAAAGAGCACAGGACAAACACTAACATTTCTCTAATGAAGTTCCACAATTCATGTAAATCAAATAATATTTTACAGTAATACAAGGACACATTAGGAATATATATGTTCACATGCTAAAACAATAGCAGCTAAGAGAATTAGTGTGAAAAGCTACTAAGAAAAAATTTATTGTAGAATTTACTGCTTAACCATTAAACATTTTGTTAGGGGTAATAATTTTAGTACTGTTGTAATTGCCTTGGAAATAACCTTGATAATAAGTTTCGTGACTTTTTAAAATTTGGAAGTGTGAGTCACTCTGTAAGGGAAATCTTAAGGAAGAAAACAAAACTCTGCTAGGTTTAATGCATTGTGTTTTTGCAAGATCAGTGGCCCACAGAAGAGTCAAGTGTATAGAAAACACACTATAGATCTTCTTTATGTAACAAAATACACGATCAAGTGATATGAGTGTAAATGATATTGAGATATCAATTTTTCTAAGCACTGATAGCAAAAAAGTAAAAATTGCTAGTTTAGTAAGACACTGGTAAAGAAGGTAACACTGAAATTCACAAAATTACATTGCATTTTTAACAGATCTTGTAGGTTACAAACAAAAAAAATTTCAATAACCAGTCTAAACAAGATGTATATGGCAAGGGTGGTGGTATTGGGTGAGGAGGTTGTTAGGAGATGACGCTGGATGATGATTTATGCCAAATGAGATGGAAAAGGTCTGACTGAATTATCTTAATATTCCACTTTTTTGTGTCTGTGTTTGTTAAAAATACCTCATGACCATGCTTCTCTCAGTAGCCTGTCAAATTATGAAAAGGGTAGACATTCTGGAACAGATCTATGCCTATGATTTCTTTTTATTAGTGCATATTTTTTTGTTCTTCTTTTTCTGTGCAGTTTTTAACTTTTAACATTTTTGTGATTGATTAAGAGTGATGGGTATAGGAACACTACGTTCTTGCCCACTAAACTTCAGTCTCCTTTTTTATTTTTATTTATTTATTTTTAATATGACAATATAACCCAGATTCACAAAGCTGTTTGATCATCACATCCAAACTAATGGAAACAGGAGGAATATGCTCATTATCTACTAATTTTCACTGTTTGCATGTCTTTTGCAGGTTCATTGGGATGCTTCAGTCTATGATAGTCTGAATAATGATTACATTACACAGCTGATTCATATCCATTCCTTGCATCCTTAGAGTTCTGATGTTGATAAAGATTTTAAAGGCCATAAGTGATACCTCTCTCCTACTTGAACCTGAATTAGTTTTCCTGATGATTACTCATCCTGTGAGGGACCCCTGCTGCAATTTTGGTGACACAGCTGGAGGTGAGCTCACTGCATATGACAAATCCAATAGAAAGGGCTTTGGTTTGGAATCCTGCAAGCTGGAATGCATTGGGAGAAGTGTGCTCTAAATCATCACATTAACAGATGAGATTCCCCTCAGTCATTGTGACATTTGTTCTTCAGGTTCTGAGGATGGAAGAATCTGATGTAATCTCAGTTGCTGCAGAATAAAAGATGGGCAGTAAGTATATCCTCATGGTTTACATATCAAATTCAGTCTTTTCAAGAATGGCCAAAGAGGACTTTGAAAATCAATGACTTGGTAATTTAGTCTAGTGATTGTGATTCAGTTATAACTTGGAATTCAAAGTTGCTGGCTTGACACCTGGTGGCTGCCAAGAACAACAATTTTTTTTCTTATTATTTTGGCTGACTTTCCTCTACCATTCAGTGACATAATGCAAGAACAACAAATATTTTTCTAATTTTTTTGGCTGAGTTTCCTCTACCAATCACTGACATAATATTTTCTATCTCAACAATATGACCATAGGTGGCATCCATAAAAATTATTTAAATAATGTATTTGGGATCTTTTCAAAGCATTTGGCTATCTTAACTTTATTCTAGCTTTGCTGTGGCCCTTAGTTTCTATGGCTTATACCAAAGCCAAGCTCAGTTTTGATGTCCTAGATTCAATTACGGATTTATATTTTATCATTGGTACCTACTCCCTTGATTCTGAGATCTTGTAGATATCAGATTTGTGCAAGTTAAAAAAAAAAAAAGCTACATATATACTCTGCTCCTAGGCATATCTTTTTATATGTTATACATTACACGTTCTGAATTTAAGTCATGTCACCCATACTCATTACAGATATTTCTTTATCTTTTCTATGCTCCTACCTTTCCATCCTTACTGGAGTGTGGGATCATCCATTTAGCATTTATGTCACTTATGTTCATGTTTGTGACTATTCAACTGCTTGTTCTTCTCACAGGCATTTTTCAGTATTTTCATTAGCTCCTAAAGAGTCCTGTGCATTCGTTTTATACAATTTTCCTTCTCTAGGGTCAGGGCATCTACAGTTAATAGGTTTTCATCTGTCTCTGAGGTATGATCCCATTAAAATTCTGTTTTAACTTGTCATCTTTATCTACAAATGTACAGTTTTATGAGCAGCAGCTGAGCTTCCAATTCATCTTTGGTATCTAGTGAGCCTTGTGTCCTCTCATGAAAGCTTTTAGTTTGAATGGAAGTGCTTTCAGATGGCTCACACACTTCAAATAAGTTGGAGACTTATGATCATCAAGGGTTATTTGTCCATAGGATTCTCATTCTCTTTCTTTCTGTCCTATGTATATTTGAAACCTTTTAAGCTGCTGACCGTCTGTCTCCTTCAGGTCCAGCAGACATCAGTATCACACAGCTCTTCCCATCTGGCTACAGTTTCAGGGTTCAGAATGTTTCTGTTTCCAAATCTATTGGACATATTATTCTCACAACTTTATTAGGCATTAGAGTTTTTCTTTGACACTGGCAACCAGAAAAATTCCTTAAGTTAACTTAGAAAAGTTAAAAGATTTTCTTGGCTCCTCAATTTACCTCCTGTAATTTATAGAGTGTACACTCACTGAAGAGAGTAGATCTCTCTTCTGCAGAGAATTTATGATGGTTATAACAGAGTCTTTTCAAAATAACTGCCTTATTACATTAGACATCATGCAACATGGACCAAATTGTTTCCATCTACATCTTCTGAGATCACTGACTTGTCACTTGTCAATAGAAGTTAATATAGACACATCAGAAAGAGAACTAATATGGCAATCTTTTACACTACAAAGAAGGTGACTAAATGGTAGCAAATTTGCATAGTTAATTGCCTATTTCATGGTCATGTAATTAGCTGGCATTTCCATCTGCAGTTTAACCTCTTCATTTAGGCCTAAAATAGCACCATTAAGCATTTATTTTTGCTGCATTCTTCCTATTATTTCTAAGCCTATGATACCACATAAACACCATGGTGATTTAATTACTGAGAATGGATAATATCCAGTTTTTAATTACATCCACTGTAAGATTCTATCGTCAACAGATTAAAACCAGAAAAACTAACTATTCTACTTTTTTTGTTTTGTCCTTCAGAATGTATTACCTGCCAACTTAAAATATGTAACAATGCCTTTATACTTCATCAAAGTTTCAAGTATTCAATAAAACACTGTGAAGACATTCAATTTTCCATTTTCTCAACTTTTCTTTCATCTGTATTGTAAAACACTTTTTTCATCCTCAGAACTGCTCTGCTACTTTAAAACCACTGGAAATGTATCTCTTTTGCTCTTTGAAGAATTGTTTCAATAAATTAAGGAGGAACAAGTGGGAGGTTGAATTGAAAAACTGATCTTCTTTTTGTGATCTCAGTAAAGTAGCCTACTGATAGAAAGAAAAATCACACATCGACAAACCGCTTTATAAGACAATAAATCTTCTCCATCTTGTGCACTTCAGTGTCTTAGCAGTAGGTTGAAAGTCAACAAATGTCATAAAGGTCAGACTAGAAGTTTAGGAGGGGAGGGGAGTAGAGGCAGCCAACTAATGTCTCAAGTATCCAAGTGTCTTTCACTCAGAAAAGCAGAAACACCTGACACAGCGCACAGGCCGGGTGGCTTTCCTTTCAGGGAAAAGCAGCTAAAATGGTACCCAAACACCAAAAATCCATCAGTCACACTCCTTCTCTGCTTTCTGTTGTACATAACCTCTTTATTCCTGGATACTTGATAAAACACAAAAACTTCAAAAACTTTAATGCTACTCTGTGTTCACATGCCATATTATGTGAGAACATTCACTTGCTTTCTATTCAACTCCACTCACAGATTTTTTTCAAAAGGACCATTACTGCACTTCACCCCTAAAAGCTTTTCTTTGAATGGTTTGCTGGAAACAGTGAGAAGCCAGGAGTGAGAGGGAGAGAGAGAAAGGTACCTCACACACAGTGTACCAGATAACTCCTAGGGAAAAACAGAATTTGAGAATAACTGCAGCAGCCTTTATTCCAGAAATAAATTACTCTGAAAGTCCAATACCCACTCCATACCACACAGTAAACTTAAAAGCAAAGGCTACTCTAAGTGCTGAAAGGCAAAACCACAACAGAAGCCTTTCCACATTAGCTAGGTGAGCATAGGAAGTCATTCAGCAGGTTCCTGAGAATCTTAATGGAACAGGAACTCTGTAGCCCTGAAACAAGAAGAGGATATTTCCTTGGAGCACAGCTGTAGACCTAAATAACCTGACATTTACTGGACATCTAGCTATGCTACCAAGGCATACCTAATGCTGTCAGCAGAGTTTTCATTGACCAAAGAGGCAGAAAATATTTCCTTTATGAGGCTGGGAAATCCCTCTCTGTTGCCACATCCTCGTACCTCAGTTTTTGGTTTTTTTTTTCAGTAAATGCGGTTAATAGTGGGAAGAGTAAATGAATTTAAGTCAACAGCCAGAAAAATGAAATCAGTATCTACTGTCAAACTGTTACATGCCAATGAGGTTGTACAATAACTATACCACAGCAGGGTGATGTGTAGTGACTAATGACAAGCAGCATGTAGTGAACTGAGTATCAAATAGAGGACATTCTCAAATGTCAGAACCCTGAGATACAGTTTCAGAATGTATTTGAGATATTCACTGTCATCATACAGTTAAATTTTGCACAGTTTAAATGCATTAGCTTTATGAAAGTGATTTCTGAAATCAGATTGTGATCCCACAGTACCAAGTAGCATACAAATTTTTAACATATTCTATAGAATTTTCTACATAACCATCTGACTGCACATACCTTAGCAGAAGTTATGGTTTTACTGAAAATCTAAATATTTTCACTTATATGAACAACACCGAAAAACTGTTGAGACATTTACAGCTGGACAAAAAATATCACTTGCCTATGTCCAAGTAACCTGTGGCTCCTATATGTCATTTTACTTAATCTTTATTATTTCATGCTTGTTTAAGTCTCTCTGGTTCTTCAGATTTACTTCTGTTTCACAATTCCTTGAGCAAGAGCAGATGAGGCCCATCAGGTTAATACATTCCTGTTATGTACTCATGGATTTTAGTGTTCTTGCTTTTCAGACATAAGGTTTTATTTATTTAAATGTGGCATTCACCCTTTAGTGCATTTATTACAAGGCTGACATTTTACAATTTTTTCCCATCAGACTCAAATTCCAGGAGCATTAACTTTTATTGAGGCCTTCACAAGCATTTATCGGAGTTAGAAGTTTTCAACACTACTTGTCATTTAGATGTGGTGTTGGCTTGTATAATTTTATGTCATTTTCCCCTTAGAAGTAACACATGTTATGCAAGGTGAAGCAGGAAAGTCTTCCAAATAACAGCAGTGCTTTGTGACTCGGAAAGGGTAAAGAAAAGGAATGAGCAAATGTGGGGCTTTTTGTTTGTAAGTTTGTTTGGTGTTTTTTTTAAAGCTTTCTGATCCAAGAAAAAAAAAAATCACGATCTGACCCAGACTCAGTAGAAACCAGAAATCTTTCTTATCTCATTTTAATCTGTTCAAGAAAACCTCTCTGTCCATGAGGTAGGGGTAAAAGATAAGTTGAAGAGAAGAACTTGGGAGGAGGAATGAGACAAGGAGCCAGAAAGTGATAAAGTGGCTTTTTTGTTTTTTAAAATGTCCATCGCATCTTTCGTGAGAGGTCATCTCAGAAGAAAGGTTATAACCCATTTGCTCCTTGTTTTGACACCACTAGCTTTCCTGTTACTAATGTGCCACCATATAGAATCAATCACAGAATCGTCATCAAGGACCTTCAAGATCATAAAGTCCAATGGTCAGTATTATCCTAAGACCATTTACTGGAAAGTGTTCTCTCTTTCTGATCAGAGATGTCACAATTAATGAAATCAGTTTCACTGTTCCTAACTATTCAGACCACAACACAGAGCAGGGAAACTGAATGCCTGCTTTTTAGTCTTTCAAAGGGAAAAATACTCAGGCAGTTGGTTTTGCATGAGCAGTGATTTTGTTCCCTTGGAATTTTTTTCCATACAATAGCCACTTCATCAGGGATGCATAAGATGATATTTGGCTCTTGTTGGGTTTATGATTATGAATGCCTAAGCACTAGAGAAATTATTCATGCTAAATAGGAAAGAGTTTTCATAAAGTTACCCATTTTGCAGAAGACCCTAGAGTAACTGTTAATTGCCTGACAGAGCAATTTGCTCTGGTCATACTGGAATTAGGAGTGTCAAAGATTACATAATTCACTTATTTTTCCAGTTACACAAAGCCCACAATTTCCTTCCCAGAGTAATTTTTCTTCATAGCATAAATGGCTGCTTAATCCTCAGATGTATTTGTCATCTGCTCGGCACAGTTAGGAACACTGCTCAGGCACGAAGTCCCTAAGGAGCAGAGAAGACACAGTCCTCAGGAGGAACACAGTGGCTGCTCTCACTGGACATAGGACAGCAGCTTGCTCATGGAGTGTTAGGAAACACCTTTTCCTGGAAATTCCCTCTCCCACTGGCTGCACCAGAAGCACAGCCCTTTCCATCCAGATGAATCCTGCAGTTCTTAGGGGATGCCTGCAAGGATCTATCTTGTCCTCAAGCATCGCAACAGTTCTTCCCCTGCTCCCCATTCACAATGCAAGCTTTAAAGCCACCAGAAGATTTTTAAGACAAGGGACATTTTAAAAGGTCTTTCTTGTGTGCCTTCTGTTTCACACTTTTCTTCTTTACTACAGTTTGTATTCAGCATTATTTTCCAGTCCCTTTGCTACTGTCATCTTTGCTAACAGCCCCATGACAGCAAGAAATGTTTACTTTTAATATTGGCTTGTTCCTTTAATCATCTGATCACAAAGTAGCTTATAAAAAGGTTACTGTTATACTTCCCATCTGCTCAATATGAATGAAGTTTTTGAATCCAGAATTCAAGTTGTTTAAATCACAGTTCAATTGGAATTGTGTATAGCATCTCCTTATTTAATCACTGCTATAGCATTCCCTATTTCAGCATAACCAAAAAGCCCAAATAAAACATAAATTTCTAGTGGGTTTGGCTTAATAAGAGATTTGTTAGATTTTAAATATCAGATCTGTCATCTTTTAAAATAGTGTTCTTCTAAGCTACTTTCACCAGGCAGACATTCATGGAGATGCAGTGTTAGGGAGATAGTTGTCCTTCCTCTACCTCCAGTACATCTATTCTGGCCCTGCCCCTGTCAATCATTTTCTTGATTCAGAATGATCTTGGATGAAAACAGAAAAAGATAAAAGTTAACAAAATCTCCATACATAGTCATCTTATTATTTCTGGATGTGACAACAGTATTAGGGAGAGCGGATCTAAAGGATTTCTAAGTTGATTATAGTAGATCTCTGTCTATATATAGATTTCTAGTTACTCTCTAAAGGAGTGCAAGTTCATGCTAAATTTAATTATAAAATTGCTTTTACAGACACTGCTACTCTGAATAATAACCCCATGACCAATATAATCCTTTATGTTCCACAGCTCCATTCCTGGAAAGTTCAGTTCTGAGAATAAAAGAGATTCTTCAACCTGTCATGATTTTATTTTTTTAAAATTTGAATTGATTTCATATTAAGATGTTTCTATAACTAGGAAAAAGGTATATGAACTTTTAATTTATGACTAACAGAAACATGACATAAAAATTAAGATACTCTGGCCCTGAATATATCAAGGAAACTTCAAAGCTGAATTTTTCCTTTTCTCTTCTTCTCCATTTGGGTTGTGGGGGAGTAAGTTCCCTTTTTCTGGATGAGTATTTATTTGCAGTCTGTTAGAAAAACCTACACTTCTACTTTAACTCTGAAAAAACACTGTAGCGCTTCAAAATTCTCTGTTTCACAATTATCAGATAAACTAAAGTAATTTTTTTTTTTTTTTTAATGTCGTCAGCATCACAGATTGGAATGCCTGAATGACCTTAAAAAAGCTACTCTTGGCTTTTCAGTTCCAAAGAATGTTAGCTGTGGTTTAACAAATATCTTCCTGTCTTTAGAATACACAAATTTTGCACAGTAAATGCTGTAACATTAAGCTTTCTAACAGAGTGCTCACAATATAGTGGTATATTGCAATTTTCTTTCAGGGTGTGTTTACATTGGTGGGAAAGAGAAATCAAGCTTGAATTCTGTGTTTTTTGTTTTAGACCTTGATTCCTCACTACGATTTAAGCTCCTACAAATGTTTGATTTTAAGAAATATTCATAAGGATGGGAAAACAGGTAGAGAGCAAGAATAACAATTATAAGGTCAGGCCGAATTCCTGTCCCTCAGCAAATGGATCCTGAGAAGACTGAAATGGGAATACACTGAAAAAGGAACACCTGGAATCTTCGGTGTTATAGAAGTGTTAATACTAAAATCACAATCAATTAAAGCCACTTTATAATCACATAATGTAAAAAAAAACCAACCAAACCTTAGGGACAAAAAAAACAAGTAGTACACACAGCTTTTCTAAAAAATTAAGTAATCTAATTTATCATTTATATTTAATTTATGAAATTGACCTTTAGAAACCTAAATCAAACATTACACATAAACAAACAGAGAGCATAACCTGATTAGCAGAGTTGAAACAAGTAGTTCTGGAAGAAACAGAACAATAGGAAACTCACTGTTTCTCTACAGACCTGAGTTTTATAGTTGATAAGGAGCTACGACTGAAGTTTTCTCCCTGCTGTGGGAAATCTCCTCTTCCACATTTTCATGTCCAAAACTCATCAGACACATGAAATGAAACTGGAAAATTAATCTGAAATTACATAAAAATTAAAAAGTAGACTAAACTATAAAAAGACTAAAATCACTAAAATGGGTGACCTAACTTCAGTTAGTTCATAGATTAATAAAGGTCTTCAGATTAACTGATTTGATTTAAACCAAATGCCTCAGATATATGTTAATGCTTTCCATGACTACTGGCCCTAATGTACATATAATGGGCACATGAACCACTTGGTAAGCATCCAGAAGTCTAATCTTTTCTCTATCTAAACCTTTAAAATATTTGACATGAATGAAGAGGAAAGCACAAATTTTCGTGTCATAGAGAGGGCCTGGAATTTTGCTCATAGAGTGGGCAAAAGGTTTTGGAAAAGCATATTTTGAGCAAAGTCGTTCCACTTCGAAAAGAAAGGTACTGCAGTAGCGTTAGTCTGTGGGAAGTTTGACTAGGATGCTCAAGGACAGAAAACTACACATCATAAACAAGTAGTGAGGACTTTTAGAAATCAGTGTCAGTCCTTCAAAGGATATTTAGCACATCAATTAGGATGTGTGCCATGAGAAATGGAGAAAGTTGCACAATGAAGAGTAGCTTCTCAACATGAAAATAAAGCAGCTGAGTATTGAACCTCACAAAAATAAACTGTGAATGTGTCAAGCAAGTCACTCATATGTCAGTTTTCGAGAAAAAGACTAGAAAGAACCTGAAAACAAACTATGAAAGGGAAATGTACAGGTTTTCACATCAAACAGTCTCTCAGGTGGGTTAGACATCAGGGTTGAAGTCTTTACCTGTGTCGTCTCTCTTAAGCACACTCAAACTATTCCAGTGAGTTAAGTCTCAGGACAGTATTGCACATAAAAAGAACTGTTTTTTAGTATCCAAGCACTGGACAATGGAAATGCTCTCAAGAATATGTTGAGAATAGAAATAACTATAGACCAAGAGTAACTGAAGATAAATAAGAGATCTGATAAGCAGTTGCAATACCAGAGAGACAAGAAAAGGTGGAGGCATATTACTGTCTGAACACTAAGAAATGTAATGCTCTCCACCTTGTAATCTCTCACCCCAGTCTAGGCTAAATTATAACTATGTTAGGGCTCTCTGGGAATGTGAGAAACATCGGCTTAACTTCTGCCAGGACAGAGAAGTATTTGAACAGAGGTAGCTCACTTTCTGCACAACTGCTGTAGAATTTGCATGAAAACATGTATTAAAACCATCATTTCCTTTGTTTTGCTCTCATCTTGTTGCTTTTTAAAGAAGAACATTGTCTTAAAAGGACTGATTCTATAACTGGTTTGGGTTTTCTTTGGTTATTTTTTGTTTGGTTTTTTTTTTTTTTATCTTCCAAGAAAAGCAGGCACCTGATCGAACTCATAAGGAAAACTTAACTTCTGAGCCCAGGTTTAGGTGGTAGATTGAACTCTGCTGCTCAGAGTACTAGTAGATTCCACCCTAGACACCCAAGGAATTTTTGGGAACATCAGAGAGATGTCTGCAAGTTCAGAGGGATACAAGTGCAAGATAAGACAGTGTAGTTTTGAAACTATGCTTATCAACTCTACTTGGATAGTTCTGTACCATCAAAATAATTTATTGGTTTTTTTCTTTGAGGTCAATATTTCATGATATTATGAGAAAGGAGTTTTGAAATTGTTAACTAACTTTATCAGAAACATTTCAGGGTGCCACCAGTGTTTGTTAGCTATGCTACATGGATTACTGTTTGAGCCTGGCCAGCAATGAGGCACCCACACAGCCCCTCACTCGCTCCCCCACAGTTAATGTTATGTTATCTGCACTTAGACACAAATCCAAAACAGCATACTAGGGGCAGCTATGAAGAAAATGAACTCTGTCCCAGCTAGACCCAGTACAATTACTTACTTTGGATTTTTGGTCGAGCTTCCATAATGTTTCACTATGAAACAAAATAGCACTAGAGATTCCTGTTAGGGTCGTCTACATGGCAGGACTGATTCTGAAAAATATAAAGGTAAATCCACACTTCAAATATGGTAAGAGAGAGGCTAAAACACAGGATGGACTCAGGTCTCAAATAAAGCACAAATCATGCAAAACAAAAATGCTGTTCAACATGGAACACAGCTTTGCAAATTCTGAAACACCTGAAAGAAAAAAAGAAAAAGATAATTCTCTAGTTGTTCTATCAGGTGGGAGCAGTTGCTTTCAGACAAGAATAAATCTCACTGTCATTTGTCGTTCAGTAGTCTCCTCAGAATTTATCACTAGATCTCTGGCTGGACCTTGTTTCAAAGAAAGGTTAATACATGTTCCAGCTCAAGAATGAAAATGTTTACCTGCTTCAACTGGACAAAAATGGTTCAGGACTTTGGATTTTGATTTTACAACCACTCACACATTGATACATCAGTAGTACCTGTCAGTGCCATTTAGTCCACTGGAATTATGTGCTGAAGAAACTACTGCAATTGATGAGTTCATTATTAGTCACAAATACAGGAAACAAGCAACAGGAAAACAGACACAAACATTGGATAACAGGCTGAGCATAAAGAAGCCCCAATTCTTGATACTCTGAAGAGAATCCCTATGGCTCTTAAGCGTTACTGCTCCTTAAATGTTTACATCTCATTAAAACAGGAGTAGGGAGAGTGCATTTTACTTTAGCAGCTTATGAGAGGTTGACTGGTGCATTTTAAGCGATAGACTGAGGATTTTCCACCCAAGAGCATTGCAGATTATCACTGTGATCTCATGAGGAAAGTTTACACCATGAGAGGATACAAGCAAATGATACTTTTCTGTAGGCTCTGAAAGAGGCCAGGCTGAAGTAGTAGAAGCAGCAAACTAACTTTTTTATGTTGCCTCTTTTTATTGTGACTTTGGGGTCACCACAATTCTTTTTCTAATAATAGAAAATTCAGCTGTAAACGGATGGTGTTGTTTCATCTTTTTGGTCCTTCTGGGCATACCATAATGATAACACAGTGAATGTTTGTCTCAGATAGTCTTTATCACAATGCTTTAGTGTAAAGTACACTTGACTTATTGGATTCTATACTTTTCATTAAAACATATTTTATTGTTATCTGTTTTATCTGAGTTACTAGAGGTAGAAAAGGACAGAAGCTTTTAATTAGAGAACTCTGGATAAAATAATTAGCAAACAGTAAATTGCAAGCAATAACCATATTTCTCAAAGTAGCTACAATAAAATCGTTCTGCAGCTATTTGTAATGAGCTAAATACTTTCCAGAAAAGAAATAAAAAAGAGAGTTAATTTTATTAAGTGCTTCATTTTCCATCTTGGTGACATTTTCATCTCAGTGAATCAAATATCCCAAAAGGCAAGAGGACCAGAGCCTTGCCTCTGTAGCTCAGGAAGTAAAAACCTACACACATTCAAGGTGATGAGGAATAAATACCAGATTTTTGTAAATACATGAGATTGCAGCTCCAAACATTTTCCACATCAAAATGCAGAGGAAAATTATGCACTTCTTTCCAGGGCCACCATCCCAAACAAAGTATGAGCTCCATTGGGTAGCATAATTTAGGTCACTGACATCAGCTCTCCAAAGGACTCAAGTATTGAACCCACTCCATTCCAGGCCCCCGTGTTTCATGCTTGCACTTATTTGCACACTGCATGTTCCTGGAGAGTCACCCCAGAAAAAGAGGGATATTTTTTTCTTTTTCTATCCCTTTTCTTGTGAAGGTCACCTTTTAATGACTTCAGCTTATACACAGTCACAAAAAATGAAAGAAAGAATGTAGTCCTGAGGATAGTTCATGAAAAGCTCTGCAGCAGTAAGCCACAGCCTGAAACACATCTCTCCTACTCTTACTCACGTGGGGATGTGTGTCAGCTCCCTTATGCTTGAGCAGCAGCTCATGGACCAGAACAGGGACACAACTTGCCTCCCACAGTCACCAGAGTGGGAAAGGACACAAATTTGTTTGTTAGCTTCTGTATGCTTTACATACTTCTAAACGCTTTATTTTAATTCATTCCCTTTATGAACATTCATACACTAGCCTCGGGTAAACACCAAAAGGTATATTTGTTCCTTGCTAACATCATTGTCAGCATCTACTATTCTTGCAGATGTAAAAAAGTAAACTTCAGAAGAAATATCCCCTAGACCTTGAATAATACATATTTTACTGTCTTCTCATTCACACACATTAAAAGATGTGCTACTGTACCTTATCCTTAATCACAGTTCACAGAGTTATAATTCAGAAGGAAATATTCTGGCTGAGATCCCCTAAAAACATAGAAGAACTACAGCAGAAAAGAAACCATGGCCTTATCTATGCATACACACAGTGGGCTTTTTTTTCTTTTTCTTATATCTAAAGTATACAAGTTAAACATAATTTTATTTCCTTTATCTATTATAAAGTTCTTCTAGTCATATGAAGGCAAGCAATCACTCTAAATGGCAAGCCACATGTACTTTAGAAACCCTGCCATGCACTCTTCCTGTAAAAGCTTTATAAATATGTCTTCTTTCGTATTTAAAAGTAGAGGGGACAAAACCACAGGGAACAGCTTCATGTGTTTTTTTTTTAAAAAAAACCCTGTTACTAAGTGTTTTTTCAGATGCTTAATATGTTTATCACTTTGGAAACAGGTCTTTCAGCTTCCCATTTGCATATGATTTATTTAGGTTAGGTCATGGAAACTGTGTTGTTTTGATTCTCTAATTCCATCTCCAACCTCATTTTTTTCAGCCTGGCAATATAGTCAGTCTCCTACCATCAGGCATCCTGCAAGGCTGGCTATGCTCTCTTTGCCAGTCCTTCATTTTACAATGTGACTTCCTCCCCCTCCATGTCCCCCCCACACACTGCCCCCTCCCCCATCATAGAATATAATCATTAAGGTATCTGATGATAATCAATTAATCAATTTCTGGTAATATGAAGATACCAATGATAATAATATTCTTAGCTGCAAATGCTTCACGTGAAATCTCAAATTCTTGTCACAGAGCAGAATGACAGGAGCTCACATCAGTGAGATACTCAGAGATCAGAAGTCTTTGAAACTTTAAAAAACCCATAATAGCAATAGTTAACTTCTTAAAGAGAGGAAGTTCAAAGTGACTAGGAAAGACTGAATAGATGTAAAAGGTTGCTACAAAGCTCTTTTTTTTCAATGTCTTTGAAACCGTTGCTCCCACTCCTGGTTTTAGTAACTTCAAACATTTTTGGAGCTGTGTCAAGCTCTGTTCCATCCCCTGGTTCCTCAGGCTATTCCTGTTTGCACTCCCAGGCTCACTCTCTTTGACCTACAGGTCTCTCTGCTTTGACTTTTATAGTCTCTCCCTCTATCCCACAAAGAATAAGAAACCTCTCCTTCCACACAGGTGGAAGATTCCTCCATTTGTTTAAATAAAATACAGAAGATGAATAACAATGAAATTAAACACAGCAGGTGACCATGAGGAGGAAGTTACAGGCCACCAATGTGAGGCTCCAGGTGAAACCATGTTGCTGAGATGAAGAAGCCAGGCAGTATCTGCCCCAGGTCCCCCTTGTGGCATTAGGGTTTTTCCTTGTGCTCCAGGTGATGTCTCCATGCTCTACATGTCTGCATTCTCTGCTCTCATGTGCAACAGACAGCATTTGTCTGGGAGGCCCCATGAAACTTTTCACGGGGCACCTCTTCATTGCCAGGTACCTGAGCTGCTCACTCCTCCACCAGCGCCTGAGTGTCTGAATAAAATGCACTGCACACTCATACCTTGGATATTGCACAGATCTTAAACTAAAAGGAAGTAATGTGGTAATTTAAATATAGGCTGATTACACATTCACAGGCTTCATTCACATCAGTTCTGCACTTCAGGTACATCAAGTAGATGGCTAAATTTTTTTTAGAGGTCCACTAAAAGCAGCCTTTACAAAAACTCCCTTAATGCAGGAATACTGCTGCACAGCAGAGGAAGTTAATGAGAAGGTCCCTTCTCCAGACGTCTCTAAAGGTGCAGAACTTCCACAGAATCTCCTCGAAGGGGAAAAGTAGAACCATGTTTGACAAAGTTGACTAAGCAATGTTATATGGCCTATGTTATATGCAGAGGGCTAGTAAAGTGGCTGAGTTGAGGGGACAGAATAAGGGTATTTTCAATGTGAAGGAGTTTTCCTTTGTACCTTTACCATTTCAGCAGTGTTGTTTTGCATCCACTATGCAAACCTGCATAATTTACTGTGAGAGAAGCAATATAATCCTGTGAGCATTCAAAAGGCTACATTGCTGGCCACAGCTTGGCATAAAAATCAGATCTCAGTGCACATTATTTGAAAGATTCTTTTCCCTCTCTAGAAGCATTAGTATCATTATTACAGAGATTATTTTCACCATTTGCTGGGGTCAACATTTCACTATAAAATATTAATTTCTCATGTGTAAAAGAAAGGTGATTATATCTGACAATACAGTAAGGTTGAGGATTCCTACATGTCATGCTTTTGGCATATTTTTTGATTGGAGAGTAGTAGGATCATCTATCAAAAGTTCAAATACAGAATCACTACTGCCAGCCACATAAACCTTAGGCATTTATATACAACCACCAAAACCATCTCCATGGCACAGTTGATGCCTGAACCCCTTTTCTCAATTAAAAACAAAACAAAACAAAAAACTGACAGATGCTAATAAAACTAGACTTTCCACACACTCAGCTTCTGCAGAAGAAAATGTCTGAGACCTTTTCAAGAAAACTTTCCTACTGGGCTGTAGGATTCCAAATTCCTAATTAATTCCAAAAAATTAGCAGAATTCACATGGATATGAAAGTAAGTAAGACCACTTGGGTTGAGGAGAGGACAAAAGGAGGCTGGTCACAACTCTGCAAGGTTAAATTTTCTTTACATCATTGGCCACATGTGTATTTTTGACAGGGCATCTAGGCAGATTTTTCCTTCTCCCTACAGAACAACAAATAACTAGAAGGAACTATGTAGCTATGGTTAGACCTGGTTAGAAACTACTTCCCCCAACCAAAATCTAATGTCTTTTTTTCTTTTTTTTCTTTTTTTTTTTTTTTTAAAGAGCCTTTTTTAAAGTAATATTTTATTCTACACTGTGTAGGGGACGTAGTTAGACACAGGAAGTAAATTTTTCCCTACAAGAAGGAATGAAACAGAAACTGAATTTTCTGCAGGTAAACCTTGAGCACAAAGGTATTTGAATCACTTGGGAGAAAAGAAATATTCTGCTGCTTAATGAGTAAAAGAAAAAACAAGCAGTAATCCAAGCAGAGCTTGGACTACCATAGTTGCTTATCATGGGGAAGTTTCCCCATGCATGCAGCTATTTTCAAGTATAGCCAATATACTACTCATAGCCAATTGAAAGAAATAGGAATTTTCTGCCATACAAAATACTTCTTTCCTACATGCCTTGCTTGTTACAGTGACAGCTGAGTAGTAAAGTTGGAGAGAATGAATAGATATAGAAGAATGAATAGACTGAGAAGCTCTTCCAACCACACTTCCCGCATACCATACCTCTGCCTGTCAGCTTTTGTTAGCTGCTGGACACCAAAGGCCATTCAGTCTTTAATTATTTAGAGACAGGGTCCCAGAGATCACCCAGAACTGTGCCAACCATAATAAATATTTTGCAATTCCATAAAAATTAATATTTTAAATTCTGCTAAATATTAAGCAACATGAACATTTTTATCAGCAGAAATACTCAAAGACTTCAACTGTCAGCTAGATAGGTATACCCTTACAGTAGTCTCTGTGGGAAAATTAAAAGATATTGATAGGGTTTTCAGCTCTAGAGGTGCACTCTGGCATTTGGCTCTACCTGTTTTGCTTGGGAAGCATTTACATGAGTACCTGTCCTATTGAGACAAATCTTAAGAAAATACAAAAAAATCCCAAACTTTGAGGAATATTTAAATTGAATTAAGACCTGTATGCTCTGCTTCCTAGAACTAAAGTGACCTGAATCTTAGCTTGAAATACTCTATTACTTGTAGAATGTTCCACTTTGAATGGAGAAGTGAGTTTTGCATCCAAAGTCGAGTTCTAAACTCAAAGAATACAGTGATTTGACACTAAACTCCTTGTTATTTCACCACTCCTCCACCTCCCAGTTTGGCTGCATGATTTGCAACCAAAAGCAATGGGTTTTTCCAGGGGCACTTTTCCATGCTATGGGACTTTGAACAATTTACCCAAATGTCTGATCCTGTTTTCTGACTGCATTAATTCCTCATTAATACTTCCCAATGTTCAAGTGTGCCCAAACAGCAAAACAGGGAAGAGGGTCAAGAGTCGCCAGAAGTTTTGCTTTTTTTGCAATAAGTTTTGATTGACTTTTAGAAGAAAAACCAAAACTGACAAGTGTATTTGTTAAAGCATGTATCTTGCTGACTTTTTTCTTATCAAGGATCAGCTGTTTGCTGCAATTCTAAGAATTGTTCCTGTTTACATGAATAGCTCACAAAATGCTCCTGAGCTGTAGTATTTTTTTAAAGAAATAAAAGTCCTACTTAAACTGTTAACTTTTATGTTTTGTGAAGAGTTACAACAGACATGAAAGTTAAAAGTACTTTATGTTATCCTTAGACTTCTAATGGGACAAATTAGTTTTTATATAATTAAATTTAATACTACCAAATGAAGCTTGTCAATCCACATTACCATATTGAATGTTTTAGTAGTCATTCTCCAAATAAAGAAATATACTGCACCATAAAAACAAAAAATAAAGTTTTCTTACAGCTTTAATGGTGATAATAGCTTATGTTTTAGATCACAGCATCAAAAAGGGCTAGTAAAATTGGACAGCTCCTCCAATCTCAGATGACACAGCTTTTATGCTTTTTATTGATTTAAGGCTTAAACACAATAAAAAGAAAGAAGTGTACTAAAAATTAATATAAGATACTGAAAAAAGGGGCCAACACATTAATAAAGGCTAAATCTAGAAGACAGGTTGGTCTTCTTAGACCATTATGGTGTAAGGAGTAACAGTATTAGGAAAGAAAGAGGTATAAAGCTGCTACATAAATTCTGACAGAGAAGACAGGCATTCTATAAAAAACCCACAAGTTTTATCTCACAGATAAAAACAGGTTTTACCAATAAATTATGGTCCTGGATTTAAAAATGCTCTCAGCCTCTGGAAACCCACTAGTAAGGAATTTTTGCCCCATAGAAAATCTCTTTCTTTTTTATTTTTAAGGTCCATTCTCCCAACCACTACAGTACATTCCTGCAAAAATACCTGGTAAAAACTCACACTTTATGAGTAATCTAGGTAGAGATTTTCTTTTGTCAGAGCTGGCATATGCCTTTACCTTTAGTGTGCAGAAAGTGTGGTTTTCAGTGATCAGCATGTCCTAGAGCCAGAAAACCCAAACAAAGCCCAAATACAGTGACAAAGAGCACTCAGGAGCACATCAGAGCTACTTCTTCTGAATAGAGTATGAAATTCATCCCATATGACGTTTAAGTATTCCATGTTAGTCTGCACTAATTGCCTAGTCCCTTTCTGTAGGCAGTGGTAGAATGAGCCATCTTCATACAGCAATTTATCCTACTCTGCACAAATGTCTAATAAGGTTGGTGTGGAAATAACAGAGACTTTCTGTTTACCATGGGAGTAGTCTGAACAATTAAGTACATTATGCATCTTACTAGGTGGAGAAAGGGTGATAAATCCTACTGTAAAATGCTTATACAGACAGAGAATCTAATTCAAAGCACTGAAACAGCATTGGTTAGATCCATACATAGAGCAATGTAAAAATAACCCAGTCACTGTAGAAGGTGATTTGATTTAATTACGTAGTGCTACTGCTTTTGGAAAGTGGATAAGCTAAGAAAACCCTAATTAAATACCTTCTGTAATAGTGGACTGAAAGTCAGTGGCAGAATCACACAGCTCAATGTTCCTCCTTCAGTGCTCTAGAGTCCTATACACAGCAACTCTACTACTTATTAGATGTCCTCTCAGAATACTTTATTGGATAAGAGTGGGAATATTTTAATATGTAATGCATTTCAAAACTATACACAAAGGATAAATACAATGTAACATTTGACCTCTGGGTAAACAAGCCCCACATCCATTTTTCTGGAATAATTCCCTATAAAGCCATTTAAAGTGAAACCTTGAAAAATTATGGTTTCTATTAGAGCAAGAGGTGGCTTTCCATTCCAGAAGCTAAAAAGGATAAGAAGAAATGTATAGTAGCAACCACAGTATGCCAATGAAATAATTTAGGTTTCTTGTTAAAGTATCTAGTGCTGTTGCAATATTATGTTCTATACAACTTTTAAAAAAAACAACAAAAAACAGTTAATCTCTCACTGGAAAGTAATGTGGCTGTCCTGTCACTGTTGCTCTTGTTCCTGATAACCACTATTTATTTGTAAGCTTTTACACTATTTCCAGAAGACATTTAATTAATTGTCTGAATCTCTTCAGCAGAAAAGCTCTTCTTTCTTCATTTTTCCCCCTTTCTAGAGAATGACTTTCAAATAACACTTTATTTCAATTGCAAATGAGTTCCAACTTACTGGACCTTTAAAGAATTCATAAATCTGCATGTGCATCAGTCAGGTTTAACTTGAATCTACGTGCTGAAGAGAGCTTTGCTACATGATTTCAGGGTACATCATGACTCTTTTGCTGTACTGTTACTTGGCAATGAGATGCATTCCTAGTGGGTGTTTTCTGCAGGCCCATACCTTTTGTTTTTTTGTTCTAACATAGACCCAGTGGCTCTAAACAGCTTTGGTATGCCCCACAGAGAACTGGCTGACAATGAAACCAGCAGGGACCTAATTACAACATGGTAAGCTATACTTCATGCATTAAAAAAAGGAATATGGTTAAACTTATGCAGTCAGTTATATATCAAACTGATTATGCACCTACAAAACATACTGGGTTTGCATTCAAATCTTTCCTTTGCTCATTGTAGGATGATAATATACAAGATTATGGTTCAAATAGTCAATGTCCCACAGCTGAAGTTCCCGAAATATTTCATAAATGTCTTACTGTTAAAAGAGAGTTTTGCACTGGGGAAGAAAATAAAATAAATTTAAAAAAAGCAACATTACATGAGTGCCCACAAGTGTTCATATGTTGGTGTGGTGCTGACAGAGAAAGCAAAAAATAACACACCTTGCATTACATTACAGACTGTTTCTCTCTCAGTGCATTTATGCTGAATACCATTCAAATCTGACCAAAAGCAGAGATCTTTCCCAGCTGTCACTGAACAAATGTCCTAAATTACCCCAGTAGATCATCCTAGTGTAGAAATCTGCTTATTAGGTAATTTCTTCAAGGCAGCATGGGCAAAGTAAGCCTTAAGTAGGAAAGTTTGCAAGCAGCTTGAAAGAGACAGGTATTTTATTATCATTATTTTACTTTACTGTAATATTCCCATCTAGTCAGGACAATGGGAATATAAAGAGCTCTCAAGATGGCGAGTTGTTAAAATTTAATGTAAAACTCAGACAAGTTACTACAATAAATGTTGCTTATGCTCTTAGGATTGTAAGGTAATTACACTTAAGTTAGCCCATAGTGCAAGCTACAGCACAGGAAATAAAGGCTACTTAGTATAACTAACAGATCAGCTATGAATACTGAATGTACTCATGTTCATTTTCATTGTATTTGGTTAGAAAACAAAGATGTAAACAAATGCACTTTTGAGCTGCTCCAGCATACACCACCTTTGATGTCACCCCTTTGATAGAAAGAGGATTGTTTTATATAGAAAACAAGCTGCATGGAGCAGCTTTCTGACATGGTCTTGAGCAATTCTCTTACAACATTATGTTGTTTTCCAGGCTTCCCCAGCAAGAAGTAAATCCCCCCAAATTCTGTCCATTATTTTATGTACATTCTTCCCAGAAGCCTAATGCTTCAGAAAGATTTAAGTCACCAACTTAACCCTTTGGGGATCATCTGAAAATTGGAGAGCATGCCATGTTTTAAAATCAGTACCTGGTCCTGTCAGCTTCTTCTGGAGATTTGCTGGCATCCTGCTCTTCTCTGGGGTCTGACAGGCAAGGAGCTATTACAGGAAAATCACTGAGCAAGCTTCAGTGTCATAACAAAGCACCAGCACACAGCTGGTGATATCCCTCTTTTCTTCCTTAGATGTTGTCTGTTTGTAGCTATGAATTGGGTGATATAAGCCACATTACAAGTTACAGACAAATAGCATACAAAACCATCTGATGTTTATAACTTTAACTCAAGAGTTTATTTATGCCAGAATATTTTGCCAGAATATTTTCACCATCTTATTCTGACATCCCACAGACCAACCATAAGGATAGATTTTTCAGCAGTCTCTTTCCAGTATGTGACAAACCAAACTGACAAACTTCCTGCCTGTCTACACAAGTTGTCAGGTTCAGTGACTCTACCAGAGAGGGTGGTGCAGTAACTTGGATGGGACTTCTTGCCACTTTTCTTTTTAGCTTTTTTTAATGCTGCCAAACATTTTAGTCACAAACACTACATCATAGATCACACTGAAATCACATACCTATATGTAGATCACACCAAAATATCTGTACCTAATACAGTACACAGTACAGCTTAAAACTTTCTACCTCAAAGTATAAGGAGTTCATGTTGAGGTCCTGAAGTAATCTTTTGGATCACGGATGCATTATGGTTTTTTTTAATGGGGTGGCTATCTCTAGCTGAGAAATTACTCATTGTTGTCAATATTTTACTCTCTCCATTCTGTGTTATTTAATAGAAACTTACTTTTTGTGCATGTCTGTCTTTGTAATTCTTCTCTTCTGAATTGTGCAAAAGTTATGAATCTCATTAAGAAGGATGCTAAGCTTTTCTACCATATCAGCAGGCCACCCTATCAGCAGGCCATGTGCTGTCTATCATCTATCTATGTACTTTGTGAATGGAGGGGGAGGGAATGTCAGCATCTCTGGGATGTTGAAATGCAAAGAACTACTGCTTTGTAATGCTCAGATGAGTCTCTGCATGTGGTGTATAGCCACATTTATAGATCTGGGACAAGGTCAATTTTCATTTTCATTTTGGTTTCAGATCATTTGCACTGGGGAGGATATAATTTACTCTGCTGTAGATCTATAATTTTCCTCTTCATTTCTTCTACCATTCTTGATTCACTTTCCTGGTAACTTCTGACAATTTCTTTCCCAGAGGAGCCAGTGTAGATCTGTACAAGTTGCAGATATTAGGTAGTAATTTATATTAGCCTTTATATCAGCATCTAGGCCAATACAACCTAATCAACTGTAGAATTTCATATATTCTAAAACCACTTTGTCAGTGGGGGAAGTGGGGGAAACTTATGCTATGATGTTTATTGTTTCTATTTAATTTTTGGTTTAAAACCCCAGCATTTTAATTTTTTTTTTTTAATTCAAAGCTATTTAATTATTTTATTTTTTTTTTACCTGGTGATTATTTTTTTCACTTAATGGAAGACTTGAGTGCCTTCACAGGGGGAGACACACAGGCAAACTCCATTTGTTTCAGAATTCCTCAGTAGGTTATGAACATAAAACATGTTCAGGTCTTTTGACATATTCACTCAAAATCTACTCAATGTCCAGACCTAGAAGATCTGAGAAATCCCCAAGAAAGGTGTACTCTAGATTTACACTAATGCTATTTCAAGCAAATATTCTTCTTGACTTCCAGGTTTATGTGATTTGTTACCCTATGCTTTCCACAATTTAACTTGGTGTTCTTTCTCTTATATTAAAAAAGAAAGAAGGAAAGAAGGAAAGAATCTGTAGCAGGCACTGTTACTTTTATACATGTCATCTTGCCTATGTCTACATTTACCAAAAAAAAAAAAAAAACAAAGCAAACCAAAAATCAAAACCAAAATCAAAACCAAACCCAAAATCAAAACCAAAACCAAACAATGGGGACTGCTTAAGCAATTTAGGACAATTGTCTTATTCTGAAGCTTCTTTATTTCTTTATTTCTAACTTGTAAAATATTCTCCTAGGTATGAAACTCTTCCAAAATGCTTATTGTGGCAAACTGATGGGTTCTAGTCATTATTGCCATGTTTCCCTAAGGCTACAAGTTTAAGGTGGGGGTACTTATATTTTTATAACATGAAAACAGTTTTTAAACAAAGAAATGGAGTATTAGTCCATCTTAGCTTAAAAAAACCTGACAATATTTCATCCAAGTAGGAAAAAGTTTAGCTTTTCACACATTCTTTGGAAGAATTTTAATGTTATTCTAATACAACTCTTTGAATGCAACTCTGACACTCAAATTATAGCTAGCAAAAGCAATAATCAACAATAATTCTTTTTATTACAGCATCATTCAAATCTTTTCAATGGAAAAAGAGAAGTTGAAGAAAACATGTTTCTAAGATCATCGGGGTTTTTTGGGTTTTTTTTAATACTAAACAGAGACTGAATGTTGGCACCACAATGTAATGACATTTTATCCAAAGATAAAATCTTCCCACATAAGAAAGGTAAATGCAGAAAAGCCTGAAAATTTGGTTTCACCTTCCTTTTCCAGTGCTGGTTATTGCAAACATTTCAAGGACAAATTAGGGACTATATTCCCTACTAGTGAAAACATGCTGTGTCATGAAACCCCAAAGGGATAAAGGTCATGAGGAATAACACAAAGAAAGCTCTTTTGATTTCTCATCCTTGCTTAGCAGCACAGGAAGAGTTCAGAAAGGAGAGCTGGCATTTGTAGAAGTGCTAAGGAGAATGCTGGAGCCTGGAAGTTCACTGCAAGCTCTGGGTAGCTGCTACATTAGTCATCAAAGTGAAAAGAAGGAATTAATCCCAGGAATTCCACCTGGTTTTGGTGGGTTGTTTGAGATTTTGATTATTATCTTGCTCTTGTCTCCCAGTCTCAAGAATCTGGATCTGAAACACCCGTAGAACTACTCCACCCATGCCCACAGGAAAACAATTTAGATCACGGGCAGCAAAAAGCAGCAGAGATTTTAAAACCCTTCTTCTCTAGACTTTCACCTCAATGCACTGTTCATGTCCTTAACTTTGGAAGGCACAGTGTCTCCGCTTACTTCCCTTGAAGGTCACTGAATGTACTTCCCATGAGCAAAAATCCTCTCATGCATTACTAATTCTTCCACCTCTCTTAGTTGTTCATAAAAGTGAGACAGAGCAGTGATATAAAGAAGTTACACTGCTGGGGTCTACATATGCGGCAGAACTGGTTTATTTTCGATTGCATATGCTTGTGCCACATCTGTCACCTTTTATATCTCTAAAAACTCTCAGCCTAACAGGCAGTTCTTCACACCCTCCTCCAAAGCCAGGCTTTCTGACTACTGCTATCTGACACAAACTAGTTTTGAGGGAAATATGTTGGAGGTGTGTTTCTGTAAACTACATATGACATATGTTCCTGTCAGAAAGATACATCCTTCTCCCAGCAGGCAAGGCATCAGCTTCAGAGACCTGCACCTCAAGTATTTTTGAACTCTCCCCTCACTGCTCCCGTTTTCTGTACCTAATCTGCATGGAAGTTGTAAAGCATGAAACGATAATTATTGATAAAAAAAAAATTCTAATGAGGCTCCTGTGATATCAGGAACAATAGAATTAACAAGACAGATGGGGTCCTGCTCAGGTTGCATGTTGGGGACTCCAAAGATGGATGCTGAAGCTGACCACCATAAAAGTAAGAATGAGCAAAAAAAGATTAATTTGTAAAGTACAGACGCCACTGAAAAGGCTTAAAGGCTACAGTATTATCAGGGGAGGGAGAGATGCAAGATTAAATCACTTTTCTAAAATATAGCTTCTTCTTTCAAACTTTCACAGAATAAAATGTCTTTTAATCTTGCTATAGCAAATTATTAAAATGAAATTTCATAAAAGCTATAGCACAGACTAAGTCAAAAGCTGAACACTTTTATTTGATTTTCCTTCTTCCCCTTATTCCTGTCTGAACCTCTGTGCTTTGAAAACAATGAACACAAGATCCTATTCATCTGTCAGGTTTGGTGGTGGTTGGTTTTTTTTTGAAAAATCAGACCTAGACTGATAGGGCTTTACAAAGTGCCTAGTCTCCTACATCAAGCTGCATCAATTTCACTTAAAATGGATGTAGTGAAAAAGCTTTATAGCTCAGTTATTTGCAAGCATCTGTGAGCCTTTACATCAGACATTAATTAAGACTGCGTATGATGGAATAGGTGCTCTGCTACTAAAGGAGCAGGACACTACATTGCAGCCATTTCACAACAGCAGCAGCAGCATGAAAACACTTGAATTCCTCCCAGCAGGCTGGGTTTTTGGTCAGGCTAGCATGTCACAGTGTGCTAGTGAATGCTTCTCTCCAGGGAGGACTTGAGGCTGTTGTTGAACTTGCAGAGGAAAAAGAGCTGGGCACGGTTTGAGGTTGGTACCAAAAATACATAAGGAACTCAGAATAATCTTTTTGACAAAATCCTCACAGCAGTAGCCGAAGATTGACTTATGTCATATTGTTAATGGACTCAATTTAGTTCAAGCATTCTTATAAACTGCCATAAATATTAAAATGTGACAAACATTTACCATTAGACCTGTGGAAACACCTGTAGTGTTTGTTTTAAACCAGGAATGTTAACCACCAACATCCTAATGCAGTCTTCTTGACCTACCTTCTGTCATTACTAGATGACTTTGAATTTTCTCTGGAAACAAACAAAAAAAACCCCAACCCGTGTTATTCTTATAATGTCCTAAGCCTGACTGCCTTTCATTTATTTTTTACTAATTAAAGACATTTTCAATGTCAAGCAAATTATTGGATTAAAAATTAATTGTCACTGGGGAAAGTAAGTGAATGAAAACAAATTGATGATAATGGACATTTTCACTTGTTCCAACCCCAGAAGCAATTAAGAAAGAATTAATATTGGCAGGTTCTGGCCTTCTCACTTTTCCTTATATTAACTCATTTCAACTTCATTACTGGATGATAGGACTTGAATCTTTGTTTACACATCACCAAACAGAACTTCATATCAGAAAAGAGATAATATGATTGTGAATGACACCCCCTCAGAAACTGAAGCTATTGAGACACTCAAGACCTGGAGGCACAGCCTTCTTAAGGAGTAATAAATTCCTTCAGCTGAAAAGAATGCATTTTAGGCAATGAAAACTTAACTATTAGTTCCACATATTCATCAAGAACATTTCAAACAAATTTCATTGACCAAAACATTTAAATGTTTATTTGTATGGATCTGTGCATGAGTATACATTTATATATACCCACGTAGCCTTTTTTTTTTTTTTAATTTGCCACACAGAAAGACAAATTTATGATATACATACAGTTATGAATGAGGATGAAGTATTAAAAAAATATATTCACATTGCTGCAGAGTTTGTCAACATGTAACTGCTTTGCAAGGCGCACATACATGAATCCTGTCACTGAAAACAATGTGTTCTTGTAGCTTAAGTTGCCTAGTCTTGTGGTCTGGGGACAGATTGCATTATTTTCTTCATACAGTAGTCACATGGGCTAAACATAAAAATCCTGGAGATCCCAAAAGAGGTAGATAAGTATTTTGTGTGAGTTCAAAAACCCAGTTTAGTCACCCAGCTTCTACACTTTTCCCAGAGGCTAGGTGTGCATGGCTAGCACCTTTTAAACCACATTTAGGTGGAAAATCAGGCTTTCTAAGTTGTTAACGCTACTCCTACGACTAATAATACCACTACAGCTACAAAAGGACAACTCACACTTTCTGAATCTTAAACCAAACACCTCACAGTGTGTGTCCTGTGACTAATGGTTCATTTGATGCTGTTTTCTTCACCCATACGTGTTACAGGAAACCCCTTCCCACAGAACTCATAGCTTACCTAGTTTGCAGCTTTTGATGATTCATTGAAATTAATCCCCTTCTAAATTGACATCCACAGTTTAACAGACATTTCCTGCCTGCTGCCTCAACCTAAGAGTCACAGAGAGTTGTGTATAGACTACAGAAAAGATCTCCATTTGATGACAGAGCAGAGGAAACTTCCGGATACTGAAACTGACCGCAAGATGTATAGTTATCTTTTGTATGTGCTGCTGTCTGAAGTACCTTGTATGAATCTGTTCACTGTTTTCTTAGAAATAGAAGAAGAGAGACAGCATGTAACATACAAAGCTTAGCTATGCTGTAACAACCAAATTTAGTCACCTGGGAACTATCCAACAAACCCTCATTCCATGGAGAAGGAATTCTATTCCTTTTTGTATCATTACATTTTTAAAACCATTGTCCAATTATCCAGTCTAGTGTTTTGATTATACTCCCCTTCTGACCATGAACCCAAATAATAAATAGTGGACAAAGATACGTATTTTTCATTCACACGGATCTGTAAAATGTAAATATCCTCCATCCTTTCTAAATAGGTTAATTAAAATATCTTTGTGTGATATCTTTAGAAAACTAGTATGGCATGGGAGATCATCAGCTGCACAGATACTATGAAGAATAGATAGTTTTAGCATGTACAATTTCAACCTTGTAAACTTTAAAAAAAAAAAAAAAAAAAAAAAAAAAAAAAAAAGTGGAAAAAAGTGGAAGAAAGTAGGCAAGACCATCCAGGCATGACAAATATCATACCATTATAAGTTAAAACACAAAGACATCCAGCAAGGCAGGTGTGTCAAGAGAGGAAAAAAGTGAAAAACTGAAAACAGGAGAGAAAATATATCTTCTCCTGATCATTACCTCTTCACCTCCTCTCTCTCCCAGCCTTCAGTTCTCCATTTGCAGTGAATCAAGGAGAAATTGAGTGTATATTTTAGCAGGAAAAGCAAAAGGTTATACAGTACTCAGAGAACAGAATATAAGCAAGAGAACTGGACTGCCAGACCTCCCACTGCTATGCCAAAGAACTGCACTCCCAGTGAAATATGTCAGAGCAACAGAGAAGGCATACGAAAGAAAAAGTATCAGAATTGTTCAATCTGTAATATTTTGTTTTCAATCATTTGTCTTTATGTAAGCAAAACAATCTATATGTTTTATTGTTCAAGCTGTCTATTGCTGGAGGATGTGGTGAAATCAGAAAACTTTTGAATGTGCTGTCCCCTTGGCAGCAGGAGGTGAGCATAAAGTGGTATCTGCAAACAGGCAACAAGCTGTGCTCCGGGGTGAGCTAAGGGTCCACCCTGCTAGGCTGGGAAGAGCAAATGTCAGTCCTTGTGCTTCTAAGGAGTCCTCACAGGCATGCATAAATATGCAGGTTTTGCTGGAAAGGGGAAGAGATCAAAGATCTGGGTAAGAATTTGCAATGGCATCTTAAAATGTGAAGCAGTGCAGTAAATAATCCTGATTGTATCCGGACTCATTGGCAGGCACGGTTCTATGCAACTGGAATTGCTCTTACATAGTTGTACGTTCTTAATGACTGCTGGAATTATTCTTTTGAGGACTAATTCATTATTTGTATTTTATTTCAATCCTTCACAGTATCTTTTTATTTGGGATCAGTAAAATATTAACCTTAATCATTCTGGGGAGAGAAACAAGGAGAATAAACCTCCTAAGCCCCTATCGCTATATTTATATATTGAAAACCTATCTTCATTTTATGACTTTCCTTTTTTACTCTTTAATGTGTTTGTTGGGATTTGGGTGGGTGGGGTCTGATTTTGCTGTGAAGTTTATGGAATTATTGAATAAAGATAACAGAGGGGTCTCTTGGTTGATCCAAGTGATTCTATTTAATTCCGTTTAAGGAGGAAAAATTTCACCCAGGATTTCTTGCCAGTGAGCACAAATTCAATTCAGCTTTTCACAAAATGTCATCAATACTAAAATGTCAGCCTGTGATGACATAAGTAGTTGGCTCTTCTTTGAAACAATCAGATTGCATTTCCATTTGGAAAAAGATGCAAAGAAATAACTGAATAAATATCTTAATATAATGTCTCCCTAATACTTTAACATCAACAGTTTCTCTATGGGTCGTTCAATAAATAAAGACAATAATAATTAAAAAACGCTTAACTGGCAGGATAATTTTCAAGCACACTAGAGGACAAGCAGCCTTGTCCTGCAAGCACTGTCTTCCTGCACACATGATCTTACTTTGATTGAAGTTTTTCTCTTGTCCCTATTCACCGCTCAATTTAACATATTTTTAGAAGCAAAGGGCATTTTCTTCAATAGTCTGCTTATGGAAGATATAGATGTATGGTATAAACAACCCAAAGACAGCAAAGACAAACCTTTAAGAAGGTCCAGTTCTGGAGCCTCTATTACAAGAAAGACATGGACGTGCTGGAATGAATCCAAAGAAGGGACACCAGGATGATCAGAGGGCTGGAGCCCCTCTCTTATGAAGACAGACTGAGAGAGCTGGGGTTATTCAGTCTGGAGAGGAGAAGGCTCCAAGGAGACCTTATTGTAGCCTTCCTAAAGGGGCCTACAAGAAAGCTGGTGAGAGACTCTTTAGGCTCTCAGGTAGTGGTAGGACTAGGGGAAATGGATTCCAACTAGAGGTGGGTAGATTCAGCCTAGACATTAGGAAAAAGTTCTTCACCATGAGGGTGGTGAGACACTGGAACAGATTACCCAGGAGGTAGTGGAAGCCCCATCTCTGGAAGATTTTAAGGCCAGGCTGGATGAGGCTCTGAGCAACCTGATCTGGTGGGAGGTGTCCCTGCCCATGCAGGGGGTGAGCTTTAAGGTCCCTTCCAACTCTGACAATCCTATGATTCTATTAGAAAGTTATATTAATAATAACTTATAGAATATGGTGTTTATTTAGACAACATGGCTGACAGTTTCACAAAGTTTGTAAATGTTCATGCATAGTGTACATGGACTTTATTAGAGCTCCACCTTTAGATCACATATCAGTGCAATACACCATGCAAATCCAAAGAAACAGGAAGAACACAAGTAATTATCCTTGTAGGTCATGCATTCAATTGTCTTTATGAGGATTAATTAAAAAGATGGCTTGCTACAATTTAAAAGAAAGACTCACACAAATATCTAAATGCCTTGTCCAATTTTCAGCAGAGCTATCAGAAACTCTCAGTGGGAGGTGAAGTTAAACTTTAACCGGCAGAACACTACAGATCACATAACCAGATTCAAAGCACACACAAGTCAATTAAACAATTACTGGTAATTTCAGTGAGCTGTAGCCTTGATACAAGCAAGGATGCCCACTGAAATAAAGGGCTTTTCTTATGAGGAAAAGGGATCTTAAAAGGGATCTGACAATTAACACTGTGCCAGCAACTCTTCTAGATGCCCTTGACCCTGGGGATACTTCCTGGGTTCACCAAGCTCCTGATTCTGTACTGTCTGAAAAGAAGGTGCATCTTTCCCTCCATCTGCCTTGTTTCTTTTTCAGAGACCTAGAGAAAAATATGCTTTACTTTTTTCCAGGAGGATACTGAGATGTGAACCTGGATGTATCTTCTACTGATCGAGCAGATGAACAGGAGCAATAGCTACTACAAAAAAAAGCCAGCAAGGAAAATTCATATAGAAGAGGATGAACCTGTGTGTATGTGAGTATATATATATATGTATACACCATGATGAGGAATTTTTGGAGCTGTTTTTATCATCTTCCTTTCCATACCTGACTTAGGAGCCTGGTCCTGGGAGAAAAGCACATCCTTATCCCATAGCATGATTCCCCTCCACTGCAGAACTGAGTGCTAGCCTTCCCTCCCTTGGCATGCACACTGCATCTCTAAGTCCTTTCAGCCAGCCCTGGCCTCTGAGCAATGAGGAGGAGGGAGCACCACGCTGTGGCACCTGGGGAATTAAAAATAAAAAGTGACTGCAACCAGAACAGTCACTGCAGAGACACAGATAAAGCTGGTGAGGCAAAGTTTATACAAGAAGATGTCTAAATATGTAATAACCTAGGTAGACAGCAAGTAGGTAATGTAGCCTGTGTAGGTGTGGGACCAAGGAAGAGATATTTTTCCTGGGATTTTTGGTTTCTTTTAAAATTAAGATTGTGTTGCCATTTGGAGGTCTTGTTGCTATAGTTACATTTCATAAAATATTGCCTGAAACACTGTTAAAATTGGCTTCCAAAGCTTCCACGACACAATACTGTTTGTTCTAAGAACAGGGCAGATTGTCATATGGAAGTAACTTCACCACTGTGACATACTAAGATACCAATGTCACATGAGCTGTGTGTGTAAAGGTGCCCAAGGAAAGATTTACCATACAGCATTGTTTTTCTGCTCCATTCTTTCAAACTGAATAGCTTTTAAATTTTATTAAGAGACAAAAGGAAAAGGTAAACAAAGATTATCAAAGTGAAACTTTTTTACTATAGAGGACAGTACTGTGGCATCCCACCTCCTCCTCCTCCTCCCCCTATTGTAATATTTTTAAGAGGATACAGTTTGCTTCTTGTCCTAACCTGTTTTTACTGTCTTTTCTCTACATTTCTACCTCTTCACTGAGAAGAAATACTGTTTATGTCCAACAGATATTTGTTACAAAATGGTACAATTTAGACAATAGCTGGAGGCTACAGTAGGAGAGCTCATAGCAACTGGTCCTTTGGCTAACAATTTTCTCCCATTTTACATAATCAAAAGTTAATAGGATGGCTGGACAGTACTGCATTACTGCCAGCCCACACTGAACTCTTATTCAATTTTAAAACAATCACCTTTGTGCTCTGTTGCATTTTCCCTTTAAGAATCTCAGAAACATCTGCAGCCTGGTTTATTGCTGTTTTCCGAATCTCCTTAGAGCACTGCCTTTCCCAGTGCCTGTATAACATGATGATAGTTAAGCTTCTGCTGTGCTAGGGGTCCCAGCTATCAGCTTAACTAATAGCACCACTTGTATTTCTCATCTGCCTGCACCTGTTTAGTTGTAGCTTACACCTCAACTCCAAACTCAGAGTGATACAAACAGTTTCATGCATGAGGTACATCAGATCCAGCTTGTCTGGACAACAAGAAGAGTTATAATTACACCATTATTCATTTTAAATGCATGTAGGCAGAAATATAGTTCCAGCAATTAGTTCTGAAAACTCAGAACTAAAAAACAACCTTGTATGCGTAAAAAAAATGCTTTTCACTAGTGATAGGAAATATTGTGTCCCCTATATTTTCTAAACATAAGGAAATCAAACAACATAGCTAAACCCAATGTTTCAATCAATGACAAAATTCCCATATTTCACAAACCAAGCTTTGTAATGCAGGATTGCACTATTTAAACACTGAATTCTACCCTTCATTCAGGCTATGAGTAAAGTTTACTGAAAATTGGCCCAGGTCTCAGCCATTTGACATACTCCTGTGGGACTCCTGTATCTCCTATCTTTCTTCCAAGTTCCTAATATGTTAAAGTCAGCTGAGTTAAGGAAAGCCAGTCTCAGTGCTGGGAAACTGCTGTGTTCTGGCATTGCTGCTCCCAGCATTAATAGACCAGTGCATTTTCTGCCTTGTGTGCATATAGACCCTCTAAGAGGCAGGCTGACATTCTTCTGCAAAAGCTCAGCTGTGAAGCTCCAGGCAGAAGGCTATCTTCCAGCAAGAAAAACAAATTCTGTTCTCTGGTGAGACTATGACCAATTTCCCATTTTGCAACAACAAAATGCCTCAGATACTCTTTACACAATAAATATTACAGAATTAGTGTAATGAAATCCAATGACTGGGGAAAACAAACAAACAAACAAACAAAAAACCAAACAAAAAACAATCAAACAAACAACCAAGCCTAAAATTAAAACTATTAAGGAAAGAGTACAGAATTCCTGCAGTACAGAATTGGTGTGTAGGCATGCCTACGTACATATTTTAATACACTGTAGAAATTACATGTGAAAAATTGTCCGATTTTCAAAATGCAATACACAGTGACATATTTTGATAAAAGTAAAGCAGCCCTATCTACTTTTCTACTTTCACACTATGCAAAAATGACATACTGTGTACAAATAATCAAGGGTTGTTCTGATTTAAAGCATTGTACATCAAAAAGGATCCCAGACTACATCAGAAATTCAAATACGAATCACAGACTCTCCAGAGAAAAACATCTTCATGGTTAGAGATAACAATACTTAAATATCAGAGCAATTACTTGAATTCTGGTCAAGCTTATAGATCAGGTGTTGGCCACTCTCTACCCTGCACACATAAAAATACTCAGAACCAGTCACCAGTCCAAAAGCAGCAGGGAGAACAGAGGGGAAGTGGCTGGCTGCAGGTAAGCCAGAACTGCTGGATCCAGCAGAGCTGGGAATCAGCCCCAGGACAGCCCAGGTCTGATGTGCCTGCTGCTGCAGTCTGCTGCCCCAGGCTTTCTACCATCACAACTTTGTACTTAGAGCTGGCAATTACAGAACAGCAGTATTTCTCAAGAGATTTCTAGCTTTTCTGCTGGTATTCCCTGCTGGAAATAGTACTTTGTGTTTCTTAATTCTTGTCTTTAAGGTATTATTTTGATATTTTTTTCTTTCAAGGTGAGTTTTGGTTTGGAATTACAGTTATTTGCAGCAATAACAAACAGAAAAATATCAGCTAGCAGAACATTTCTGACCCTTTAGAAAGGTTGGTTTGGGTGTCTAACACAAACACTCCTGTTTGTACACACATGACAAACATTTTGAGCATGACTAGGTCCACGTTCATCTGTTTGGTTGCATTGCCATCACTAGATGAGGTAGAGTGACATCTCACCAGTGTTCTGAAGCCTCCCTATCAGAAAAACATTTAACTATTGCTCACTACTCTTTCCAAAATGTTGCAAGAGACAGCAACTATTGTTCCTAAAATATAACCTACTGCATCTATTTCAATTCCTTCAGGGCCATATGGGAAAGAGGAGCAGGTTCTCTCTCTCTCTCCCATGTGGAAGTTCCTTTCCACTTCACCTTTCTCCTTAAACAGTAAATCTTGATATTAACAATGACTAAAAAGACAATATGAACATATATACTTTTCTAATTCTAATACTTTTTCTGTTCGGTTGTAGCTTCTTAAAATAGTAATACACTTTATTTATGTAGCACCTGTCTGTGAAGAATCCCAGACCTTTTAAATAGAGAGCAATAGAGACCCTTTAAATGAATGTGCCTTTAAATAGAGAGCAAGGCACATGATAAAAATAAGTAGGCACAAGAGGAAAATACAAATCATTACATATAAGTAAAAGTAATAAATATAACCAATGTGCCTTGAAAGCTGCATTATTCTTAAAGTAATCCTGTGAAACTAACTTCCTAAAAGAGCCTTTACCAAGCACCTTTTCAAATCCCAGGAGAAAACCTCGTCCAATGCACCAAACCCACAGGAATAAAGATTCATAGACTTTTGTAAGCTTTTGTAGGGTTAGAGCAACACATTTTTAAGATTTTGTAGTATTAAAGCAACACATTTTTAAGTTCTCAAAGGCAAAGACCCTGTGATTATTTTTACACTACCTTAGTGCCAGAAGGCAAGAGCAACCAGGACAGGATCTCCATTGAACTAACTAACCATTATGTGCATGTAACACACAAGGAGAGGCACAGCACATCCTGGCACAAGCCCCAGGACTGGAAGGGAACTGTTCCTGCCATCTCCCACAAGCTTTTCACCTCAGCTGTGGCAGCTGACAGCATCACATCCAGAGATCATTCCTTCCACTCAATGACTCCTTCCACTTTCTGACTCTCTCAGTCAGAAATGGCCAATGCAAAGACTAAAAACCCACATCACAGGTAACTTGCAGGCCACATAAGAATGGGAGGAAAAGGAAACTGGATAGATAGGAGGTTAGATTCATAAATTTTGCCAAGGCAGTGCCAAAGGCAAAAATATATCTGAGGTCTCCTGTGTTTAAGCTTAAATCTCTGTTCCTTGGACTTGACAAGAGCCATAACAATTGATCATAAATACAAGAGCACAGCCTGAGAATCAAGCTCCTACTAAACTACCTGACCCAAAAGGAAAATCTGATGTAATTTCTAATTGTACTGGTAGCTAAAAAAGTGAATGAAGCAGTGAATCTAAAACAGGATCTCATCTTCCCTTTCTCAGGCTGCATAATTATAACTCCTACGGCATTTGGAATAAGTTAGCCAAATACTCAAGTAGTTCAGCAAAACCATGTTGTTATAGTCTGGCCTTGAACTCAAGTAAGTGAGCATCCAATGAATATACAACATGGAAAATGAGGGCCAAGCAGTCTGCCTGGAAGGGGCAATCTGAGGCACACAAATGAGGCTCATCAAGATTAAAACTTGGCTCTTTGGAAAGCATCACTATTTTTTTCCTCTGTGTTCTCCATAACATCATCTCCTACACAAGAAACCGCCTGTATTTCTCCTGTAGACGGCTCTTGTGCTGTGTAGATATTGCTTGGATGCAAGCAGTTGGCCAGGAAGGCACCTGCCTCCCTCAGATCCATTGCCAAGTCAGGTAGACGTGCAACAGCACAGGATGCTGAAGCACTGAAACAGGCCCAGCCAACTTTTGTAAAAGCCCTTGAAACCACAACTGTGCACATTGAGTATAGCAGATAATTAAACAGAAATAGGCTTCTGAATACACTGCCACATACAAACCCATTTCTTTTTGTGTTACATCTTCATTATGCATATCTATGTTACCGTCCCATACCAGGCGTACTGAAAACAAATTCCTCCATATCATTTCCCCAGCTTTTCTACTGGCCAAACCTGCCACTTCTGAGTGACTTCATTTTTGACAATGTGACTTTAGAGATTTGTAACATGCCACTTCTGCTTCTGTTGCAAAACCAATGAGAAGAAAATTGCTGCTTATTTAGCACCAGGGGCCAAATTTTAACTAGAAATCTTTAAACAGCAACATCGGTGAAAAAAAGAAAGAAGTGCATTGCAGCTATCAGTGACCCTAATAACTCTGTCTGTAACAGGATCAGGGCCTTATGAGAATTCCTTGATAGATTGGAGCAGCTCCAACCTGCTCTGATGACAAATGGTCCAGAAGATCCAAGCTGACAGCAGAACCGCCCAATGAAGGCACTGCTGCCTACTGACACACCATACCAAAGGCTATTGAAAGCTGAAAATACTGGTGAGGACTCTTCTGTCCCTCTGTGATAAGAAAGTAATTACTAAGTGAGGAGTCTCTGACCTGACTGAAGCTGGACTGAAATTCTTATTATAAACCAATGATCCTCATATAAAAATATTCATGAATCTGGAAGACACTGCTATTCTACCAGTTTTTCAGCTTTCAGATCACTGTTCCTGACTGAAAAAAAGTTCATAGAAATGAGTAAAAAGATCAAGATCCAAGCATTATAACTCCATTAATTTTTAAAATCCCCACAATTTTTCTGGAATAGTGATAAATATTTTGTAATTTGGAAAGGACAACCATTCCTTGCTTTTTTACAGTATCATAGCATTTATTATGCATGAGGCAGCTCACAATCTCAAGTACAAAAAAAAAGATGGAAGTACAAAGTACAAAAAGATGGATAAAGAGCTCCAAAATAGAAATAAGTATCTTTTTTTACTCCCACAGAGTATACCTGTCTCCATTTACACTCACCTCACATAGCCCATTTGCAAAGGTGGTCAGATCATTCAATCTAAGGCACGTAACACAGAAGCATTGCAGAGAGACACAGTCTCCCAGGGAATCACTCACAAGAATTATGCTCTAGCAGAGCATAATCTAGAGCACTCAGATTGAAGACACCTTTGTAATTAAGTCAAATTCCTGGACTGGTTTGATTAACTTGGGTCATCTCTTTGAATTCAACCCAAATCAAAGTGCACCTAGGAGGCGAAGACTGTTCAAAGACAGAGTAAAACCAAGACATAAACTCAGGTGGCTTTGTTAACTTTGTGAGCAATGGCTGAACCCAGGTCAGAATGACCATTTCCCCATGTCACTGCCATGGGAGTGGGGTGGAAAATACAGCATTGAATAGTCACAAGGAATGTGATCTTGCCCAGAAGATCTGATCAGAGGACAGATTGCCTTCCTACTAACATTAACACTATGGCAGAGGGGAGAGACTCTGTCTCCTATCCCATTTATCATAAGAACAAGAAATTACATCAGAATTAAAATATCAACTTTTTAATCAATTCCTCACAAGACTCATTTCTATAATCTGAAGCTGCTGGCATATATTTCTGCCTTATAGTGATGAGATGAAGATCTGTGCGGCACTTTTTCCAAACATAAGTCATTTGGTTTCCAAAGTCCCTATTGTTCATGTTTCAAAACTATTGATTCTGAAGGATTATGTTTCCATGGTTAACAATATACTGATGCTAACCAGTAACAATATACTGATGCATCCAACCACCCATATTTACCAAAAAGTGCAAGTGCTGTGGCAACTGTGCACAGAGCTGTCATTCCCATGAGGCAAATATTATACTGCTTGATCGTAGACAAATAACGTAGAATTGAGAAATTACTTTGATTTTATTTAGTCTACATAATTTGCAGATTTAAGATGTAGCTAGCTCCCCCCAAAAATAAAACTGGTTTTACTATGTGAAAAGAAAATTAATAGAAATTCAAACAGCAAGTCGGACACAGAAGATCTCAACTGGATTTTTCTCAAAATCAGGTGCCAAATATTTTCTAGCACTAAATAAGGTAAAGTAAAAAACTCAGCTCTAGTTAGCATAAGGACAAGTCATTTTACAAAGGCAGGCATCAATTTCCATAGACAGGGTCATGAACTAGCCGTGTGTAAAGGTATTTCCAAACAGAATTTCCTACACATGGGGAACTCAGGTCTCACTGACTGGACAGAAGAACCCTATTCCTATGCTTCTCAGCATCTGCAATACAGTCTACAAACCTCACTAGGGTCACAAAAGGGATCCTGTTCTTTTTCAATGCTTCCCCTATGTTCTGGAAGATGCTACATACTCATGCCCAGTTCACAGCAGTCATTAATTTAAATCAAGTTAAAGGAAAAACCTGAAGATATATCAGACCGAAAGCTTGAACCCTGAACCATTGGTCTGGGGTTTTTTATCATAGAATCATGGAATCATAGAATTGGCTGGGTTGGAAGGGACCTCAGAGATCATCAAGTCCAACCCTTGATCCACTACTGCTGCGGTTACTAGATCATGGCACTGAGTGCCACATCCAGTCTCTTTTTAAATATCTCCAGGGATGGAGATATTTATTTTTTCTGTATGTTCCAGAACAAACAGATGAATGCCACACAGACGTTAAAATAATGAGCTCATCCAGCAAGAATTTTTTTTTCCTGTGCATTAGAAAACCTTAGTCTCAACAGCAACAACAAAGCAACTCCAACACATAAACTTGCAGAACAAGGGATGACTCATAACAACACGTTACCAAAGGAATGCAGAGAAATCTCTGTGTGACAGCTTTAATCCTTATGGTCACAAAGCAACACAACGTGTTCTAAACTGAGTTGATTGTGAAAGGTAGCAAAAAGCAGGGCACTCGTTTCTGTACATAATTTATCATGATGAATTAAAAGCCATTGGTGTTTTACCCCCAAAGAAGGAATTCCAGCAAAGGGGAAGAGGACTCACCTGGAACATTTTTTGGATTCAGCAGTCTCAGGGTTGAGGCCAGCATAAACATCTTGTGAATAGATGTGATAACGGCCAGTTCTAGAAGGAGACAAGGAAGTTAGAGTTCCAAACAATTTAAAGCCAATTTATGCTTTTTATCTGTCTACAAAGCTACACAGCTCAGCCCGGGATCTGTTCCACTTGTTCTACAGCTCACCATCCACAGAGGGACACAGTGGTTCATGTGCTTCCACTGCCAGCATATTCTGCTTTAAATTCATCTTTGAGGCATCCAACCACAGGCTGAGACTTGAAGTGCATCAGCCCTTAGTGGAGATCCATTATAGCTCTGTTACAGAAGAAGGACCTCAGAACCCTCCTGGCCCTGATGCTTTCTCACTTTTCTCCCCATTCCTTGAGAGTCTCATTTCTGTGTATGCTATATCCCTACACTAATTTGCAAAATGATATCATAAGTAACTCAGAGAACATGCTGCTATGTCTCCATTTCTCTCAGATACTCTGGGAAAAAAAGGAAGCCATCAGAAATGCTCTCTCACTTGCCCAAAATGACACAGGCTACTAAAAGCATAACAGTGGGTCTAGTGCATTACGTGTGCAGATAACTCTGTAACAACTTCCAGCTAGTTTCTAATCTACTTTCTTCAAATTAAAGACTCAGTGAACAGTACCCCTACTCCAAACTCCTGAAAAAAAGAAAACCTTCTTTTTAAAGGCTTTCATCTCTGCTTTCAAGTTCTACCAGGGCAGAAGGTGATGCAAAAATTAGCATTCTCCAGCTCCAGCAAATGAAGAGAACCACATCAGACAGTTGAAAATATTCTGCTTCCTATTGCAAAGCTTTGGATCTTAGATTTTATCTTAATTTACTGTAATTACTTCATTAGTTTAATCTCCACTTGTGAAACATCTAGAAAATTATCTCTTCCTCTGTTATGGACAGCAAAAAAAAACACTTACAAAGAATGATTACATTTTATTTTATGATCAGAACTTGAATCAAACTATTATAAAGTGTAAAGATCAATGGCAGAGAGGCTCTGTAGACCTGCACAAATGCAATACTGAATTCTCTTTTAATCTTCAATTTCATCAGTAAATACAAGCACATCAACTAGGTGTGCATCTCACATTTTGCAGCTCAGTGCTAGTAAAAAATATGCCAGAGAGAGATGTAATGACAAAAAATTCCTTTCCAAGGGTGTAAAATAACACAGAGGAATCATAATGAGTTTTTACACTGCAGAGACTCTCTTCAATTACTCAGAAGATAAGGATGACTTGAGGACTTTGTCATTCAATTGCAAATTAAAGAACCACTTCAGGATCAGGCACTGAAATCACTTGTCAGGAGTTTGTTGCTTATAAGAGCTTCAGTGTCTGGAACTTATCCTATCTTTTCCTGCCAACTTGTGTGCCTGGATGAGATTGCGTTGTGAATTCAGCCATGAGTGTCTCGGTGCAGCTGTTTGTCCAGCCCAAAATATTTTCAATAAAATGGAGGGAGGAGGAAAAAGAAAAGACAAAGCAGAGCTCTATTCCTATTCCCTATGCTGGTGTCAATAGTTTTGCACAAAACAAAGATTATTTAAATAACATTGATGCCTTACAGCCATCAGCTCTGATAATTACCAAGATATTTCATGTATGCTCAGGTAATTTTTCATATAAAAGTTGCCAGTTAAGCAAAGTGTCGCAAGTCAAGAGATATAAATGGATTTGAATGGTGTGGGTTGTTCTTTGGCATAATGTCACAGTGGCTAAAGCAATTTCCACAGTTCTGAGTTACTTTAAAACTCTTTTGTGATGGCTGGTTTCTCCATCATTCAAGCCCAGCCACATGGCTATAAACTATTCTAGAGACTAGGTGCATTCCTCCGTCTCTATGATTTCTATAAAAAGATATAACATGAACTGAAACAGAAAACAGAAACCAAGCTTTTTCCATCAGCAAATAAGCTTCCCACACAAATTTTCTACAAAAACACCCATTCCATTTTCACTCTAAAATAAATATTCAATTTTTTCCATGTGACCATGTGACCTATAGTGGCTTCAATAGCAAAGGTTGAGAGAATGCCAGCCATTAAATACTCGACTACATGGAATTTAGGACACTAAAGTGAAAGACATAATTGGATCCTCAATTCCCCTGAAGCACCTATGAGATTTGATTTTTGATACTTGAATTTGAGCCTTCTATACTCCAGGTGACCTCTCTAACTATGAGGTTCTTGGAAGACATGAATCCAAGACATGAACCAAAGATGTGTCTTACTTTGTTTGAGATTCAATAGATAAAATAGGTGGGGAAATTCATAGCTACCTCATGACTTAGTGAAAGTCCTTAGTCATTCTTAAGTGAGAGGCAAAGCATAGTTGTGTTTGTGGTTTTTTTATCTGTGACATTTGCATCCAAGAGGTCAGGAAGTTTTCAAAGTGTATGTTTTGAGGTCTTACATCTTATTCACTATATATATATTTTACTTTAAATGATTTCTGGAATCACACCAAAATTGCTTTACAGAACTGCATTTAAAAACTGTAGAATTTAGACATGGATTGGAACATAAATAGGAGCAGAGAAATTGTAATTAACTGTATCAGATCTACCAGTACAATAATGGCATCAACATGACAAGGAATCTTTTCAGATTAGATCTGAGGGCCCTGGAAAAAAATTGCATTACACTAAAGATAATACAATCTGCTTAGTACAGATTGGTAATGAAAACAGTAGCTAAAACTGCACCAAGCTGGGAAGGTATCTCCTCCCAATTCCAGAAAACCTGGGGGCTGCCAGCAGCAACCATGAAATGTGTGACTTCAAGAACAGGGTTTGTTTTAACACTAAAAGTTGACTGAAATCTCTGCACATCCATTTGGGTCCACTGACAGGTGGCTTTAAGCACAGTCCATCATTAAACTAGCAACACGCTACCCTACTGGAAGAGCATCAAGAAGAAACACCTTTTAGAAAACAAAGAACCTTTTTCACTCATTAAACTTGATTCATTTGGAAAAAGTGTCATGCAATACAGAAAACTATATTGTCCACCTCCTAGTCCCATGTATCCCTGACTGCAGCAATGCAGTCATTCCACTATACTGGACTCTGGCTCAGGCAAGTGAGGAATTACAAAGAGTGGAAAGCAATGAGACTCACCCTTTTCCAAACATTCCACCCACATCAGCAGCCAGATTACTCCAGGGCACAGAGCAGGAGGGTAACCTCTATGAGGTGAAAACACGGGGCTTTGACCAGAGATACCTCAGTACATGTCCTGCCCAGCACCTCACAACAGCTACGAAAACTCATTTGCGAAAAATAAGTTCTCATCAAGAAAGGAAAAACCTGATTCAGATAAATGTTCAGTTTTTTAACTTGTCAGTTACTTCACAAAAATATTTTCTGTCTGGCATTTTATGAGGTTTGACATTTTAAAATAAAAAAGAAAACTATCAATAAATAGTGCAACTTATGGCCTAGCTCCTAGGTGCAAGGCATCCTATCTTCCCATACTCAGAAGCCTCTGATTTGCAGGACCCCTCAGGCATTGCAGCAAAGCTCAGAAATGCACTGTGCCACTCACGCAGGTCAGACCTTACTGCAAGTGGGAGCTTTTATCAACAAAGACTTTTAAAACCACTGTGCCTGAAGTTTCGGCAGTTGTCATAAATTATGAGGATTCTTGCTTCCAGATTAGACGTTTTTTCCCCAAAGCTACACTCAACATTTAATTGCCCACTGAGACTGAGTAAGGAAAAAAGAAAGGAGTAGTTGCACATCACAATATGAGTAAAGTGGAAAAAAAATTACTGAAGAACATATTAGACCAGAAAAGTCTTAATATCAACCAAGTGAATAAAAATTCATGAAATTAATTCTGAATTTTGCTAGAAAGAAAGCAGGACTCCTTTTCTCATTCCTCTTACTGTGCTCATCTTTCTAAGCTTTTTGGAGAGAAGCAGCCAGTGTTACTCCTAGCAGTGTAATTCTTTTGGGAAAAGAAATTACCTGCTCCGGGAGGTAGTGATCAGCCACTGAGACATCTAGATCAGAACTGTGAGGAAGAGGCTACAACTATAATCCAGCACAGTTATTTTTTATGGTTTATTCTTGTACTTTCTTGGCCTTTAGTGAACACACAGTAACAAGCAGGATTCTACTGAGAAATTGTATTTAGCAACCCCAGTAAATACATTCACCCTCACACAGGGGAAAACACTGTCTCCACGTGATTTCAAGAGGCCTAAGGAGATGAAGGGAAACACCTGGTTCTCTTCACAGATTCTCATTCAGGATGTAGGAAGAAGGGTGAGAAAAATAAAGAAATGTGTCTGTCATTCAAAGGAAAAATAAAAGCAATGACAGAAAATGGAGGCATAACCATGTATGATTGTTTAGCTTGTTCCTATGTCTCAGTCCTGATGGGAGATAATTCCCAACAAGATTGCTGAACTCTTTTCAAACAGCTTTCTGTCCTGGTGCCTTACAGAGGAGTCTTGCTTTGTGTCCAGACAATCAGAGGAATATATCAAGAAAATTTCATTTTAAAGGCCATTTTGATTGTCAAGAAAGGGATCAGAAATAAGAAAAAAGGCAGACATCAGATATAACCAGCTTTTTTTCAGGAAATTTAAATTTTCTAGAAAGCATTCCAAACAGTAACTTCAAAACATCTCTTGAGCTGTGGATGCTCATGATGAGAATTCTCAATCAGAAATCCAATGTGAATTTCAGATAAGAGAAGCTACAAGCTGCACGTATGACACAGGAAAGAGGACATATAATTGGTTCAGTTTCACAATAGCTTGCACTGCTGACACAGGTATAATCATTCTGCTTCTTAGAAATTACGAAGTTGTAATTTTGAGAGCTGTGTGGGATATAAAATCAATAATTTTATCATCAGTTATGAAAAAAAACTTTTATTGTCTTTTTTATTGTTTTCTTTCTGTTAGGCAGTACCTGTGAAACATCGGAAAACATGAAAGTTCAATTTATGTATTTGTATATTTTGTGTGTGAGGTTTTTTTCCATTCCTATAGATTCATACATTATCTTGTCTTAAATACTATCCAGATTCCTGTATTTCTGTTAGTGCTTAGCTCCCATTAAAAAGAATAATTTCCCAGTACTTCAAGTGGATATTCTATTACATAATTAAAAGAATCTACTTTTAAACAAAAAAAAGCTTGGCAAAGGGCCAACAGTATTCTAGAATTTCTGAGGAAGGCAGTTAATTGTTAATTGTGGCTAAGGCTGCCTGTTTTGCAGGAAGAATTTGTGGATTTGTTTGCAAAGGCAGTTGAAGCAGAAGGCAAAAGCAGCATTCAGCAGCAGGTAGGTTGCAAGGAAGAGGGAGGGGCACAAAAATAGCATGTTGCATTTTTTTATTGTAGTTGAATAAAATTATGTATATGAAACATAATTAAGAAGTAAGGCAAATAACAAAATGTACCTTTAAAACTCTTGGGATAGCCTATAAAAAAATACATTGATTGCACAACAGATCATGGAAATTCCAAGAAAGAAAAATTGACATAGTTCACTCTGTATCTATTTTACTGAATATAAATACACTTTCAGACTTATATGATGCTGTAGAGGTTAGAACCAGTTAGTAAACATCTTCTTAGTATCTACATTTCTTAGTATCTGAATTTTCTGCCTGGATATGAATGACTGTAACATCAAAAATAAAAATATGGCAGAAAGGTTTGTGAAGACTGAACTATTTTTAATATCATATTAGACAGCTTTCTTTTTCAGCTTGATCATATAAATATATCATCATCAAATATAGGACCCAGTACTAGCACAGCCCTAAAGACAGAAAACAAAAAAAGATTCAAAAACTTAAACTGAGAAAAGCATCCTTTGGGGCAGAAAGTAATAATGGAAATAGAAAAAAAAAATGAACAAAGGGCTTCTTCAAGAATAAATTGTACTTTCATCAACCAGTCCTATTTTCTGGAAAGTTTAGAGGAAAGGAAGACCTGCAAGTATGGACAACAACATGAATCTTGTCAGGATGGAAGCCCATCTGTCTTCAGTGCCTCACAACAAGGTACAGCTAAATGGTACAATGATACAAATACATCCCTGCAAGCATCTGACACAAATATTTCCTCTACCCATTAGTAAAGAAACCGCCTGACCTATTTTATGCCGGACTTCCCTCCACTTATCCTCCAGCACTCAAGGCACTGGAATGCAAAGCCATTTGAATTAATGTGTCTTCTACTAATTCTTTAGTAAAGCCTCAAATGTTTTCAGTGAAATGTAATGACACCCAACTGCATGCAATAATTTTTTTTACCTATTTGTTGTCTGATTAAGATTTTCACTCTTTCCTGGCCATGCTCAAGCACAACCTTTTAGTTCATAGCTATTTTATCAGCCTCAGTAGCAAAGCAGCTGTCACAGATGACACACATTTTGGTCTATCCACTTTTCCAGTCTTCCAACCTTACATAATGGTAATGGAGAAACAGGAACATTCATCCTCTCAGGTACCTGATAAATTCTCCCCTAGCAAAGTCAAGAACTGTGAAAAAACATAGCATTAACTCAGCATTATACAACTGGATTTAATTAAACTTTTCAGATTTTCCTTGGAGATTCCATTGAGTTTGCTTCTGGTTTGGCATTTTGTCCATTTTTATTGAGCTGCTATTTTTTCATATGCTTTTTAAAAATACAGTTCATTCTGGCTGTCTTGGGTCTTTGTCACTCAATCACATGAAGTTAGATTTGTTCAAAGAGAATAGTTTAACCATAGGTACTACACAAATATTTACAACTTAGACTAGATCAGTAATTCTTCAACCCTGAAACAGCTACCTGATTCTTACCTTTTCTTCCACAAAGTCATAGCTAAAACATTTTCAAGAACTGATTGACATTTTCTACTGGTATCATGTCAGTTATATAAACACAACCCAATGTTTAGCTAATTAGAGCCTGGTTAACCACTGGGCATCAAATAACAGCCTGGCAACTTACTGCAAAATATTTTAAGAAAATCAAGAAAAAGCTAAGAAACAATATTATAGTTTACCCATCTCTGTATTGTTAGCTTGTCTACAGAAATTTTCTTTCTCTTTTCCAGTAAGGTGAAAAAATCTTTGTTTTACAAAGCTAGGAAAAAGTGCCTGAGCTATATATGCCAGCGTTTATCATCCCAAATAAATTCTGCAAGAGCCACCACTAAAGCTATTCAAACCAACATTGATTTCCCCACTCTACCCAGTAGCTTGCCCACAGGGTCCCAGTGTGCAGCCAAGGAAAGTAAAATCCCAGCAGAATGTGCAAAGTTCTGAAATAAAGGGATGCTACTACTTTTCTCTAGAGGTATAACTTAAATTCCTACAAACTCCTCAGCAGATTTTTCAAAAAAGAAAAACAAAACAAACAAACAAACAAAAAAATCAAATAAAAAAAGCCTAATCCTAAACAGTATTAAATGTATATATATATCTTTAGAAATAAATTCAAAAGTATTACACTTAAGGACACTGAACTTCTGTCTGAACTAGACCTATCCTATACTATCATGCAGCAAATGGTGGGCCAGTACAGGAAACTGCTGTGATGCCAATTGAAGGTAACACAAAAACCATCTCCACAGAATGTAATTGAACAGAGTTCCTGAAATAAATTATGGAAAAAAAAAAAAAAANTTTTAAACAAAAAAAAGCTTGGCAAAGGGCCAACAGTATTCTAGAATTTCTGAGGAAGGCAGTTAATTGTTAATTGTGGCTAAGGCTGCCTGTTTTGCAGGAAGAATTTGTGGATTTGTTTGCAAAGGCAGTTGAAGCAGAAGGCAAAAGCAGCATTCAGCAGCAGGTAGGTTGCAAGGAAGAGGGAGGGGCACAAAAATAGCATGTTGCATTTTTTTATTGTAGTTGAATAAAATTATGTATATGAAACATAATTAAGAAGTAAGGCAAATAACAAAATGTACCTTTAAAACTCTTGGGATAGCCTATAAAAAAATACATTGATTGCACAACAGATCATGGAAATTCCAAGAAAGAAAAATTGGCATAGTTCACTCTGTATCTATTTTACTGAATATAAATACACTTTCAGACTTATATGATGCTGTAGAGGTTAGAACCAATTAGTAAACATCTTCTTAGTATCTACATTTCTTAGTATCTGAATTTTCTGCCTGGATATGAATGACTGTAACGTCAAAAATAAAAATATGGCAGAAAGGTTTGTGAAGACTGAACTATTTTTAATATCATTTTAGACAGCTTTCTTTTTCAGCTTGATAATATAAATATATCATCATCAAATATAGGACCTAGTACTAGCACAGCCCTAAAGACAGAAAACAAAAAAAGATTCAAAAACTTAAACTGAGAAAAGCATCCTTTGGGGCAGAAAGTAATAATGGAAATAGGAAAAAAAAAAAATGAACAAAGGGCTTCTTCAAGAATAAATTGTACTTTCATCAACCAGCCCTATTTTCTGGAAAGTTTAGAGGAAAGGAAGACCTGCAAGTATGGACAACAACATGAATCTTGTCAGGATGGAAGCCCATCTGTCTCCAGTGCCTCACAACAAGGTACAGCTAAATGGTACAATGATACAAATACATCCCTGCAAGCATTTGACACAAATATTTCCTCTACCCATTAGTAAAGAAACAGCCTGACCTATTTCATGCTGGACTTCCCTCCACTTATCCTCCAGCACTCAAGGCACTGGAATGCAAAGCCATTTGAATTAATGTGTCTTCTACTAATTCTTTAGTAAAGCCTCAAATGTTTTCAGTGAAATGTAATGACACCCAACTGCATGCAATAATTTTTTTTACCTATTTGTTGTCTGATAAGATTTTCACTCTTTCCTGGCCACGCTCAAGCACAACCTTTTAGTTCATAGCTATTTTATCAGCCTCAGTAGCAAAAGCAGCTGTCACAGATGACACACATTTTGGTCTATCCACTTTTCCAGTCTTCCAACCTTACATAATGGTAATGGAGAAACGGGAACACTCATCCTCTCAGGTACCTGACAAATTCTCCCTCAGCAAAGTCAAGAACTGTGAAAAAACATAGCATTAACTCAGCATTATACAACTGGATTTAATTAACCTTTTCAGATTTTCCTTGGAGATTCCATTGAGTTTACTTCTGGTTTGGCATTTTGTCCATTTTTATTGAGCTGCTATTTTTTCATATGCTTTTTAAAAATACAGTTCATTCTGGCTGTCTTGGGTCTTTGTCACTCAATCACATGAAGTTAGATTTGTTCAAAGAGAGTAGTTTAACCATAGGTACTACACAGATATTTACAACTTAGACTAGATCAGTAATTCTTCAACCCTGAAACAGCTACCTGATTCTTACCTGATTGACATTTTCTACTGGTATCATGTCAGTTATATAAACACAACCCAATGTTTAGCTAATTAGAGCCTGGTTAACCACTGGGCATCAAATAACAGCCTGGGAACTTACTGCAAAATATTTTAAGAAAATCAAGAAAAAGCTAAGAAACAATATTATAGTTTACCCATCTCTGTATTGTTAGCTTGCCTACAGAAATTTTCTTTCTCTTTTCCAGTAAGGTGAAAAAATCTTTGTTTTACAAATCTAGGAAAAAGTGCCTGAGCTATATATGCCAGCATTTATCATCCCAAATAAATTCTGCAAGAGCCACCACTAAAGCTATTCAAACCAACATTGATTTCCCCACTCTACCCAGGAGCTTGCCCACAGGGTCCCAGTGTGCAGCCAAGGAAAGTAAAATCCCAGCAGAATGTGCAAAGTTCTGAAATAAAGGGATGCTACTACTTTTCTCTAGAGGTATAACTTAAATTCCTACAAACTCCTCAGCAGATTTTTCAAAAAAGAAAAACAAAACAAACAAACAAACAAAAAAATCAAATAAAAAAAGCCTAATCCTAAACAGTATTAAATGTATATATATATCTTTAGAAATAAATTCAAAAGTATTACACTTAAGGACACTGAACTTCTGTCTGAACTAGACCTATCCTATACTATCATGCAGCAAATGGTGGGCCAGTACAGGAAACTGCTGTGATGCCAATTGAAGGTAACACAAAAACCATCTCCACAGAATGTAATTGAACAGAGTTCCTGAAATAAATTATGGAAAAAAAAAAAAAAAAAGGCTGAAACATGGTTGTTACTTTAAGACAATGACCAAGGCAACCTAGAAAATTATTAAGCGGGGAATAAAAAGTCTAATTTTTCATCAAACATTAATAACAGAAACACTGCTATTCCTTCACACTGATTCAGTGTACCTAGTTTACTTTTGAAATTAATGGATTCTTTAATGAAGAAAGTAGAATCACTAGATTATATAGCCCTGATGGCATTTTATCTACAGTGTGGATACTAGTATGTCACTGAATTTATTAGTGGTATGTAGTTGCTTTGACCTCAAGTGTCTGAGGATTCTGGTTTTGCACATCATAACTAGCAGAGTAATTTGGAATTCTTGAGTGTTCTTGAGTAAGAGTTAAGGAATATGGAGATACACATATTTGAAGCACTTTTAGTTAAGGATGACTGTTGGCTGACTGGCAATTATCTGTGTTTACATACTGTGCCTAAAATAAAACTAGATCTACATCTGAAATTCATTGGCATTATTCAAGAAATAACCTGTCATTAATCACCAATAAGATCCCTTGAAAGATGGCGTGCTTGTTTCTTGGCAAAACTGAAACATCTAATTTGGTTTCAAACACCACGTGAGCTGCAATGTACAACTTCACATAATTGAAATAAAATTTATCAATGAAAGTAGGAAGTACAACCTCAAAACAGACACAATTATGTAACAATTTGCAGTGGCCTGTACAGCAAGGGGAACGTGGTTTGATTTAAAAGTATGATGCAACAGCTCATACATTATATTTTGACTTATAGAGTTAAAACTTCTCTTTAGCAACAAAGTTACTCAAAGTGATAAATGTTTCATACACTGGCGTACTGAATTTTTTCATTAAAAACTCAATACTAGCGTTCAACTATTTAATTAAGTGTGGAACTAGTGCTTCCACTTGCCTCTTCTCCAAACGAAAAAAGAAACATCTCATTTCTATTTCTGCCCTCTTATTTCCCTAGTATCTATTTTTGTAATGAGAGAAAGAAAAGATCAGAAGTATTGTAAGAATTTTTTGTTTCGTTTTGTTGCTTTTTCTTAACAAAATGTTAGCAAAATATAAATCTTTTCTTTTTTCTTAGGGCATATTTCTTTTTGTCTCAGCAAGGTGAAAAATGTCAAGGAACAGGGTACTTTCTTTAATAATATTACCTTGGTAAATAGATATATTCTCTCGACATTTGCAAACAAAGCCACATGCCATCTACATTTGTCCACATTTTTTTTGAGATTTCATTAACCATAAAATCTTTAAACATGCTACGTTTGTGTTCTCATGAAAGCTTCATAAAGACAGAATTTCAGTTACCCATGTATTTCATTGCAATATAAATTACCCAGCAACCAGATTGTGAGAAATAAAAATATTCCTATTTATCAAAACCCCTGCAACATATAATAAGGTTATAGCATTGAACACTGCTAAGGTTACACTGCTAAGGTCTAAGGTCACTGCAGTGATCAGTCTCCTACGCTCCTGATCAAATTAATTACACACAGCTAATTGCAGCTACTTTGGAAATTGAAGTTATCCATCCAGTCATCCAGCCTTAACAAACCAGAACCAAGCAACATAACTGTTTGTTCTTTCACCTCAGTTATTACACATCAGTCCTCTACTCTGGTGCATTGAAGAGAAAATATCTAATGTGTACATTTGCGTCTTTCAGTAGTGAAGCCAAAGTCATGTCAAGCAGATTGGGTGCTCTTTGCTTCACATGCAGTGGTGCCTGCAATAGCCTGAGAACCACAGTAGCTCTGGTAAGGGAGTTTAAGTACACAAACCCCTGGCCCCCTTCTAAATATTCAGTTTTAAAACCTTCCATAGCACAAACCTGGCTTATTACTCTTAATTGGACTTATTTCTTTGTTAGAATTGGAAAATGAATAAACAGCTCTCAGTGTGGGTAAACAGCAATGTTTTAGTTTTGCCCTGGAGCAGAAATTCCTCAAGGTAGGAGATACCTTCAAATTTCATTAAACAGCACGAGCTAGGACTGTATGGCATCCTACATATGGTATATGTGAGCAACAGCCAAATTGACATTTATTTTTTTATATATTTCAGTTTCATAGTAGCTGGTAAGAATTCTAATAAACACACAGAAAATTCACATTTCTTTTCAGACAGCACTGGAGAGCACCTAAACAAAGAAAATAAATTGTGTGAGGCCTTTGCAGAGGCACAGTCACACATGAGTGTGAAAGGTTTTCACATCTAGGAAGATGAACTTACTAAAAAGCATCGTGGCTGGAAATACTTTAAAACATGCACAGAAGTTGCTCTGTTTTGGCTTTTGGGTTTGGTTTGGTTTGTTCTGTTTTTTTCTCAAAAATCAAAACACAAAGGATGTTTGTATGACTGAAGGTACTTTTAGGCAAAATAAGATAGGTTATTCATGGACTTAGGTAATACTTACAGTCTGGATGCAAAGAAAATCTTGCAAGAGAAAACATCCAGGGATAAATCATTTTGAGAAATCAATGTTTTTATAAAGAGTGTCTCCTGTAAGTATGACTATTTCTATTTAAATTAAACAGTTGATGCACAGACCATTATTTCCACTTTTACAAAGCCCACACAAACAGCACCTAGAACCAATAGCAATATTAAACAGGGGAGCACTTATTCATGCTAACTGGTGAGCTGTGCTCACCCCCTCCAATAAAGAGAACCCTCTGTTGAACCTAGGGCTAAAACAAGAGTCAGATGCCTTCTCCCCCTTGTGTTTTATTTACTTAAATATTACATTGCACGATTGAATTCTACTGTTCCAGACAGTGCTGTTAGTTGTCAGAAAATGGTGAGTCCACTGAAGTCCACTATAACTGTGAAACCACTTGCTAGACAGTCTGCTAGAAAGTCTAAGATCTCAGTAACCAAAGGCTATAGCAGACATTTACTAATTAGCTCCTCTGAGTCAAATGTAGTTACTATGTTAAATATGTAACAGCTCCATTTTATATGGTATTTCTACAATTAACAGCATTTTCTTTGTTTTAGTAAATCCAGCATTGTGGGTTATCAAAAGCAGAAATCTTGTATCAACAGCTAACAAATTTTTTAAATATTAGGCTGCAGAATGTGAACAGTTTTCTCAGCTGAGCAAAATTAATGACACTCAAACACTTCCAAACATTCTGAAATATTTTGCTTTGGCATATCAGGAATCTTGGCTCTGAGTTAAACTGATCACACAGAAAGATGTCCAGACCATGGCAAGGACTGGAGACATACGAATGGTGCTCATGACTTTTGTTGTACTCTCCACATTCAGGGCTGCTTTTCTTTCTTCCCTATAGGACCTGGGTGACTAAAATGTAGACTCAAATACCAAAAGATAATCTTTAGGAAAAATGTATCTTTAAGAGATTAAAACACTGAACAGGCTACAGTTCAGGTCTGGAGTCAACTGTATCAGCTCAATCTGCAAATGACTAATACTCAGCTAACACCTAGCTTTACCACTTCTACTTTAGCTGAGAAAGCAGAACATTTCTTTTAACAAAGCTTATGAACAAATAATTGCAATTGCATTTCCAGAACTACAGATTAAATGATAAACTATCTTTAAATGTATGATGAGTGCATAGGTACAAGTAGTAGTAGCTTATGTAACTGGAGATAACTCATGTTTAATAGAGAATATTAATTTCTGAGTAAAAATACTTACACAGTAATCATTCTTATAGCACAGTCTGGACAAGGTCAAAACTCTTACTGATTTCATAATTTATAGGAAAAATCTTTCCTCTAAGTAATTCTATACATTTCTAAGTGTATTCTAAGTAATTCTAAGTATATATCAATATATACATCTATACATGTATATATTACACATTCCTGATTTTAAAGTTATCTGCTCAGTCTAAGAAATGCACAAGACTTAATTTGTGTGCCAGTGTCACACCAGAAATACATTTCAAAAAGCTTGGAGCACTAAGTGCCTTCTTGCTACCCCTCACATTCTTACTCATTTTCAATAGGAAGCAAAGGAATACCCTTTTCACCATGGTTCAAATCATTGATGAAAATTTCCCATTAAACTAAGAGAAAGTTGGTAAATATGTAAGGAAAAGAGAGGTCCCTTCCCAGCCAGCTTGAAAAGCAGACAAAAATAAACATTCCCAAAGGAAAATACTGACAGTTGCTCCATGGACCTCAAAACCTCCTATAGCTTTCTTATTGTTTCTTCTCTTAATTTCTCACAACTCAAAAATAAAAAAACATGGTTTTGAAAATGAGATTTTCAAATAAATATTTAAGTATCATGTTTTTCTGAGCTAAAGACCATAAGCGGAGAATAATATTACACAACTGCCAACTGTTGTGTGCAAAAGCAGCTGATGAATAAGATAAAATCTGTAGCATGTTTTCTCTTTGCCTTTGAGTTCCACATCAGAACTTGGCAGAGCATTTTTGCACCTTTATCAAATACACACAGTGTAGGGAGAACAGCTGTACTACCTGCCTTTATAAGCAAGAGAGCACCACCCTACAGATCTTATCAGTCCCTCTGTTGTACTGAACCAGTGGTGCTGCTCCCCATTCCTTGAAGTGATTCCTGGCATACTGTAAACCTTGGGAGCCACAGTCTCAGCCAGGGCAAGGATGGAGTCTGGTGGCAGTTAATGACATTAAGGAGAAGACTTAAGCCCTCTGTGCATATTCTCTGTGTCTCATTTGTCTTTTCCTTCCCCTTTCTGACTTGTGCTGCTTTGGCAAAGTCTTCCCCTTTTAGAATTTTTTTAAATGCCACAATAAAAATGAAAACCACTCTTTACACTGACAGTATCTGCTGCCCTCAGCCTCTGTCCATGGTCACCATGTATTTGTTTAGGACAGCAGAAAAATATTAGGAAAATGGTTATGATGTGATACATGATATGATATGATATGATTATGATATGATATGATATGATCCGATATGGGAAGCACAGGGCTAACAAAATTTCTCTTATTCTCCATCAGTTATAGAAAAGAACATAATGATGAAATCTCCCTTGTGTCATAACTATGCCTGTGTCTGTTCCTGAACTCTGATGCCCTGGGGGCATGGGTTCTGACATGGCCTGCATTTACTGTAGTTTGGGAAAAAACCTGGTGGAATTATTTGTGTCAAGATCTTTTCTATCCTGTTTCTATCAGGAAGAGAATAATGACAGAAGAAGAAGCAGTCTTAGCCTCCTCTTCACTTTTCTTCTTTCCCGCAAAGTAACTCAGCTATTCTGACTGATACCTAGAAAGATTTTCTTACACAAGAAAATGTCTACTACAGCTATTAATAATTACTAATGTGTGTTTGTACCTGAGACAGTTTATGAGAGTGTGACAGAAAAAGTCATTGCTTTTCTGTTGACACCTGTCATAACATTTGGGTTATTTTCTGTAAAATAAGTTAAAATGCCTGAATAAAACAGAAATAATAATCCTTCTGGAAAACTAATATTTTTAAGAAACACTGAATCTTATTATTCAGAAACATACAGCTCTGCTAAATACTTTCTGCAGGGAAAGTACTCAGTCTTCAAAAAGGACAAGAAGGAAGACCCAGGAAACTGCAGACCAGTCAGCCTCACCTCCATCCCTGGAAATATGATGGAACCTCTTACTCCAAGCAGGATCTCAAGACATGTGGAAGTAGTTATCGGAAGTAGTCAACATAGATTCAGCAAGAGGAAGTCATGTCTGCCTAATCTGATACTCATCTACAATGGCATGACTGGATGGATAAATGGGGGCAGGGTGTTGTAGTAGTAGATGTCTATGTTGACTTCAGTGAGGCTTTTGACACCATCTCCCATGGCACCCTCATGGGCGAGCTTAAGAAGTGTGGCTTAGATGAATGAACAGCAGGGCAGATTGAATATTGGCTCAGAGATTGAGCTCAAAGGGTTATCATTAGTGATGTAGAGTTTAGCTGGAGGTCAGTAAAAACCTGTGTTTTCCAGGGGTCAGAAATGGGTCCAATCTTGTTCAATATATTAATCAATTACCTGGACAAAAGGATAGAATGTACCCTCAGCAAGCTTGCTGATGATAAAAAACTGAAAGGAGTGGCTGAAACCCCAGAGGGCTGTGTTCCAGTGTGACCCAGATAGGCTGGAGAACTGGACAGAGAGAAGCTGTATGATGTTCAACAAGAATAAAGGTACTGCTCCTAGGAAGGAATAAGTGCAAGTATCAGTACAGGTTAGAGGCTGACCTGCTGGAAAGCAGCAATGTGGAAAAAGACCTGGGAATAACAACAACAGGATGACCATGAGCCAACAATGTGCCCTTGTGTCCAAGAAGGCCAAAGGCATCCTGGGGTCAATGAAGAAGAGCATGGCAAGCATGTTGAGGGGAGGTTATCCTTCCCCTCTATTGTGCTCCATCCAGAATACTGCATCCAGTTATGGGTTTTCCACTTCATGAAGGACAAGGAACTACTGGAGAGAGTCCAGTGCAGAGCCACTAAGATAATTTGGGGACTGGAGAACCTATCATGCCAGGAAAGGCTGGAGGAGCTGGGTTTGTTCAATCTGGAGAAGACTGAGGGGGGATCTCATCAATGCCTAAAAATACCTAAATATCAAAAGGGTGAGACCAGACTCTTTTCTGTGGTGGTCAGTGACAGGAGAAGGAATAATAGTCACAAACCAGAACACAGGAGGTTCAGCCAAAACATAAAGAAGAACTTCTTTGCTGCAGGAGTAACAATACTGGAACAGGCAGCCCAGAGAGGCTCATGGAGTCTCTGTCTCTGGAGACATTCAAAATCCACCTGGACACCATCCTGTGCAACCTAATCTAGGTGAACATACTCTGGCAGAGGGATTGGACTAGTTAATCTCCAGAGGTTCCTTCAGACTCCTAACATTCTGTGATTCTGTGAAAACACATTTATTTGTGGCACCTCTGCTCATTTGCTTTTGGTAACTCTCCATGACTGAGTGCTGTGGATGATTGCCTACCGAGAAGGTGCTGAGTGGCTTTCAGCAGAGGAGGTCAGAGATCTCATGGCTTCTCACACTGCTGAACTGAGGTCAAACAACAGTACTGGAAGCCCTGTGAACAGAATTTTTTTCAGAACAGATAAAAATGACAGAAAGAAAAGTTAAATCTCTTTTCCACTATAGAAGTTATTTAAAAGTCCACTTGGTTAACTGTGTTAGTCAACAAAATAAAGATGAGACCATCACCCCCTGAGCCTCCTGAAAGAACCACACTTATCACAAGGGAGAAGTGAAGCCCAGTGCCTCATCTTAGCATAAAGTGAGTGTGGAAAGCAGAGGGAAGGGATATGGCTCCAGCAATGAAAATATCTCCATCAGAGTGCCTGCCAATTCAGCTGTGATGTTTGCAGAACAGTCTGAATGGCTCCCATGGAGCTTGCTTACATCCACAGCAGAGGCAGCAGAGACAGGCAAAGAGAGACCTTTCAGCTGCAGTCCAAATCCTGTCCTGGAACATATTTGAGTGTAAGACAGGTAGAGCCACAAATTAATCCTCTTTTTTATTAGGTATTTAATTATAAATAAGACAGTTAGCTTATTATAATTAAATCAGGAAAAAAAAAGGCAAACATTTGTGAGCAGTGGGAATTTCCAGTGCATGATTTCAGTGATTATTCCCTTTGCTGATTCATTTGGTTTCCCATGCTGTTTGTTTAGTTAAAACTAACATATTTTTAGTCTGCAATGCTAGTGCTCATTATTCTAATCCCTAATGCAATTGCAAAGGAAAAGACTGCAGTCTCACCTTTATTTTTCACAGAGAGAGGCAAGTCCACAGATAATTTGAGGATTTTCCCCAGGATTTGCTACCCATTTAGAAGTTGGTATTGATTTCAGATGCAACGTTTTTTAATACTTCAAGCTAGAGCAAAACAAATGCAATGCAAAGGAGTCTCACATGAAACTAATTCCTGACAGATTTGTGTATGTATTGAAGCTAGAAGGAAACTGATCAAAAAAGAATTTTTCAAACTAACAACAAATGTTTTAGCATTGATGTTTAAAGTTCAGGAGAAACCTTTTACTCTAGTGATCTTAGGGAAATCATACTGTTTTGGAGAAAAAAACCCAATTAATTTTGAGATAATCTGTTTAGGATTTCTCTGCTTCTCATTTTTTCACACACAGATCTACCAAGCAAATCTATGCCGTTATAGTTCAATTTTCTGGGTATGTTTATATTGTATGTTTGAATTGGGCCCAAGCCCAAAGAGCTGGCTCAGACAATGATCTATCCCCTACTGCTGTATTCAAATTAGAAAACACACAAACTGAGGTTTTACAGCCAAATGCCTTGCTGGAGGCAGCTGCCATTTCTTGTCTGATAGCAGCCTGGAGTACCTGAAAACTACTTTATTGTTCCAGTTTGCAGGAGTTGACTTTCAGACAGTTGTCTCAGGTAATGAATAATCACCTTCTTCTGACCACCTACGGGCACTAAGTTCCACCAAAGTGCAGTGTCTGAGACCTCCTAGCTGAGATTACTAATGAACCTCCGCTCAGTACTTAACCCAAGTGATTTTTCTGTTTACTGGACAAGTGGAGAAGAGCTGCTTTCCCAGACAAGCACAAGCTGCATCTGAAAGGCATCAGCACCATGCTGTAGATGCTGGTTTTCCTCTGGATTTCCCTGCACAGACTTGCTGGAGGGGGATGATGCTCTCAAGGAGGTCTCAGTCATCTCTAACCTTTTCTTTCAGGCATGATCAGAAAAAAAAAGGAGAAACGGGCACTAATAAAGGCTTGAAATTTTCGTAAGACAAACTGCTACTTATGTTTAACATTCTGGTCTGAAAGGATAACAAGCAATAATAAACATAATGGTAAAATATGTGCACACACATGCACACACAAGTGTTGTGTGCTGGCTACTCTCCTGGTTAATTTCTGGGCAACGCCGATGCAATCTACTCCAGAGAGCAAAACAGACCTTCAGCATTCATATATGAACTTTCAAAGAATACAGTTCAGCTTTTGATTTTAAACCCCCACTGAATCTCAGCAAGGAAATAAGTAAACATATCCAAGGTCCTCCAAAATTTCTGATCTTTTTTTCCAAGACAGGTAGTTCTTTGGAGGGTTTGAACCCTGACATTATACAATTGCATGTTCTTTTCTCAGTTACTCCAGTATAAATCAGAAGTCTACAGAAATAAAATCTATACTAAGATATTGTGTAAGGTGAAATGAATGTTTACATGCAAAGACAGAGTTCTTCAGTGGCTCCTCGTAGATATATAACTTTAATACCCCTCAAATAGTACAAGGGAACATTCAAAATTGAAGTAAGATAGCTGTGAGACAACTAGCCATTCAGAAGTGTAATAGGAAAAAGGTAATGATTCCTGAGAGCCAGTGTAAAGGAAAGAAAATAAAAAACCAAAGAGACATAGGCAGCCCAACCAATGAAAAAGCAGCAGCTCTTCAGGACCAACCAAAAACTTTCCAAGTGGATAATGCCAAACTGGAGATGCCATTTTGTTCACACAAACACTTGGAGAATGATGTTTCTCCAGCCACAATGCTGATGTACATGTAGCCAGCCCATCTATGCAATTAGGTGTAGACATTATTTATAATCAACTGTGAGCCAGGCAACACTTTCCAGTGATTAGTCTTCTGTTGGAGAGGTTTCTGCCACCAAGAGATTTATTGACACATAAATTAGGTAACCAACCACAGAGCACAATTTAAAAAAAGCAAATAATTCATGTAAGTCAAATAACCCACAAGTAAACTATAGAGTCAAATTTGGTCACTATTTTTTCGGTACTCACATCTATAAAAACAGGAAACCAGTATGAAAGAGAACTGGCTGACCCTCTTAGACATTCTTTTTAGAAACACAGAGTTTCATAGCATGATCTGTGAAACCAGAAGCTATCTCTGCTTCACTTAGGATGGACTTGCATTGTCACTGACAAAACCATTTTGTCCTTCCCTGGGTTGTACCCAGTAGGGGAGTGATTGCTTAAGAGCCTTGGATCAATGTAGTTACACTTCACAGAAGTGGGTTCACATGCTTGAATTGAATTCTGTGGCTCTCCTGAAAAATTATTATCATTGGGACAGGAAGGTAAAACCCTGAGAAGAAAATGGTGCTTCAGCAATACAGACAAAAGACAATACTGGTGTCTAAATATGGATGTTGAATTATATTGAAAACATCCGAAAGCTTCAAGACTTCCACAAAGGGCTTTCAGTCATTTTGCAAATAACTGTATACATATCCATGGCCTTTCGGAAAAACATTTGTAGGTCAGGAATGTCATCTGAATGTCAGGCCATTCAGAATGGTGCTGGAAACCTGTATTTAGACAGAAAAATCTCACAAACTAAAGTAAGCCATGAATAACCTATGTGCCCTGCAGAAGTAAAAAGCCACATACACAGAGGTGCAAGACAGAAACTCCAGTTTCTTCTCCTGCCCTGCTGCAGCTCCTCTTTGGACTCACAAGGACCGTGTGCAAAATCAGGTGCATCGTGTGCTGCAGGGGAATTAGTCTCCTTCTGCAAAGGGTAAATATGAAATAAGACCTGAGAAACTCCAGGGCCACAGAGTACTTCCAAGTGCCTGCCACCAGCAATGCCTCTCACCAGCAGTACCGCTTCCTGGGGCGGGAGGCCTGGCCATGGCAGATCCTTCACCCCCTGGCCAACCCTTGGAGGAGAGATGCAGCACATTGCAGGAGGACAGGGACAGCTAGAGAATGGAGCTCATGGGGTGAGGTCGTTTGAAAACTGCTCAGTGTAAATCTGGCTAAAATTACCTGATGAGGGTTGTATCTTGGAGCTATTTTACAAACCAGTAGTGAGAGAGGAGATGGTTTTCATTCCACATAGGCTGCTTCTGTTTCAGACCTGAAGAAGTCACTATGTGACATCTGTTTTGCTGCTCCATTGATACCCACTTGTTTAACAGAAGATATTTCTTCAGCCTCTTCTATTCCTTTTCTCACAAAGCTGTCTCACCACACCTGCAACATAAAGTATCTGCTCTGGCAGGTAACAGAAGAGCCAGCTCCACAAAACAGGGAGCTTTTACAGCCTGTTAACTGTGGTCAATCAATGCAAGTCAAGTGAGTGAGTAGGAATCCCAAGTGCAAGGTCTTATCTTCTGGTTTGTGAATTTTGAAGTGAACAAAGAGCAGTACAAAGAACTAAGTTTCTAAATTCAAATTTATTTCTGCCTCTAGCCTCCCTGTTGACCTCCTTTTCTCTGTGCTTCATTTTGGAAAAAAACAACCCTGATGTCCTTCATAAAATACTGTAAAATCTACTGATGAAAGCCACCAGCCACAGATTTCCTGATTCTACACAAAGACCTGAATTTATGACAGAAATGTCACAGAAAATGAGACAGAAATCTGAACAGCAGAAAATACTTCTTATACTTCTTGACACGAAACTTCGAATTTTCTGAGTACAGGTACTGAAAGAGAGGCAGGGGGAGACTCTGCAGCTCCCCAAACATTCCTATTGCAAATGCAAAAATTGAGGGAGGTTTAGCTAACGTGGGTAAAGCAGCACTATTTCCTATGTGTTTTGAAACACTTTGGGGCTGTTCAGTGGAAGATAGGAGGCTGATTTAATAAGATTGTTATATTTTACAGCTTTCACCACTCTGCACTGCAATTTTGCTTTATGTTCTTAAGACAACATATATGCAATTCAAATTAAAAATGTTGCCCTGACACCCTCAGTACTAAAAAGGTGTGAATGGATTGTCATCAGGCAAAATAAGAAATTGAGGTCATGTTGATTAGGCGAGCCATTAAGATAATGTATCTATTAACATCTGTATGAAGAAACAAGGCGAAGTTAAACTGAACAGTTTCAGCTTTGCTGGTTCTTTGTACAAACACATCACTATGAAAGTAAGTGTGGGTTTTTTTTTAAAACACACCTTCCAATTTATTGTCGGGGATAGTGGGAGGCCAACCAGCTTTTATTTATAACCCAATTAGACTGTTCTTTCGTAGGTTTATTGTTTGTTTCTTTGTAATTCAGCTATCTTCAAATGAATGTGATCTTATAGAAATGTCATCTGTGAAACAAAGATATATTTTAAACAGGGCCTGGGGGTTTTTTTAGAACTCAGTGGAAGGTGTAAGCTAATATTTCTCTCTGTAAATGTATAAAATATTCCATATTTAACATTTGTAGACTTAGAGGCCTATTTTAAAGACCGCTTTATTAGCTACTATTCCATAAAAAGGTTAAATTTACAAGGACTTTAGCAAAAATTGTGGCTTTTGTAGTATGTATTATTTTTACAGCTTCAGTTTGTAGAGAGAGATTACAGCTCAATATTAAGTAACTATTTATCTCAAAATATTTTTATTTGTATACTTTTTAATTAATGAAAATCATAAATCAACTTTATAATTAGTATTAATTAATCAGATTCCTCATGCAATAGCATTTACATAGTTGTTAAATATATGCATGCTCCACATCTTAAAGCCCTGCAGTTCTTTTCTCTCCTTTATCTGTTTACCCTCAGAAATTGTACTTTAAATGATACTTACCGTATAGCCTTAAACTCCTAATACAAATTCTCCATAATTTTTTCCTCCTTTCGTAGTCCTCATCTTTGTTCTCTAGCCTTCACCTGGTTCTCAGTGTAAACCTAAAAATTAAACCTTTTATCTTCTGTAATGTTTTAAGCTATCATATATGTAGCACTAATACAAAGCTGCTGGTTTACTTTTAACGACAGAATAGGCAATAAATTTCAGAGATACTAGAAAAAAAGTGAGAAGGAGGAGTGACTAGTAGAAGACGACTACCTGGCTGGGTCACATCTTGTACATTATTAGTACATCATGCAGTAATTCTTGGATATTTACTACTATCAATGTGAATTCCTTGTGTCTCCTTATGGCTGATTTTGAAGCACAGTTATTGTCCCCTCTCAGCATATTTGACCTCTATGTATTATTAACTTTTGTTTTCCAGATATATTGACACCCACTAAGTAATGTCTGGACAAAGACTTCCATGAACTCATTTGTCATCAGTCGAGAAAGTCAGACCTTTCACTGACTTTCATATTTCTTCCAAATTATGAGGATTGCCAACAGTAAACAAAGAAACAATGACAAGCACCTTGTACCTAAAAAAACTAACAACAGTACCTTCTAGACTGTTCTGAGAAAGAAGAATGTGCTTCACTGTACTGCACAAACCACCCAAGAGGATCAGATCTGAATTTGCAGATTTACTGAGGGATGGCTCATAAAACCACTAGAGAAAGATAGCTTACACAGCCCTTAGTCATGCCAGGAAGAGAATATTAGTCTCTCTCAATGGGATAGCCTCTTGACATGGTAAATTTTTCAAAATGATACAGTAAAAGCAGACAACACCCATCTCTATCATGAAGATCATCCCAATTAGCAAGCTGCAAAATAAATGTGTCCCTTTAGAGAAAAGAAAAACATGCATTTGCCTCCTTATCCTTCAGATGAGGGAGCACAACCAGTTGCAGAGGAAGAGATTATTCAAACTGCAAATAGACCTTTAGTGAACCATTTGCTATTGATTTGACACCAGATGTGGAATGATCAGAGGTTCACTCCTGCTGTACCAGGTGGTCTTGGCAGGAGGCAGAACAAAAAGAAGAAAATGGTGGGACTTGATTACCTCTGTGCTTCTTGCAACATCAGGTAATATAGAGTAAAAAGCTTTATTCTTTACACTGAAGAAATTTATGAATTGGAAACAAACAAGAGAGACAGGGTAAAAAGATTTCAAACAAGAAAACCAGGAATAAAAAGCACTAAATCTCTTGAGAGAAATCTGAAGAATGTGGGAATTTTCAAAACAAAATATAAAAAACAGTTCAAGAAACTATTAACTACTGTCATGATTATCCCCTTCTCTCTTTCCACATTCATTCCAGAGTTTCTCAGACCTCTACTGCCCCCATTAAAACTTCTGACCACCAGGCATATCAGCCACTTTACCATATACACCATTTTCAGGAGCAGGAATAACATGCTGCTCAGATATGCTTCAATTAATTCGTTCTAATCATAGTTTCTTTTTATTAAGCTTTTAACATAGTTGTGGAGATGTTAATACCTATGGAGAAGAGATATACTGGTAAAAAGCAACAAAGGAACCCACTGTCTCCAAAGGAAAGCTTCTCACAGATTACTTTGCCCTGCACTATGTGACTACACTGCCTGGTCATTTGAGGGGATGACAGGGAATGGTAGTATGAAAGCCCTCCTCTGCTCTTACTCTTTCACTCTTCTCTTTTGGGTAGAGCCCTAGAAAGGTTCCTCCTCATCACTCTAAAGATAAAGGAAACTCTCCCAAATAGAGAATAAATTGTGAGCTACATTAATACCAGAAGTGATTACTAATGTTTTCCAGCACTTGGGTTGCAATAATCTGCATTTTTCCAGTTATCTCTAACTTATATTAACAAATCAAACACTTTCATTTCAGAATAGGAAACACTGCAAAATTTGCTGTTTCCCTTATGCTCTAGCATGCCATGTATTGTCCTAACGCTGCTCTAGGACTTCTTCTTTTACTTAAGCTAACTCCATTTTGCAAAGAGGTATTTTGCTAGTCTACCAATGAGATTTCTGAGAGATGCAAATCCACTTAATGCTCATGTCAAGAAATTATATTTATCAGCCACATTTTGTTTACTTGCCAAACCTATTTGGCAGAATGTTCAAACAACAGTTGGCATGCTATACATATATTTTTTTTCAAATTAATATCCACAGAATATAGCAGTCTGGATACTAGAAGACAAAACAAACACTACATTTCTAACCCAGGAAGGTGTATTACCTGATTTTCCTTAAGAATCTGCACTCTTAGAAAACTTAAAAGGGGGACAGATTCTTATCTGGGATAATGTTTGCCTGCAAGTTTTCCAGTGCTGCTTTCTGATGGACTTTTTTGTCCAAGAGCAGACGGCTCAACAAAATAACTGCATTGGCTTCTTTTGCCAGGTGTAGTCCCACCAAACTTCAGAACTCTTTGTCAGCTTCATTTTCTATGCATTCAACAGGAGGGAGGTTACTCTGTTGTTTCTATCCAACTTTGTGCCAGCAGAAAAATACCTGATTTGGTTTACTTTTACCACTCGGTAGTCTTTCTTTCCTCTACTTGCTACAGCTCAGAAATGAGGCAGTCCAAGGAATACTGATTTTCCTTAGCAAGACTCTTTTCTTACTAAACTAAATCCTCTTATCTTCAAATTTCTGAAGCCATCTCTTCTCTACTTATTTGCAGGTCAGTCACTCTTGGTCTGAACAACATTTCTCCCTGTAGAGTTCTGCTGGGATTCTTGCAGTTAGAAAGCCACATAGCCTTACAATGATGGACATTTAACTGCTCCTATTAGGCAGGAGAATATTTCATTAAAGGGATTAATTCAGATCTGACATTTCAGAATTATCTCACTGATAAACAACAATGGAAATCTTGTCCAAGCTCTGGTGACAGTATGTCAAAACATCTAAGATTGTACATCAAGGCCAGGAAAGACATATAAAGCAGGAGACAGCCATTCAGTAACTTCACAGAACTGTTTCTTTTGAGAACACAGTGAGAAGAAAGTAGGTGAAAATGGAGATGAAACTGACAGGAGAACTGTTAAATGCTGAGCAAGCATTCAACTATGATTAAGTGGCAGTATTTGCAGAGTCACTGATAAATGTGTGTTTCAGTTTGCAAGTGTGCTCTGGATTAATATTTAATAATAGATTAATATTTAAACAAAATACCTATGGCAACAGGTAGCGTGATGAACAAAACTTTGACAATTTAAAAAACTTATATAATGCACTACGACCCTTTCTCCAATACTCAGCTGAGTTCCTGAGTCCCTCTACTGTTTTGTGTGTGTTACTGGTGGAACTCTGATACAGGATAAACTCATAAAAAACCAAGTAGTACTTCTGCCTTGCCTGAGTACAGTCAAATTTGATTATGGCCTTATTTGCTGGTGATATTATTGACAAGGGGTTTTGTTTTGTTTTTTCCCTTGTGTGCAGATGGGAAACAGTAAGTTTTCAATAAGTAACTACTGCATTTTTACTTTTTTCCTGTCTTTTGGCTTTTTGTGGCAGAAGTTTCCCATTTACACAGTCCACATGCAATTTTCAAATTTGACTGACAAGATTTCAATTCATGTTTAGATGCTCGAAATGGAATGTGATTTTCAAAGGAAAAAAAGCCCACATGGATTTATCTGCAAAATATAACTTTACAACAGACTGTAACAAATCTACTGAGGGTCTCCAAAATTTATATTTTCAATAAATCATTTTAAATATAAAAAACCAGATATATTCAAAGAACTGAAAGAGACATATTTTTTTATGATAACTGTGCTTAAGCTGTATTTTGCCCTACCATGAAAGGTGACAATAAGCTGAAATATCAAAAATTACCATGAATGAATATTCCATGAGATGTGACTCAGGATAATAGAAATATTTACTGGTGGTGCTTTGTTTAAATTTTATATTTTTTTTCTGTCTGTTCCAAAGTGCAGAGAGACCTTAAAAAATAATAATTTGTAAACAGCTGTAAAATCACCAGACCAATGATGTTCAAAACTGAAAACAATTATTTGAATCAAAATTTCCCAAACAAATGTTTGGATTCAATGAACTGGTATTTAATTATGCAAACATTTTTTCTAGCTCCATTAGTCTACACAGGAATGCTAGCTTCTTAGACCAAACTAAGTTTTAGTGTAAAAAAAAATATTCCACTAACCTTTGCAGATTTAAGGCCTCTCTGAACTTCATTATGAACGTTACAAGGAGACAATTCCTAGAATGCTCTTTCTGAAGAGACCTGAGCAAGAGACTTACATTGTCTGCTATTGTGTAGGAAAAAGAAGCAATCAGGTCATGAGTAGCCCAAGTAACAAAACCAAACATAAATATTTTAAAAGACTCTCTTTAAAAGATTGTTGACTTATTTTTTGGTGTTTGTTTGTTTGTTTTCCCTTTCTTCATGTACTCCTTGTCTCTATATTTCACAGTTAAAGTCTATAATTGTGGACACTACCACTTCCCTGGGTGATACTGTCACTGTGCTGCTTGCAAACATTGCCCTGGCAGAGTTATTCCATAAACTAAGCCAACATACAATGAAGCATTAAGGAATTTTTAATTTGGAAAAGAAGCTTATCTCAGTATGGTCATATCAGATTGAGCCTGCTGCCAGATAAAAATAGAAGCAGGGGAGGAGTGTTTTACCACTGATATTACTGAAGGTAGGTGAGTGAGAAAAGGTCTTTCCTTGTCTCTTTAGCTAAACTATAATAGATGTAATGGTGAGACTGCACCTCAAATACTGTGTTCAGTTTTGGGTCCCTCACTACAAGGACACTGAGATACTGGAGAGTGTCCAGAGAAGGGCAGTGCAGATGGTGAGGGGTCTAAAGAACCAGTCTTACAAGTATTATGGCTGAAGGAACTGGAACAGTTTAGTCTTGAAAAAGAGGAGGCTGAGATGAGACCTCATCACTTATTACAACTAACTTAAAGGAGTTTATAGCAAGGTGGGTGTCTCTTTTTTCAAATCACAAATGACGGGGCAAGAGCAAAAGGCCTCAAGTTGCAACAGGGAAGGCCTTAATTGGAAAATTTTCTTTGTGTAAAGTATTGCCAAGCATTAGAACAGGCTGCCCAGGGAAGTGGCTGACTCACCAGCCCCAGAGGTATTTAAGAGCTGTGTAGAAGTGGTGGTTAGGGACATGATTTAGTGGTGAAATTGGTACTGTTAGGTTTACAGTTGGACCTGGTGATCTTAAGGGTCCTGTCCAGCCTAAATGATTCTATGATTCTGAATTATTCTGTAATCTCCTTGAAAATCATTTTCCTGTGCAGATGTTGCAGCCATTCACGAGGGTGATGTCTTGATTAAAATCTTTTTAAAAGATTTATGTCTTTTTAAAAGATTTATGTTTTAAGACACTCCTCAGAAAATGTGATTTTGCAGTCTTTAAATAATTCTTTACATTCCCAACCTATTTTTCTACATAAGAAATATGCAATATTGTAAATTAACATCTACTGTCTTTCCTCATGACAGTGCTTAGGAAGTTTCTGGTAATCCATGAGCTTGTTTTGGCTGGGATAAAGTTAATTTATTTCATAGCAGCTGGTATGGGACTATGTTTTGGATTTGGGCTGGAAATGGTGCTGATAATACAGAGATGTTTTCATTATTGCTGAGTAGTTCTTACACAGAGCCAAGACTTTTTCTGTTCTCAACCCATTCCACCAAAGAGGAGCCTTGGAATACACAAGTTAGGAGGGGGCACAGCCAGTACAGCTGATCCTACAGACCAAAGGGATATTCCATACTATATGACATCACACTCAGCATATACAGGTGGGAAAAGAAGACAGGGGGTGGGAAGGAGGTTCAGAGTGACAGCATTTGTCTTCACAAGTAGCTGATACACACGATGGGAACCCTGATTTCTGGGGGATCTCCCTGCTGATAGGAAGTAGTGAAAAAATTCTATAATTTCCTTTACTTGTGTGCATGGGTTTTTCTTTACTTATTAAACTATCTCTATCTTGATCCATGATTGTTCTCATTTTTATCCTTCCAATTCTCTTCCCTGGAAGAAGTGAGCGAGCAGCTGTATGGGGCTTTGTTGCTGGCTGGAGTTAAACCACAGCACTCCACCTGCTTGACTCCTTAAATCTTCATTAGAAATAATTTGCTTCAGGACTGCTTTGTCCCTCTCTCACAAGAGTAAGACTGACCAATATCTCCCCAGACCATCTGAAGCTGGAATACTAAAATGACTGTACAATGGGTAAGCCATCAGGTCACCAATCAAGGGACAAAAGTGATGAATTCAGATCTTATATGAAGGTTGCTGTCATTTGTTTCCTTTTTAATACTTTTCTGCTTTCTAGAAGTAGCGTTTCCCTCCTAATTATTTTTACTTTGGTCAGAAGCTATGTAGTTTACAGCACATGAGTTTTATCTATGTACAAAAGACTGGATTGCTGATAAGGCTGCTTCAGAAATATTTGCTTAACAAGTAATTTTGAACCTAGGTTTCTGTCAGTAATACAAAATTTGAAAAAATCTCTCATTCTTGAGTTCTGTCTTAAAAGTAGGGATATACCAAGGGAAGAAAGGTGGTTTGGTGAATCGTGAAATACATCAGAAATCAAGAGATCTTATTTAGGAGTCTTTCACCTAAAACTGTCTCTCTACCCCCCAGCATTTACATTTTGTTAGACTGATCCATTCTGGTTCTCCCTTTCTGTCAGCAGAATGGTAAATATTTGCTTATCTCTCATGCACATTTTAGGTTAGAACTCATTCACAACCGCAAGACAATTCACTATTAGATCAGTGAGAGCAAAATGGTAGAACTAGCCAGTTTTTCATTCCAGCACTGTAAGATGTTTAAGGACACCCAAGCAAAAAGAATGATATTGTTGTGGCTGGGAAAGAGAATACCATTTCTTTTATCTAGGCGTTAACATTTCTTAGCTGTTGTACTATGTAGGTATCAAACCTATGTTCTCAAACCTCCCTTTCAGACAAATGTCTATTAAAACAAAGTTCTCTAACATGCAAGACTCTTGCTAGTATATCAAGATTTACTCAAGCATGACACTTGTCCTTAGAAAAATATCATTAGAGTAAAATATTAGAAGACTGAAAAAATGGAGAGGAAAATTATTTTTTCAAAACACATTCTTGTCCATCTAGTCAGATGACCTGACCCTATGAAAAACATAAATCCCTTGCTCCTACTAGTTCCAAGATAGTAAAATATCCTTACACATTTGCAAGAAAACCAACAAAACCAATCATATTAAAATAAATATCTTGGTGATATTTGTATTCCCTGACTGTCATCTTGTGTCTCCTTCTCAGTGGTCCAGAAAATTAAAACCACCTGTCCAGTCTTACATTTTCAAACTAATTAGAGAGTTGGAAACTAGGAACAGGGAGCAGTAAAAGAAGCTATAATATATGTGAATGGATCTTCATGAGCTTATAAACTACTATCTACCATAGGGAATGATGCTGACGCTTTATAAGAAACACATTAAGTTCATTGGATACTGTCCTGGATCATAATTGAATGTTTATGTTTTTGACAAGATGTATGAACTACTTGATGAAACTATTACTTGTCAACTTATTTTTAGGTGTGGGAGATGAAAAAAGAGGAGAGGAAAATACCTGATTTTTTTTTTTTTAATTTAGTTAATCTTTAAACCCTCTTACACTTGTAAGATCTATTTCTAGTTGAGTAAATTGCCTTTTTTTAAACTTTGAATTATTAAAAAAAAACCCAAACAAACCAACAAAGCTAACATCATGAATGAGAAATACCAGTTGTTAGCAAAAAGAGAGCTAATCAACGATGATACTATCAGTTATGGTTTTGCAAATTTAACATCGGTGGGACCATCACGATTGGTTATTATGAACTTCGGTATATAAAAGAAAACTCACACAATCAAAATATTTTTTTAACATGTAGCCAATGAGATTATATGACAAGCAGTGCACACTGAGATAAAAACAACCTTGGGACATAAAAATACAGTGTGACATTTATGTGAAACTTTAATTGAGCTCATTTAGTAGAGTAATTCTAAACTGATCTCATTTAATACTGCAATTCTAAACATTTTCTAAGCAAGTACAATTTTACAGTAGAAAGAAATTTTGAGGGACTTCTTTCTGTCCACAAATGGTGATGTGGGAATGCTTCAGAGCCCTTGAGAAGTGCATTTTCAAAGGGTGGCAATTGCCAGATGTGAATACGCATATAAAGAATGTTTGAAAAGTGCAAGTGAAATGAAGGAGCAGTCTAGCAAGAATTAATTTCTAAAATTATCAGAAAATCCCAGAGGCACTATCCAGTGATGGTGAATTTCCACAGTGCCACAAACTTACATACAACCAAGGCCATGTCAATTTTTCTTGTTAACCAGAGATATTGGTTCCCGTCAACCTGTAAAAACTGGAAGAAAATCCTAAAACTGCAAACTTCAGTTGTATTTCGTCCCTTTTAATGCACTCCAACAGTGGGGAAAGAAAAGAAATAGACAGTAATGGTTAAGATTACTATTCCAAGGTCAGTTAATATTAAAGGAAAAGATAAGGAACAGTTTATATTTTATCCCTGTTACTTCACATTTTAAATACTTGCACATTTTTCTTTTAGAATAAGAGATGCTTCTGTTGCTAACTCCTATAAATTAAATCCTACAAAATTAGTATCTTCATTATATATTTCTACATTTTATTGAACTATATATTTGAAGGGCTATGAACATGATTCTCAGGGGAAATTATATTAAAATATGTAAGAACTGCAAGGAAACCTTATGGAAATATAATTGTCTTCCAGTTTTAAAATAATGCAGCTCCTTTGCCTCTCTGTGTGCTATCAGCCAATCCAGTTTCCAATGGACCTTATTGATTTGATTCAAATTCTTTCTATCTTTGGGGGGGGTTTTGATCAACTTAATTTTAAACACAAGTTCCTTCCAGGGCACATCCTCTTTTCCAGACCAGACCAGTATACTCTTCTCTTCCTATACATTTTCACAACTCTATTTAATGAATCCTGAGAATTTTCATATATCTCCTATTTTCAATATTCAGAGATAACTTAGAGCAGGGTGGTCAGAGGGGTGCTCAGAACAGCAGAGAAGACCTCCAAGCAAGGACCAAGGAAATTACATCCTCCAGCTTGACAATCAGACAAAAACCTTTCTTTAAGATCTGAAATCTCTCAAATTATTGTGACACATATGCTCTTTCATGAGGGTCATCTTAAAACTTCCAACTATAATGGCTAAACCATATACATGACCACTTAAATAAAAACCTATCACAATATCAATGACTTGTATGGGATTGAATCAAGACCATGGTACAGTTCTATACATTGGATCTCTGATGAGTTTTTCACCCCATTGAACAGCACTCTGCAAATGCAAATGTCCTCTTTTCATATTCTGAAACTAAACCAGTTGCATTTATTTTCTTCTTTTCCCAATATTCTTTAGTGAAGCAACAGGTAATTGAGTTCAGCTCAAACTAAAAAAATTAAGGTTTTAAGCTGCTAAGACCAACTAAATAGTAGATGTTCCAGATGTCCTGATTGATAAAATAATGAGAAAAAAGTGCAAAATGGCTTTTACACAGGTTAGGTTGGTCTATTTGCCAGTTAATGCTCAACCAAAATTTACAAATTTACCTGCTATAGCAAGAAATTTCCTAGTCCCCAGTAAGGATAATATTTTTTTCTGAACATGTTTGCATTAGATTTATTTTCCTAATTACTTTGTATATACAGACTCCAAAGAAATATTTGACACCAAAGAGGTGACTTTACATTTTCCCAAAAGAAATTTACCATCCTGACACACTAAAGACAATTGCGATTACTCTGTATCACAAGCTGAGGTGGTAAAACTCCATCTTAAACATTAATATCTAGCACATACATTCCTACCATGACCAGACTTGCTTGTCTCCAGTGGAGAATTAGGGGACACTAGTTACTACTATTGACAGAACAGTCATAATTCACTTGAAATTAAATTATTACATTATTGAAAATTATTATAAGAAATCATTTACTGCATAACTTTTCTTACATTGCATCAGTGTGACATGGTATAACCCAGTCCCAGAATATATACATAACTGTCACAAATAAGGTAGTAACAAAAATAAATAATACAGTACAGCTCAGTTTCATTCGGTTATTACCATTCTCTATTGACATAGGTGGTGAGGAGAAGAGGCAAACAGATCTGTAAAACACTGAATTCCTTCTACTCAGCATCAGAAAGACCTCAGGAGCACTGTCAGAAGGAAACAGAAGAGAGATGGAGGTCTGGTGAAGAAAAACAGAAACAACAGAAAGAATATAAAAGGAAGAGAAGACAAAAGAAACGGGGTTGCTTAACCTCCAGAAGGAAAAACTGTGGGGAAATGAGAGTAACTTTCAAATTTAAAAAAAAAAAAAAAAAAATCAAAATGCATTGTATTAAGAATGACATGGATGGCCAGTTATAATTCAACACAGACTGAAATAACTTCTTTCCAGCATATGCCAGAGACAGTCCAAGGTGATCAGTACCACTAACAGTATGACATCTGAATCAGGAAAGATTTTCATTTGGAACTAGATAACATTTTCAAGTGAGAAAAGTTAAGGTTTTACTTAAAAATACTAGACAATTGATCGATATTTTGCTAACTCTGTCTTGGAAGGTCTGTTACAGTGTAGGTATAAAAGAATATACCATAGGCAGGGAAAGAGACTAAGTTAATTTTCAGTGTCCTTTTGCCTCCTTAGTTTTAGGAGCAAAGACATTTTAAATTCATATCAGATTTTCCTAAGCCTACTCCTCTACTCTTTTTTTTTTTTTTTACTTTGGTTTCTAAAATTAAATGCTTAAGTCAAAGTGTTCAAGTACCCAAGCTCAGGTCTTATGCAGCACTGTGCTCTCTGATGCTCTACAAACATATTAATGTAAGCAAGGACGGTGTCTTGAAAGGTCAAGCTTAAACAAGAATTCATGATCAGAACTGAATCATATGTCAAACAATTGCTATGATTTCCATGTTGCAGCATTTTTGAGATGCTATCATTGCCTATTTCCTGCACCAGAAAAGCAAATATGAATTCCTCTAGACACTCAAAGTTCCTGCTATAACATAAATGAGTGAAAGACTTTCCCAAAATCAATCAGGAAATCAACACTCACTTGTTAACAGGAGTATGAATGGAAGAATATTTTGCAGTTCCTCCTGTTTATTACACAGGAAATAAACTTTAACCTAAGAAACTGCATTTTTAAGAGACAGACCCTTAAGTTTCTCCATACCCTATCAATTGACCTTCCCATACTATGTTTTATTTGTATTAGTTTACACAGCTATGATGACCTACTTGTGACAATTATTTCTGACTGAGGAGAAAGACATGCCTTCTACAAGGATTTGAATTAGGAGACGGGTAGTGTCTCATACAGGCAACAGAGAGGATTTTCAAACTTACAGGAAATGATGGGAAAATTTCCTAGGCCAGAGCAGGAAAAAAACCCCACACCAGAGCCTGAGGAGTCAAACTTAAGCAGAACAGAGGATATAAAGGACAAGAAGACAAGAAGGTCAAAGTTCTTATGATGCCACCAACAGAAAAGCTCAAAAGGCACAAAAACTCAAAAGGGTACAACAAGGCACAGGGATCTTTGGCATTGGCTTCTGTGACTGTGAAAGCTACCACCTCTTGACAGAGAAAGCAAGTGATGAGTAATCAGCACCCTGGAACCAGAAGAAAAATACTGTGTATGAGGAAGGACACAAACTTGTTTCTCAGTAACCTCAACTGCTCTGGAGGGTATTTTTTCTGTTGTCTTTTCTTCTCTATCCAATCAATGATTTCCAGACTTTGTCCAGGCCTGGTCACAAATTCTTTTGTGAGTGTTTGATGAAATATTGGCACAGGTTGCCCAGGAAAATTGCTGATGCCCCATCCCTGGAAGTGTTCAAAGCTCAATGATGATTTGAACAATCTGGTCTTGTGGGAGGTGTCCCTGCTCATGTAGGAGGCATTGGAACTAGATCATCTTTAAGGCCCCTTCTAAGCAAACCATTACTTGGTTCTATTAATCTATGGTTAGAGATCATAATATACAAAAGTTTACCAATTTCTGCCCCCACTGGTCTCACACAGACACTTTCCACACTCTTCAGGACCCAGGGGTCCTCTTTCAAGGGAAGGCTTATGAGCAGTAAGCCACAGTTGGAGTGAAATCAAATAAAATGGAGTTAAATAAAGCCTAAAGGCTTTACTGCTAGCTTATGTATTCAGTATTTACCCTAGACTCAGAAAAGAAAGATAAGAGAAATCATATACCATCTCATTATACAGAAACTTCTGTAGCACGCACCCCTCCTCTCCTCTTTTTTTTTTTCCCATTCCCTTGAACAAAATTCACAATCCTACTAACAGAGCTGTAGGAGTCTTTTTTGTCACTTATTCTGGGTGTGAAGTTGTCCAGTATCCCAACCATTGCTAAAATCTAATCTGTCAGGGAATAAAACACAGGAGACAGCCTTTAGGCCCACAAAGTAATATTTTTTTCTGTTCCATTACCATCAGTATAGAAAACAGCACAGCCATAGGGCTTCTCACTGAAGACCTCAACGCTCTCTACATATGAAAGGGAATTAAATCCTCATAACTCCCTCCCATTTAATCCTCCACTACATAGGAGAGGAGATTCATTATACCTCTCCCTTAATATGCTGCTCAAGAATTGTCTTTTTTGCCAGAGGCAACCTGTCGAGACTGCAATGTACAAATCTAAAATTGCTGTGCAGAGCACAGAAAAGATTATTCAGAGCAGGCATAGAGAGAGAAAGAGTAGGTAAAGTCTCCTAATGAAGATACCTGGAAAACAGTCTTTGATAAAGAAATGCACTCTGCAAGTTCCTTTGGTCTCTGTGAAACAGCATTGGCACTCACTTCCAAGTTCTGCAAACATCAAGAATTTGCAAGTCTTTAGCTGTGGATGTATCATCTTTTTCCACACTGAAATCCTTTGACTCTAAGGTGACCAGGTATAAAATGACTCCAACATTTCAAATCTACAGAGAGAGCTACTCAATGACTAATTAACTGGTAATGTAAAGAACAGGGTTTTCATGTGAAGAACATTGGATCTCTCCACTGTAGATAAGTATGTACCAAACATGTGCCTAAGACATTCTCTAAGGTATGCTTAGAGTTTTCATCGTATTTTTGTCCATCCTGTACTGACCATTCTGGTCACACAGTTAGGATTCTACTCAACAATCACTGCAAGGAGAACTGCCATTGCTGGAGGACATGCTGAGGGCTAAGAATTCCTTTTTCAGCAATTATTCTAAAATATCACTAATGCAACTTGTAAGGCAGATATGATGGAAATCTTCAGATTAGAATTATTTATGGAGGAAGATGAAGCTTATTCTGATAAATCTTTGATTATGACACATCCATGAAACACAAAGATCTCTCACATCACAGAGAGGCAAAAATAAATGAGGTAAGCTTCAAAAATTTCCATTAATATTCTAATGTATGGTGTAACACCTACATATAGGTGTTTCCTACATACAGGCCATATTTATTCAATTAACTGATTTTACAAAAAAGACTACCATGAAATGGGAAAAAAATTGTCTTTCATGTCTACTTGCTCCATATTTAGCATTCAACTTCTTAGTGCAAGCAAGTTGACAAGCTTTAATTAGTCATTATTGTCAGCCTCCATCACTTTTCCTAATGCAAAAACATTTTCCTGGCAGCACTTCCAAATCCTCAGATACATAGGTATGAAAATAGATTTCCAATGATGACTGTCTGATGAAACAGATTAAACTTCAGGATCACATCTGTCTCTACAGTGCAGCACACCTGATGCCATAATATCCATTCCACAAGTGGATCTGTAAAATTATGAAATCATTAGGATTCCCTAATTCATTAACCCTGAACATTCTAGGTTGAGTGAATTTCCTGAGAGTTCATATAGTCTGGGGATAATTTTTCTTGTATTCCTGGCAGATTGGTCCTGGGTTGTAGAAGCACAAATGTTTAATGTTCAAAACCTTAAGCTAGGTGAGCCAAGAGGGAAAGAGTTCTACAGGGGTTGTTCAATAAATATATGAAGTCAAGGCAACACTGATGATTGAAGAGTATTATTGAATTCCATTGATCAATCTCAGTTTGTTTCTCATAAACATTTATATGAATGAAACTTAAATGTATGATAAATGTGATAAAGTTGATATAAAAACCACCAGCAGCCATTTTTAATCAATCTTTATAGTCTTCCATCATCATTTCTCTGTGCACTTCTTCACATTTATTCTTAGCAAATGTCCAGCTTATTATTATGAAAACTGAGTACTGCTTATTATAAAAGATGACATAGAAAAAAAAACCAAACACCAAATCAGAAGATCACAATCATGTGTATGCTCTCAGCAAACTTCTCCTGGCAATGTCAACAAGCATTTTCAGCATTAAACCCTGGGTTAAGACAGTCCTGAAACTCATACTTATTCCCACCTTTACACAGGAAAGCCTTTAATAAGGGTCTAACTTCCATATCTTAAAGGGCCTGGAGAAAATAACATCCTAGTGACATTCTTACATTCTCTTCCTACCAGAAATGTTCCCCTCAATAAGAGAAAATCAGAGTATCGTGCTTGAAAGGTTCCTCGATACAAAAGACCTTACTTTTAAAACCTCTTAGTAGCTTCCCCTGAACTATTTTCAACATAGTTTAAAAAAATTTCTCTAAATTAACCAGGCTTACTGCAGTTATGTTGTCTGCTTGCATAACTACAACAGGTTTTTAGTCCCTCATGTATACATGCACAGAGGACACAGCAGTTCTATTTAGTGTGAATTACCATTTGCTCTTCATTGCTTGTGCAGAAATTCATGGTGTGCCCTTTATCTCCTTCTTTTATATACAGAGCAGCATCTAGAAAGATACAGGAAAACCCCATACTTTGGGAAGAGATGACTGCATTGTTTGCACTGAAGAAATCCCATTTACTTGCCATTTGTGGTTCAGTGAACATATGGTGGGAAGAAAAATGAACCATGAGCTGTTTTACAAGAAGTATGCAGTAAACACAGCATATGTAGCAAGGGAGACAGCAATCTGGCATTTTTTTTTTTATTCACAGTGTAGAATTGCTGCACATTCACAACCTAAAAAACTGCTGAAAACCAAGTTGTTAGTCCTGATGTTCACAGGGCTGTTTAATACTGATTCTAACATACCCTCAGTCTTCTTGTCATCACTGCAATACATGTAGTAGCTCGCTTGACTGCAGTCTGTCAGAACCAACAAAACACTTCAGCACAGCATTCATGTTAAATATATAATACTTAAAATGTTTAAAGTTAAAATTGTGCGCATGCATTTTTCCTGGAGAGGAAGAATATTTTCTAATGTGAGTACACTTAGGTGCTTATACAGAGATCTTTACAAAAATCTAGCATGTTTAAATACTCTGGAAATCTTAAGTGCGTGTTAAAAGTACCTACCCAGCATAGCATTGACAGTGATTTAAAACAGCTATAAAAAGATTACACTTAAAATAAGACAGGCTATTCTTAGAAGTTTGCATAAGTGTCTTTGTATTAAATTTTTATAGGTAGAAAGTTGAAACATAAATAAATTTAAGAGAGAAGACTTCAGGCAGTATCACTAATCATAGACTTCTAGGATGTTTCATTGTATATGTGTATGATGGAAGGATATAGAAGTTATTCATTTTTTAAAACCTTTTTAATACCTTTTTTGACATCTATTATGTTCTAATAACACATGCTGAACAAAGCCCCTCCATACCATCCCAAGTTGATGCACTACAACAGAAGTTTTTAATTGCTTCATGGATAGCGTGAAGATGTGCAACAAAAACAGGCTCTCAGCTTCATAATTCAGACCTTAAGATGATCAGCTTAAGATGAGGATACAGGTTATACCTGTTCGTCTGAAGGAATGTGGAGCTATCTTCTAAATTTGTCCCAAAATCTATAGCCCTCATTCTCCCTCAAAACACTCAGATTTCATTTTTGATTTGTTCCCTGAATAGCTGTTTTTATCTGCACACTTTTCTTATCTGGTTGATACATACAAGCGTTAACTCCTTGGCTTCCTCCTTTAGAATCATTCCCAGTGATTCACTTACTGTTCACCATGACCTGCACCTTGTATCGCTGTCTTGGGGAACCCAGCCCACATGGTGAAGAAGTAAAGACAATCATCCATACAGAAACCACCAGCCCTCCCCAATGACCTTTTAGTTTCAGCAATGACATTGATTCTATGATTCTACGATATCACCTCAACTGCTCCTCCCATGTAGCGTTACAATAAGAGATACATTTTTTCACAAATGTACTTAATTACAAATAAATATGTTGCTCTTTTATGCCAAATTTTGTGGCAGATGATTTCATTCTTTGCATTTGCATTTATTTGCATGCATCTTCACAGTGTATAAACATTGCCTGGACCCCCATGATCTTATAAATGGCACAAAAATTCTAACAGTTCAACCTTACAAATGGTTTATCTTCATCTCCCATTCTAACAAAATCTAACAAATCATAATATCAGAAATTAGCATCTCCTCATGCTTTACTCTCTTACCACCCCGTGTTTTAAATTAATGCCTTATTCTGCATTTAAGTAAAATCATAATACATATAATTCTACTCTATTTCTATTAGGTCAATTACCAAATGTCCTTATTAGGTAGGAATCGCACCTTTGAGAGTTTTCCAGCTGCTCTGCAACAATTCTAAGAAATCTTAATATTATAAACGACATTAAACTTTTGTAAGCTTTGGATGAGAATCCTGTGACAACACCAGCCATCAGTATGTATGTTTCCACGTAAATAGCCAGCACACAATAATCTCTTAAATTTTACAGAATGCTCAGGTCAAAAAATATCTCCACAATATTCTGTATCATTATAAAAAGAGGCATTTTTTTCTGTTTTGAGTGTCACGAAGTACACACTCTCTACCTAATAGAGCATTGAAAACCTCTGCTTGCAAAAAATACTCTTCTCACAAGGTTCAGGCAAGGGTTGTGGGATCCATGCCATCCAATCAATTGTACTAGTCTGTTTGATGGATCAGCTTTTTCACAAGTCTATAGAATATATAATGTGAAGATACTTGGCATGTTCCTATAAAAACATAGAAGGGGAGCAGGAAAAACACACAGATAATGTCATTCACATTGGATATGAATCAGGCAAAGGGATTTTTGAAACTGCAGCAGGCTACAAATGATTTAAGATATAACAGACACTTGCAGATAATATATAATAGCACAACAGTGAGGTAGGTTTCCTGTAAGATTGGTCTGTGGCGTGTACCTTACATATAATTAGTTTTCCTTTATTGACTCAAAAGAGTCTTTGCTTGACAATTGTGATTACTAAGTACTGGTTTTGATTCGTGGCAGGCATTTGCACCTTTGTTCTGTTGCCAGGCTTGACATCAGGAGGCAGCTATAATCCTAAAATGGAGTGCTGTAGTAGAAACTAAACAAAATAAAATTAAAAATATCATTGAATCACTCTAACCACTGGGAATTTTATAAGAATCAGTGGTAATGCAGATGTTTTCTTTCATTACCAATGAAGTGTTTAATAGGATTTTACTTGGACAAGAGAGCATAAGCCTGTTGACAGGACACAGCAGGCTAGAGCACTATTTGAAAGATCTTCACACTTAATACAACTCTTTCAAGTATTAACAGTGCAAATATACTGTCTTACAAGTCTGTGAGTTATGCTTTTATAAAACTTTTCAATTTCCTCATCAGAATGAGGCAGTTCTTTGTAAAACAGGTAACTATTTGCAAAGTTACATCAACAACTGGTTTACTAGTTGTCATCAACTAATACAAGATTAATCTTTTTCTAATTATGGGCATTCAGAGGATGACATATAAATAATGTTTTAACTAACAAATGAGCCCCTGCAATGCACTCATTGTTTTGTAAGAAAATCCACTAAACATTGGGACAAGCTTATTAGTTCCAATAAAACAACAGTTCCCTTGAAATTAACACATCCTCATGTGAATCCCTTCAAAAAGGGATTATCCCTTCCAATTGGAATGTGTCAGAGGTGAACTTTGTAGAAGGGAAAAGTTAGGATACAAGTTTTTTAAACTATGGTCCAGCAAATTTTCTGAATGCTGAGAGAAATAATTTTTCATGCCCTCGATTCATTTTTCTAAGATAAACCAAAGGTAAGATTTCAACTCCTATTCATAGCAGGGATGCCCCACTGCTGAAAAAACCCCAAAAGAATAGGAAAGGCAGTAGGAAAGGTTTTTGGGTTTAGAAATAGCTGTACTATGACTGTACAGAAGCTGCACTTTCCTTCACTCCTTAAATGTCCTATCAGTAACCACACATAAATCCCTCTCCATCTGAGATGATGTTTCCATATAAAGCCCTCAAGTGTTAAGGTGCTGGCAGTTTTGCAACTTTCTACCTCATAAGATTCCTAAGAATTGAAACTTACTAGAAATAAGACTTTCTTCTTGGTTATTTGCACTGGAATCATGGTATATATTTACCTCACTGATATTTTTATTTGTTTTGTTTACTTTATCTTGACAGAGAAACATGTTTTTCAAGATTTTAGGGCAAATTTTGACAGTTTCATGCTGTATCTGAAGGCTGTAGAGGCTGGAAAATACCTGTAAGATTGTCAAATCCAACCATTAATCCAACACCACCATGTCAAAAAAGCTATGTCCTGAAATGCCACATTCACATATTTTTGGAATACTTCCAGGGACAATGACACCACCACTTCCCTGGGTAGCCTGTTCCAATGCTCAACCACTCTTTCAGTAAACACGTGTTTCATCATGTCCAACCTAAACCTCCNGAGAGCATAAGCCTGTTGACAGGACACAGCAGGCTAGAGCACTATTTGAAAGATCTTCACACTTAATACAACTCTTTCAAGTATTAACAGTGCAAATATACTGTCTTACAAGTCTGTGAGTTATGCTTTTATAAAACTTTTCAATTTCCTCATCAGAATGAGGCAGTTCTTTGTAAAACAGGTAACTATTTGCAAAGTTACATCAACAACTGGTTTACTAGTTGTCATCAACTAATACAAGATTAATCTTTTTCTAATTAGGGGCATTCAGAGGATGACATATAAATAATGTTTTAACTAACAAAAGAACCCCTGCAATGCACTCATTGTTTTGTAAGAAAATCCACTAAACATTGGGACAAGCTTATTAGTTCCAATAAAACAACAGTTCCCTTGAAATTAACACATCCTCATGTGAATCCCTTCAAAAAGGTCTTTAACTTATCCCTTCCAATTGGAATGTGTCAGAGGTGAACTTTGTAGAAGGGAAAAGTTAGGATACAAGTTGTTTAAACTATGGTCCAGCAAATTTTCTGAATGCTGAGAGAAATAATTTTTCATGCCCTCGATTCATTTTTCTAAGATAAACCAAAGGTAAGATTTCAACTCCTATTCATAGCAGGGATGCCCCAATGCTGAAAAAACCCCAAAAGAATAGGTGTTAAGGTGTTAAGGTGCTGGCAGTTTTGCAACTTTCTACCTCATAAGATTCCTAAGAATTGAAACTTACTAGAAATAAGACTTTCTTCTTGGTTATTTGCACTGGAATCATGGTATATATTTACCTCACTGATCTTTTTATTTGTTTTGTTTACTTTATCTTGACAGAGAAACATGTTTTTCAAGCTTTTAGGGCAAATTTTGACAGTTTCATGCTGTATCTGAAGGCTGTAGAGGCTGGAAAATACCTGTAAGATTGTCAAATCCAACCATTAATCCAACACCACCATGTCAAAAAAGCTATGTCCTGAAATGCCACATTCACATATTTTTGGAATACTTCCAGGGACAATGACACCACCACTTCCCTGGGTAGCCTGTTCCAATGCTCAACCACTCTTTCAGTAAACACGTTTCATCATGTCCAACCTAAACCTCCCCTGGTGCAACATGAGGCCATTCCCTCTTGTCCTGTTGCTGCTCACTTGGGAGAAGAGACCAACACCAACCTCACTACAGACTTTTTAAAGTAGTTGTAGAGAGCAATAAGGCCTCCCCTCAGCTTCTTCTTCAGGCTGAACAATCCCAATTCCCTTGTCATAAGACTTGTGCTCTAGACCCTTCACCAGGCTTGCTGCCCTTCTCTGGACACTCTTGCATTATGTATGAATTTCAATCACCCAGAACTGACTCTTCTGTACAAACTGCATTAAAAAGATTTTATATGTGTGACTTGTTCAAAGCTTAGCATTCAAATACCACAGCAATTCAATAGTCAGGACATCATGCACATACTGGTTCACTTCCATACAACAGGGGTTACTGTATTGGCAATTATATGTAGAATCCCCAAAAGAATAATTGTATCAAAAGAGCCCCCTGAAAAAATGGACACTGCATTCAGGTGGAGGTCTCATTCAGTGAGCCACCCGGACTCAGTTCTCTCAAGGAGAGACCTGATTTGGGTCCTGATAAACGGGGCCCTGTTCTCACAAGAGCAGCCCCTCCCCCCTTCAGTGGCCATCCCGATCAGCTGAACACTGTCCTTGCAAGGGGAGCTCTGTTTGATGGCCACCCTGACAGGCAGGACACTGTCTGGGACAGGGGCAGGCAAGCTGCACCCTGCAGAGGCAGAGGGACACCTTGTGTGTGCCCGGGTAAAGACACTGGAGAGGGTGGATGTGCAGAAATAAAGGTTATTGCTGTGTCATCCCATCTGGAGGGGCCCAAGTGAACACCTGGCTGTGCAAGATAAGAAAAAGGTGGGGTTCAGGCAGCATAAAAGAGGCACAATCAAAATGCTGGATGTGTGCTCACCATCCAAGGACCACAGCTTCCTACCAAGATCATCGCTGGATCCAAGGATGGGGATATCTTTCCTGTCTCTTCTTTATCTCACTCTCACTACCTTTGTCTCTGTTTCTCTGTTTATAACCTTATCTCATCACCTAAGGCTGACATAGTTTCTAACTTTGTTAAGTTTTATTACCCGTTGCTTTGTTAAGTTTTTTTAGTTGTAACCTGTTCTTTTGACAATTTCCTTAATTGTTGCTAAATTGAAATCCATTGGTTTGAAAGTACCGTAATTTTTACCTCTGCTAGTTGTAATCTGACAGGCTTTATAATCTTAATCACTTTTAATTAAAACTGTGTTTTGTAAAAGCCTCCTGGGTAAGAATCTTACTCCTAGAGTGCCATGCAGTGAATCCCTTAGCTTAATCTCACCAAATGGGTTGCTAAAAGAGATTAATTAGAGGAGGAGCATTGGGCCCAGCCACACCGAGGCTCCTCTCTGAAGGAGTTTAGAAAGCGAGGGGGTCCAGTCTGAATCTCCCTGGGTTGACCCCCACTCTGGGGAATTCTACCCGTGCCCACTCTGTGGGAAATAACGTTGTACTCACTCTGTGGGATGTGATATTTGGTTTGGCCCCCACCTCTGGGGAGCTGTGCTCACGCTGTGAGATGTGACAGTGCTGCACCCACCTTGTGGAGTGTGACAGCTCTCCACCATCTCAATGTCCTTATTATAGTGAGGGGCCCAAACCTGAACACAGTATTGAAGGTTCAGCCTCACTAGTTCCAAGTAGAGGAGGATAATCACTTCTCTAACCCTGCTGACCACACTACTCCTGATACAGGCCAGGATCCCATTGGCCTTCTTGGCCACCTGGACGCACTGCTGGCTCATGTTCAGCTGATGGTCAACCAGAATCCCAGGTCCTTTTCTTCTGTAACAACACCGGTTTTGCCCATATTTTGGTAATAGGTGCAGTAATATGATTTCCTTGTGACAAAACATGTGATTCATAAGACCAGTAAATGGAGATGAAAGCTGTAAATTTTGATGGCCCTTGATGTTTTTTTTCACCAAAATAAAGCGTTTTTAAAAATCTATAGGATTGCTTGTTCACCCAGTAGTGAGTGTTAGTAGTAAGAACTAACAGCTGAAAGGGTTTTAAAAAAAGGACTAAGAACCAGAATTATTCCAAAATTTTTGTCTTCTGTTCAGTTACAGAGTACAACAGCATGAGTTTACATCACCTGGTACTGAGTTTTGTGCACAGACTGCACTAAAAATCCCGTTATATGTTTGACTTTTTCAAAAGCTTAGCTTTCAAATAATACAGCAATTCAATAGTCAGGACAGCATGCAGATACCCTCATAGAACTGGGGTTACAGTATTGGAAATTATATGTTCAGTTCCTTTTTCAGACTGTGAGAACTTCTTGGGCTCTATTTCTTTTGTTCTCTGTTATTTTTGTATGCCATACAAGACTCTTAGATTAATATTAATGATTAATATTTCCCAGTATCTTTCTGGATAACAAATACACAGATTTAAATATATCATATCAATGCATCAAGAAACAACAGTTTTTAATGTCCGAGAGGAAACAAATTTAAAAGAAATTAAAAAGAAAAAAAAGAAAGCAAAGAACAATACTTCAAGGTAAGGGGTAGTTGTACTGTATAAAACCACAGAAATTAAGAAAAAAAAATAGAAGAAGAAACAATCTATGCTTCTTGCTATTATAATAATCTCAAAGCAGGGTTGGGGACAGTTTAAACCTTACTCATAACTTTTGAGATCTTGGGTTTGGCAGCTGCAGTATCATATATCTTGGTTTTGAGGAGTAACTTAAATGATACTTCCTTATAAATACTTCAATGTATTTCAAAAATGAGTCGCATGTGGGAAATAAATCAGGACTCAATCAGTTATAAACCTACAGGTGACAGTTTACAAGAAAAATAAAGCATATATCTCCCTCTATAGACATACTGTATATACTGGCTTGCAATCCATCCTTGGAGCCAGCAACAACTACAATTCAATATGTAAGAAATACCAGACTTTTCCTCCTCACGCATTTCTGCAATGCCTGCCAATCCAGAGATGGCAATGACAGCCTGAGAAGAATTTTCTTTCTATCAGCAAAAAAACACCTGCAGAACTGACAAGCTACCATTAGCAATGCCAGTCATGTACCCTCACAAAAGCCCTCCATTAGCAAAATGCTCATTACCTTCCCTTTCCTTCAGTCAGTGCCTTCAGTTGAGAAGAAACTGAAGCAATGTAAGTCCATACCTTGCATGAAGCAGTAGTGCATGCCTTTCTCCAGGCAAACACTGATGCTTTCCCACTTGTTTGGTCCCATGAACTCTGTGCCATTCCCTGCTTTCACTCTGAGAATCACATAAACTAATAACACTTTTAATGCACAAAAGGGCTGTGCACAGTTGAATGGAATAAAAATTATGGAATGATAAATATGATTCGTTCATACTCTCCAAACGTGTTCCTTTCTCTCATAACACCTCAAAATTCAAACCCCATATGCATTATTGCAATTTGCACAGAGATGGATATGGAGGAAGTTCAGGGATTTTTTTGTATTACTGCTTTTATGCATGCAGAAACAGATGCCTGCAAAGAGCTTTCAGACAGCAAGGCCGGAACAGGTAAGAATACATGTAAGAAGCCTTTCACCAAGAACGAAAAACAATTATAATTTTTATAACAGAAAAAAAATTGCCTTGTCTGAATGTAACTTTATCACGAGCAATGACAGAGGAAAAAAGATGCATTTGCCAGACATAAGCACGAGTTAACATGTACATCAGAAACAGGCAATTATCTTCACAGGAACCTTCCCTGGACCCTAAAACCACAGGGCTGAAAAACAGCATTCATGGTGCACCTGACAGTTAAAGGGGTGTGCAGTCTGGGACTAATACATAATAACCTTGGAGGTGCTGATATCGGCCAGCATCAGAGTTCTGTAGGATACTGACTTCCTAGTGAATCTGCTAGGGAGATGTGAAGAGTTGGTTACTGCTCTTAAAACGTATCTTTTTGGTTGTTTATTTTTAGGTTGGAGACATTAGGTATGAAAGCTGACTTCGAGTATTTACCACAAATACTGTGAGGTGTCCCAGAGGTACTTAAGGTCCTTTGGTAAACAATTAAGACATAAAAAGAATACTGAAAATAGTAATAATTATCTCTCTATAGAAAAAGTACTTTTAAATCCTCATTAATCTTTATGAGAACATGAATTTAGGCTCCCTACTGTCAGTTCTATTATGTTGGCATTAACATGTCACATTAAGAAAACTCAGTTCCCAGCTTTGGTGGATTAGTGTTAGCTACAAAAGACTCAAACACCTAGAGATTAATTGGAATATAAATAATAAAAAAGTTGATCTTCTTAGTTGGGAGAAATTAAGTTATACCAAAATTTAAACATGAATGATATCATTATTAAAAGGTCAAGTAATAATCAACTGTGCAGATCAGCACAACAGCGCCTTATTTATTGGGAGAAGTAGCAGCTTAAAAGAAATGCCCTAGATAATGTATTCACTATTCCAGTTTAACAGAAGCAATAACTTGTACGTAAATGATCTTTGTTACAAACAAATGACAAGAAGCAGGAGTCAAATGTGATGGATGACAATTAAAGAATGCCGTGTCAGTTAAGCCTAACACAAACTTCTTGCAAAGAATTTCCAGGATATTTTCTTCATTCAATTTTTCATGAAAAGACTTTAAATTTCAAATGGTGAGTAATAAAACTAAACTGTCTTAAGAGCTCACACATTTGCATTACTGAAGAGTTTCAAATCAGCATGTAAGAATACAAATGTGAGTATTTTTATGAATGTTATTAGGAAGTGTCAAATATCTCATTGGTAAAAAGACTAGAACTGTAATTAACATTTTCATATATTTCAACTCTCTGTATTGCAAAAAAACTTTTTAAACCCACTGTTGACCTGCAATGAATGGGGCCATGTGTGATGCATCATGTGCACAGCACATAAGAAAGGCCAACCTTCCTGAATGCTTGGTATTGATTCCATAGCCACAGTGAGGTGAATGTTACCCTCTGACGTGGAGTCTGACAGCAGCAAAAGATGTTTAAACCATTTGGTCATTTATTCAAGAAAATGGGATGGGTGCTCATTTAAAACAATGTGGAAAGGTTTGCTCATATTATTTTGAATCCCAGTGGTAACCATTGAAGTACCAACTTTGTCATATACATGACTGTCAAAAGCCTCTTTTGCCTCTTGAAACAGGTTTTAAACCTATTCTGAGAATGCCTAAATCAAATACCCACCCAGGTTAAAGGAAGTAAGGGCAACAAGCAGCTTCAAGATATGAATATTGGCTGCATAAGCATGTTTTGGAACACAATACAATTTTCTAGCAAAAGTTATGTCAACAGAAGCAACAAAATCTGATTCCTGCATCTGAGCTACCATGTGTTCACAGAGTCAAAGATGCCAGAGATAAGTGAATTTAGTATTTCAGTTGATTTAATAGAACTCAAAATTAATGTTGTATGCCTAATTAATATGTGTCAATAGAAAAGAACCAACTCTATGAAAGACAGACTTGTATCATATTGTGCACATTGTTCTGTACTAGGCAAGCTATTCCCTATCTCATTGTTGAGAGAGCTAATGTGTTGCTGGCCACAAAATTAAAATAATAACTTTCTATTAAAAAATATTAAACCCATTTCTTCCTGACATTAACAATATGACTTGAATACAAAAAAGTGTGAAAACACTAGTACTATGATCTGTTAATTAGAGCTGTCCTTACTTATTGGGTTCTTTAGGAAAAACATAAGAATACTGTTTTAGCCAGTAAGCGGTACGGAGCGTGGTGATGTTGTTCACTTTATGGTGACATAGGCTGTTGGAGAATATCATGCCACATTGAAGTATCCTATATTGTGTGGCGTTTCTTTATTATAGTGGATAGAGAGCTACTAACTGGGCTATTGCTTACAGAGTCATCTGCAAGAAGATGACAAAATTTGCCGAGTGTGCATATTAGCAAAAAAGGTATCCAGAAAATGCTGGAAAGGCAATTTGTTAATATTATATATATAATCTGGAGAGAGACTTTTTAGGATTTCAGATAGTGAAAGGACTAGAGGGAATGGATTCAAACTGACTTTAGATTGGAAGTCAGGAAGAAGTTCTTCACCATAAGGGTGGTAAGACACTGGAACAGGTTTCCCAGAGAGGTGGTGGAAGCTCCATTGCTGGAAGCTCTTAAGGGCAGGCTGGAACAGGCTCTGAACAACCTGATCTAGTGGGAGGTGTCCCTGCCCATGTAAGGGGGTTGGAACTAGGTAATCTTAAAGATCCCTTCCAACCCTTGAAATTCTATGATTCTATATGAAGAAAACCCTCTGACGGTAAGCAATTGATTTGCATGCAAACATTTCCTTTATAATTTAGAGAGTACATTAAAAGAAAAAAGTAATTTACCTAAAAGCCGTGCCAGCACCGGTCTGTCTTCACTGAGAAAGAAAAGGGCGTATGTCATACTGCCACATTTCCTTGAAGTGCTGAACCAGTCCTCCCTCATCACTTTTCTGTTTTTCTTTTCGTTTTTATCTCCATGATTTGCAGTTCATTTTGCAACCGAAATAGCATCCGTTAAAGTGAGCAAAAAAAAAAACAAACACCTCTTCAGAACAAAGTATGAGGACTTCTGGATAAAGGAGATGCACAATTGCTGACTTAATAAAAACTTTTATTGCTGCTTTTGCTTGGCATTCTCCTCAACCAACTAGGGAAATCTAATCCTGATGAAACTATCACAGGGTAGGTGCAAAGGTCAGTGGTAACCACAGACAGGTGGCTACTTGCCTGTGAAAATACAAAGATGTGATAGATTCTCTAAGAGATCTGCTTTAGGATGAGGGAACATGAGTACTTAACTGAGAGAAAAAATCAGCTGCACAATTACAGAACTAGAATCAGCTACTTGCATAGCAACCCTTCTGAAAGGAGTCAACAATAGCATGGAGAAAAGATAAACATCTGGCTCTGGTGTATAAACTGACAGTTAGGAAGGAAAATTTGAAAGAATGGGGTTAGCCTAAAGAAAAGAAGAGGGGGAACAATAATAACAGCTTCAAAGACAAAAGGCAGTTGCAAAGGGTGGAACAATCTTTTCTCCATGCCCATAAATAATGAATTACGGATTTAAAGTGCAGCAAGACTGATTCATGTGAAACATGAGAGAAAGGTCTGCGTTGCAGATGAGAGTGGAAGGTCTATAGGTCACCTAAATAATCACCAAGAAAGGTATTAGGAAAAAGTGATTTTTAATACAGATTTACTGAAGAGTGACTTAACGGATTTTAATGGCAAGGTTCATTCTTTTATTTACTATGTGTAAAGGGCATGTAGGGGTTGGGAATGGGTATGAGTGATTTATATGTGGATCAAGGGAAATGGTTAATACATGGATAGGGGAGACTGAGTCAGGGATAGGCTGGAGTGCTTTGCAAAGAAATTAGGGAAAAGAATGAGGAAGACCCTCCGGTTGAGTGACAAGGTTCAGAGTGTACCCCCTTGCTTTCTAAACTCCTTTTCAGAGAAAACACTCCTAGTCCCACATTTGGGCAATGGTTTATGATTAAGGGGTTTAAATGTGGGGAGTTCAGTGTAGTGCTTTACACATAATTAAGGGTTTGGTGTGAATAGTAGTAAACTAAGATTGTTTAACACTATAATAATAAAATGCAAAATTAGATAACATGATTTTCTAACAGCTTAATCAAGAATCAATTATTATAATCAATGCAAATGTTCAAATAAAAATCTAACAATGTTTCTCAACTAAATTGTTCAGAATCTTAAACACAGATACCTTCTTGAAGGATTAAAAGATTTTGAGTGCACTCATAAGCAAGTAAATTCCCTCGATTCAGTCCTGTGGCACCAAAGCCATATAGACCCCTTGACAACTTCTGATGAGATTTCTCATTTTCCTTTAAATAATCTGTAATACAAATGGCTGTGTATCTGAGTATTTACACTCAGAAACCCTAGATACATGCTAGATTATAAAGGATTTAACAGATTTATATGCATTAAGGACAGAAGAAGGCATTATTATAAGCTAGACCGATCCTCACCTATAGGAAGAAATTATAAAACATTAGAGGAGCAGGCACTTGCCTTTACTATGACACAAAACTAAAAGGCACCTGCCACGTGATGTCATCAGGAAGTGCTTATTTAACAACATGGACAATGACACTTTTAATATGACTGTTTTTTTATTTTTATGAATTGCAGATTGCTCTGCTTCTTTTAAGAAAAGAGACATCCTCCTCTTCACGGTTTTCCTTGTGGGACACCCCCCAACTCCTTGTTGCATACAGGTTTTCTGAGATATGTGTGAAAGGATCTGTTGATCAACAGCCTTCAGAACAAGCCTAAATGTATTCATCTTGCTTTAGGAAATCAATATTAAAATCAAATGAAATACAGAGTATGCATACTGCATGCACAATCTATCCTCACAAGTGCTCAGTGGAGGGGGCGAATGAATTTATGGTATTGAACAGTCACCCACTTCCCTCCCTTGATCCCCCACTTCCCACCAACCATCAAGCATCCAACACTCAGTAGGCAGCATCAGGTAGGTCAAGAGAAGAAATTTCAAAACCAAATGGCAATCACTGTATTCTTTTTATTTTTTAATTACCTTTTCGAGGTCATCGTCAAAGTCATCATCATATTTTCTGCTTTCTTGTAGCATGCTCTTACTGGCTCTTCTGTAGGGGGCCATTTCTTTCAACAGACCATCATCCTAAAGTAAGATAACAAACATGAGTCAAGGCAGAGGAAAAAAAAATCAAAATATTATTCCAATCAGGGTTGCTGTAGGAGTCCCACCACCTCATTGAAAATTAAAATTAAAATTATTGCTTTCGGCTGCTGTGCCAACAAACAAGGGCTTTATACAGGATAGTAGTTATCACCAGTAATCCCAAGTCACTAAATTAGCATGAAACGAAATATATTTGGGAACAAAACACTTGAGAGTTTTCAAAATGAGGGACAAGCACAGGGACCAAGCAGCTCCGTTTAAAATAGTAACGCTTCTGACTCCTAAGTTTACTTAGCACCAAATATTGTCATGTGCTTTCATGATGATTTAATCCTGGATCTTTACAAAGCTTGTTTTATGGTTATGTGTGTATATTTTTGATAATCCATATGCCATTATACTAATGTCTGTTTCTTGCACTAGTTTTTAATGTATTTCAATTTTTTTTTTCCCCAGTCCAACAAGGCTAGACAATATCACATTAGGATTGTCTGGTTATTTTAGAGAAGGTGTAACATTTGTCAGCATGCCTGCTGCCCGGCTGAAATTGCCTTTTTAACACTATTCACAGTCTTGCTCAGTGGGACATTTTCACGTTTTTCCCCATTTCTGTCGAACTGCAGGTACAGGCAATAGGTGCAGTTAAAGCATACTTTGGATTTTTTTCCGCAGGTTAAAAAAAATTAAAATAAAACAAAAGCAATAAAACTGTAATTTTCATGCAAACATCCATTTTGAGGATATCTGATTCTGTATTCCTTTTGTTAGTAGACAAAAAAGCCTCCACTAAATTTTTCACTAAAGCAACTTCATACTTGGTAAGACAAATAGAAGTATGGTTTCTTAGAGACTGTTTCTAAATTAATCATTTCCATTGTGTAACAAATACAGTAAGACATATCTAGAGCTGGGCTGTTGGACTGTGATTTCGTTTTGCTTTACCTCTACTGTAAATTTAATGGATAGATTTTAATTTATGCTGAAGGTTCTATATATATACCTCTGTGAATTCTTTACCTGTCCACCAGCAGGCTCTTGAGATTTCAAGCTTTACTGCAAGGTTTAAGAGGGATTATAAAGAGGAAAAGTAGTACTTACTTTTCAACTTCAGCTGTCTCTGAGGAATTGCTACCCCTAAAGGAAATTGCTAGTGGATGATATGGGCTGGAAGGTTGCAAAACTGACAGTGATACCAGCAGGCACTGGAATAAACATCACTCTTTCAGTCAAAACAGATCAGGTAAGTTGTGCAACATATTGGAAAAGATACATATTAATCAAAGTACTTTCTTTAATTAGTAGTTGATTGCTATATGCTTGGCACCTTAGCACCACAGGACAGTTGTGAAGCTCACTTAAGCAAAAACTAGTACCAGTTTGCATGTCATTTATTCTCTTTGCACATTAATCAACAGCAAAGCATCCTACAGGAAAAAAACCCAAAAATTATTCATACCCTAAGAGGTAAGCAGGTCAGAGAGTCTCTGGGGAGTGTCAAATTAATTATGCTTACATTACTATCAGGGTCTTCAATGCATTGACTAATGTGATTAAATTTCTTGCCATTATTTGGGTACCCTAGTGTCAACTGATCAGAAACCTCTGGTTGCAAAACATGTTGATCCTTAGAAAGCATTAAAAAGCCCCAAGAGCATACTCTCACCAGTGTCTTACCTCGATCTAATCATGCATTAAGCAACACGACCCATCTCTGTCACATATGCAAAAACACAGTCCTCTGTGTTATCCCAATAAAATTAAACACAGAGAAAATATCCCATATATAATAACAAGCTCTTGGTAACTTTGAACCTGGGACTTTAGGGCACAGCTCTACTCCAAAAAGTGCTGTTTTAGCAATGGAAAACCTTTTGATATCCTTCAATACTTATCTTCCACCTGCAAGTCAGAAGAAGGGCTTTGATCTTGACTCATAGCAGAGCATCATATTATAAATAAATGGGAGAGCAAATTACACCTTCACCATACATTAATAAGACAGGCTTTCTTCAAACTAAAATCTCAGTGAGACCTCTATGTATACCCTCTAAGGAACACTACAACTGTGTCTACACATGTCAGTAGAGTCTTGAGAAAACTACAGTAAGCATCTTTTATAAACAATCAACCCATACTGTCTACTTCAATTTTCCAAAAGCTTTAAAATTACATTAAAATGTCAGCTGCCTAGAGATAAAGGCCTCTTGTCATGAAATTTATTCAAAAACAGGAACTGTAGAGCAGAATTATATGACTACTTCTCTCTGTGAAGGAAGGTCAGCTACCAGGTGGATCACATATAAACCTGCTCACTTCAATATCTTTATAAATTACCTGGGTAAAAGGCTGACTTGTAAAATGAAGACAAATTATTCAGGATCATCAAAATGCAAGCTGAATGTAAAAGGTTGCAAAGGTTCTTGCAATACTGATTTGCTGTGTGGAAAGTGTGTTTTGAAAAAAAACAACAAAGAGGAATATGCTAGAAGTCAATAAAGTGTTGAAAGGAAGGAAGCCAGGAATGATTTTCACTGTTTCTTCTGAAACAAGCATCTGTGAATGATCAATGAAATCATCACACAGAAAGTTTAAAATAAATAAACAGAACTTATTTCCCATGAAAAGTTAAATGCAACACACATTGCTATGGAAGTGGAGGCCAAACACACAGGTGAGTTTAAAATGATTTAGACAAGGCCCCAGAAGGAAAGGTAATCAGTGTTTTTAAATAAGGTGCTCCAGACCCACCCCACAGCTCAGGAGAATCCTTGCTGATTATGAGAACTGGAGAAGGAATGCCCCCCAAAAGCATGATTTTTTCTTTATTCTATTACAGACATGTCCTAGTCTGCATCTACACAGGGTATTGAATGAGAGAAAGAAACTTTGTTCTTCAGAAGCAAAGAAGTTGGTTCATTATATTGCAAAGCTACAGGTGCAACTTCCTCAAAATATTAAAGGATTCCATCAAGAAGAGAAATTGCATCGTGCAATCTTTCAAACAGTTTTTGAGACTTCCAGTTATGTTTACTATGTTGGAAGTTAGAAGATCCTGGAAATAACTTGGAACAGCAGTATTTAGTTCTTAGTTATTATTATGCATTTGCAGCTAAATATTATTTCTCCTTATCTGGTTATTACATGTAAAGAGCAAAGATACAATACAACTTTCAAGAATGGTTATGTATTGGATTTAGGAAGCAATGGTAAGGCAGGCTGTCCCCCTGAACCCCAAGCAGATATCCAGCTGCAGCCTGTGGAAGAACCCCATGCCAGAGCAGGCAGATGCCTAAAGGAGGCTGTGACCCCATGGGAAGCTTTCACTGGAGCAGGTTCCTGGTAGGACCTGACCCCATAGAGAGAGGAGCCAACACATGAGCAGGTTTGCTGGCAGGACTTGTCACCCTATGGGGAACCCACATTGGAGCATTCTGCTCCTGAAGGACTGCACAGGGACAGCTGGTGAAGAACTGCAGCCTGTGGGAAGAACTTACATTGGAGAAGTTCATGGAAAACTGTCTTCCAAGGCAGGGAGCCCACACTGGAGCAGGTAAAGTGTGAGGAGTCCTACCCTTGAGGAGGAAGGAGTGGCAGAGAAACCATGTGATGGCCTGACTGTAATTCCCATTCCCCATCCTCACTTGAGGCCAGAAAGAAAGGAGGGTCTGGGTAAGATGTTTTAAGATTTGGGTTTGGTTCTTATTTAGTTCTTAGTCCTCTGATTTGTCTGGTGATAAAATAAACTAATTTCCCCAAGTCTGTTTTGCCCATGACAGTAACTGGTGAATGATGTCCCTGTCTTAATCTTGACCTACAAACCTTTCTTTATATTTTTCTCTCCCCAGTCCAGCTGAGGAGAGGAGTCATAGAGCAGCTTGGCATGCACCTGGCATCCAGCCAGGGTCAACCCACCACAGTTAACAACAGTGGCACTGCCCCCTATTTTAGGATGAGGTAATCCAGTATGTCCATTCTAGATACTTGAGTAGAAACTCAAACATGCAATGACTAAAATCAGTTTTGCACAGGCACACTTTCACCTAATCCTGAAAATAAAAAATTCTTACATACATAAAACTTACAGGAGCTTATGAAACTGGAAATAAATGCTCAGTTTTTCATAAAGCATCCAATTTAAATACTTCTGGAATGAGTGCTGCAATAGGTACAGCATTCAGCAACTCCAGCTCTCCCATATGTCCATCTCTGTTATCTCACAAACTCCTCACAAACATGAAAAGTAGCAGCATGTGTATCTAGAAATGAAAGGAACACGAGACTTCAAACTGGCATTTTGAAAGGCCACATTTTGCAGGTACAGAGATACTTAAGGAAGAGGCAGGATCTGCACGGTGCCATTTATCAGGGATAATCAATAAGCAGCAATGTAACCATAATTTGACCTACTTATACATCTAAGCTTATATTTTTGATAGCAGTATCTACAACACAATCAAAAAACTTTGCCAGTATTTCTAGATTCACAACAGGAATGCAAAATAGCTTGGATAAAAAGCATCAACGTCTCCATAAGACTTAGTTTTTTGGAAAAAAAACAAGCAAACCCAACAAATGAGGGGGAAATAGGTGAGAGCAGAAGGAATTATCTGATAGATTCATAACAACAGATACATCCGTAGCAATGAAATACATAAATTGGACCACATGAATAGGCATCAATGTATTAACTGAGAAAATAACCCTGGGCTTTCCCCTTTGCCTCTAGACACCTATAGCAAGCAACTGGTTGTACAGCCAGGTCAGCAGTGCAGTGCCTGAAGTTTGTCAGTGCATCCACAGTTTCACAGCTCTTTCACTCATGCACATATGTGTAAAGTCAGGCACTCCTCAGCCAGACTCCCTGTTGGCACAATAAAGGAGGTGGGAGGGTGAATATGCAGAGAAGAGAAGAGCTGGGAACAAAGTCACAGTTAATAATTATAATTGAATATGCTCCAGAAAAAAAGCCATACAATAGTTCTAAAAGCTTTTTTTCAATCTCTTTCCATTTGAAGCGGAAGGCACCCAAACAGATGGATAATCTGGGCAGGTTTCCAGATCCATCTCAAAAACTGATGTGTTACTCTCTATGTTAAACACGGTCATTGTGACCACAACAATGTAACTACAAGCACTGAAGATGTGCTTTGGGTACCTGCTGGTACTTGGTAAGTGATCCGGAGAACACAATGGCTTGATAGCTACTTCTGTGAATCAAAACAGATGATGTTCACTGACATCTTGGACACCATTTTATTTATTTAGCTATTCATGCATGGCTAGAGATACAGCTGATGTTTGTTCCCATTCCTGAAGCTGAGAATGAATTTGTCTGCCCTAAACACATAGAGTGATGTTTCCAGATCATGTGTCACTTGAATGTATTTTCATTTATGCAGTTCTCACCCAGGAAGCTGTTGATTAGTGCATTCAAGCTGTGTGAACAATTTGCTATTTTCCCTTTCACTGAGTAATGGATGAGAACATTGGAAAAGTTCAGTTTGGTCCCTAAACTTCCCTATTAGCTAACTTTGTTCCTCTCATGTCTTCTCTCCTGGCAGCTATTTCTAAATCTAATTTTTTCTCTCCATAGGCATACACCGGGATTTAAGGTGGCAGGAAAATCAGGATAAGATGAAATTCTCCCAGTTCTCAGAGTTACTGTGCAACCTGATCAAAATTTCATTGCTTGTGAACTGCACAGATCATGAAATACACTACTGTAATAACTCTATCTCAATGAAATCAGGTGATAGAGTCAGCTGAAAAATTTTTTCTATGAGAGTCTTATGTTGGAACACTGACTCTATAGTATCTGACTAATTTACAGCCCAATGCTGACTCCATAAAAAGCTCTGATATAAGTAAATCAAATTATTTTCTGATGCTTTACATTTCCACAGCCCCCTGACTGTGGAACTAAGAATCTGGCATTGAGTCGAATGAGCCTCCTACCTCCTACCTGACCATATTCTAGGAAAGGACAAAGCTTTACTCCCAGTTTCCTGTCTAAGGACCAGGAATTCCAGTGGCACAATCCTGAAGCGTTAGTGACTCAGAAAAAAAATAATAAAAACCTGAAAGATTAGTGATAGTAACAGTTAACAGCAATAAATTTGCCCAGCAGTACATAAATCTTTAAGGTCCCTTCCAGCCCTAGCCATTCTATGATTCTAAATGGACATTCAGAGAAGTGAAAGGAAGCAACAGAGTTTCTAGTCGTTACTGAAAATAGCTGGTTCCATAACAGAGAGAAAGAATGAAAAATCTTGGCTGCTCTCAGTCCAGTAAGACTTTTGCTATTGACTTTAAAAATGACAAGGTCTGATTTATTTCTTGCACAGTGGAAAAAACAGGCATGCATCACCACATGCATCAGTAGTGCATCTGCTTAGAAAGCAAGTCTCCAGATACAGAGAGGTGGTAGGTCTTTGAAGGATCTAAACCTTGATAAATGACTAACAATGGATTGGGGGAGTTTCTGAGGTATTCAATATAATCCACTTCATACAATAGTTTCAGCTATGACTGTTGACTGGTATTTACCCAGAGTAGCATCAGAGAACCTATTTTGGCAGGTAATCTTTTTCTCTAACAGCATGGGTTTTTTCAGAGTTCATCCTTTCATGTTTCCTGCCCTTCAAAATATAAAAAAGACAGGAGAATTATATCACCCCAGATGGACTGTCTAAATGCCATGCCATTCAGGAAAACAGCTTGGTATTCATGTTTCTGTTCTTGCTTTCCGTGAAGTGTGAATGACATTGACTAGGGACAGTGAGGGTTGTTTGGTTTTTTCACACTTAATGGGGATGAGTTTCAAGCTGCACAACTTTGGCTCTGCCAGTTCTAGTCAACGTGGTGTATCTTCCTTACATATACTCCATCCACTGGACTCTGACAGGAAACACAAGATAGACACAAATACTCCCACCAGAGCTAAATAAAATATCCTTATATTTGTACCTGCAGTTAGTGAAGCCAAAATAACTTGCATGGCAGAGCTCTAACTTGCCAAGTTAAACAATGAATCTTGCAGACCTGCAAGTGTGATGCTGCCAGCTGGTTCCACAGGCACAGGGAAATGCATGGAAATGAAAACACATACAGGAAGCCCATGAAGATAAGAGATATGGAAGAATATCAGTTCAATAGAAGAAATCAAGCTCCCAAAATGGTAAGACTCTTATATTTAGAACATAACTAGCACAGTGTATGCACAGACCTTGGGTGCTAATGTTGACATTGTCTGCAGTCTTGATTATAGGCCAGCAGTGACTATTTAGTAAACTATTTTTAACAAAAGTTCTCATACAGTACTTCACAGACAATACCGAAAAAACTCTTCTCCCTTCAGCAGGATTGGCATAATCTTTCAGGCTTACGCTTCCAATTCTGCACTGCCAGAAGTAAAGGGAAAAGTTTACACCAAGCCTTTTACAAAAAAGACAGAAGCGGAAAAAAAGCAACAACACCAAGACTTTGTAACACGCAGCATACTCCCAGTCGAATGAAGCTGCTAGTGCAAGATTAGCAAAAATGAACATGAGATACAACAAAATCATAGGACTGGTAAGACATTCATCTCAAATTTAGAAATATTATCTTTAGTGCTGCAAATATACAGTAGCATCAAAAGGGAAAACCTGGACTAGCAGCTGAATGGGACAGGGGCACTGTTGCAAAGACATGGAAAAGGTCAAGCTACACAGTGTTTGCTTTGCCTTGGGATTTACTGGTAAAAAAACCAAGCGAAAACAACAAAAAAAGTGTTAGCAATTAGGAGAAATTCTTGAGACTGTAGGAGAGCACACATCAGTGGAGGCCCATCACCAGAAGCGTACCCCAGTAGCTGATACTGGAATTAAAACTGTTTAACATCTTCTGCAATGACCTAGACAATGGCACAGAGTGTGTTCTCTCTCAGGATATTTCCCAATGATTCAAAACAGGGAAGACTGGCAGATACACTTGGTCAGTGTTCTGGACATACTGGAGAAATGAAATGTTAAGGAAATTCACTATATTTAATAATGGGAAACACAAAATCATGCACTTGAGGAGGAATAACCTCAAACACCAGTACAAGCTCAGGGTCAAGCATCTGGAATGAAAAACAGATTTCCACTAAAGGATAGGGTCTCCTAGTGGACAGCAACCACGAACCAGCAATGTGCCCATGCAGAAAAGAAATTCAACAGCACCCTGGGCTGAATTAGAGTTTTGCCCGCATGTCAAGGGAGGCGATTCTTCTCCTTTCCTCATCACAAAGGCACAAAGGCTGCTGTCCAGATCTGGGCTCCCAAGCACAAGAAAGACCGAATCAAGTGCAAGATCACAAAAATAATTAGTTATTGGAGCATCTAATATGTGGGAAGGGGGTGAGGGAGGTGTGAGTGTTTAACCTGGAGAAGAAAATGTTCATGGGGGATTTCATCAATGCGTATAAATACCTGCTGATGGACAGCAAAAAAGATAAAGCAAGACTCTTCTCTGTGGTGCCTGTGACATGACAAGAGCTAAGACATAAATTTAAAAAAAAACCCAAGAAATTCTATTTAAGCAGATGAAAAAGGTTGTTTTACTGTGAGTGAACAATGGAACCAGTTGCCCAAATATATTGTGGAGTCTCTATCCTCAGAGGCAGTCAAAACCTGACTGAACACAGTCCTGAGTGACCTGGCTTACTTTACTCTGAGCATGTAAGGTGGACTGGACTACCTCAGGGGTCCTTTCCAATCTCCCTTGGTCACTGAATTTGTATACTAATGCACACCTTTATTTGAAGCAAAAATTTGATTAAAAATTCTTATCTGATTAATCAGAAAGGACCAAACTTCTTAAAAGCAGAGAAAGAACTTGCAGAGAGGAAAACAGAAAATACTGCTTATTCTTTGTCGGTAGCTTTGATCAGACTGAAATTTGAGTATATTAATTCCTTTTAAACACATTTTGAGCACTTAGTTACTATGGTGGTGAGAATTACAGAAATAAATATGCCAGTTATCCTTATGTAAACTCTTTGCCACACAGGATTTAAATAGTCCTATGCCTCCAATAAGAGTTTGTAGAGTAACTAAAGCTGTTAAGAGTAACATCTCATTTACAACTAAATTAATGCAAGAAACTTTACTCAAATCCCATTTTAAAGGTTGTCAGAATAGTGCTAGCGTTACAATTAAAACTCATACAGGTCTATTATTTTTTTCTGCAGCCAAAACATGCTAATGTAATATTTACTCTGAGACATCTTCTCCTAGATACAGACTAAAGAAACAAGTTGCTTTCAAGAACACAGATCATTCTAAATTATTTTATCAAAAAAAAAAAAAAAATTCTACCTTTCCGAGTTTTTGCACATAGTATTAATTCATGCTTTCATAACTTCTTGCAAACCTATTGCTGTATACAGTATGGGAATAAAGAGTCCCTTAAAGCACTGAACTTGCTTCATACATATTATCTTATTTTCAGCTTATTTTTTATCAAAACTTAGCAACACACAATGCAGATATACTTCTTGAATGAACTTACAAACATGAAACTTCTTTGAAAATCAACTCAAAAGTTCATTTCCACATTATTTTTCCTTTACCTTTTGACCAATAAGTACACTACACATAATATACTGGTAAGTCATCACATGATATAGGCATTGAAAACTGGAAAATAAAGTTACATACTGCTGCCTATCAAATACTGATTTGAGAGCACAGTTGAGTCTAAACACATTAGCCATCTAAACCAAGTTCACGTAAGGCCACAGTCATGGATAAATGGCATGCAAGTATAAATGGCAAGCTGGAAGACATGGAAGGCGTGCAGAAGTGGGTACTTATCACAGCCTTTCTACAGACCAGGACATTCACTATCAGCAAAGGAATCATCTGGGTGTTTTCTCATCGTGTGACATGCTGCAGCCAGTGCCAGAGGGATCCCAGTGACATTTGCTGCAGAGGAAGATGGCATCCTAAACTTGGGCTGCCATTACAACCTCTGGTCTAGTAGGAAGTGTCCCTGACCATGGCAGGGGGGCTAGACCTAGATGATCTTTGAGGTCCCTTCCAACCCAAACCATCCTGTGATCCTACGGCAGTCGCAGATGCACGGCACGGTAGGCATAGGCTAAGTGCCAAAGCACGTGTGTCTTTCATTTGAGACACTCTGGGTCACACTATGTTTCTACACGAGCCAGCCAATGTGACACAGGACCTAAAGGCTTTTTATGAACTTGTAACTGGAGACCAATCAGAAAAGAGATTTAAAAGAGGAAAGGAGATGAAGTTATAGCAGCAAAAGTGCAGAGCTTAGGTACAAAATGAGTGTGTTGGATTAGACAAGACACACTTCTCAGAAGGCAAGCCTACACAAATAAGAGCACAGAAGTGTTACAGGTGGGTTTTTCACTTGTAGCAACCTCATCTGTGCTTCTGCACCAACACAAACTGGTGAAGCAACAACAGGCATGCCTCATCCTTTCACATCTTTATTTTTTCAGTAACAACATATCTGCAGGCCAGACATGCCTGACTCACATGGAGGATCAATAAACATAAATTAAGCAGGATCCAATCCTCCATGAGAAAAAAAGAGGTGAAAATTAATGTTATTTCAAGTAAGTTTTCACAGTCATGCAAGTGTAGTTTAAGTCACTATGGCTAGAAAAATATCCCAAAGTTCCTACTAACTAATCCAATGCTCCTTGAAAGACATGTTATTGATAACATCAGAACACCTGATGTCTGGCTAATACTTGTAACAGCTTCATCATGTGGCTTTTCAAGTGGGAATTCCACCATCACCTCTCTCCAAAACCCTAAAGTATTGTGCTGACTTATCAATGGACTTACAGCTTGGACCACATTTTCATACCTAAACTGGTCTTCAGCATCACTTAAGAGCGCTCCTCTGCAAGTATGGTTAGAAGAACCAAACATGGGTGCTGGTAAGGGGACAAAAATGAAGGAAAGCTTGGAAATATATATGTGAATGAAACCTTGGTTCTACAGGCAACAAAATAACATTTCTCAACTGCTTTTGTCAAGTTCATAAGAATAAAATTAACTGATTTGTAAAGTAAGAATAACACCACAATTTTCTCTTCAAGAAGAGTAATAGGCTAAAACAGAATAAACTTATTTTCCTTGGGTCTCAAGAGTATTTATTTACTCTAGAGTAAATAGATTGGTCTGGTTAACATACAACAGCATTCCAGAACTGAAATTAATGTTTTGAAAGTTAAAAATAACTTTTTATTTTTGTGGGAATTACTCTAAGCAGCAAAAGAAAAAAAAATCTTAAAAGAAAACAATAAAAAACAACAACAACAAAAAACCTTTACCTGGCAGATATTTAAGGAAGATTTTTCCTAGAGTTATTTTAAAAGACAATCATTAGAAATGTTGGTGCTAAAAATATTAAAGCAGAACATCAAATAATATTCCATCATTATTAAACTGTCAGGCAGTTGCCTGGAGAGAGGCTTAAGAAAATGTAGAACTTAATCAGTTATTTTTAATGAACTTATCACCTTTTTTAAAGTATTCTTGAAAACTTTGCTAAAAGCCAACTCCATACAGTTACAGACAAATTGATTTCTTAATGATAATTCTGCTACCATACTTTTTGTTCCATATTAAATCTGATACTGAAGCAACTAACTGCATGTGATATTCAAATAGATTAACTAAAGCTGAGAATAGGGCTGGCAAATCTACAGTTGGGATGGTTTGTATCTTTGCATTACAATCATTGATATTTCCTTAATGTGTGAAATTAAAAAAAAAAAAAAATCAGTGGCAAGATAAACAAGGGTCTTTGTAAAAAAATATTTTTTTGGTCCATTCCTATCACATGGCACATTTTAGTTATAAATCTTTATACTTTGCAAGCACAGATGTTAGTCAATCCCTACTTACACAAAATATGGGCCTAAACATTACTTGTATGAGCCAAAATAAAAATGTTCCTAAAAACAACACTGCAACATCTGTTGATCAAAGCAAAATGATTCAGACCCACAAGCATACGAAATGTTATCACAGAAATAGGCACCTGTGAAGAAAACTACAACCTCTGAAAAAGAAAAAAGTGACTTCTGATGTGGACTTAAAACAGCGTTAATACTGAAAGCAGAAGCAGGAAAAATGGTCAGAGAACTCCTAGAAAAATAATGCCTGTGAAATGAAGAAATTAGAGATTTCTTCAATGAAAAAGAACCAAACAACCTCAGATCACAGAAATGTCCTTATTTACATTTTGTCTTACTATTCACTTATTAGTTCTGCAGTGAGCCGTGAGAAGCATAAGACAGGACTTTTATGCTGATGATACGATGAAGGCAAAAAAGGACTTCAAGACTAAGCAATTTCTGGTCCCAGATAGGTCACCAAATATACCAAAGTCATATATATCATTAAGTGGCATGGCCAGACTTGGAATTAACATTTTGCACAGTTGTTGACTTTTCACCACATATTTTCCCCAAAGCACTAAAGGATTCATTGCAATTGTTCCAGTCTAGTCTTAATAAAAGTATCATCATCTACCTTAGTGCAGAAATTGCCGAAGGACAGTATCTGTCAGAGCCACATAATTAGCTCACATCTTGTAGTCACATTAAATATCCAGCATGGAGAAATAACATATCACACTAATAGCAAAGCTTAACAAATTATTTTCCTTTCTTTTACACACCACTGTCAATTTGGAATAAGTCATTCAGATTTTGCAGAAATTCGAGTAAAACTGAAATGAAAAACAAGCTAGCAATAATCCACTGATTGTTGTGCTCTGCCTACAGTAACTGTCCCTATAACTCATCCTAAGACTTCATTTTAAACCCACAGTCTCAAAGTTTTTTAGTGCAGAATCAGCTAGAATGCATCTGACCACACAGGCAGAGCAAGTTTGACTCTGTCCACAAAGCCCCGCACCCAGATGCCTTTGCATGTCCCCATGGGAGTAATCAGGAGTGCAGTGTGGCCTTGTGTGTCTTAATTCATCCCTTAATCATCCTCTGGTCATTCAGGAGCTTCTATCAGGTTGTTCCCAAAATCCTCTGTGTATTTGGAAGCCTGGAAGTCAGTGAGATAAACTTTCTAGACAGTGCTTTAATTTCTCAACCACTGAGCATGCATTACTCTTCAGGACCAAGACTATTAGTGCCCAGAGCCCCATTTACTTCTCAGAGACAATCAAATAACTTCAGGGAGGGCTCTGACCAAAAAAGCTCAATTTATACTTCTCCAGCTCACCTCTTGCTAGCCTTACGCACTGCAGATTTCATCCCTTGAAGGAGACTTTCACTGAAAAGTCTTTGTAAATACCCAAAGCTCAATAAAATAACTGTTCTTATCTCAAGATCTCAGCCTTTGATTATTAGTTAGCCTCAATAAAACAATAAAAGTAGATGAAGTACTTCTTTTATATTTTCTAAGATTATTTTTTCTTGTTTTTTTTTTCTTCTATTTTCTCACAATCCACTTATATCCCAATAGGTGAAAAAAACCAACCTTACTGCTCTGCAATTAAACTGTAGGTTTTGTGATGAACGGGCAATAATTTCGTCACCAAAAATATATAAATAGATGTGAAATACATCTTTTTTTCTTGATAAGAATTTATTTACTTATGATGTGTTTCTTTTCACAGAATTAGAGGTATGATTCAGTACCTACAAAACTCAGTGGAAAGCTTCTCACTGATTTTGGCTCATACCCAAGCTGAGGCTGGCAAAATAGTCAGGTCTTCTCCCGCTTCAGAACATTCTGATGGAGTAAAAAGAAGATGAAAATTGGAATAGAAAGATAAAAATTTAAAAACTAAAAAAAAAAAGATTTTAACAGCAGCCTCCAGATCAGTTTCCTGCAATAGAATACAGGTCACGTATCAGAACTACTTGGCAAGCTTATAGAATTGAAATAATCAGGAGATTCACTATAAAAAAGAGCACACAGCTTCTCTGTAGAAAAAAAAATCAAAGGGGTCTTCACCATTGATAAACTAGTATCTGTATTTTTTTGGGAAGTTAATTTTGATTTTTCATCCAATATTTATCTCATATTTATTCATAAACCCACTGCTTTGCCATTGCTTGGGCTGTGTAACTGGCCTGCCAACTCACACAGCTGTGTTACTGCTCAATGCATGAGTGACTTCCTGGCAGCAGCAAAGTGACAAGCTAAATAAGAAACTTCTATTAATCACTGAAAATTAAAAATACACATAAAAAATTATGGAACAGAATCTTGAAAGTTTTACAGATATATGCCTTTTGATTATAAATAGGAAGATGCTAAATATATGGGTTTTTTCACTAATAATTTCTTTTGTTTGGGTTACAAAATAATAAATGGTTTCTTCTCTACTCAGCCAGCTCAAGCCAAAACCAAACAAAATATCAGCAGAATATTCTACATTTTTGTTATACTTCTTCAGAGTTCCAGTTTCCTGTCCTTCCCACATTGACAGTTCAAGAAAGTATTAAAATTTGCATGTGGCTTCAAATCTCTGAGAATACACCCTTTCACCTCTGAATTTCTGCTCAAAATGGAACTAATGCTAAAATACTGCATGACTACTTATGAGAAGTCTCCATCGAATTTCTGATGCAAATGTGCTCAGTGAAATGTATTTATATCTAGCAGTAAAACTGATTTTCACATGTATTGCTTGGAAAAAGGAAAAACATTACTTCTAAATGACAACAAATAAAAAAAGGTTTTTAAAACAGAAAAATTAATTATCTGCTTTTATTCTAAATATTCATTCTATGTTTGCAGAAGTATTTTATTCAGCAATTCCTAGCTTGGCTTTTATGATGGATACTAAGAATGCATGCAGTTCTACACATAAATGAAGTAATAAAAAGCAATCATAAAGACTGTTCAGACAATTATAAGCACCCTAAAAGAACTACAGTATGTTATTAAATGAGTCAATGAGATGCAGTCTTCTTGGGATTAAGAACAACAACTAATAACTTCATGCATAATTAACAGAAGGCTCCAGTAATTTCTAGTGTGTTGTTTAACTTGCTTTATTTTTTCATAAAATCTATTTGAATACTATTTTATAGAGGATTTAAAGATATTTCACTGTAATTAGATGTCACTACAAGCCATAGCAGCAGGGGCTTCTGCACAGTGCTCTGCTACCTTGATGGAACACTTACCTAGAGAGACCTTCTTCAGGGAATAAACTAAATCAGACTTTCTCTTTTCACTTGAGACTGACAAACATGCCAGTCACAGGGGGGATGAATTTTCTTTTGGTAACAGACCAAAACCACATGAACTATTCATTCGAATCAGATGACAATACAGCATTTACTTCTTGAAGCTACAGAGACAAGATTATTCTGGTGCAGAAAAAAAGCTGGCCAACTAAAGCCAGCTTCTTCAGCACAGAAATGAACTCATTTTGGTAGATGGGATTGATAGCATACGTAAAATACATTTCTACCAACACTAAGTTAAGGATTCTTTTAATAAATTAGTTTACTTATTTAAAAACAAAACAAAAACAAACAAAAAACCCCAACCAAACCAAACAAACACCAACTTCATTATCAAGGGAGAAATAAAGCTATCCTTGTTTGACCTATCCATGTGTCCTGTCAAGATGAATTCTATCAATCCTACTATTTTGATGTCATGTCACACATAATATGACAGTCTTTAGTGTGATGTGATTTAATTTGACATTTGAAGCACTGCAAGGCTGCAAATAAGTATTTTTAAATCCCCACAATCTGCTATTTTTTTCAATATGTATTATACAAACACACCACTGTTCAGCAAAGCAACACTGCCAGGCAGCTCAGAAGGACTGATACCTCAGGTTAGAGAGCTGCCTCTTAGTATAAGGATGAACTGACCTGCACACTGAACTCATCTGTTCTCCCTGGAAAGTAACTACAGTGCGAGCTATGGCAGGAGAGGCTTCCACCTACTGCTCTGCCAGCTTGATGTGACTGTAACCCAGAGAGACTTCCTTCAGGGAAAAAAGTGTAAATCAGACCTTCCCCTTTCCCTTAAGACTGACAGCAACAGTGCTAGTCTCAGGTAAGATGATTTTCTTTGGTAACAGACTAAAAGCATCCACACTTCTCCAGGAGCCTATTGTGTTTCTGTCAGCTGCCTTCTCTTACAGGGCTCTGACCTTCAGAGCCCTTCAACCAAAGCCTGGATTGTCAGGCTTTGAATCTGAGTAAGAGTAAGAGTAAGAGTAAGAGTAAGATTAAGAGTAAGAGTAAGAGAGTAAAGCTGCTGGGAGGGTATCCTGCATGAGATTCTCAGCTGATAGAAAACTGCATTGCACGTTTAGGTAGCTATGACACATTTATACCACTTGAATTGCTTGAATATATTTACAGTTTTGCTTAAAGAAACTTAGGTTGTATGTTCTCCTTGAGTGCTAAACCCTTGCTCCCTGAGCCTATATACCACAGTCTTGAGCAGGCTAGACTGCAAGAGTTCATGTCATTGCTATAAATAGTTTAAATAAAAGATTTTGCTCAAATCACAAATTTGAGCAATTTAGACAGAGATGCAAGTTGGATTCTGCCTTGCATTTCCATGCAATTCATAGATAGGTCTGGGGACTTACCCTTTCCAAATACATTGCAGAAACAAGAGAGCTCTTTGGTAACTACTCTACCAAGATACTTCCCTTGGAAAAATCTACAGACTCTGTCACATAAGAAACTAGAAAGCTGCAACAGTGCCTTTCCAGCATCAAGAAATCTGCAGATCATTTAGAAACCTGCATTAAATTCGGATAAAAAGACCATACCTCTTGAAAAAGGGAAGGAATGTTTCTGATGTTGGAAAAAGCGTGAGCAATTGCTGTAGTAACCTCACAAAGTTACAGATAGACTACTTGCATGTTATATGCTTTAGTCCTTTGCTTGATCAGGGTAAAGATAATGTACCAGGCCTCCATGTATGTCAACAGGCAACTGCAACCCAGATAATTCTTCCAGAATATCTATTTACCTCCAGCCTTACTATAAACCAACAAAACTGAACGTGATAGTTAAAGGCTGAAGGACTTCAGTGGAAATCAGATCCAGAATCTCTTTTAAGGTAAAGCTGCAGAAGTTCTCAAACTTGAAATCCAAAAGGTAGAAAATTTATCCTAGAGATTAAACCAAGGAGATGAATACTCAGCCTAAAACCTGACTATCTAATATTTCTAATACTCAGAACTCCAAATGCAAAAAAATGGAAACAGAATAGAAAATGAGAAAGATCACCAGAGAGCTCTGTCTAGGATGTCAGAACAGGCAAGAACAAAATGAAAACATCCAGAGGTCAAACTGAATTAGACTATATCAGGGGGATTAGAATGAACAAACAAAAAATTATTCATGGTGTACTAAAAGAATCAATCTTGGGAAAAAGTTTGCCCCATGCTTTCATTCATGTTAGTCCAAAAATATATATATGTGATTCCCACTAACAGGGAGATGTGTGGAATCACCAGTAAGCAAGGAGAGGAAGTGGAACATTGTATAAGGCTCAGAATAGTGTGTGCTTCAAAATGGTCACTCATGGAAATGGCTGGAAGTAATTAAGAAGTATCAAGACCTAAAATCAGCAATCCATGAGCCATTACGGCTTTGGCCCACCAGTATGATGCTACCATGAAGCAGGCAACAGCAGTGCTTTCACAGATATGTTCAATAAGAGGAAAATACTGATGCTATGGATGAGATCTGATCCAAAGTGCTGTTCACATACCCAGGATGCTGAATTTAAGTCACACTCATTTTCATAAGAGGGATAATGTATTTCTAATTAGGGCACAGTAATTGAGTGAGTGTTAACAGAAATGCTTCATTACTAAGTAATTGGTAGACTTTCTGGCTTCAAAACTGCTCTTTGGAAAGCAGTAGGAAGAATGAAAATAAAGCATTCAAAGCCTTTTAATTCCTCACAAGAACTTAAGCATGTGTTCTTCCCAGCCATCATGGTGAGATGTTTTACTGAATTCACAGTTGGCTCCTTTGACCAAAAATGGGTAACATACAATAATTAGGATAAAACCAGCATGACTGCTGTTCAAATGAGACATTAAGGACAACCAATTGATAGATTTTATTATATTTTTGTTTTCTATTTTTCTGACTATGAAGCTAAAAGCCTTGGGGTGCCAGTAAGATATTTCTTGTAGTTAAATATTTTCAAGAGAATGAATATTTCAGAGAAGAAACCAAAAATCTTTTCAACTCTTAACATTAATAACAAAGTAAGTAGACAATAGATGAAAGAAGGAACGGTCCCTAAAGAAAAACTATGCAGGCTATTAAAACACTATTTATAGGCCTAGATGAAGAACAGCAATGCATCTTTCACAAAAAAATTCATAGTCTATTTTGCATTGTGATTTGAAAAAAATGATCTGCAGTCTTTAAAAAAAAATAAATAAAAAAATCAAGAAGAAAAGTCAGTATCATTCTCCACAAAGAAAATACAAAGACGTTTTGGGCAGAATCAAAATGGATAATTTTAACCATTTCAGAATGTTTCATTGGCCTGGTAATGCTAAAAATGGAGAGGAAGCATAAATGAGGACATAAACTAAGACCATCAATTTTGGGACTCATCTATAAAGACACCAAAGAAACAGCTTTAGGGTTTTGGACTGGTATTCCTTAGTGCTTTGTATTCCAATGTTATGCTTGCTCCCAAGGCCAACTTTCCCACTCTCCACCCAGAGGGATCCAGAAACAAGTTTTCTGATGTCAGTATTTTCATTGTGGCATCATAATTTCATCTCCAGGTGGAATTATATTCAAGCCCTTCACAGAAGGAAAACAGGAGTTAAAGCCCTCATAGACAGATCCAGCAGACATGGAAGAAGCAAAATCTGTGACAAGGGCAGGTGCAACCCAAGAGCAGTCGCTACCAAATCCTTTCCAGACTGGTACCCATAGCAAACATTAAGAAAAACTACTCGCCAGCAGCCAGCACCTGCATTAGCACTATTCTGACATGGCACTACAGCAGCTTACACTGGGCTAAGCAATTCCTGCCTTTCCTCCCCATGCCTGCCTCCCCTTCCTGAAGCCCTGACCAGTTATGCTTCCTGGGCTGTATTTCTTCCAATAGAACCACCACCACCAAACATCCACCCTGTTCACTCTTCTTCATTCATATATCCCTAACCTCACTTTCTGGCCCTCATCCTGTGAAGGCTCCACAGCCACTTCTCTCCTGTGTGAACCAGTACTACCTTTTCTCCCTTCCTCTCTGAAGGGGTCCACTGAAGGAACTTCCATCAGAGTAGCCTGCTGTCTCATCAGCTTTTATCCACTACTAGAAGTACATTTGCTGTGGGTTACCCTAGAGTTATCACTCAGATATTTTCTCTGACATCCTACTTTAAAGATTCCTTTTCCATCTCACAGAATGAAGGTAGAAGGCTTTCTGCAGTGAAAAAAATCAATAAATAATTACCACTTCATATAGCAGTGCACCATGAACTACTAGAACAGCTACTCAGATGAGACAGATAAGTACCAATGACGCTGGAAGAATCCTGCCTTGGTAGCCCTCAGCCTGCTAAATATCTGCCATCAAGGAGCAAGAAGCATCTGCCTGCTGCTTCAAGCCAACTGACACAGAACAAGGGCACCTTGCAGAGCAACGTATGTGCTGCTAAGGAAAGAGATAAAGAAAAGAAGATAGAACAAGCTGTATTAGCATTTTAAAAAGCTATCTCAGCGAAGAGGAATAGTCAACTTCAAAATCCATCTTCAGGCCCTGACTGTATGTGTCCATGCAAAAGCCCTAAGACCCAAGCCTCAGTCAGAGCCCACTGTGACTGCAAAAACTTCTGAAAGATTCTGAGGCCAGGCCTTCCAGATGCAGAGGACTGAGAATTCATCTACTTTTTGCAGGACATTTGAGGTCCAAGAAGACCAATCCTTTAACTTAGTATCATCAGCTACACATCCAGCATCATAATTTCCATTGTAAAATCAAAATAAAGTGAGAAATTTATAAGAGAAATAAGATCAAATCATGCAAGCATGTAGGATTTAACTGTGCCTCAACTTAAAGCAGGATGAAACCCAACATTCCTCAATGAAGACTGTAGGACCTATTCTTAAAAAATCTCTATGGATAGAAGATTAACAGCTCATAGATGCAAGCTACATGAGCGCTGGGTGTCCTATCAGGTAGTTTACCCTAGTATTTAAACTTAGTATCCTTCACTGCAAGTACTTGAATCTAGTAAAATATTATTTCTCTTCCCTTTGTATTTTCTCTTATATACTCAAGTACATCATTTTCTCCTTTACTTCTCTTTCTACCTAGAAGACCTTAATTTCTTCCCAATTTTCATGACTCTCATTGTCTGCGTCTCAATATTCTCCAAACATACATGTCATGAATTCCGAAATCTGGTAGCTCAAGACAGGAAAAGCTGCTGCAGCTCCATATCCCAAGGTCCAGCCAGCAGTGAGGGCAGTGTACATACTTGGAATAGACATACACAGAATGCACACCTACAGACACATGTGGCTGACCACACGGGTCCATGAACATCAAGCACAGAACTCACACAAACAGAGCCAGTGGCTTCATCTTTTTCCCCTCTCTGGATGTTATTGATGAAAGCCCATTAGCAGAAGACATAGACATATATAGACTCATGTATAAAGAACACATATTTCTCCAGAAACTGGCCTTAGACAGTCTGCCTAGCACGTGCCTTTGACCCCATGGCCTCTCAGTTGCCTCACTCATGGGTACAAAAATGCGCACAGAAGTCTCTATCACTTTTTCCTTTCTCTTTCTGCAACACCTTAATCACAGTTCAGCTCATGATTCATTTCTTCATCCACTTTGGAAGAGCTGCTACCTACCTATCCTGCATATGTGCAACTGATTAATCCTGTTATAGCAGAAAACTTATTTTTAGGACATTTTTGTAGGGTTGTCAGCATCGCCTTGAATTCTGATTCTCCCTTCCAGCATACTTCCTTCTGGAAGGCATAATCTGTACATTTAATAAACAGATTCTCTTTTCCAGTATCTAACTCAAAAATTAAAATATGAATTAGCACCAGTACCAGGAAAGGCCTCTGTGGAACTGAATGTACTTCTGCAGTTTAGCAACCAGTCTCTATATTAGTCGTTACACCAATAGCTGTGCTTCTACTTGTGCTTGTTTATTCAGGGTTTGTTGCTATGTTCTTATTTCATGCATGTAGGTTTATAATATGGCCTTTTGTTTCCTCTGGAATGTAAGAGTTTGGTAAGAACCCTTAATATACTTTAGGAAAATGTCAGCTATTCTGAGCTCCACTTACTCGTATGTTTGTTTAGAGAGGATGAAATTTATATTTCATTTATTTTATTTGTATTTTTAAAGTCTATTGCGCTTGGCTTTTTTTGGTTTGGTTGGTTTCTTTTTTATTTATTTAATGTTCTTCCACCTAACTTTTCTAAGAATAGATTTTATTTGCCTGAAAATGTTAAGAGCAAGTCTAAAATTAGTAGCTAGTCAATCACTGAAGGGCCTGGAGCCTTCCACCAACTTCTGTATGAGAAAATTATCACCAGCAACTTCATAAACTTTGCCATAGGCTGCATTCTTTCTAAACAGAAACTGCTGTAGCTGAAGTCTCCCATCACTAAAAAAATCTGTGGTGTGGATGATTGGTTCAAAGAAATACGTTCTGATCTCCCTTGCCTAGTGCTCTCTAAGAAACTCTAAGTGCCTTCTTTCACCTTTTCTCCATGCCCTTCCACAGCTGAACAAAACCCTCCCTCTTTCTGCAACTCAGAGCAATCAGCACAGAAGGAAACACCTCTTCCTGTTGTTCCTCTCTCCTAAATAAGTGGTAGCTTTTTAAAAGAGCCCTTTTGATAACAAACTTTTTTTTTTCCAATGACTGTGATAAATACATAGATTTCAAAAACTGTCAAATCTAAAAGTAAAAACTTTGAGCATTAACTTCACAGCAAATTCCACAGTGCTCCGAGTACTTTTGCTACATTAAAAAATACAGATACACAGACTCAGACAAAGTTGCAAACATCAGAAGTTAAGGGATTTTGAAAAAAAGCCAAAGTCGGGGGAAATCTTTCATTTAAGATCTGTTATCAATTGGCATTTGTCTGGAGATTAGACCTAAACCCAGTTAGCTCACAAAATATTCTCCAGAATGTGAGCTGAATGCATACATATGGCACTATCATCTGCATAAATGAAAGTAAAATACTTAGAGTGCAGAACAGATCATACAGGACAGCAGTCCTTAAATGTATAATTTCAGGTGTTGAATTATCCCTGTCTGGGGTATTTCAAATGGGACACTCAAATTCAGGGTGTCAGTTAAATTGTGCCTTTTAGGTTGGTCACGTGAAGCTTTGATCCAAAAGCCTCTTAAGAGAGGGAGCACTGAGTGAGATTTCAGTTGATGAAAAGGGACCCCCACTGAAAAGAGATAAAAAGGGAAGAATGGAAACAAAGTGAGGGTGAACATGGAACTTGCAAGAAAGAACGAATGCAGAGGATAAAATCACTCATAATCAAACAAAAATATAAACACTTATAAACTTATCATCTTGCTAATTATTTAGTATACTACTGTCATCTTGCTAATTATTTAGCATATGACTTCTACACTTCCATGATTTGACAGCCTCTGTCTGTGAATGAGACTGAATGTAAATAATTAAAAAGGGAAACTTAGCAACATGGCAACAGATGTTTCAGCAGAAACTGTCAGTTATATGATGACAAAGCAGCTGTTTGAGCAACTTTAAAGTTTGCTTAGTTTATGTAGAATCAGATGTTACCAGAGGCATCAATTAGACGATGATACTGCCATCCAGAATGTGGAAAAAAAGAAATAATATTTAAGATCTGTTTTCTTTAGAGACTATTCAGAATTAAAAACAAACACTAAGGCTAAAAATTCTCTCATTCCAAGCATGTATGGACCTAGCTGACAACGAGCTCTCTTCTGTATCAAATAGTTGTGAATATATATGACAATAATATAATAAACAGTTAAAGAATATTTACTAATATATTACTTTCTTCAGCTAGCTGTACTTCTCTTTACAAGGACTTCTAAAAAGGATCTCCTCTCATCATTCTTCTCATGTAAAACAGTCAGTCTAACAATGCTAACTGAGCAAATACATAAATAGGATTCCAATGTCTTACACTGTTTTTAACATCCACAATCTGCAAGTCTGTAATGTATTAAAAAAGCCACATACAAATGAGTTGATCTGACTCAGACCTACTGTCACCCACCCACCACTAAGCCTGCCTTCCCTTTTCTGTTTCTTCAATAAAAGAATTGATAAGAACGTCGAGTTTTTACAATTAACATAGAAAATGGTGAGTATTTAGCATTTTTCTCATCTGAGGGTAAGAAATAAATGTGGATCACACATTGCTTTTGTGATTGATGCATGTCTAAACAAATGTATATCATTACACTAACAATGCCATCTAGTCTTTATTTTACTTTTGAGTGGTAACTGACTTTTGTAGAGGTAATTAACATCATCATATGTGGTTCAGGAATACGTTAAAGAATAACAGAAAAAGAAAAACCCATTTCCTATAGTTGTTCAAATGTTACAACTGAAAACAAAACTGACCTCAACTAATATTTTTTTTTTGCCAGAGAAAGCAAGCATCTAGAGTGTAAATCAGGAGGATGTCATGAGAGGTAAATGGATCCGAATATGATCTGACATTTTGGTTATCAAATTAAGTATATCAAAATACAAACAGCTATTTCAATCTACCTTAATGCAAAAACAAAGGTCTTCCTGTCACAGTACTGGCAGTGAGAGATACCCTGAACTTTGCTGAGGAAAAGGAGGCTGATGGGACAATCCCATGTCCTAGGTAAAATGCATACAGTTATTTGTACAATACAGCACTATTAAAGTACACAACAATAAAGCAAGTTCCCCAGGAATATCTTCAGAATTTTGGGAGAAAGAAGTGTTTCCATTACAAAAATCTCTGGCTAAACAGTAAATTTTATTTTTCCTTATCTAGAGTCTCAGCCAGTGCACAAGACAATACTTTTCTTCCTTCTTTTAAAATACAAAAGTTAAAAAATATTTAAAATGTTGCTTGAATTCTGAAACAGGAGCTCAGGACAGTAAGAGCAGCTCACTATCTGAACTACTGGTTGTATCAACATCCTGTCACTATCATAATTCTTTGTATTTTTTCCTTTCTCACAGTTACCTATACTTGCAAATAAAAAAGAACAAGGACAAAGGGTGGGACAAAAAAAGGATGTCCAGAAAGCTGGCAGTAAAAGTAATAAAAATGGATGGTATGGGAAATAAAACCTCTTACCTCTCAAAACCAACTGAATTATGTTAGAACAAGAGCAGGGCGTGATGTGTTCTTTCAGCAGACTTTCATACATCTCCAGTCATGAAGTGTTCACTGACCCATGAACATAGCTTGATAGTTATGCCATCAGCAGCCTAGCTAAAAAATCCAGCTTCCTTCAAGTTCTGTGTATAAATCTTTTTCTTTTTGCTTTCTTTCTTCTTCTCTGAAAGAGAAAAAAAACTGACTTAAAAAGTATTTGTATTTTATAGAAAGTGGTTTTGCATATTCACCATAGGAGATGTGAATATCGTAGCATATTTTAATATCAACACCAAGCTTTCCAAAGTTGTTCTCTCTGAAAAATAAAAAATTAACTACCAAATGCATTACTTGGTTAAATTTACTGAAGGCACATTGGGATATCATCTCAGCCAAGATACTAGACACAGGTAGGGATTTAAAAGTCAATGGCTAGCCAACTGCTGTTGTTAAAGGAGATTAATTTTCTTTCCAGACACATGAGTTTGATACATGCTCACATGGCTACAGCTCTAATGAAGGCAACAAAGCTGCTGCTGACACATCCCTTGAAGAATGTGACAAAGAGGATGACTGGTCTGATCTTTTGGGTGTAGATTATGGCTCACTGAATGACTGATTTTTTCAATTCAGAGGCCAAGGAGAGAAAATGTATTTCAGGCAAAGCCAAAATAAGATTTGACATAATACTTTGCTTCAGAAATCTTACATTTCAATAAGTTTAAAGCAAAAATATTGCATTACATTTTCAACTTTTTTGGTTGGAGTGGGGGGCTAGATGAACAACAAGATACACCTTCACAGCAAAGAGCTGTATCTAAAACTTCCAAAGAAAACTGGTTAAATGATTCCTCCGGAGACCAGGCTTTAAATCCCCTCTGTGCACCTCCAGAGCATTTTCCCCAAACTTTAAATGTTTCTATTCAGCTGTAGACTTGTCTCCATTTCCTTTAAAAGTATCATTTTATGACATTTTCCTAAAGAGTGATTGGAATAGAGACTGGAACCCAGATCTTCCTGGCTGCACAGGAGGTCATTCTTGTATTATGTCCTGGAGTATAAAAATATAATTATACAACATGGAACAGCTTCAGAAGGGAAGCACATGAAAAATCAATTCAAAACTGTCTTTCCTCACTGCTTATCTATCTTATCAGACATGGAAGACCCCTTGGTAAATTTTGTGACTGCAACAAGCTTCTTAAAAGGTACCTCATCCAAACTGCTTTTAGAAATGCTACTATATCAAGGCTGAATCTAAAATCCAATATTTTAGATATATTTCAGCAAATGTTACTGTGGAACAACTTTTTAAATTAAAGGGTTCAAAGGTCACAATAATTTTAGGTTAATTAAAGCTGCAGTTTTCACTGAATAAAACAATTCACTTGGAAAACAATATTCAACCTTAAGATATCATGAATCAGACAAAATTAAAAAAAAAAAAAAAAGGGAAATCCTGCAAGTCAGAAGGAACAAAGATAAAAAACACTAAATATTATAGCCAGGAAGCCGCACAGAACACCTAAGGAAAGAAGTGTGAAATGTAAGAGAAGAGAATGAAACACAAAAAGGAATCAGTAGAATTTGAAAGAAAAAAAATCATGTTCTGAGTTGATCCAGGGTTTCAAGTCAGCTAATCTGCCACCAGTGTTAAATAAATGGTTGCAATTGGTAGACTGTAACAAAACTAAGTATTTAAAAGGAATAGCATAAGAAATTAAAGGTGCTGTAGAATTAGTGTCCTGGTGTCCTGCTGTTCTATACACTGTAAAAGTTCTGGAGAAAGACAGAGGAGGTGCTCCATAGAGTTTACAATCACAGACACTCAATATGGAAAAGGGATATCAGCACCCATTCCAAGGAAATTATAGGAATAATGTCAGATATTCAAGTTTGATTCCTTTTTCCACAATTACTATTCTTGTTTTGCCATCATATTCCTGTCCTTCATTAGAAAACTTCTAATTTCCAGCTTTAATTCTACTGGTGTTCAATTTAGGTCCACTTATCTCCTAAGATTCTCATTTTGATTAAGGAATTTTTCTTCCTCGGTATTTGGTGCATTGACAAATCCATAGAATTTAACAGGCATCTTCTCCATCTTTGTTCCACCAGATGTAAGCCAGGCTTCCCTCATCTCTTTCCTTTGCAGCACTGGCTTTTCCTTCTCCTGCTCAGTTTAGCATCTATGCTGATTTAAGCCCAATTCTCAAACATGACTGGTCAGATTTTTACACAGTATTCCTAACCTCTACTGGAAATACATGTTTCCCCTACTAAGAAACTGAGAGGAAGTGGTTTTCTGGCAACTAGGTAATCCAGCTGGGAAAAGCATTCAAGCAACCACAGCCAGCTGACATCAATAATAAGCCTTCCAAAAATTTTTTTGAGTAATGAAATGTGCAATGTGTCAATGCGCTTCTGACTTCTGCAGCCTGCAGACTTCAGAACCACTGCAGCAAAGACAGTTATGAACCCATTCAACTAAAACCTGATAATTTGTTATTAAAATTAAAAGATATTAAAACAGGCACTGAACTAAGGAATGTTGAAATAAATAAGTTTAATAACATTTCCAACTACAATAACTACCCATTTTTCAAACTCAGAGTATTATAAACATCCCTAATCTACAGCTGAAGGAAAAAATAAGACTACAGAAACGGTGACAGCTCTTAACAAAAGATATACACACATAAAAATATACTCAACCCTTGGAGAAAGACAGGGATATTTTAGAATCAGTTTTTGAAACAGAAACACACTTTAAAGTAGGCTGATAGTACCAAATAGTTGCTAAAATATCCTGAGTGCCTGCGACTGTTATCTCTTATTCCAAATAGCTAAAGTGGGGAACTATCACCATGTAATAATATTTGAAATAATTAATAATTCGGCTACATAGGAAAAAGAGACACAGAAAAAATCTGTTCTAGCAACAGTCCTTATTAGAATATGAATGGAAATGTAGCATAAGGAGCATATGAATGGTGTTTTATACAGTTAATTAGTTCACCCCAAAGGGTTGGCTTCATAAAAAAACCACAACTAATTGGTAGACTACATCATTCAACCTTCATAACTAATTATAGCGACCTAAATGTTTAGACCTATTTAACTGTATATGTGTCATATATACTGCAAGGTCTGCTGGTTTCTGGAAATATCCAAGACCAACACATTTTGTATGTTGATTTGTTAATTCCAGCAGTGGTGAATACTCATTAAAATCCTTTCTAGGCAGCCATAAGAAACTGGATTAGACGAGAGGCAATCAGACCAACACATAGCTGTAACAACAGATGCTCAAGAAATAAAGCACACTATTTCTGCTTTCATATATACATCTCAAGTGATTTTACCTTTCCAAGAGGCTCAAATAAACAGCAACCTCTGTAAGAAATCACTGACTAGCACGGGAGTAAGTATAGGAAGATTGTATATCAATGGAATTCAGAATAATAAAAATCTCTCTAATTTAAAAGAAATAAAAACTAGAACCATCTGAAGTCTATAAAACCAGGAAGGAATTTCAGATGTTCTCAGATGTTCCTTTAGATGTTAATAGCAATATTCTCACTAACTTTAGTTACATTTTGCAAGTTTTTCAAATGAACCCTTGACTATCTGCAAGGAACTGGAGCTTTACACTGAGAAATCTGTATTGAGAAACAGATGAGCCCAATCTGACTAAGTCCAGATACAGCAAGTTTTACCACAAAAACTGTTAAAAGGTACAAAATTATATCTGGAGCTGATTGATGTACCACAGTTTATTACAATTTAAGTGGGTTTATACAGGCTTTATGAGTCTTGTAAGTCATGCTTGAGTTTCCCCTGCTTTCTTTTAGTCTGCACTGCCTCAACTGGACATTAAGAGCCGAATTATCCTCTAAACAGTTCTCAGATGTAAGAAAGTAAGAAGATAGAGAAAGCAAGGAAAGAACCACCTGTGGTTCATTTGGAGTAAAAATAGAGTGTACTTCTTTTGGAGGATTAACTGTTTATTTGTATAACAGGCTTCATTAATTTGTATATCCTCATTTGATAGGCATAGTTACACAAAAAACAGTAACTTTAGGATAATGGTTCATGTGTCTGATTCATAAACAGACTTATTTTCAATGTCAAATCATTCCCTATTGAGCTGTCCAAGGATAGGGGTGGGGGACAAATATCCTGAAGGAATATACCTATTAAAGCAAGTGGCCTTTTCACAGGCCTAGAACTGCACTTACTGGACCACAGGTGTGTTCTTGTTTCCAACACGGTGTAGTCAACAATTTTTGATTTATCCCCTGACACAGACAAACTAACATGAATTCCAGAACTTTAATTTGCACACAGACAGACCAGAGTTGAATGTGCAGCTGTGACAACCTGTACCAGCTGGTTATTTCTCTAAGAGGTAAGAACAAACACTGAGAGCTGTAAACTGCAGTCAGATGTTTGCTCTCTAACCTAGTGTCAAGACAAATCTTACACAAACTTGCTATCTGTATGTGCACACATTTATTCTCTTGTCTACTGTCAATAATTTTCTAATAAGCAGCCAAACAAAACAGACATACTGATGATATCAAGTTCCTGCAGGAACTTTAGGTTAAGTTCCTGAATAAAGAAAGACAAGCTGGTTGCAATTGCATTTATACACACATGAGGAGCAGTCAGTGAAAATTCATTTGCATGTACCTTTCCACAATACCTTTCCAAAATGGAGATGAGTGTTCAGAAGCCCAAAGAAAAAAACAAATGGAAAGGAAAACAGCCCCATATTTTCATTATATCCAAAACACTGAAGGCATAGTAAGAGAATAGTTAGTAGAAACAATAGCCATGGAACTGTATCATTTAAAAGCCTACTACAAGAAATTATATCTTCACAGCTAAGAAAATTGATTGACTAGCAAATACACCCATAGGAGAATTAGTAGTCAGAATCCTCAGACATGAAAAATACCTGAACGAAAATTTCCCCCACACATTAAATTATCTTGACATCTGCCTCAATTTGGCTCCAGTGAGAGGACAATGCAATATCATTATATATGTTGCCACAAACATGAAAAAACTCCCCCTTTCTCAATTTGCTTCAAATTCAGGGAACTGTATTGAAAAAATTGTTATATCTTGGTTTTATACATAATTTGGAGCTTTGTGCTGTGCTTTGACCTTGTCATAGGCTGCCATGCAAAACCTGAATAATTAGATGTAATGTGACAAGATTCCCTTACTTCTACAGCCTGAGAATTTGACAAGCAACTGTAGGACAAGCTTTCAAACCATTTTAATCCAAATGCCAGAAGAAGAGGAACGAACATCCCTCCTCACAGACAGAGAAGGAAGGTAAAAGAACTTGTAGATCCCCTCAGTTGGATTAAGCTAAAACAACACTCAAGGTCCATATTTGACCACTACCTTTAATTAAAACTATAGAAGGAATAACTCATAAAGGTTATTACTTTGTTTATTACATATGCTCAGGCTGAGCGATCACAGAGGAGGAGGCTGAAATTTTGGTTGCAAAAGTCACAACACATGTATGTTCAAGCTGCACAACCTGGGAAAAGTCACATTAGGCTTTGTGTTACCTAATGATTTTAGGAACGGAGAGGGAGAGAGACAGCGAGAAAGAGAGAATAGAAGAAGAAAAGTCAGAGTTCTGGATCCAGCACTGCACCTGTCAATAGGGATGTCCATTGTGGAGAGAGAGCCCACCAACCTTTGTTGCTCCTATTTATTGGCCCCAGGCAATAAATTATTTACCAATAAATTAATTACCACATCATTTACTACTGGTTTGGCTGTCCCCACTTGCTATTAGCATGCATGCTTCTTGCAGGTGTGGGAAGGTTAATCTTTTGGGGCCTGAATTGGGTCTGTGGTTGCAATCTTTTCCTCCTGTCTTACCTGTTCCCCAGTGACCACAGGTTCAGGTAACTTCATGCCTTTAGGTAAAATGTATTCTTTGTTATCTCTCAAGGTTCCTCCTCAGGAGATTAATAGTTATTAAGGTCGTGGCATAAACTAGAGTCTTGTAATTCTTCAAAGCTGTTATATAGGCTTCTGGTACTCCTCAATAAGCTTCACTTTGCCATCAGTCCGCACCTTTCTGAAGGGTTTCATTTCAGGGAAACTTTTCTGTGAGTGTTTGAGACACTCAGTGGTAGAGCCCCCTTGCTCTTGCCAAGCCTCCTATTGCCACAGACACCCTTCTCAGCAAACAGTTCTTTGTCTCAAGGGACCACAAGTTGATCGGAGTGCCAGGAGGACTACCTGGGTAGACCTTTCCCTTCATTTGGTCTCTTACACTACTTAACAAGAACTTAAACATCTAGGGATGGGAGTACTTTTAGGAAAATGAGCGTTGGCTATCATTCTCCCAAAAGGAGTTTAATAAATTTTGATTATTTTTTTTTTTAATTTTGTTTCCAAGATAAAGAAAAAGGCATGAAAAGAAAGATTTTGGTATTTCAGACACTTAAATGACACTTCGACCATCTAATGAATGTCTGCAGTTGGAAGACATTCACTGTGAGTCTGACTGCTCCCAATCTAACAACTACTTCTGTCAAAACCTTTTGGCTTTTTTTTTTTAATACCCATAAAGGAACATATATAAAGGAACATCTTATGGGAATACCCATAAGAGAGAGGCAAAAAAATGAAGATAAAAAATAAACTACTACATTTAGCACTTGTTTTAATTTTTCCTTCCCCCATACCTTTATCTTTGTAGCCTTCAGGGCCACAAACACACTTGGTTTCCACCACTCCCTGAAACAAGTTAATAGCCACATACTATGCTGTTAAATGAGGCCAAAATTTGCAATGAGTTAATTACATTGTAGAGCTTGTGATCAGAGAGATTACTAAATAATAATTACCTGCTTATTACTCCTTAGAAAGGCATGAAGAAGGTTCCAGTGACAAGCTGTCTTACAGAGGGACTCCTGCTTGCAGGCAGAAGTCACAAGTTCACCGAACTGTGAAGGCTGAGAATAAAGAACATGATCAGTTTCTTCCTGTTGGGGTATTTACTGATAGTTAAATGGTAAGCAAGAGAAGGGCTCTCACACAAGCAGGGATCTCTGAAGTACTCCTTGCAGCAGAAAAACCAAGGGGAGTTTAGATATCTCTGTAGTAAGACAAGTCTCCGAGAGTCCCAAAAATGCTCATTGAGCATTTTCAGGCCAGACACTACATATATTACTTCTAAACCACTATTAAATATTTTCAAAGGTATGCACTTGCTCCCAAACCTAGTTCACTATTGCTGAAGCTTGGTTTAGAGATCACTTTTAAACATGAGTCTTTAGGTACATTTTTCCTCCTTCATTTTTTTATTTTGAAATTTTCACACATGTCAAATGGAACCAAAATTGCTATACTACCTCCTTGGAGAATTTTCCTCATTAAATTAAGGTTGCATAGAGCTGCAAAGTTTTAACAAAAAAATCCTTGTACAGAAGTTACAGAAAGGCCAAAAGTTTTACTTCCAAGACCCTGAGCTCCTTTGATCTTCCTCACTTATCAGCCATCCACAACCTCAACATAATTTTTTCCTACTACAAGAAGTTACTCTGAGTAAAATTTGTCTGCTGGATGGTGAAAATGCCACCTATTGAATTTACGGTATTACAATGTCAGGACTTCAAAGTCTTCTGAGTTTCTTTTTGTGCAAGATAACATACTTCTAATTTTCTTTACAGTAAGAAATTCATTTTCAGAAGTATTAAAAATGCAGTAACCTAAAGATTCTTCATTTTTTGTATCTCTGCCACTCACAATACAGAATAAAAAACAGAGGCCTTGGTAAACCATTGCCCATTTAAACATCACTCTCAATTACCACTGTCAAATATTTTTCTCTGACAGAATCTCTAACCATCAAAGAAGGTAGCAAAATCAAAGTTTCCTGATAGTTTATCACTTAAGCAACACTTTTAGAAAGGACTTATAATTTTTCTTTGTAAAGCCATTATTTATATATATTAGAATGTAATATGTCAAAATACAGATAGTATTTTAAATTTATCAAAAAAATTACAAGATCTCAACTTAATCCCATTTACCTACAAAAAAAGCTTAAGAACTCTTGGAAATCCAGAGGGAACATATATGTCACTGAATGTGAAAAATTGCTCCAGTACAGCTTTTTAAACATAAAGCATACATTGATAATTATCAAGATTCACCTAAGATGAAAAGGATATTTACATCATAAGAACTACATTCTCTGAAAGCTTCTAAGTTCTATAAAAATCCTATAAAAATTCTACAAAAACAGAAAAGCCTTGCTCATTAATTGCAAGGCTGCAAACCAGTGCTGGGCACATTGGTACAGAGCACTTTCACCAAGATCTTAGGACACAAATGTGAACTGGGAGTTTAGATAGGCAGCAAAACCATCCAAGTACTAATGTGTAAGCTAAGCATTAAACATTTGAGGACTAAAAAACAAAACAAAACCAAACAAAAAAAATCCATGAACTTATTTTAAATTTTCTGCAGCTCCAAATATTTGGCATCGCAATAATGCTTTTACCATTGAAAAATTACTACATGCCACTCCACTGCAAAATTACTTGGATCAACTTCTAAGCAGCTAGTGCAAGAAACACTAATAAAACACTGCAGAACCTATTTTTTTTAATGACTTGTATCAGAGCGGATTATCAAAATCCTTGGGTACTTTTGCAAGTTTCTTCCTATGAGAAAAAGGTAACAATTTATAAAGAACTTAGGGACCCTGATCCTGCAGAATACTGTAATCATGTTATCTTTGAAAATACACACCTAGACTCTTTTTCACGTAAACCCATTTACAGACCTTTTAGTGTTAACCTAACAGTACATATATCTAATAAATTTAACCTATATTATTATTATTCAATTTTTTAAAAATTAATTAAAAAGACTTATAAAGTTATTTTAAATATCTTTAAATAAATTATTCGTGAAATTCCTCTATAATTTTTAAGTTAAAAATTGCACTGGGCCAACCTACAATCACACAAGATTTCAATATGATGTATAGCATAACATTTCAATCATTTGTGCATTTAGTGGTACTTGACTTCTAACCTTATACCTCATCAGAATAAGCATTCTATTGCATCAGAAGTCATATCCTGTCATGCCCATGGAAGTCTGAGAGAATTTTAATTTACACTAGAAGACTGAGTAAAGAATGGCATCTGAAGTATACCCTTATAAATGATTAATAGGAACCATAACCTGAAGATTTTCCAAGGTTCAGGCAAAATAGGGTAATTGGATACAGAAAATAAAAGTAGCTAGGAGTAGAAGACAAAGAAACAGAAAAAAGATTTATCTATGAGATGTATGATAACACAGGCAGTAAAAAGCAAGCATGATGCTACTCATTATACAGGACAATAATACAACCAAGGCAAAAGCAATACCATATTTTCAACTCATGTACTGCATTTTTGCTATATAAAAGCAATACACATCACACATCCAAACACTACAGTCTAACTATACCACTGTCTTCACAAAACACAGATGTGACTTTCCCTTTCTATCCACTTGCTTTTGGAGCAAAGAAAGAATATCTTTTTGCTAAAAGAAAATGCAGAAGAGCAGTCTGACCAGTTTAATTGACATCTCCATAAATTAAGAAAGCATGAAGCACCACAAAGCCCAGGAATACAAAAGCACAATACCAAGTAGGGAGGGAAAAATGAATAGGGGTATTCATTACAAGCACATCACAATCTCTTTATCTAACTGCAAATAAGCTTTGGAGCTCTCCCCTTGTTGATAATCAGCAGAGTTGCTCATACACCCTGTTTATACATACAGTATAATAATAATCTACATCAGTTACATTGGTATATAATGGCTGGTTATTGCCACTTGCAAATTCAGTCCCTTGTCTCAATTGGTTTGATAATCACAAGAATGTATATTCCCATGACAAAGTTATTTATGGTACTAGCACTAAAAAGCAATCTTATCAGGACTTGAAGCAGAAGGCAAGCACTGAAGATGCTCTGTCCACAAGCGAGTTGGTAATTCATAAGTAAATCACAGATAGATATCTAGTTCTGAAAACTTCCACTGGGGGAGGACCAAATATCAACATTTTCTAGGGTCAGTGCTTTCTGAAGTTGCAGGTCCTATCACAGTTTTCAAAAACTTGGTCAAGAACAGAATTGCTCAGAAAGCACTGGAAAAATGTTACAAACAAAAGGAAAAGCATCATTTTTTGGTCATAAACTTAAAAAAAAAAAAAAAATTCTTTAAAAATTCACTTTTCAGTGGAAAGTCCAATATGCCAATGAAAAAATGATCCACACACCCTGTCAACTGTCTTCCTTTGAATAAAGACACTGAATGCAACTTTATGATAAAACTACATAGCAAATGCTTTAAGTATTTTTAAGGTCTTGTCAATGTGGAAGTATATAATAAGCATGAATGGGCTTATATATCTACTTTATCACACATGAATTGGATGTCATAGGTTAAAAAGAAAAAAGCATTAGCATCTGAGAAGTTTGAAAAAAAATAAGAGTATGTTTCTTTATGTAGGAGAATATTTTCACATTGAGCAATACTTTACTGTACACATATAGTTCTCCTCAAATATTATAGCAGACTGCCTTTATCAATCCTCTTACAACTGAAGGATCTTTTCATCTATGTGCAATTTTCTGCCTAGAGTTAAAAAGAGTGGATAGGTTTTAATTTAATAACCCACTTTTTTAAAAACCTTTCCCCTCCCTCTCCTGTTATCTACAGTCCAAAGTGTATGTCATCTTTTTAAGGCAGTCTCACCAGAAGCCATCAAGACATGAACACAAACCATTAAATGGCACTGAGAGGCAGAATAAGTGTTGAAGTCGAGGCAGACAGGAGGTAGCAGCAGACAGGAGAACAGCTGAGGACAGTACCCAGCAGCTCACAATGAGCCCACCTTGACCCACTTGAATGCTCCACTCTATGAACACGATGCATTTACAATGTCTGCACTCATAGAATCACAGAATCATAGAATTAGCCAGGTTGGAAGGGACCTCAGAGATCATCAAGTCCAACCCTTGATCCACTACCGCTGCGGTTACCAGACCATGGCACTGAGTGCCACATCCAGTCTCTTTTTAAAAACCTCCAGGGACGGAGAATCCACCACCTCCCTGGGCAGCCCATTCCAATGTCTGATCACCCTCTCCGTAAAGAAATTCTTTCTAATATCCAAGCTAAACCTCCCCTGGCACAACTTAAGACCGTGCCCTCTTGTCTTGCTGATAGTTGCCTGGGAAAAGAGACCAACCCCCCCCCTGGCTACACCCTCCTTTCAGGGAGTTGTAGAGAGTGATGAGGTCTCCCCTGAGCCTCCTCTTCTCCAGGCTGAACAGCCCCAGCTCTCTCAGCCTCTCTTCATAGGGTCTGTGCTCAGCACCTGTCACCAGGAAAAAAGGAGTTGATCTAAGACATTTCTCTGTTCTCCTGAACATTCAAAATAAGAAGCAACATATCTGCATGGCACAAGCAAATGAAGGCAGAATTTGGCATATAAAAATTACCAAAACCAGAAATACCCCCACACAAGATGCTTCTTTACTCTTGTAATCTGTGCAGTCTGTCAAATTGAAAGAAGACCATGCTTCTTAACTAAAAAGCTCAGATTATGGTCAGTACAGTACTAAATTGCTCTATGTAGGACTATGCAAATGCATCTGTTTGCACAGAGATCTAGTCCAGTACCCATTTAGGAAGAAATGTAAGAAAATAAGTTCAATAGGCTCAGGATTTTGATTTAACTTATTGTACAGTGTGAGACATGATTAGTGAAGCTTACAAGAATACAATTCTACATAACATCTACAATATAATGACATAAGTCATTTCAGTGCAACTCCACCATTGGCATTTGCTGTAGGTTCAAACTCTGGGAGAATTATCAGGAAAAAAACCTACTTCAATATGAAAATGACAATAGATTTCATAAGAAAACTCTAATAGTCTATCTGTGGGACAAAGATTTGAAGTTTGTGAAATGCAGCATCCACCTTATGCCAAATACATGCACTCTAACAATGGTTGTTTGTCTCTCCATAATTAAACACAGAAAAACTGTATTTTGTATATCCTGTATCTTGCTTCTTTTCTGAAGACTTAATTTTCAGGGTTTCGAAGCCACCTCCTCAGAAGAACACATACCAATTAAGAAGCTCATCCTACAGCTAAGGCCAGTAATTGTCCTGTGCAGCTTAAGACCAGGAGTTGTTTTAGTGACAAGCAAAGGGCCAGAGAAATGATTAATCAATGCTAATGGTGGCTCTCCTCTACTGATCTCCTCTGGCACATGAGGACAGAACCTGCCTCAACAAGAAGAAGAGCAGGGTGGGCAAAATGAGATGCGTGTGTAAGAGACTGGAACTGGCAGAGCAATGACACTGGGAAAAAGAGTGAAAAGAAAACCAAGAAGTGATCAAGGTGGTTAGGGAGGGATAAGCAAGTAGCAGGACATAGCAGCTCAGGATGGGCATTCTCTGACACCAGCATTGACCCTCTGCTGAGCAGCAACAGATGTTACAAGATGGCTTCTGACTGAAACCACAAACATCCTGGTATAGGTTGAACTTCACTTCTTTCTCAAGAAATGTAGGTGTAGTCACAAAATACAGAGAATCAAGAATGCAAGTCTATTTCTTTTTATCTTATCTGTAAATCAGAGCCCACTGCAAATAGAAAACCTATTTTACTGCTCTCATACCTTCTTCTCTCCAGACAGAAGATTTCCTATGCAGCTTTGCATGACCAACAAAATGAAAAATGAAAAAATAAAATTATCTTTTTTCTGTTTTTTTCAGGACATCAAACGTGCCTGTTGCCCCCCGTAAGGCTTTAGAGCAGCCCTCTGCCATAGCAAGGAACTTTCAACAGCAATGGGACAGGAAATTGGAGTTCAAGTAGCGTGAAAGGCTGCTTATGTTTTTTAATTGCTTCATTAAAAATGGCTGGGACACCCTAGATCAATGGACCTAAGAAAACAGAATCTGTGGAGTCAAGTGTAAGTACCCGAGAATACTCACTGTGGCTTGGAGACTTGACTGATTAATTTCAACTTTCCACGCTTGCAATGTAAACAAATTGCAAGAGAAATAAACTCACAAGACAATCAATTTGCTCTGTTGCTTCTTCTACAGATTCTATTCTCAAACTACTCTCAGACTCTCTATTCTCAGACTGGCATGCATGGCATACCTCTCGAACAGGTCCTAACAGAAAACCAAAGACGACACATACTGTATACCCATCCCCTGGGAATACACAGCACATTTTCTTGACTGCTCTGAGAGTTGGTTGTTCACTGCCTCATACTTTCTTCCACTTTATCACTGTGTTGACACTCAAGTGAACGCCCCAGCACAAGGAGTTGGTAAAACTAGGTGCCTCAGAAAGAATCCAGGAGAGACTGACCTTGCAATCAGTAAAATGAAAAGCAGGCATTATTTGTTTCCAAGGTGTTGCGTATTCAACATTTAAAAAAAAATAATAAACACACCTTTCTGAAACCTTTTTGTCCTCTCAACTTTTTGTTGACAAATAAAGCACTTTGAGTTTCTTAGCACAAATAAAACCTTGTCTGTATAATTTCTGAAGTATAAACGATTTGGTTTTATAGAATCATAGATTTACTGTATAGGTTTCACTTTTCATGCTTGATTCACAATTCTGTTTCTATTTTCAGAAGCCAAAAGGTTTGCATCTATCACTTTCAACTGAGAAGTGTTTCAGTAATTACAATGTCACTTTTATTAAACCACAAAGTCACAAGCTTCCCTGTGCCACAGTGAAAGGATTGTTGAAGCCTTGGGAGGGGGAGCTGGACAGATGGGGGACACAATTCAGTCTGAAGTTTTCTATAGTTCTACACACACAAAAAAAAAACCCGCAACAAAAAAGCCCCCCAAACAAAACAAAACAAAACAACCCAGAAAAACCCAAACCCTAAGTATCATCACAGGATTTCCAATCAAATGAATGATGCATCTTTTTAACGTTAGGCTATCAATTTAGAATTGCGTATGTATGGATTTTTTTCCTGGATAATAGTGTAAGGCTCCAGTAGTTTAGCTTTCCTCTGCATTGTGGGATGGGAAATTGCTTTTGCTTTGTGTTTCAGTTTTATCTATATATTACTCTTAACCCTCAACCTTATCCTTCTCTCTCTCTTATTTCTCTGTCACTTTTCCTCCTGGCCTCCATGCAAAAGAAGCAGCTTTTTCCTCTGTCACACCCCACAAGGTGGGTGCAGCACTGTCACATCTCACAGAGTGAGCACAGCTCCCCAGAGGTGGGGGCCAAGCCAAATATCACATCCCACAGAGTGGGTACAACATTATTTCCCACAGAGTGGGCACGGGTAGAATTCCCCAGAGTGGGGGTCAACCCAGGGATATTCAGACTGGACCCCCTTGCTTTCTAAACCCCTTCAGAGTGGAGCCTCGGTGTGCTCCTCCTCTAATTAACCTCTTTTAACAACCCATTTGGCAAAATTAAGTTCAGGAATTCCCTGTGCTGTACTTAGGAGTAAGATTATTGCCTGGGAGGTTTGTATAAAAACACAAATTTACTTAAAAGCGAGTAAGATTATAAAGCATATGAGATTAAGAACTAGCAGAATTAGAAATTATGGTACTTTCAAACCAATGGATAAAAATGGCAGAATTTAACAAAACAGTACTTTCAAGGCAAGTTCAGCAAAATTTAAGGAAATTATCAAAAGAACAGGTTATAACTAAAAAAACTTAACAAAGCAATGGGTAATAAAACTTAACAAAGTTAGAAACTATGTCACCCTTATGTGATGAGATAAGGTTAGAAACAGAGAAACAGAGACAAAGGTAGTGAGAGTGAGATAAAGAAGAGACAGGAAAGATATCCTCACCCTTGAATCCAGCGATGATCTTGGTAGGAAGCTGTGGTCCTTGGGTGGTGAGCACACATCCAGCATTTTGATTGTGCCTCTTTTATGCTGCCTGACTCCACTTTTTGGGGGGGTCTTTGGTGTATCTTGCACAGCCAGGTGTTAACTTGGGCCCCTCCAGATGGGATGACACAGCAATAACCCTTATTTCTGCACATGCACCCTCTCCAGTGTCTTTACCCAGGCACACACAAGATGTCCCTCTGCCTCTGCAGGGTGCAGCTTCCCTGCCCCTGTCCCTTATGGAATAAGGACAATGTCCTGCCTGTCAGGGTGGCCATCAAACAGAGCTCCCCCTGCAAGGTCAGTGTTCAGCTGATCGGGATGGCCACTGAAGGAGGGAGGGGCTGCTCTTGTGAGAATAGGGCCCCATTTATCAGGACCCAAATGAGGGTCTCTCCTTGAGAGAACTGAGTCCGAGTGGCTCACTGAATGAGGCCTCCACCTGAATGCAGTGTCCATTTTTTCAGGGCGGCTCTTTTGAGACAAATATTCTTTTCAGGATTCTACAATCTCCTACAGTGGGTCTTGTTGCTCAGAGATAATCATGTTTGTCTATAAGACAAGAAAAATAAACGTTTTAGTGGATGACTTCCATTATCTGTCAAATGGCCCTTGAAAGTTAATGAGGAATCTTCAAGCTCGTTCATTCTTCCTAAATATAAAATAATCTATAGAATTTTTATACCTGTTCAAAAATAAATTTGATTTTATGATCTGCATTCTTTTCAGCTGCTTGAATTGAGCTTACAGAGAATTTCATTGCTGCTTTTCCACTGTAGTAAATTGCCGCTTTAGCCTTATAAAAATCAGGTTTTTATCTTTATTGCAGTGAACTACTGTAAATTAATTCCTTTACATTCTGATGTACCACACTAATTAGAGAAAGCATGAGTGTGTGTTCATCTTCCTTTGGAAGAGATGCTCCAAATAATCACAACCATCTTACTCTAATTCACAGGCTCTTCTTTTTTACTAATTAAACATGCTCTACTAATGCTGTGTGTAGACTGGTAATGATCCAGTTGCTAGGACAGTGTCCAGCTTTTGAATGTCTTCAGGGATGAAAACTCCCCAAACAAACTGCTCAGTCACCCTCACAGTGAAAAAGTGTTTCCTGTTGTTCAGACAGATCCTCCTGTGTTTCAGTTTGTGCCTATTGCCTCTGGTCCTCTCCCTGGGCAACCACTGAAGAGACCCTGGCTCAATGTTCCTGGCAGCATCCTTTCAGGTATTTATTAAGAAAATTCCCCCTGAACATTCTCTTCTCCAGGCTGAAAAACCACAATTCTCTCTGCCTGTCTTCATCAGAGAGGTGCTCTAGCCCTCTGATCATCTTCACAACCTTCACTGGATTACATTCAGCATGTTCATGTCCCTCTTGCACTGGGGGGTGGAGATCTGGACCCAGCACACAGGATGTGGCCATACACCAGGGCTGAGCAGAGGGGATCACCTACCTTGACCTGCTGGCAATTCTCCTTAGGCAGCCCAGAATACCATTTGCCCTGCAAGGGCACATTGCTGGCACACATTCAAGTTGGTGTCCACCAGGATCCCACTGTCTTTTTCTGCAAAGCTGCTTTCCAGACAGTCAAACCCCATCATACATTCGTGTCTGGGGTTGCAGCACAACCCAGAGAAGTAACCTGTAGAGACACAGGTAGGGAACAAATTTTCATATGTGTGCATACATGCATATAACATTTATGAGTAGTTTATTTAAAATATAGCTGTTGCATACATTAAGTAACTTACATTTCTCACAGATACAAGAACTTATGTCTGCACGTCAAGATATGTGTAAAAGAGAGTGGAAGAACAGATGTATCTTCTCCCAGGGAAATTTATTTTTAATTCCTTACCTTTAACATTATTTGACCCTCTCTGACAGCAAAATTAAATGAATTCCAGAGATATTTTTAGCGAAAGTCAAGAAAAAGCTTAATTTCCTTAAGATATGATTGACCATGCACATAGAGGCAGCTGAACTCCACTTGACACAATGGTACTTTGCCTTCCTTTGGTGGTAGGCAGACCTCGACAGATGACTCCCAGAAGCCTTCCCACCACCACATCATAGTTTTATCAGGGATTCAACTGACAATACAAGAATCACATAAATATTTTCTACACAGCATGCAACATACACTCTGCATGACCACTGACATAAGCTTCCTCTTACTATCTTGAGTGAGGCTGGTCTGTATTTTTGTTCTGTATTTCTCATTCATGTAGCAAATGATAAAATTTGCCTGAGGCTAGACCAGAGTTCAACTCTGGCATTCTTATTTCTTTGGACAGTTTCCAAATCACATCTTCAGACAGCAAATGTGAAACTGAACTGTAAGAGTGCTTTTTGCTCATTATAAGGCTGACTCTTTGTTTTGTTGTTGTTGTTTGATTGTTTACAGGCTTCCATTTCCTTACAACTCTTGAAAATATAACAACAATACAGGAATTCCCTTCCAGGGTCATCATACAAAGCCATCTAGACACATGCCCCATCCCAGCAACAGATAGGACCAAAAACTGCAAGAAATGTTACATATATAGTATATAGCACAGAGTAATACATACTCCTGCACATACTCTCTCAGCTTCCAGCAACAGAGTTCTCATAAGCCAGAGGTGTCACCTTTGGGTTAGTGTCTTCTGGTTTATCTTTACCACTCTCCCTTTGAGCTCTGATATGCTCCATTTCTTTCTCTTTTCATTCCTTCCTTCCTTTACCCTCCTCCCCATTATCATCCTACTCCTTTCCTTGATCACTAAAAGTGAAATAGCTGCATCAGCTTCACACCTGTTTCAGACAAAGCCTTTTCTTCTACTTCTACACACAGTCCATTGTATCTCATGTACTACAACGAAGGGGAGCAAGAGCATCAGCACTTTTCCTCCATTTACTTAAAAGGAACACTCATTTTATGCCAGCTGTCTTGCCTCTTGACAGGTTACATTGGGATGAGACAGGTGATGTTCACTATTTGTTTGGAAAAGTGAATGTCTGAAAGTTTTAATAGACTTCAGAGCCGTTTCAGCACCTCTAGTTCAGCCAAATGGGTTCTCATATGTTTTAATTTCACCCCTTCAGCAAAGCAGACAGAAACATATCCACTCTCCAATCACTCTCTTGGCAAAAAAAAACCAAAAAACCAACAAAAAAAAGCATAGGACAAGAGCCATTTCTAAAATGAATGTGTTACAAAGTATTTGACCCACCCCTTCTCCTAATAGCCCTGTTCTAGCAATAACTTACTGCATTTTCCTTGGTATTTATCTCTAAATTTTGCTCACACTAAGATTAAATATGCCATTTTTAGCAAAGAAACCCAAAATTTAAAATTCATTCTTTCATCAGGAATTGGCTGGATGGTCACAGGCAAAGAGCTGTGGTCAATGGCTCAGTGTTCAAATGGAGATGTGTGACAAGTGGTGTTCCTCAAAGGTCAGTAGTCAGACAAGTGCTGTTTGACACCTTTGTTGGTGACATGGACAGTGGAATTGAGTGTGCCCTCAGCAAGTTTGCTGGTGACACCAAACTTTGTGGTGAAGTCAACACACTGGAGGGAAGGGATGTCATCTAGAGGGACCTTGACAGGCTTGAGAAGTGGACTTGTGTAAACTGCATGAAGTTCAACAAGGCCAAGTGTAAGGTTCTGCACCCAGGTCGAGGCAATCCCATGCATGAATACAGGTCGGGAGGAGAAGGGATTGTGGACAGCCCTGAGGAGAAGGACTTGGGGGTGGTGGTGGACCAGAAGCTTAACACTACCCATCCATGTGTGCTTGCAGCCCAGAAAGCCAACCAGGTCCTGGGCTGCATCAAAAGAAGCACAGACAGCAGGTTAAGGGAGGTGATTCTCCCCCTCTGCTCTGCTCTTGTGAGACCCCACCTGGAATACTGCATCCAGTTATGGAGTTCCCAACATAAGAAGGACACAGAGCTCCCTGAATGTGTCCAGAGGAGAGACACTAAAATGACCAGAGGGGTGGAGCACCTCCCCTATAAAGACAGGATGAGGGAGCTGGGGTTGTTCAGCCAAAGGAGGTTCCAAGGTAACTTTATAGTGACTTTCCAACATCTAAAGAGGGCCTACAAGAAAGCTGGGGTAGGGCTTTTTACACAGATCTGTAGCAAGAGCATAAGGGACAAGGGTTTAAAACTTGAAGAGGAGAGATTTAGGTTAGACATTCATAAAAAATTCTTTCCTGTAAGGATGGTAAGACACTGGAACAGGTTGGCCAAGGAAGTTGTGGCTGCTCCCTCCCTGGAAGTGTTCAAGGCCAGGCTGGATGGGGCCCTGAGAAACCTGGTTTAGTGAAATGTGTACTGGCCCATGCAGGGGGGTTGCAACTAGATGATCTTTAAGGTCCCTTCCAACCCAAACCATTCTATGATTCTGTGAAAGGCAGATGGACCTTTTACAAGGATGTAAAAAAACTGTCTCTCCATATATTTTGTTCTGGAAACAGAACAAAAGTTGTTCTGCCCTAATAGTTGTAAAGTTTCTGTCATGCTCGAACACCCACCAATATTTTTCCAAAATGTGTGACTGTACTAACAAGAAGGTAAATTTTCGTAACAAGGCAAAATTACCCATTTAAACAAAAATATTTAATTCTGCTCCATTACACAGACATACCATGTTATTATCCATGAAATGTCCAGCCAATTATCATATATTGCAAAAGGAAGAGACTACCATATGGTCATAAGCCATACAAAAGCACAGAGCAAACCCCCAGTATTTACACATGGGTTTGTCCAAAGCACTGTATGGGTGTCATCTTACCTCATTCAAAGGAGCATTACTGCAAAAGATTACTCGTTCTTGCATCAAATGAGGTAATAACCTTGCAAATGGTTGGTTTTTGACAGTTAGAATTAGCTCAGACTTATGTATGCATGACTTATTCTTTCACCACTAAATTATGACAGTATTTGTATGTAAAATACAGCTATAATCATTAGAGTGTAATAGTCTAATGTGGAAAAGCTTTTAGGAACAAGGTATTATTTAGACCGAGCCAGCAATTTGTTTAATTTTTGTGTTTCTAAAACCCCACAAAGTTATTCTAGGACTACATCCTGGATGCTGCTGCAAATTCTGTATGTGCCATTGCACTAATGACAGAAGGATTTCCTACGTACAAATAAATGTTTTCTACCTGAAGACTCTTATTCAAATCATCCAAATGAAGGTCCTACAAATGGAGAATATTTCATTCCCCTTAAACTTAACATAAACCCACCGTAAATCATGGAATAAGACCTGCACATGTGTCAGGGCAACCTCAACATAATTACAGGCTGGGCAGAGAATGAATTGAGAGCAGGCCTGAGGAAAAGTACTTGGGGGAGTTGAATGGTAAGAAACTCATAATGAGCTTGCAATGTGCACTTGAAATGCAGAAGGCCAACTGTATCAAAAAAAGGGTGGCAGCTTAAGCAGCAGGTTAAGGGAGGTGATTCTCCCCACCTATTCCACTCTTATGAACTCACCTGGTGTACTGTGTCCAGTTCTGGAGCACCCAACGCAAGGACATAGAGCTGCTGAAGGATGTCCAGAGGAGGGTCACACAGATGATCAGAGGGCTGAAGAAGCTCTCCTATGAATACAGGCTGCAGGAGTTGGGATTGTTAAGCCTGAAGAAGAGAAGACCAGGGAGACCTTACAGTGGCCTTCTAGTAACTGAAGAGGAACACAGGGGAGGGACTTCTTACAAGGGTTTGTAATGATATGACAAGGAGGAACAGCCTTAAACTGAAAGAGGGTAGGTCTAGGTTAAACAATAGGAAAAAATTCTTCGCTGTGAGGGTAGTAAGACACCAGCACTGGGAATGCTCCAACCCTGGAAGTGTTGAAGACCAGGCTGGATAGGGGTTTGAGTAACCTGGTCTAGTGGGAGCTGTTCCTGTCCATACGCGGGGATTTGAACTAGTGTTTGAAGTTCCTTCCAACCCAAACCACTCTATGCTCCACATACCTACCTTAATTAAATTTGAAGTCAGATCTAGGTCTTTGACATACCAGTAAAAAAAAGACTGTAGCACAGACTCAGAGCAGGATGAATTTTCCAGAAAAACTCTAACCTAAAATTTTCCACACATATCTTCAGATGAAATTCTCAGCTCCCACTGACTTTGTCGAGTGTTGAAGGTTTTCATTTGTTTTGGGAGTAAAGTGTTATCTATGAAGTGTTTGAAGTGTTTTGTGAGATTTACCATCGCTCATAAAAAAAACCCCATAAACAACTACCAAAAGTCAGAATTCATGGTTTTTGTGTCTAAACAATCTATTACATACTACAGATTATAATATACTGCTGAAGGTTTTCAGAAGGAACTTGTCACACACAAGTCCTTAAATCCACTCCTCTCTCTTAAATCACCTGTGATTGTCTCAAAGTTCAGAATATATCACAGCTTCATTAAAAAAAAAACAAAAAAAAAGCCCCCCCGCAAAAAGGAATTTTAATCTCTATCTGAATGGCTGACATTTAATTACATACATTACACTGTTTTTCCAATTGAAAATACTGAGTTCTGGCTTGAATCCTGTGATATTTATTCTCTCACTGACAGAGAGCCAACAAATGCTATGACTTTTTCTTTTTAATTTATTGAGAGTAAAATTGTTGCCCATCTTCTTCAGCTATGTGGTTTTGTGTAGAAAGAATACAAAATACCTTACACCTAGATTAGTCCTATTATATCCAGTTAATTATCCCAGGTGTCACTCTCCAGGTTTAAAAGATCTCAGTACGTCTGCACCTGATTAGTTCCATAATTACACCTCCTCAGCATCTTACTTCAAATGGACAAAGGTAGCTGTGAAAGAACAGATGACACAAGCAATGTTTTTGCTCCTCCAGTACTTTCAGTCATGAGCATGACACCAATAATAGCAGCGAGATGAGATCCCACAGACTAGTTTTGTACTGCAGTCTCAATCCCTGTAAAAAGCAGGAGCCAGTGGCAAAGGCAAGACACAACTGATCAGCTCTCCCACTCAAAGCAGTGGCATCCATATTTTTCCTCTGCACCACTCTGTCCGATTCCCAAACCAGCCTGCTCTGCAGTGCCAGAAGGAAATTTCCAACCTCCTCCACCTGCGCAGAAGCCAAGGGAAACTTGCTCAGGTCCTTGTCTCCCCAGCCTTTATGCCCTCACACATTTTGCCTACATTCCAGTGCCTCTGTGAAGGCCCTGCCTCTATCACTGCCTTATACTGCTTGCCTTGGAAAACAGCAGCACTGTTCCATCTAAATGTAAACATGCTTCAGCAGCTCTGTTCTGTAGTGTCCGTATCACTGCTATCAGACTATCTCTGTTATGTGACAAAAATGTCATTCATAAATACCAGAAGAAAATGTTCACATCGTCATGTTGTGGAATTTGTCCTTACCTTTCATTCAGGGCTTTTGTCCTGGACTCCCTTCTTCTGTGTAGCAATCTAGAACAATGGACTTCAGTATGTTGGATATAAACCTGCTCTACAATAATATCCAACACAGATAATCCCCTTATTTGTGCACACACGCCTGTTAAACACACAAGTTGATAACACCAATTAACTAACTGTTGGACTTGTTTAGCTGGGGCATCAGACCCCATACCAGAAGAGATATGCTCAGAAATAGCTGCCATTACTAACTCCACTGCTGTACCAATGAAAAGAAAAATCTGTCTGCAAGAAACATCAAGACAAATCTTAACAAATCTTATTTTAAAAAAAAGCAATATTTTTTTCAGAGTACCACTGTAAATTCAAAACAAATCCCTTGTTCTCCCCACTTAACTGTGCAGTGGTTCAGCACACTGGATGGATTGGGTGAGCACAATTTCAATTTCCTTTGCAGGAAATCAAATGGGAATCTCTGCTTCAGGAGTCAATAAACCACAATCCATTCCCTAACACTGAATCAAATATATTATTATCACATATGTGATGGAGACATTCGTTCCAGAAGACAAGACTCTGTGTAGTCTGCAGAAAAACCCTGAGTAATGTATACCACAGATGTAGGGGCCCTGGCTTCAGTTTACTGAATCTCCTCTGCAGTGCAGAATTACATGCTGATGTAGACACAACCAAAGACCTCTTATCCTCTGACCAAATGCCTGGTAAGTCCAAGCCTAGCAGACTCAATATGGATGTCAAACAGACACAAAACCAGCCAAAGATCTGCCTAGCCCTGTACTTAGTCTCCAGCAACAGTCAGTAGAAGATGCCTAGGAAGGAGTCTGGAAATGAAGAGAGCAAGCAGGCATTGCTATTTCCTATGAATATTTCCCAATTTGCAGCTCAGTGAAATCTTGAGCCAGAAGCATAGTGCTTGTTGGCATAAGAAAAATGCTTGAAGATTTCTTCTTTTGGGAAAAAAATCTATTTGTTTTTCATTAATTCTGAAAGACCCACAATAAACATGGGGTTGTAGAGGTTACTTACTAGCTATGTCTAAGTTAAAGAACCATTACCATTGGTTGTGATGAACACTACACCTGCATCATCTGATGTTCCTTGCCTATTCTGTTGGAAGTTATTTTACTTCTTTATGACCTTTATGATTTTATTAACCTTTAGGTCCTTCAGTTATCTTCAAGAAACAGCTGGAATTTTTTAAAGCACTGAGCAACAACACAATAAAGAAAAAGGAAACATATAGAACTATGAGATATCTGGCCTGACACAGATGCTGTCAGCTCACAGACACCTCCTGGGTGTGAGAATGAGTTTTCTGCCATCAGTAAAAGCTGTTATACTGCCCTGTTTTATATCACCAATGCAGTTTTTACTTCTTGGTTTCCCAGTCACATGAGACACTACAGCACTTCCCAGCTTCAGTCTGAATTCACTGTAATTCACAGGGCAATGTTCACTTATCACATTGAGGTAAAACTCCCAGATCTATCTGCAGATAATTTCTGGGTATTTTGTTGTTCTGCTACGAATCCTAATGCATTGAGTTCATTAGGACTCTCAACCAAAAAGCTCTGATTTAGGATGATTTTGAAATGCATTGCATTACACAAAAGAATTAGGTAAGCAGACAGGAAGAAGTAATCATAAAATTTACTTACAGCTTACACCTATGTTCAGTTAACACTTCTAAAATCTCTCTCTTACTTTGCCTGTTTCCACATCACAGGGATGACTGTACACTGTCAAGAAATGGTGTTACAAAAGTATCTGATTGTGTCCCTAAATCATTCATGAAGACATTGAACATTGGTGTTCTACTTCTCTCAAGAGAACCCATGTTGCATACTTCTAGTTTTGCTTTCATTTTGGTGAGTGATATAAGTAGCCCCCCTCAGTCTAGATCCCTTTTTACCCATTCAACACCAGGCACCCTCACTGCTTCTTACTGCCAGACTACAACTTTTATTAGTTGCTCCTCAGTCAGTCCTCAAGATCTGGCAGTGACGGGGAGGTTTTGGAATGCTTTGTAATACCAGAGGTCTGAAATTTCATCTGGGATAGATATAAGAATGCTGCTTCAAACTTGCTTGGCACCAAATAAAGTTCTCTCTTCACTTAAATGATGTTTGAACACTGTTGTAGAATGTGTCCAAGTGGTCTGTCTTTGAAAATCATATTTTGAAAAAAAAAAATTGCATTGGGATATTATTTTAAAATACCAAGAAGTCATCTCTGCAGATAAAAAGAGCCAGCGGCAATAGCTGGGACTGATCCAATGTTTCCAAAGAAATAAATTTTCTTCCTGGGTCTAAAGGAGCCTTTGTCATGCTTTAGTTCTGTAAATTGCCATGTTAAAACTTTTGGATTCACTGACATTCCTCTGTTTTAGTTTCACCTTAATCTCTAGACAGATCTGGTAAAAAAAGTTTTATCTCCTGAGAACCATCTTCTCTCTCTCTCCCTCCGTGGCCCTTCCATGGCTCAAATAATTCATAACAAGACTTTGTGAAGACATCCTGAGTGATTTATCTGACACTTACCTAGGCAGCTGCATGACCCTAAGGTGCTAATGCATCTCACTCTTACAGCCTCTGGGGGTAATAGCAAAGTGTTAACTCCATATGAGAGAGGAACTGAGAAACTAGGCACAGGGCAGAAGGTGGAAAGAACCCAGCCTTATTCCACACCTCTAATTAATCTAATATCCAAGTAAAATAAAGTAGTACACAACAGAAAAAAATATTTATAAGAAACAGTTAAGATGGTGGAAAATAACAGAGACAGTAAAGTTCAATTCTTAAAGAAATTCTCATCGAGCAAATAGCACTCACTGCTCTTTACAGCTCTGTGACAAGATCCCTTTGATGGGTAACAGACTAAAACAATCTATCTGAACACAAATAACTGTAAATTCATTGGAAAGAATTAAAGGAAGGGAAAATTGAGTCCACAATGCAAGGCAGTCAAGGAATAAATGCATGCAGACTATGCTACCTTGCAGAAAAGCTCAATTTAAATATTCATGTATTCTGATAAAGAACTCTTTCAAGTACTAAGCTCTATGCTGATGGCCAAAGTTCCTATGTGAGGCAAAAGTGAGTTCTCACAACATCCAGCAATTTATTTAGTCTGATATATTTTTTGTCATTTAGTTGTCACCTATGATCTAGTACTTGATCAATTTCTGTACCTCAAAGTTATCTCAAAGGCTACAAAACAATTCTGCCCTCAGAAAGCATCACATTGAGAAAACAGTCTCCAAGACAGTGCTTGAATTGAAAGCAGCTTCACAAATCCAGCTTCTACCATAGGTCTGATGCTTCTGGAAGAAAAATTTTCTGCATCTAGTAACCCAAACCAGATTAGCACTGGTACAGAGCCTGCTGCCCTGGAACTCAGTCATCAGAAAAGGGCAAGAGCCAAAGCCTCTCTTCCCCTTACCTCTAAGGAGAAATCTGACCAGCACATTGGGCAATATGAGAGCAGAGTCCCTGCTATTTGTGCTGGCATTTAGTAAAGCTATTCAGGAAATGTCTTGTGCTACGTTTTTTGCTATTTGTGTATTTTTATAAATACAAATTACAGTCTGGTTCTTATTGGCAGGTATTTCACTCTGTGTTATTACTAATTATGTAAGCTGTTAAGACATTGTCTTCCTAGTTTTACCAAACATCACTGAAAATTTCTTTTTTCTTCTACTTGTAGCTAGAGACAGGCTGTATCTTTTTATCTGGAAACATCTATCTACCTAGCAATGCACTTTCAATTACCTTTTTTTTATAGCTTTTTTTCTGGAAGACAAGAAGAAAAACACTCCAGTATAGTGTTGGGTGGGGAAGTAAAAACAGATTCCCAAATGAACAGAGGGATTCAAGGACTCCAAATCTTAATGCCTTACACATTGCTTGCTATAAAATAGATAGCTCCAAGTAGTGCATTGCCAGAAGCAAACTCCTTCCTACCAATTAGTTCTAAACAACATAATAATCCTGCAAATAACTGTAAGGTTCTGTTACTACACAGAAATACACTTAAGACTACTTGAACGAAAATTACCAAAATATTGCTAAATTACAACCTCTAGCTTTACATAAACACTACTATGAAGACTGGATGAGGCCTGTGAGGTGATAGAATTAAAACACATTTCCTTAGTACACATATTATCACCACCCCTTTACATGAAAAATTAACCAACACTGCCAAATTACCTAGCATCATCTTAATCATTCCAGAATCATTGGATTCTACATCATTCTTAAACACAGACAAATGCAGAGGTGAACCTATGTCATCCAACACCTACCACATTTGACTCTCTGGATATTTCCATTTCAGCACAGAAAATGCTAAGTAGCCTAAAATGATTTTTGTAAAAAAAGATACAGGGAGAATTACATATTTCTTAGGAGTGACCAATTTGGAAACCTTAGCCAAGCATAACTTCCAGGGGCTTTCAGTGGTGTTTTGCTGCATAGTGACAAAATAGTCTGATCCTAATACGTGCTGAGCACATCTGCTAAGGTGCTGAGTGCCACCAATTACAGTCAGCTTGCCTGCCAAAGTCACTTACAGTTCTGATAGAGAAAAGGTTTGCTCAGGTCATGTGCATGCCTACTTCCAGCCCATCTGGGGAATACTTGTACTTATTACAACATGCCAGATACCAGAAGTTGTTTCAGCTTAACAGCTTCAACAACATAATGCATAGCTCCATGTTGCATTTGCTCAGAAGATTAGCATTCATTCTTCACAACTTCACTCCGTACTCAGCTACCACATCTTATTTGTAGGACTTATGCTCTGGACTTATACGTTAGCATGCTGTAAGCTCTGAAATAACACTCTCATTACCACCTAAATTATATCATCAAATTACCCCCATACTCTTGTTGCCTTTACTGAGAGCTGTGATATATGTTGCAACTGCTCTGTGTGCTGGCAGTTGAGTTTGTTCATCGGTTTCTTGGCTTTTATCCCTTCCCAAGTACAGTTACTTTGGAAAAGCACAACATAAAGTGCAAACAGGTTTGAATGCAGTTTTAACAAAGCATGACACACAACCAGTTCTAGCTAAATTGTGCAGCTATGTGAGTTTGTGTAAGGTCTCTTTCAGGCAGCACTAGGATGCTGACACAGATGGCAAGTCTGACACACAGTGCTGTGAGGAAAAACTCAGCTTTGCCAAGAGGAGGGAAAGAAGAAGTAAGGGGGGAGTGAACTGAAATGCAGCTTCTCAGCTCTGGAAGACAAGTGGTATCTTCCCATCTCAACTTTATTGTTTCATTACCAGGAATCTCTGATGAATTGATTAAGAGCTCAAACCCTAGGGTATCCATTCAAGGTTACATGCTTTGATGCACATTATAAAGCTACCTGCTAGCTTTTGATGCAGCATTTTATTTTAATGCAAGAAACCCAAAAAGTTACATAAGGAAAAAAAAATATTTTTTTATAAATTGTACAGAAATCTTATAGTTTAATTTAAAAAAAAAACAAACAACAGGACTCATTCCTCTGTGTTCTCAGAGACCACAGTAATGCTCAGTGTATCCATGCTAACCTGTGAGCAATGTTGAAAGACAATTGTCCCTGCAAATAATTTCTTCCTAACTGTGCCATCAGACAGACTACATATTCCACACCTACAAATGCTCTCAGATATCTGATATTAATCTACCATGTACCTCGGAGAGGCTTTCAAGAAATCAGTACCCATCCCCTCAGTAGAGTAACACCTTCAAAGCACTGCCACAATTTAAGACATTTAGGTTGCTTGGTACTACAGATAACAGTCAATTTAACTTCCTCCAAAAAGGAAAAGCAGTCTCTTTTTTTGCTTCTTTAATGGCACTCATCACACAGCAGAGAGAAGGGATTAGCAAAAGTAGCAGCCATGGTGCAATCTCAAGGGTTTAAAGAATATTTTTTTTATATTCAAATGCTTTACAAGTCTGATCTAATAAAGTCCCCTGCATGGAAAAAGTAAGTAGCACTATAAACACATAGAAAAAGTCACGAATTGTAAAGCAAACAGATTAAAGGATATCTCAGACACTAGATTAGGACTGTGAGTCAACACTACTTGTTTCCAGTCCTGTGATCTACTATTATTTTTCAGTTACTGGTTTGCAGAATCTTCTAATGGTTGAGCAGAGGGATGGTCTGTGAATAAATTCTGAGTAATCTACAAAAAAAAGCCCAGGAAAAAAATGGCTAATATATATTATTCAGTAATGTAAAAAGATGATAAATCCTGAAGAAGCCTCACCTTCCTTGAAAACACCACAGACTGAACCAAAAATGTTTGCTCACATTTTTTTAAACCTAACAGTAGCTATTTTCTATAACAAAACCCCTCAAGAAACATGTGCTTATCTACCCAATTCATTATCCTGTATCGTTATAAAATGCTATATGCTCACAACTAGCAACTTACATGCTCTAATCACTACTTACATGACAGCAAAGTGTTTGCAGTAAGATTCTAAGTACAACATCATAGCAGTGCAAAAACCCTGCCATAGGATTTACAGTAAGTAATTACCATTTATCTCAGGTCAGTTACATGAGCTGGACACTAACGTATTCTCATTGTCTGGGCTCATATTTTCCTACTCACTTTGTCAAAGTTGAGAATCATAACACATACCAAATTTACTTTGAAATATTTGGGCTTATAAAATTAACTCTCTGGCAAGATTCATATACATTGATCATTGTTTAAAAAACCCAACAGAAGTGCCACTGACATGTAATTGCCAAGTGTTACAGTGTCACTACAATCACCACATGCTAGGGTACAATTATTAAATTAAAATATTAGATGCTTATGTGTGAATTATATTATCATTATCTGGAGAACAGTCTCCTATAGCTCTGTCACTATACTTAATTTTTCCAGAAACACTATTTTTCCAGAGAAAAAGTCTTCAGTCTTTTTTCCATACTGGTTTAGTTAACCATAAAAACAGCCAAACGGCAGCAATAAACATTATTAGAACTGACCAGCAGATTTTTTTAAGACTGTGTCACAATTCCTACATGATAGAAGATGGGAAGGGGGATATTTGCAATGTTACTGGAAGAGGAGGTGGTCTAGGATGAGTATTTACAGGGAACAGAAGAACAACTGCCCACGTGACAGAAACAAGCACCCCAGATTTTAGAGGGAAGCCAGACGTGGCTCAGTTATACATTCAACTGGTCAAAATCAGTCAATACAGGAGAGGGTAAAAGAGCCCCACCTTCTTCATCATTTGGAAGCAAGTGAATTACTGTAATCCAGGGGCAAACAAGTTCAGGTTTTCAGGAGTCTGCTTTCCCTTTTCATAGTGGTAGCCATGGCACTAACATGAAACAGGCTCTGTCTAGTTCTGCTTCCTGTTGTGGTGCTCCAGCTGAACAAATGAAACTAATAATAGTATGCAAGTAACTGAGATACCTTCTCTTGGTGAGCTGCTCACAACCTATAGAACAAATGCAGAATGCAAATTGACTTGTAATTATTCTATCAGATACTACCCATTAAATCTCATATAGAATAGTTATCAATCACAATTCAGCCAAAACCTGTCATCTCAAGAGTAATTGTCATCTCTGTGAAGTAAATCTCCAGAACAAATCTAGTTTAATATAAAAGCCCATTCTCTTCTACAGCATATCACAAGTTTGTATTCTCTTTCTATGCCAGATAATTAACTTCTTTGTGAGACATCTAATTGTTCTAAAAATAGGTACAGTTACACGATTAACCAGTGCACATTGAATACAAATAATCTCTTTTTAAAGGAGTACGCTCTAATCTAGATATAATGAGTTACTACTTAAAACTACATAAAATTAATATAGCATGAAACAATGTACCTTATCAGTTATACAGTATGACAATGTGTATTTAAATTCTTTTGACCTATTTTGTGCGGGTGGACTTCTTTTTTGTGCACACATGGCTTCTATTTAGTTTCTTTTCCAAAGCACAATTAGTTTTCAGCTTTTCTTAATGCTTTTCTAAATATTTAGCTAATAGAACACAGGTCCATTTTGTAAGATCGGAGTCTCGAAGTCTTGTCTGAAGGATGCTTGGTGTCATTGACACTAACTAGGGGGAATTAAAACTTTTGCAGACCATGACTTTCAGTCCAGGCTACTGGATTTTGAAAAGCTCCTGATCTATTCTATAATTACAAATGGAACCTAGCTATAACAATGATTACTTAAGAGCAACGAAATAGCAGAGATTTACCATTCATTGAGAACACGACTTCTTTTTTTTATGATTAATCTCCCATTCTTTTTCCTAACTTATCTATCTCAGCTATCAGCTGGGGAGTAGGATGACCTTATTAATAATATTTTTGTACGAGAATCATTCATGAGGAGCTAAAGACCTCTCAGGATCCTAGCTACAAGTAGTTTGTATGTCTAAAAAGTCTCTGTGACTGTAGAGTTGGTTTCCAGACATTTCTTCCATACACAAACTGTGTCCAATTTCATTGATTCTGGTTATGTATATAAGAATACACTGCAACAATAATGCATGTCATGTGAGGGCATACAGTAAACTAGAGTCCAATTTTGACAATTTTCTTAATTTTATCTAATTACCATCCCAAAAAGTTTGGGAGCTTTTTCTAAAACCCATATACCATAAATGCAGAATTCTTAATGCATCACTTTGTCAGCTTCATCCTAGGATGTCATGAATTTGAATTTTAAATACACAAAAAGTTTTTATGCCACTTCCTATGTGTAATTCCTCAGCCCAGAAGAATGACTTCTTACTTCTACTGTATAGCCATTTTACCTTGAATTTTTTTAACTAGCGAGACACTTTCTCTTATGCTTAAATAACTATCATTTTCCCTGGGATTTTACCTAATATAGGTGTGGACATCTGATCAGCCAATGCATATCTAATTCATCTAAACCTCCTTGTAAACCAATCTTCCAACTCTCCCTGATCAAAGTATAATTACACACTGATTGCAATTAGACTAAATTAACACAACAAGAAATATACACCATGAGTTATGTTCCAGTAAAATATGTGATAATATTCACTTTAATTGAGTGGGCATCTTGAAATCATGTACATAGCTGTGTTTTAAAATTTTTTAAAGCAACGACAGTGCTTGTGTAAATCACCACTTTTAGTTCCGGAGTCCGACAGCTTCCAACATCAGTATAAGAAGTATATGTAGAACAGTTTCAGTTAAAAATATTCTTGTAAAAATGCTTTATGAATTCACTTCAGGAATCAATCTACAAGTTCACATCTGCTGTCAATTTCACTGCAGTTATCTGAGAGCAAGCAATTGTTTCAAGACACTGGACAGAGATTGTGATTCAACATAACACAAAATCCCCCTCAGTCACACTTCAAGAAATGTCCTAGGACTGAAAGGTTTTCAAATTTTCTCTGAGACATCAAGTTTACATAGCTGTTGGGGTTTTTTTCATTAATACCATAGCTCTATTTTGATTCATTAAAATGTTAAAGTAATGTATTTCCAATAAGTATTTTTAAAACTGTATTAGGTGGAATGAACTCCAAGTTTGTTTTCTTTTTTTTTTTAAGATTTTTCTAAGGTCTTTGATTGACAAAAAACATTTTACATTCTTATAAGTCCACAGATATAACTTAAGTAATATTTTGATATCATATACCAGACGCTCAGAAAACTTCTACTGCTGTCTGGCACATTGGCTTATTAAGCTTTTATTTCTTTCCCATGCTACATGCACAAAAACACTGAAAGCCATAGAAAAGTCACTTTCTAACATTGCTCCCCTAGCTCCTACTGACCAGAAAAGCTCACACATGCCCCTTTAAATAGCATATTTCAATCCATTTCATTTTCAAATCTCAGCAACAAAATATTCATTGTGATAAATGAACCACAAAAAGAAGGAACTATAATTATGAAAGCCATAAGTAAAGTGGCTATCATATGCTTAACAGCAACAGAAGGATGAGCAACACCTGTATTACTCATTTTAATGTTGTGGCACTAGCCAATTTAACACTGTGGCAAGATAGCTTTTGAGATAAATAGTTAAAACCACAATCTACATTCAAACTGAGGGAAAAATACTATGTCTTCAAAATGGGAAGGAAGCTTTGGTAATAGCCCATGTAAGCAGTATACTACAGCTTCACATTTTTTAAAAAACTATTCACTAGAAGCCAGGCTTTGGAAAACTGGTAAAATAAGAAAGAAGACTCCACCATTCATAACTCTTTCTTCTATCTCCTATTCCTTCTCTGTGGAAGACATGACACTTCAGATGCCTATATCATAGATCCCACTGAAACAATGAGATATTGTGAACATATAAAATAATGCAGTCAACAAGTTCTTAATGCACAAAAATTCTGTTATGGAAAGCTCATCTGTTATGGTATGGGAAAGCTAACTGTTATGGAAAGCTCATCAATGATGGTAAATCACTTAAGCTAAGTATACATATATATATACATATATTTATCATTATGTTTATCCCCTTTTTATAAATTTTTAAAAATTAACAGTCCAGTGTACCATTAAATGACAATAATAACACTGATAGTAAAGGGAAACTATTTGAACACAAATATCCATTTTTACGGAGGGTGAGCTTTATTTGGAGGGGGAGGTTTAAACATTTCCATGTAATGAAAGATCAGAAAAACAAAGGGTCTTTTCATTATTTCTTTCTGTGACTAAGGAAGGATGTCCTGCAATGTAGAGAGCCACAGATCTCTGGAGATCTGTCATCCTAAACAAAAGTAGCTGTAGTGGTGAGATGAAGCTGAAGGTTCTCAAATCATTTGCACACCATAATAACACCTTACACAGACAGCTAAAAGAAAGACCATGTAAATTTAAGCCATGTAAATATTAACAATGAAGAAGAAAAAAAACAGGAAAAAATTTATCAAATGAGGGTCAGATCACTGAATTCAAGCTGATCACTCTTCTGCTTGAGAAAATGTTTACAGCCAAAGACAGAAAGGAGCTCAAAGTCACAATTACTTAATGAAATTTATGCACTACCAAGATAAGCAGCATCTTATAGTTGTTCAGATATAAGAAAAATGCAAGCAAACATACTAAAAATACAGGAATGTGCAATGCTGTACCGAAGAAGAACAATTATGAAGTTGAAGTTTTATAATGCTTTACAGAAATTTTCCTAGAAAATTAATTCTGAGGCTCAAGCTTGGTAACTTTAGTATGTGAATTGTGCACTTGTAATTAGGAGATGACAATAATGAACTGAGGCTTCAAATCACTGGTATCCAAATTTCCAGAAGATCTCAAAAAAGGATTTACAAAATGTTCACTATGTAGTTCACTAAATTAATATTTTGCCAGCTGGGCAACAGAATGAGTGGGAGAGTTCCACTGAACTGAGAAAGGGGTACATATTCACCACCAGAGGAAACTGAATTATTATCATGTAAATACAGACAGTTATGATTCAAACCAACGCCTAAAGGCCTTTAAAGTTGAGTATTAAAGGACAAAGTCAGCTTGTGAAAGACTCAGGACTGAGTTTAAAATCATACTGTGAATTTACTCCTTAAAATTGCATGAGAAGCATTTTGGCAACTAATAAAAATTGCAAGTTCAAAAGAAATTGAATCTAGTTCACAAAGATTTTATACCTGATGATCACCGCATGAGAAACAAAGATCCTCCACAAACAACTAAAGGCAGTTCAAGCACCATCTAGGACTGATTTGTATGACCTGAAGTTGTGTAAGGACTAAAGCATTTTCTTCAACAGCCAAGAAGTATCTGAACTCTAGACAAGCTGGGCAAACACATGCAATTAAATCTGGTAGAATACTGAAGTGGGTGAACTACAGCCACATGGAGACCAATAAGAAAACTACATTCTATTAGGCAATTAGTATGTTGAGCCACTAAGAATGCTAACTACTCCCTGGTGTATGGTAGCTTGAAGTGATCTGTTTACTCAAAATTATCCAGCATATGTTATGTGCCAATGACAATTTTTACCATCTTTCTTCATTGAGAATAGCCTCATCGCATGCTCCAGACTATTTGAAGCAACACAGAATTATTTTACTTTTCCTTCTACACATAGCAATAGTTCCATAGTTACAACATGTTAAAACATTCAGTAATTCTAAAAATGCTACATTTTACACACACGCTTACATGGGAGGGTTTATATTCAGTGAGCATACTCACACTGAAGCAGTTCTTTTCCTGTCCTCAAATAGTATAGCAGTATGCAGCTGCAAAAACCAACTATATCCTTACAGCTAAGTATTTCTACATGTCTTCTATATTATGCCTCACTGTTTAAACATACTGAGTTTTATACATTCTTTTATTCTTAATCTTGTTAGCCCTGGTGCCAAGTTAATAGAAGTGAAAAGCCTTGTGACTGCAGACAAAAATGAAAACAGCACTTTTTTTAGAAAAGTGTTTGAAAGAGACTCTAATTAGAATCAAGACCATATTAAAAAGAACTTGATCAGAAACAAAAAGAACAATGGTTGAAGACATTTGAAACTGTAAAAATACAACACAAAATTGTTTTACTTCCTTTTCATCAAAGCAGCAGAAAGTAACAAAGCTGATTCAAAAGAAAAAGCAGCATATTTAGTGTCAGCGAGAGAAATATAGCAAAACAGAAGCTCCCTTGTAAGCCAGAAGATAAACTCTGTCTTTCATTTTTTATTACAAGCATGTGAGGATTTGTTTCAGGTAACTTGTCTGATAAGGGTTAATTACCTCCCTTTATTTACATTAATGTGTTTCTAGGCAGATTTAGTAGTGCTTAAACAGCACCATCAGCTGAATCTACTTGCTCAGAGACATGAGGAAATTGTGATTAATCAAACCCCTGATGTGCATCAGGCACTGCACCTACTGTTTGTTTCCTGGGCTGATTTACAATGAAATCTCAGGAATCATTACAGATGCATAAAAACACTGACACTTGTCTTTACAGCCAGCTATCATCTGCTTAAGTATGCACCAATATTCTCTCTGAACTCCTGTTTTATGCAGGTCAGAAAGTCTCAAAAAAGCCAATTTCTCTATCAGTGGTAACACAACACACAGCACCGCTCTAACAGGTATTAGTGGGCCGCGGGTTAGGTGGATTTATCAATCCAGCAGTTTCTGTTTTTTTTTTTTAATCTTTCTTATTGACTTCTTCATAGGGTTATTTTAGTCAGTCTTTCAGCATTTCAGTGTCACATTTTTGTTTCAGGATACAAATGGATTAATATGACTTTTTAAGCTTCTGCTGCAGGCTTATTTATATTCTTTTTTTCTAGGTAATTTGTGGTATTTCTTAAAATTTCCCCCTTCAAATACTGTTCCAATTTACAAGCAATTACAGTTAAAATGTACAAATAATTACAGTTACAAACACTGTCTCGTTTCTTGTTTCTTACAAATTATTGTCTCGTAAAGAGCTCTTCTTTCTTGTGGCTTGATATCTGACCATGTGAAAATGGATGAACATTATTCCAAATCTGTACCAGTATAAAACAGAGTACCTAGAAGTACCATCAACAGAAGAGGAGGACAAATATGATTTTAAATAATCAAAAAAATCTATCTGTGTGGGGGGATCATTTAACTGCCACTCAAATCTCATTTACTGATATATTGTACTGAGATAACACTAGTCCTCTCATCACTCTATCACCTATTTCATAGAATTACAGAATGGTGTGGGTTGGAAGGGACCTTAAAGATTACATAGTCCCAAACCCCCTGTAAGGGCAGGAACACCTCCCACCAGACCAGGTGTTCAAAGCCCCATCCAATCTGACCTTGAACACTTCCAGGAAGGGGGCAGCCACAACTTCCCTGGGGAACCTGTGCCAGTGTCTCACCACCTTCACAGTAAGAATTCCTTCCTAATATCTAATCAAAATCTACCTTCTGGCATTTTAAGGCCATTACCCCTTGACATGATGCTACATGATTTACAATGAGATTCCCCAGCCTTCTTGGAGCTCTTCTTCAGGTACAGAAAAGCTGCTATAAGGTTTCCCCAGAACCTCTTCTCCTGGCTGAACAACTCCAACTCAGCCTGTCCTCATAGAAGAGGTGTTCTAGCCCTCTGATCATTTTTGTGGCCTTTCTCTGGACTTGCTACGACAGCTCCTTGTTCTTTTTATGCTGGCGGGCTCTGGAACTGGACACAGTACTCCAGATTGGGTCTCACCAGAGCAGAGGGGGAGAATCACCCCCCTTGACCTGCTGGCCATGCTTCTTGTGATGCAGCCCAGGTTGGCTTTCTGGGCTTCAAGTGTAAATTTGCTGGCTCATGTTGAACTTATCAACCAGCAACCCCAAATCCTTCTCCTCAGGGAGGTTCTCAATCCATTCTCCTCCTAGTCTGTATTAGGGCTTGGGTTTACCCTGACCCAGGTGCAAAACTTTGTACTTTGCCTTGTTTAACTTCATGTGGTTTTCATGGACTGACCTCTCAAACTTATCAAGATCCTTCCAGATGGTCCCCTTTCCCTCTAATGTGTTGACCACACCACACAGCTTGGTTTTACCAGCAAACTTGATGAAAGTACACTTAATTCCACTGTACCTGTCACCAACAAACATTTAAATAGCAGCAGTCACAATATTGACCCCTGAGGAATGCCACTCATTGGCCACAACTCACTGAGTGCAAGCATCAAGTCAATTCCTTATCCACTGAGTGGACCATCCATCAAATACATCTCTGCAGTTCTGGGACCAGGATGTCATGCAAGTTACAACCTACCTCATTTCTTTTTTGTCTTGGAATTCTGCCATCTAACAACATTAACTGGCACAAATTTAGGACTTTTGGACAATTAAGCCAGAATCCTTCACTGGGTCGGGGATCCAAATGCAAGGAACACCTTTTCACATAATTTTCCTTTGGCTCTCAGAAATCATTTGTTTTCATCTTTGTGCAAGCTCTCCATCAGGGTAAGTTATTAATTCTTAGAAATTTTCTTTGAATTTTTATTTTAAATCTTAAATTATATTTAAGTTCTCTGAATCGTTCTGATCTTCAGGAAATCCTTTGGGTCCAAGTGAATACAAAATTTTTTTTTTCCTTCAACATGTCAAAAAAATCTTGAAAGCTAACAAAAAGTGTCTTCTATTTTTTCATCAAAACATGATGTAAAAATCACAGTTAATTATTTTCCCTTTCCAGATACCAATAATATTGTCACACACAAAAGGAAGCAAGGAAGTAACAGTGCAAGGGATTTTCTTCTTCCCTTTCAAAGTTGTGCAGAAACATTTTCCATTCTTCCTAATAAAATTGGTTTCCTGCCAGGCACACACCCTGAACACTACAGCAATCTTCCTCTTTTTTTTTTTGGATGAAAATTGTGTGTGAGGCAGTTTGCATCTTTTCCTGCCTTTTTTTTTAGCTTTTATTTATTATTCCAAGTGTATCAGTCATCAAATGAATCGAGTTTTTCATCTGTCAATCCATCTGCCTATTCATCCATCAGATGGATGGTTTACTGAGGTGGTACAGTTTACAGAGTGGTACAATTTTCTTTCCAAGAAATACCATTATATGTAAAAGTTGTTGATATGCTATATACTAGTAGAAGTTATTTGTCTTTTCTAGCAACAGAAAACAAGGCTATAAACTACATCCAGCAACTGTTCATTTTTTTATGAATTCTACCAACTACCAATGCATGCCCTAAAGTCACAACAGGAATAATACACCTTGTATATTTACCACGTAGGTGAGAAAATACCAGCCCAGCAATTCCAAGTGCCTTACATGATCTCCAATATTGCATTTGAAGAAACATCATAGTATTGATAAGTTTACATATACTTGTTTATAGGAGAGGCCTTGCAGATTGAAACACAATGTGTTCACTGACTGAACCAGTACAATTTCTGGACAAAATAGGAATCCATACTTCTGAATTAATAAAACACGGTTCTAAAATTCTGTCTTTTTCAGACTGTCAGTCTGCCTAACTCCAATATACAGTGAAAATACATTAAAGCATGGCTATTTCCGACCTAAGCAGTGCAAAAATCCAGACTCCGAACCTGGTGAGACAGTATTATAACCAGGCTAGTTCAGAGGCATAATGTTTTTTTTCCTTTGAGTACACTCTGGGAACTTTTATTGTCAATGTTCAATTTCAGTTGTAAAATTCATGTGTAAAATTACTTTTCTCATTTATATGATTGTTAGAACAAAAATAACAGAAGTTACAATTTTTATTATTTCTATGCTGACACTTTGGGTTAACTAAGCCATTAGTCAATAAACTATGCTGCTTCCTGTCTTGTTAGCATGTTTACTGTGAGGTGATAAACTGGAAGAGAAGTCTATTTGGAAGAGCTACCAACCAGCCAAGGAGTGCAGATAAAATGTTGAAAGACTTAGGACCAGACACCACTAATTTTTGGTTGAGGTCTAGCTCTATGCCTGGAACCATCCTTCAGGTTCCCTCATAAATCCCTTGTAAGCTTTAGGTGGCTACATAGAGGTTGGCACGGTACAAGATGGGCTTTCATCCTTGCAATATGTGCACAGCACTGGATCCACAACTAAAGGCTTCAGAAGAACATTTGAAATTTGAATGTTCATGTACGATATGAATATAAATATCACATCACAAAATGTCCAAGATACATACACTGACAGGTAACAATGACAAAGCCAGCTACCAGCCACCTACTTTTCACGACTACAGCTTGACCAGTCTGGTTTCACAAGTGCTTTTGTTATATATGGCATTAAGAGGCCTAATTCCAATATGACAGATCAAAATTTTGAAAAGTTTTAAAACAAAACTAAATGTATGGTGGAACCTCTTTTAATCCTAATGAATATAGAACAGATTAGTAGGTGAATAAAAATCTAAAATTGAAATGTACTTACAAACTCTGCAATAATGACATTATTTTAACCATGTGATACAATTTGCTGAAACATAAATACTAGTGCAATAGTTTACTATATGATTTATATTATGTGTTGTTATATGAAGGATTTTCAGTTCAGAGACTAAAACCTCTAAAATCTCCCTATACTTAATAAGATCCATGGACAATCTATTTAAAATCAAGTCTCTCTAACGATACCAAATGTGTAGATTAACATATTGGCCAAGTGTACATCTGGAAGATGAATATATGGCAAGACAAGCAAAGGTGGAGGGACTTGAGATTAGCATTAAAAAATCCCAAAAATCCCATTAAGCAAACTTAACCTTAGAAGAAAACAAAGACTCATTAACTTTGTTCATTAATATGTGGTCTCCTTATAAAAGAGTAATTAACTGAAACATGTCAAACATCCCAAAAACTAATCTTAATATATGGAACATCATACCTTCCTCTTCTTTATGTATGCTCAGTGATTGCTCATTTATTTATAGGAAGGAGAAGAGCTTTACAGCTGGAACATAAACACTTCTCAGTGTTCAGTGCTGGAACTGATAATGCCTGCAGGGCACAATTTTTTTTGATTTGGATAATTTTTTTCTTCATTTGTGTGGGGGAATGAAAAGGGTAGAAAGCAATATATTTCTGACAAATTGTCATATCTTATTCATAAACCATGCAGACAAGGAAATTTGTTAGTTTAAAGAATCTTGTGGATATCTAGAAACAAAAGATCATAGACATTCCTAAGAAATGGAGATGCACACCCTGATTCCTCCATTATTTTCCAGTCACCCAGTGAGCACTTGGAAATGGAAGAGCTTGAGTAGTTCACCCTTATCCTAAAAAATGGATATTAACATACCTGACCAGTATTAGTCAGTCTCCCAGGGTTTCTGTGAAAGGTGGTCAGTGAAATCTCTTCATTTCAGTTCATTTCAGTTTTACTTCATATGCATATGAAGTAACTGACAGGTATAAATTTTTCTAAACTTCAAAGAGATTTACAGGAACAAAAAAAAGAGAGTCTTGATGCCATATGACTTTTCTAAACCTACCTGAAGACTGAAAATCACTCAAGCTTTTCTGTAAGAGATTTGTGGTTTTCTTTGGTTTTGTTAGTTTGTTTTCTTAAATAGTCTGCATCTATAGCTTGCCTTCTGTCACATCTAAAACAGTTACGGCTCACAGTGGTCTATTAATATCATACCTGATCACAAGATAAAAAAATTATTATTAAAGTGCAATTTATATTACATAAAATATTTAACCTTTCACATCTCAAAACCAAACACCAAGTTCAGCAGGTTGAGACACTAAACACGCTGAATGAACTCACACATGCTGCTATGAGGAAAGTTTTACTATGCAACAAGTGAAGGGATCAGTCAACCCTTCTTGACCCAGGGATCACAACAGTTCTGATAAAACATTGTTATTTCCAATGAAGAAGGGCAGCTCACAGGAGAAGGAGAGAATCAGGAAGACTCCTTCCTGAGAAGTTGAAAAGTAAAAAAAGTTTAAGGAAGAAAAAACATATGTAAGCAGAACTCCTGGAAACTCCAAGGAAGAACAGCTGTAAAAATTACATGCCTCACCAAGAGCTGGTTCTGCCTTATGAATGTGATATAAATAGTAAACTATTGAAACCTGGTGGTTCCCTAATACCTGCAGCAATACAACTGAACACAGAAGGGTGGAACTCATTTAAGTTTGATCCAAATCAAGTAGATTAATATTCTCTCATTTCTTCATCTCTATATTTCATAGCAAACATGATCTGTTATACCAAACGTAAACAACTATTTCAAAGTGATATTTTATCTCTAAATTGCCTTAAAAATGGCCTCCTCATAAATGTTCAACCTAATTTTTTCCAGACCATCACACTCAGTGATCTTTAATACCTTCTACGTGCTTCCCAGAAAATTGGTGCAGATAATGCAAAGGGCAGCAAAACAAGACTTTGCTCAAAACTTCACTGGTTGAGCCTGAGATTTTCAGTAATATGGGCTATAAGAAAAAAAATGCAGCTTTCCAATAATACCTGCAGAAGTCCTTGTCGTGTCTGATTTTTGGAATAAACAAACAGGCCTGGAACCATATCTTCTGAACACACTGATTTATTTTTATTGGAGAGATCCAGGGGCCAAGGATATTTTATTCAATTAGGGCTCTGTATCAGAGTTTGGAGGAGCAGGAAGAAACAGGGGACATCAATTTCCAGGATATGCTTTTCAATATAATAGCAGCAGACCTGAACAGCATTGGATCACTATACACTTAACTTTCTCGAAATTTCTCTATCTCATATAATTCCCTTTCCTCATTTTTATGCTTTGTTATTATGACTTTGCCATTCAAACTGTGTTTAACAATCTTCCTTTGAATTAAATCAACAGAACACTTAGCTCACAGATTCAGTGCTGGCATCACAGTAGACCTCTTTCTGATTTTAGTTCAGACTAATTCACCCGTATCTATATGATGGGTAAATCTATATAATTTTAGATGACCAATGCATAAAAAGTTCTATTTCTTTATAAATGTACTATGAATCGATAAAATATTAATATGCTTTCACATTCAAAATACACTACACACTAATTTGCCAAGTGTTATCACCACTAAATTTTTTTCCCCTCAAACCTCATTTATACCTGTTTCTTGGATTTTCATTCAGGTATATAATTTGCATTTAGATTGCTCTCCTAGAGGAAAAAATCCAAACCAAACCCAAAAATCCTGTGACTTCTTTTAACCTCAGTGCAGCAATAATCACAATGATTGCATGTGGCTGAAAACAGTTTAGCATCTTAAGCCACATTTCAGTATTCCCCATTTAACCGATCCATAGCTGTTACCAACAAGTATTATTTTATCCCTTCATTATTCAGACTGAAAACAAGAACATAATGGTCTAGATCACACTTTGTTATGAAAGGTTAGTTAATATTTCCTATGCTAAATACATAGAAAAAACAACTTACAAAACATATATTAAAAAAAGTGTGACAACAAAAAAATAATCTTGAACCATCAATAATCTTGAACACCTTACAAGGTGTTACGAGGTCTTACAATTACTGAAATTAACACAGTTACATGAGGAAGGAGCCATAAATCTACAGCTGTGGAATTTATATTGGAAATAACAGCAGACTTACCATGTTTTTATTTAGTTCTTCAAACGTAAACTTTTCATAGGGAAGGCTAAAACTGTGACCATATGATATTACAAATACTCTATATAATTTTCCACAGTCCTGTAAATTCCCTCTAACAACTCTTTATCCCGTTTTTATCAATGAAGAAATCTGATAACAGATAGTTTGGGGGGGTCATTAACTCAAACATGAAATTTCCATCAGTTAATTCTTCCCATTATGTTTGAAATCATCAGTAAAACTCATCTTAGAATGCTCCTCAGACACCATAAAAAGGGAGCAGATTGTACTATTTAAAAAAATTCAGAATATAAGACAGCTACATAAAAGAAACCATGCAACACCAAAAAAAACCCCAAACTTTAGAACTGCACCACTTAATTAATATGCAGATTGAATTTCTAGTATTGCAGACAATCTTTAAGAGACAATTCCTTTGAAATTGGATAAAAGATGGTTAATCTATTAACAGCCTGAGCTAGGACTTCATACACGTGTAAATTAACAAAAATAAAATTATATGAAGCAGTGAAAACAGGAAGTATAATCTTAAATCAAAACGTGGCAATACACACATCTGTTTGCACAAAGAGAAAAATGAGGCCTCCCCCTCCTGCAGAAATGTTGGACACTGAAGCTAACCAAGGGATGGGAAGTCAAAGGGATCATATATTGCTTTAAAGGGATTAAGTGGCCAAGCACCACCCTGTGTAAACACCTTAAAATCTGCTTCAAAATCCTTTGACGTCAACAGGAAATCTTTGCCCCAAATTCTGCATTATCTGGATTAATTCCAGAGGCTCTGTCTCACCATCGGGAACCACATGTGCCAGCAGGCTTGTGTCCCTGACCACCTTGTAGCTCTCCCTTCTCTGCAACCATGTCCCCCCCCTGCACCATCACCAAGAGCCAGCAATTGCTGGCTGGAACAAACCAAGTGTTCCAGGGTCACAGGCTGGTTGGGACAGCTGGTGCCTGCTGGCAAACCCCATGGCCATCGTGGCTATAACTTGCCAAAACTAGCCAGTGACTTTGAATTATCACCTGGGTGTATGGATTTCTCCTTTATGTCCTGTGATTCAAAATTACACCCTCAAAAAACATGTTTAATAGTAATTTACGGGGGTTTTTTATCTTCTCTAGAGGAAACTTTTAAACCAAATTCATGTTTTGAGCACATTAATAGAAAGTGTGATTTGTAACAATACTAGTTTCAGAAGAAAAGGCCAGCAGTAACCAAGAAGCTACTTGGTCAGGGCTGTCTGCTGTGCTGCTTTTGGCCACTGTTATCAGAGCATCTTTATATAAGCCATCATTGCATACTGGACACCAAAGGGAAAAAGAAAGATCTGTTCTAACCAATTAGCCCATCCTCTGTATATATCATTACCAAAGAAATATAACAACAGTGGCTGAATTCACACTTTATATGGAAAATAGATTTTTTTGGACTGAAAAAAAATTGGTTTGAACACATCACTGGTTCATTTGGCTTTGATGCACCCACACTACAGCTTGCTAGAAGTAGATCTCACTTTCTCAAGAGGAAAGCATTTATCAGAATTAGCAGTCAAAGATTCTGAAAGTTATACAGCTGTCAAGAAAATGCTAATTTAATCAACTGCAGATTTCCATAGAGTAAAAAATTTACCATGTCTCAGTGTGAGTGCTTCAACAGTATTCAGAACTAGATACGTATTATGCTGAACATGGGATGGTGCTTCACAACAGATTCATCTTTCCAGTGCAGTAACATTTAAGTACAGAATAAAGTGCATCAGCCCAGTAGCTAAGATATTCCTTGATGCCCTACATGCACATGAGCATGTTCATCAGGATTTTTTTGTTGTTGAGACACTCAACCAGCTGAAAAGAATTTGTGCCATTTGTGATACAGAACGTGCTTCTACCTGTTTAGGGCTTAGCCATGCTAAACACATCAGCTGTTCCTAGGGAGTCCCAATTGTCATGTCTGCATGTATCTGCATGAGCAGTTGTGAAGTCCTCTCTTCACAGCTTCTGACAGTTTGGTACTGTTAACACATTATTTTATACAACTACTGAAAATTTAAAATATCTTTAGAAAGATAGGACTAAATACTGAATCAGTTCAGGAGTCCCCATAAATAAGCATCTCACCTTTAAGAAAATCAACACAATAGCCTGAAAGAAGGACCACAAAAAATGAAGTGTTCAGCATGCACAGATGAGAAAATGGCAGTGATCTTCCATTTCCACCACAAGTCACACTGATCTCTAGCAATTAGGTAGAGGAATAGCTTCAGCCTGACCATTTACTAACATTATTGTTACAAACACTGATCATTTTTACATATACCTTTTTTGGATCTTACTTTTTTTTTGCTATTCAAGATTAAGATGTAGACTAAGACTCCAGTCTAAGTCACCAAAAACTTTCTATTAATTGTATTTTGATAAATACTGTTCAACGGGTACATAAAATGTTTAACCACCAGTTCACCCCAATGACATTAGAGCCTCAAGCTTCCTAATACAAACTGAACAGGCATTTACAGCATCATACATATGCATGCATACATATGATACTAAAAAATAACGTATTTGCTCTGGTCTTTAAATTTAACTAAAAATTACTAGATTAATTTAACGTTTGGAAGTGCATGACAGTGACATATACTCAAACAATTACAGACTGGTTCTGCATATTGAATCTTCTGCCAGAGTGGTGGGGATTTTTCTGTGTGGAAATGTGGCATGAAATTAGAACAATTTAATTAAAGATTGAAAGTTTCCTGGGAAATACCTGGATTGAGACCGTATTTCTCAATTAACCAGTAACAGCATTAGGAACTAGAGCAATAAACATGAGCTGGCTCAGACTTCATTTTTAGTGTTTCCTAATGCAAAGCATGGCCCAAGTGTTTGCTGAAGTTAACCACATTCCCTTGTCACCATCAGATTTCCAATGAGATTCAGAGCACATTCATTGTCATTTGCATTACATAAAAATGTAAATGCATGTGCATTTAAACACCAATTGAATATTAAAGAAGAAACGCTGAGAAACACTGAAACAGCAGGGGGGGTTTTGCCACATCTGATCTGCCGTTTGTTACCTGCAGTATTTCACCAGATGGTGGCAGGTTCTGTAGCACCTCAACTGCCTACTTCTGCTGCAAAAGCAAATAACCCATTTTGCTCTGTGTTTCACTGATCACACATCCAAACACTCTATTCAACTTCACACACACAAATCTCTTAAAAGAACTGGAGTCAACAGTTTTGTGAGACAGACACTGGCAGCCGCTTACACTTTGATCAGCTTTATTTTATACATACGTAAAACAAATGTGCATCTGTGTACATAAACAGGTATACTTATGGAACATAGATACCTAGTAAACACTGGTATTCGTAATACTTCTGTTGCTCTGTTTTATTCTTTATTACTTGCTTGCTAATTTTCTACTACAGTTTCATTTCAAAGTAGTAAAAGAATGCACAAACTTTCCATGCACTGCAGCAAAAATCTGCAATCCATGGCCTGAGGGGTTTTTTTTTATGAGTTGTTAACTACTGCCTATTCATTCCGTCTCTTAATCAAATCTGCCACTGACACATCAAATTTCTGATTAAATATTCCAACTGAATCAACTTTTGAAAGTGCCCCAAAGAGCCATTTCTCTAGGTGCCGTTTTATTACTTGAGTCTCACTCGTAGCTATTAATAAAATCTTTCATCATTTAATTAACCGGACTGATTGGCTGAAGACTTTCTTGCTTAAGAAGCAGACACGGGGTTAGGTGAGCTGACACAAGATCTCTTTCCTAGCACAGACTACTTCAGCCAGCTTCTACAAACACGTACACTAGCACACTCTGTCTTAATACAGAATCTCAATATGCCAGCCCAAGTATTACAGAGGGGAAGCTATTCCTACCTGTGAAACAGAGGCAGATCTAAAGAAATTGTCTCTGGAATTGTACACAGGAAATTTTCATCTAACACAAAGCTGCTACTCAGCCTGGCTAAACAAGAGGACTGGGATGCTGTTTCTACAGTGGCAGGCTTGGCATTTTTAAAACACACAATGCTTTGGGTTTGCTTTGTTTTTATTTAGATGTGCAGGTACATTTCCAGTGATGTGGAAAGCTGTGCTGGAGGATTTAAGTTTAAATACAGGCTTGGAGAAGGACAGAAGTTTTAACACCTAACGAGAAACTTCAAACTTAAACTTGCAAAGTTCAGCATTTTCTTAGAACAGCAACAAAAAAAGATCAGGATTTACCTTACCAGATAACATAAAAAAATCAGAAGCAAAGGTAAAAACAGTTAATTAATACAAAAAGCCCAATTCCACGTACTCAGCTGGATAATGGAAAGATCTGTGGAGCCTCAGAGCTTTATGACAAAAAATAATTAAATTCTAATTCTTCTGACAGCAAAATGGGCCCAGCTTTCCCTAGAGCAAAGTCTTTTGTAGTTATTGTTTAAAACAGTCAATGTAGTGTACAATTGTTTCCCTTATAGTCTGAGAGCATGCTCTTCTTCCTAATATTGTGATACTTCCTAATACATTTACTTCTAGCAGAACTTTGATTGAAGACTATCAAAGGATTGATTTGCATCTTGTGAATTTTTTTTCTTATATTAAAATTGTCAGCAGTCTTGGAAAGCTTTAATACTCAGTGTCCAAAGGTCAACTTCCTAGTGTACCTACTAAGCTAATACTAAGAGCATAGATCTGATCTAAAAAAAAAATTGAATGAATTTGGAAAAATACAGGGATGAACATATGCATAACAGTTTGCTGCAAAACTTTTATAAAAAATGGCACATGGAACATTAACTTGTATTATAACTGGAAACAGTTTGTAATCTATCTTTTAGAAGAATTTAATGAGATCCACAAGGTCTCAATTTGAAATCTTCTAGGTTCTTGAAAATAAGTGTGTCTCTTAAACAATATGTTTTTATATGTATTGGCTAGTGCAACCTCAAATATTAATTAGGCAGTTCTTAAATTCTCACATGTTCTGACTCTGTTGTGTATTAAACAGGAAATATTTTAAATGTCTGTGAGTGACTATTTTTCATCAGTTTAACAGATCAAAATTCAGCTATCGCTAATCATATTCAAAAATTATGAACTTTAAATCCAAGTTTTGTATTCTTCATTTTTTCAACTGGTAGCTTCTATAGAAAGGACTCCTTTTCCTCACAGTGCAGTACTAAGTAGGCTCACACAACTCAATTATCATTCATGCTTTCAGAACAAAGTTGTGAGGAAAAATTAAATTAAATCAAATCCCAAATCCACCTTCAGCCCTTCTGAGCCTGAAACAAATCTAAATTATTCTGTGAACTTTTGCACAGAGGTGGTGAGGGGATTACTGAGGATTAAAACTGAAAGCAAGAATCTCTCCTTTGGCAATAAAAAAAATTAATCTCCTCCTATGCAAAAAGAATGGACCTACTGTCTTATCAAATGTAGCTGTATAGAAGAAGCTTGGGATTACACACAATGCAAGATTTAATTTTATTTAAAAAAAAGAAAAAAAAGTGTTGAGGGAGTGGGGAGTAGAAATGGGAAGGAAGATCTTTTCCGAGCAACTTCAAACAGTGTCATGGAAATTGTGGATTTTATAGTACCTTGTAATGAAAATATTCTCCTTCTACCTTGTTCTTTACCAGTTTTATACTTCTTTTTTAACTTACTTTATTTTTAATGCAAAAAACATGTATTAATTGAATGGTGATAAAATACTCAAGAAAACAATTCAAGAAGAAACAAGATGCTACAAATAACATTTTATTTTTTAAAAAAGTGTTCAATAGTAAGGTCACTCAGAAACTCTCCAGCAAATTAGACAATTCATATATCACCTTTCATATTCTAATCTGTACTACTAAACCCTCCATTTCATTCCTCCCTTCCACTGCTTTGTGAGACCCCTGCACATTTCCATTACTATGGGGTTATGGAAGGAAAGGCAAAGTCCCTCACATATCAGAAAAGCAAATGAAATCTCAAGCTGCTTCACATATGCTGTCTTTTAATCCACTTCCTGCTGTTTGTTTATTTGGGTTTGGGTGTTTGGTTTGGTTTGGTTTTTGTTGTTGTTTGGTGGGTTTTTTAAATCAAGTAACTGGCAACTTAAGAAAGAGGAAAATTAAAGAAAAGATTGACAGTGAAAGAACACACTGAGCAAGTGGTGAACCTAATCATAATATTATGGGGTTTTTTTGAAACATGTGAAATATGTTCTAGGTTCAAAGAATGTGAATAAAACTCAGAAAAAGAATATTTCTCACACATGTATAAACAAGGAACAATCATTAACCCCTAACTATTAATACAGCTGAATGGACCCTATATTCATCCCTTATATTCCAAAAAGATATTTAGGAAATGCAAGAGTTACATTCATAGATTCATCACTCATTTCAAATTTGAAGATGGTAGAAAATGCTACTAGTGTGATAAAACATCAATTTCATTAAAGTTTCATTAAGCTCTGCAGAGTTTTGACTTATTGAAATTCACTGGGGAAATAACTTTGTACATCATATCAAAGCAAGTATTGAAAGACTAGAAGTTAATTATACAGTGAATTATTTTAATGCTATACTGAATTGATTACCCTGCTTTCAAAAAGACAAAATGCTTCAATTATAATGATAGAAAACAGAAAAACAACAACTAAGCCAGAAAATCAGAGTAAGATACATTTAGAAAAATAAAAAAATAGAACAAAGAAGCCAAGAAACTGACACCAAAAGCAAGTTAGTTTCAAATTTTTATAGGCAGCCTGACTCGCATCCACAATGAACTACAGAGTATTATTCAGATGAGGTATGATTTGAATATACATTTGAATAAATGTTATATAAACATTACATTGTGACTCAAAAATGTTGTGAAAACAAACTCATGGCTTATATATCACTTCTTACAGAAAAGCACTTCAGCTGGAGATGACTGAGGGGAGCACTGGGGTTTTTGTTTGCTTGAAGTCAAGTTGTGAAATTTTGAAGAATGTATGAACTATTGCATACTGATAGTTACTCTGGCTTTCTCCTACTACAGGAGTGTACATTTGACTCGAGAAGCCCAAAACAGTTCATATGACCCAGCCTGAAAGTAAAGGAGGAATTTCTATAGTGATCACTGTTTGCTGTTCATTTAACATTGAACTCTGGTCAGCTGTTTCACTGAATTAAGTCACCTGTTGAGTGTGTGGGAATTACCAAGTATTTTTTGGCTACTCAAAATACAAATAACTGAAGAAATACACCACACTTCTAAAAACACTTCATGAGACCACAGCCCATGGCTAAGCATGTCACTAGCTTATTTTTAAGTGAAAATTACTACTTTTGTCCTAGTAGATGTGAAGTCTATACATTATGCAAGTTTTCTTTATTCTTATTTTTCACCACGCATTTAAGTCTACAGAAAGAAAATATCCAATTGCAGAAATGTGTTCAACAATTAAATCCTGTGGGTATTTCAAATTCAACAGGCAGATTTAAGGAACCACCACAAATATTCTACATTATCCCCGTCAAGTCACATCTTTCTGTAAACTTTGATAATTTCTTTTTGTGGTGTTGACAGTAAGCCTGTGCAATGCTTGGTTTATGTAGTTCGGTCTCTTTTTTCTGTTGTTCTTCTTTCTGTAGCAAATACACACTAAGGATTTCTACAGAAAATTCTAATACTAGTCAAAATCCAAACTATCCTTTTCAGTCTGACGAAACATTAATCCAAACCTGCACGTATGAAAAATCAGTTTGCTATATGGCAGATTTTCCCTTATGTTTGTTTACAGTCTTCTATTGACTGAAAAGATTATTTTTGTTTCTGCTTCAGAGATCAGTTGCTGCTCTTCCTTTACTTCAGATTTTGCTTTTGGTGCCTGCAGGTGCACTTTTGTGAGGCTACCAAGCAGTTGTGGAACGTAGCATCACTAATTACCTCTCATTTCCCAGAGACCACCAGCCTAGGGAAATAGGCATGCACCCTAATTTTCCAGTTTTAATTCCTGCTGTCCACCTTAGCTGTGTTGATGTTTTATTTATTCATTTCTTTGGAAGAGCTGGAATGCATAGCGTCTCCATATCATCTTTAGATGAGATGCAGAAAGTCAGGTGCAGTGCTGGATTCTTGCACCTTTGTTGCAGCTGAACAAGATTAAACAGCGGTGTTTTTTTTTTTTTTTTTGGGGGGGGGGTGAGTTTTGTTTGTTTGTTTGTTTAATTGGTTGGTTGGGGTTTTTTGTTTTTTCCAAAGATGTTGATTACAAGGATTAACCAAAGCTCACTGGGTGACTATGGAACCAAGCAGTTGGTGAACAAAACACTTATGTACTGGCTGAAGCACAAATTCAAAAGGAGGTTTACAGTGTATGAAGAACAAACGACTGAGTAAGACTGACAAAAGCAAATGAAAGGATTATAATCAGCAACCTACTCACTTGCAAACAAAGCTGCACTTTGTAAAGTGGATTCATTAAAAATAGAAAAATTGCCTCTTGAATCAGCAAAACCCTGGCTCCTGGTTTTTGTTTACACTGTTTAAAATGTATCAAACTTATTCCCATAAGTAAATCTCAACAACAGACCCTCCTCCTTTGTCAGAACTAAAGAGATAAAATGCTAATGATCCTGATAAGCTGCCAGACAAATTGGTAGCAAATACAAGAATCCCGGGAAACCTGAATACAAAGGGAAGACCTGCATTTTCCAATTTGCAACCTCTAGCAATAATTGATGAGAAGAAGGAACTTTTTACTATAAAAAATTCAAAGGAAAAAGGCGAAAATCAGCAGCACTGCCAAAAGCCTAAACCAGAGAGCACCCCCAGCAGTGACTTCAAGGAGACAGCAATCCTGGTGGTGAGGAGGATGAAAAGAACACTAATTGTTCTTTCTTCTCTTAATAACACTAATTGTTCTTTCTTACCAGCCCTTTCACTAGCGGATTAACTTGTTTAAAAACTGTTTTCCTTGTGTTTCTCTCCCACGGACTCCTTTAAACGTGGTGTCATTTTCCCCGAAATAAACCATTGTCATTCGTTCAAACCATAAACCTGGTTACTTTTGCAATTTGCAGGACTCACCTGTGCAGTGGCTAATACCTCCTCACAGACAAAATGTAAAATATTAACAGTTACGGACCACGACACATGTTAAAAGAGGGAAAGCCATCACACGTACCTCCTAAAACTAATGGAAATGAAACACTGGAGATGTATCAACTACTTCATTCCTCCCAGAAAAAACCTTGTGAATGCAAGTTGTTCGTGTCATTGCAAAAGATGTCTGTTGTTAGCCCCGGTGACTGTAGCAGCAATAAACCTCAGCTCTATTAATTCAGCTCTGCTATTCTGGGTGATTTCATCTCTGCTGCTTCCTTCAGAGATCTGTGAGATACTTAGTTTTACCACACAGGCTGGGGAATCACCATCCTTGGTGCTTTTCAAGACTTGCTTTGGCTACACAGTCCCGGCTAGCCTAACCTAGCACTGGAAATAGTCATGCATTTATTTTCCAAATCACACAGCAAAGAACAATGTGACTATCATCAGCCAAAAAAAAAAAACCCCACAAAACAACATTAGTAACAGTTAGGTCAACCAGCACTTGTTCCTCCCTAAACAATTTTTTCAAGACCATCACATTTAATTCTTATACACTACATTTGTACAAGGCTTGAGGTCTCTTTTTCTTCAAAAAACATAAATTTTATCATGTCATAATTCATGAAAATGAAGAACTGTATTTGATCAAATGATAAAACACTGAACTGAGCAGAGAGCAAGGAAAAAAAAAAAGGTAAAATGAAGGCAAGCTTACTGCCAGTATTCTAGGAGGTGGGTTGCTGGTCCATGAGCAGGATTGCACTCTGGACATCAAAGTGCCTCACTCCAGTTCCGAAGCTAATGACCACAGAAAAGCCTTTAGAAGGAATGCAAGCCCTTTGTGAAAGAAAAATGGAGTCAGTTGAAGGACAAAAATCCCCTTCAACCAGTTAATAGGGCAAACAAAAGAGATCCTTATGAAAGGAGAGTTACCTTTTAACCTTAAGTCCTACATGTGTGTCAAGGGCATGAAAGAAGAACAGGAGTGAGCTATGCAAAGGAAGAGCAAGAGAGGACAGCTCTTTATAGAGTGGTAGACAAAACCTCCAGAGTGAAATGCAAAGTTCAGAAGTGCACATTCTTAGAAAAATATATATTATTTTCAGAGTGAAATTAATTACTGTCACACTTATGCATGCATACAATACACACGCTCTGTCCCTGGATTTCTGTAATGCTAAGAATGTCAAGGAAGGGAAGTATGGAATACTGACACATTATTACATGTAAATCTTTAATAGCAAAACATTATCCTTGGCAGATTAATATAATTTTTTTAATTATTGTTATCATGTCCTAGAGTAAGGGGAGAAGGACTGAGAGAGCTGCTCCAGTTTTGGCTGTAAGGTTCAAGCATATGGATTATCAATCTGGTTATAAATAAGAAATGTATACAATAAATGTTTGTTCAATTCAAGCCTTTAAAAAAGAATCACCAAAATGCTTCAGAAATTAGAATCTTTAATATTTGGGCTTGTCAAAACCATCCATTTTATACAGGGGATTTAATTTACTCCAAATTTTAAATCCACAGAATCCAGAGAAACTTTAGGGGAAAAGCCAAGCCAAGTGTAGCAAGCTAAGAACAGCACTTGATACCAAGGAAGATGATGTATTTTGGCCTCTTCAATACTGTCACGTTTGTTTGTATGCAAAGGTAAGAACCACGGCAATCAGTAGCAAAGAAACCCAAAGCCTGGATATCAGAACATTTGGGAACAGCTTGAGAAATCCCTCTCTCACACATGATTAGGGGCACCGTGAGAGAGTCAAAAAGATATTATTTCAGTCACCCAAAGCTCTTGAGACTTTGCCTCCACTGCTTTAGCATACAATTGCAGGTGCATACAGATTTCCTCAAGTACCTACTCTTTGTCTTTTCAAGTAAGCCTTGCAGCACTGCTTTCAGAATCATCACATTTGTGGATTTCCCTTCATCTCATTCCAGATGAAGATAAATTCAAAGGGATCTATTTTGTGCATTTGCAAAACACAGTAACAAAATATATCTGCTACTTCTCGAATATTTTTCTGAAGTATATCCTTCATTGTTCTACACAGACAGCAGGATCTTTTCCAGCATCCTACAGTTTTTTAAAGTTACAGCTATTGTGTGAAGCAATGCATAAATGTTTCACTATGAAAACAGAGTTAACCCATATGAAAATCATTTCAAATGGACAGAATAAAAGAGAGAGGACTCTCTCAGGCAGTTCATCAATAACTGTTTTTGTTATTTCTCTGGTGAGTCTGCACTGTCTGGGAACACATACACTGTCTGGTATATGAGGCAGCTTTGTAAATGTAGAATGATATTCTTGTCAGGGCTTCTTTGTCAAGAAATTTATTTATTGTTAGGTTTTGTGCAAGTTTGTCATTATTTCACAAAGAACAGGCTGAAAAATTAAAACATTCTTCTGCTGTGCTGTTGATACCAGCTCCCCATTCCTGCTGATTTGTCCACAGGCCTAACTCCCTTTCCTATACACACCACAGGGTTACTGAAGCTAGCTGGAAATCTTGACAATTTTTGTTTGCATGCCTGCATTAAGCATTCAGTAGCTTCTGACCTCTCTCATACTGAGAGTTCAGAAAATTTGAAGGCACCTTGGAAAGCATCTCCCTGTTCATGCAATGAACCTGTCCTCCTGCAATAGAAATTGGCTCTCGTATCTGACTGCTGTTCTAGGACATTTATTGCACAAGTAGAGAGTGGAACAATGCCATTTACATCAATAAAGATGAAACTTCCTCTCCAAACTGGGTATGTGGCATAGTCTTACCCAGTCCCACAGAGACAGTAGGGTCTCAGCAAAACAGTGATAAGACACCTCTTAGGTAGGATCATGAGTAGTAGTTCCCTTTCAGTATAAAAGCTGGAGCCTCAAAATAACCTCCAGGTAAATTGGCATAGCAGCATTTCATATCCTTTCTGAACTGATCCCTTTTTCTTACTCAGAAAAATAGCCAGGGAAAACACACAGCAAACAAATCTCCATGCAGAAAACTTATTATTTTCCATGGTCCCCACTCATTAAGTGATTAAATAGGAAGATGGCTGACAGAACATGGTTCAGATACCTACTGAAGTACCTGCAGACACATGCTAGGAAGGGATCTCCCCTGAAGATAAAATGACAACATTTTCCATTTAATTTGAGAATAAGTGATTTTATTTGAAGCACTGTAACCACCTTGATATCTATATTTTCACTCTGTTCCAATAGCTATACACAAATCCTGACTTGAGAAAATGAGCAAAACCCTTTCCTAAAGTAATATGGCCAATTCAATGTTCCACAGGCCTGTCACCTTCTCGTTCCTTTCTTTTCTTACCCTCTTCCAGTATTTGCAATAAAATCAAACATTGCTCCCTAAAAGAACTCCTTCTTGCCTGGACAAATACTCAGGAATTACTTCTTACACAGCCCAATTTATATTTATAGCTCTTTTTAAATCATCTACTTATGTACAAGATGTTATACACAAGAATAAAGAGGTAAAAATCCATTGACAATAATCTAACAGCATAAGATCAGACTGAAGGGAAAGACAATGTGTATGCTGTTTATTTCTCAGGATAGAGTGCTTTCTATGTCTTATGCATTATCTTTAGTTTAAAAGCAGTAGGTTAACACAAGCCCTTGGAATCTAGTGCTGCACTTCACAGAAGTTAGCAAAATCTCTTTAGCATAAACAAGAATGTATTGGGAATTCTGAAGGATTTCTTCTCTGAGTTACTTCTTTTTCTCTTCATCTGTATTTCCCAGTCTCACCCTTGCTTTTTTCATAACCCACTTCTCATACCTACTGCTCTAATTCCACACCTTCTCTCTGTCCTGCTTCCATGGTGCCTTCTATCCAAGACTGCAGCTGAATAGTTAACCAGCTGTCCCATGACACTGTCACAGCATGTCCATGTGGCCTAGGCAATACATGTTTAGAGATCCCAACTCCAGTTGTCTTAGAAGCACAAATCCTCCTCCTGTTATCAATCAAGCTAGAACTAATGTTGCTGAAATGGTACCTCCAGAGTACGTGTGTCTTCACAGTCACCCACACCACACACCACTCTCTGGCACTGACACTGTCCCCCCCTCAACCCTTGCGCAGTGGAAAGGCACAAGTAAATATTTCAAAAATCTGCCCCTTTCATGACTGTCACCAGTTTGGTTACTTGAGACCAGAGTGGAGACTATTCGGACAAAAAAACGTGACGTAGTATCACTAAGCAGGGCAGAATACAGAATATTTACTTTCAACAAAGTTTTCTAAGGACTGAGCAGAAAACACAAGCACAGCAACAAGCTTCCCTGCAGTTTTTTGCCATGTGCTCAGAAACAGTTTACCAAGAACTCTCAGTAGAGGTTTACCTCCAAACACGGCCAGCTTTATTCAGGCTACCAGAAAGAGCTGCAGAACTAAAGCTACAGATTCAGATAAACAGGCTTGCCCTTCATTTGTCTTTAAGCATTTTAGCACCTTTTCTAGCTAGAAAAGGCATCACACAGAATTAAGTCTGTGTTTCCAGAAAATGTCTTAATTTATCTCTGACTTGTCTGATTGAAAAAGTAAACACCCTGTCCACCAAAAGCCATGTTTTATCAGCAGTGCCAACAAAATCTTCCACTCTTCCTTAGAAATAGCCGTTGTTAGAAAACAAGACAGTCTTACCACACACGTTGCCCTTCCATTTATCATGATCTGCTTCTCATTCAGGTAAGCATTGAGAACAAGCCTCTTGGCACAGAGTGTGTTGATTTTACACAGTACAAAGAGGGTTCAAGTGACAGCAGTAGCGTAAGACACCCTGCTTCCCATAGCTCAAGCACAGAAATTTTGTCAAAACCAAAAATTTTTTTAAATCTCCTTTTTTCATATTGTTGTTTGGCTTATCCAAATGGTATTTTTAGAAGTGTCTAGATTTTGAACAGAAACAAAGAAGTGATCTTCAGCACTAATATTGACATCGATATGAAAATTGAGCAGTAAACCTGTATGTTCATCAGTATCTAAAATATTTTAAAATAACCAGCCTTAACTCTGATTCAGCTTCTGAGTCAGAGATGCCAGATGCAGGTATGGATAAATAACTGATACTGCCTAAGGGGGATTCTTTATTCCCCACGATTCCCCAGTGCTGTTGTTAGTCCAGTGGAGGAGCTGGTTTACATTCTTAAAGCTGCATTTGGAGAAGACTGTCCTCATTGACTGCGAAGGACCCAGAACCTGTGCTTGACATGGGAATCTGCAGTAGAAGTTTAAAATCAAGGCACCGTGAATAGATCAAGCTCATGCACACAGTAAAAAACAAAGTTATTCTGCAACACAGTGCATTTCCATGAACCATGGTAAACACCCAGAGCAAGCAGTTTCCAAGGCATGTCTCCTACTGACATTAATAATAAAATAACCATCCCACATACAAAAAACTACTTATGGAGTGAGCCAATTGTAGTAATGCTATAAACCTTCCTCCCTTTCCACACTGGAAATATCTGGACAGACAACATCTAAATCTCTTTGACTCTTATCTTGTGCACAAGCATGACTCATTCCTTAATTTTTAGATCTCTTCTACACAGAAGAACAAAACCAGCAACTTCCCACAGACACTGTGTCACTGACAAAGAAGCAAAAGGTAAGGATTGTAAACACCAGCAGAAAAATTCAACCATGTTCAGTCCCTTCTTAGAGCCTGACTTAACAGAGCTCTGAGTAATAATGGTAGAAAATTTTTTATCACTTGTCTAGTAGGCATTTTACAACAAATAGTATTTATAACACAAAATCTGTTTACATACTACTAAAAAGTGAATTTCAAAAGGAATGTGACTGAAAAGAAGTATGGCAAAATATTTTATTTAAATTCTCTCATCCAGCATAAAACTGCTTCATGCAGCTTAGGTTCCACTAACAAACATGAAGAGAAATCCCAACCAGCCATGGTCTCACTAATTTTACAGCTAGTTCAGATGTTTTGTTTGTTCATGAATACTATTTTAGACTGGTAATGAAAGACAGGAACATCTTTTAAAGGATCATGGAGCACTGACATGGCCCTATGACAGGTGTGGTCCACTGACATAGCAAATGAAGTCTCCCCTTTGATAGTCTAATACCTTGAATCTTGTTTTCTTGGAAAGGTTCTATTAAGGACCCCCATCTTATGGATACCGAGTCCCTAAAAATCAGTAGGATGACTCACAGCAATGAAGTGTGGTGCAAACAGTGATCCTGATTCTGCACTGCTGCACATCCACCCTAGTCCTTAGGCCTGCACTGCACAAATTCCTTGGCTGCAGGGTCACCTCAACTGGTTCCTTACAATACGGGAGGGTGCAGGCAGCTCCCACTCCAGACCTGCACTATCTGCACAGACATGCTTTTTATCTAAAAGTGCAGCAAGAAGTTCTCATGAGAGAAGAGTTTCTGTTTGACTGCAGACATGATAAATGGAGCTGTTCCCTGGTAGGAAAATATTATAATAGCTTGGACGACCAAAAGGAGAGAATCTTTGCTGTGGATGAGGTCTGCATGGTGCACAGTGCCCTGCTCAATGCTATACACTGCTCAGGGCTCCCAATATCTAAATGGGCATAAGGTTATCATTACTATTCTCTTCTCATAGTGTGGCCTCTAATACATAGCTTTTAAATTATACCTTACTCTGTCTGTTGTCAGGATCTCAGTGGACCAGCACCACCTGGTACAAAACACAGAACAAAGCAAATGTCTAAATGATGGAAGGCTAAGTACAAGACTGCAGGGTATTTTGGTGGATCATCAGAGAGGCTGAGAAAATATGTGTGGATCCCTAATACTAAGCAAAACTCACTACAATAAAAGACTTAACAAAAAAAAAAAATTCCAGAAGTGTCTGACTTACAGGTTTACTCATCTTCCTCAGTTTTGAGTGTTGCCTTTCATCCTGAAATGCTCTTCTGAAAGCCTCCTCTTCCCAGGCATGTTCCACCAGCTTTATGTTTCTAGTTTCCTGTTTTCCAATTCTGTGCCTCCTGAAAATAAACAAAAACTTATAAAGTAAGGCAGTTAAGTAAACCCACAGTGTATTTTACCATGACATTATTACACCCCAATACCAATGACACTGATAAAATCGGTATACCCACTGCATATCTGGAAAAATTAACAAGGCCTATCAGTTTGGCTTGGCTGTAACAATTTTCTGTATCAAATTAAATCCCAGTGCCCAGAGACTTTCTCTTCCGTTTTTTTGGCTGTTCAGTTTTTCTTAACCTAATTCTGAATTCTCTTGACCTAATTTTGGAGATGTGGGAACAGCGAACAACCCGTGGTTGTTGACTCAAAACAATTCAATTTAACTGGCTGATGATTAAGTATACTCAGTAAATATTAACTACATTAAATAACCAGAAGAGTTTTCACTGCAATACCAAATGAACTATTGTTACCAAATAATAGAGAGGTTAAGGGAAAGTGAAAAGTGATATTTCTTATTCCCAGCTTTCTTAATTTTATTTTAAATTTCACCAGACTCTAGATTTCCCAGCAACGTATCTTTGTAATAACTTAGCAACGATAACTTGGTTAGAAAGTGGTTTTAACAAACTATGACCTTAATTATTAAAGCGATAAATTTTACTTTTTTGCTGACAGCTTTATGATTTGAGAAGTACATAGCAATATGTCATTTTCATGTATCTTTACATAGCTCTTCTGTTGCTGGTTCAAATATGCCAAGTTCTGTAGATTTCTGAAGAACAGGTTTAAAACTCTTTTAATTTAAAAAAAAAAAAAACAAACACCAAACCAAACAAAACCAACCAAACAGAAAAACCTACCAAAAAAACCCAACAAAACAAGACCAAACAAAAATGCAATTTCTGTCACAGACATAAAGTCTCTTTCAAGTGTTCACTTAGATTATTATCTCTAATAGAGAATAATTTCTAGTTATGAAGACTCAATAAAGAAACCATCTCAACAAAGCAATAAAGTAGCAAAAGTACCCAACTGGTTGATTTGGCAGGGTTTTGGTTTTTTTAATAGATAAAAGTAGGAAACATTATTTCTTTTTCCCCAAAACATTATTAAATTTCTAAAGAAATTCTGTACTTGAAATCCAACAGACATGTTTTACTTGAACATTCTGTCATGTGAACTCAGAAGGTGGGTGGCCAAGGCCTTTATTTAGTGTCAGATTCCTAACTGGACTTTGCTGCCCAGGGCACAACTCCAGTGCTCAAGCTGTGAAGAGACAATGCCAGGGAAAAGTATGCTGCAGTGTAACAATGATGTGAGAACAAGAAAAGAATAACTAAGAAGTTTGAAACTTTGATATCACTTCCTAACTCCAAGATATAACTCCTCAAGGTACGTATCTTTATCGTCTTCTCATACTTCCACCTTGTACTATTTTCCCTGGAGTTTGTTTCTTTAGTTTTGCAATACTAAGAACATTCTTAAGTTTCATACCAGATAGTTCTGCTCTCTTATCATTCATGTTATCTGCAGTTAGAGGATGTAAGGAAAGTGTTGTGTAAAGGAATATGTCCAAAAAATAAAACCTGAAAAGAACGTGATCACATGCATAAAGACATTACTCAGCAGCTTAAGCAAGGAAGCAATATTGCCTCTTGTGGCTAGACTATCAGAGTTTTTAAAAAGCCTGGGTCCAGAAAATGGCTGCAAAGTCTTTGCTACGATGCTAGAAAAAGCTTAAAAACAAATAAAGCTCTAGAGGGAAAAACTATATACACAAAGCCTGGTAACTGCCAATCGTGTAGAGACAGCCAGTACTACAACATCACTCTAACTCCATCTTATTCACTTCTCCACACAGATAAAAAGTAGAACCCCATATGTATGTCCAAGTTTCAAGTGCTGAAAAAATGAAATTTTGCCAAAAATAGGTATAGTGGAATAGCTTAACAAGCCAAAGAAGAAAAAACAAACAAACAAAAAACCCCCTTGGTTTTAGTTTAACTTCCATTACTCTGTATAACCAATTCCATGAAACTATGCTCAGGTTTTTTGGTTTTGTTGTTGAAGACTGAAAACTTTTGAAATATTCAAACATGCCACAACAGTGGAATTTTTTCCAGCCACCTCCAGCAACCGATTTCACCAAACTTCACTGAATCAGTGCTGAGCTGGCAGTGACATTTCTGTAATATCTCCTGATAGATGTGAAATTGAGTGTAGCTGCAAATATGTAAAGCATTGCAAACAAATACAGAACTCAAACAGAAGAATGCATACAAAAAAAAAAAAAAATTCAATTTTTACTTTAAAAACAATTGTTAAAGCAACATAAATCCAGCAAGCTATTTTTTTCTCTCATATTTTGTTATAGGAAAGCAGAAAATAAACTCAAAGGGTATGTTCAATTATTCATAATCATTAAAAAGAGAATGAACTAACAAGCTCACAATAAAGCTAAAACTAGTCGAGTGCATGTTAGGCACATGTATCTGTCAGATAGAAGAGTCTTATGAGCAGAATGCAGAAAGACCAAGTCAAATGGGGAATAAACTGCTAAGTCAGTCAGACCCTGAGGGACTAATAGGCTTAAATAAGTAAAAAGCATCTCTGAAAAAAAGTATCAGCCAAGGTTTCAGTAAAACAAGAAAAGGGGAACAAGAAACAACAGCAATAGAACTCTTAAATAAAAAAAATTCATATTTAACAGCACATTCTTCTTAGAAGCATATTGCTGTTTCAGATAACATATATATTTAACAGTGCCTCATTCGAGGCATTTTGAAGACAGGGAATACGTACCACAGAGTACACAAACAATATACCAAGTATGGCAACACTGAATTTTCACACTTGAACTTCCTGGCACTTACAGAAATGCTAAGAACTGAGAAAAGTACTTTGAGTAGTGAAATATATATACTTCCTCTGAGTGTAGCTGTGGTTAAGGCTATATATGTAAGAACTGCAAAAATGAAAACAGTCATTAACTAGGACAGGCAATTAGTATTAAAAACAAATAGGAACTAATATCTAAAATGTCACTTTTGGGAGGAATTCACTCTATCACAACTCTTACAGTACCCCATGAAAAATCATGAAAATCAGATAAGCAAGGTGTTCATTATACCAGCATATCATGGAACTGTGTGGACATACCACACTTGATATAATTATGCAATACTTGACAGTACCCACCCATACACTGGTACAGCACAACACTGATCTTTGAAAACTCCTGGCTAGCTATTATTTTCACAAAAAGTGTTTGTTTGTACAACAGAATGGTTAACATTGACGGAATATAACATTACTGATGAGAATAAGTAGAGAATTGTCACAAATTTCAAATGCAGGGTGCTATCACAGGCTTAGGAATTGGCTTGAAAAGTTGAAAGATTCAGCTGAAGGTAAAGTCCACAGAAATCCACAAAGCTGGATTGCAAAAGAGAAACATGAGGTCAAGAAGCAGCTTGTGTAATAGAAATTACTCCTAAAACATCCCCACTGAACAACAGGAAGAAAGGTGCTATTTTCATGCTTTCTTGCATCAGCTACAGAAGCTAATGGTGTATAGTCCTTTTATGTATATCAGATAACAAAAACAAATAAAGTCCTTTTAACTAATGTAAGCCTCACACAATGAACTGTAAGCATATTTTTTAATAGAGAGCTATTTATAGATATTAACAAGCAAAACACAAGATAAGGCTGTTTTGGAGGGAGGATGATACATTCCTAAATCCATTTTACATAAATGAGACACCAAATTACAAGAACTGTTTTTTCAGACACTATTTCTTATTCTGCACAGGAGATGTATATGGGATTGTTAATGGAAGTAAGGAAGTCAATAGTGGAGTCTGTTCTGATGAATGCAGTTTTAGTGAATCTGCTGGGCTCAAAGCAGATGAAAATGGTATTTTAACAGCCTGTGATCTACAAGCGATTACACTACATGATTCTTCTGTCCCCTAAATATATTGAACTCTTGCATTCTCTGTGTTGCACATACACAGTTTTGAACTTTCCCTCTGTACAGGTGCAGAACTTGCTTGCATTTGCATTACAGATCTTCCTAAGGAAGAAAAGTTGGTAGCAAAGTGCAGGAAAGCTTCCCGCAAATGCGAAACAGGAGCTTATTTTACAAATTCATAGGAACATTTAAATATTGATGGCAGCAGCAAGAATGATACAACAAATTCTTTTCCTTTTTCAGAATCAGCATGAGTAAATGCAATTGATTCCATCATCACAGGAAATAAATTCAGGAACAGAGAAGTACATCTCTGACTCATTATGTTTGCAGTTATCTGATCAAAGAATAATCCCCGAGCTGTTTCCATCAGAGATTTTTTTTGCATGTCATTAAGATTCATTACAGTAGACATGGTAAAACACACAGCTATGGCTTTTCAAGTTGACAAGTGATCCCTCATGAAGCATCCAGGAAAAAAGTGATTTCGCCCTTCTCTAGGATTCCAGCCTCTCCTCACCATGCAACTTCAACAAGCCCTAATTAAAACCCTTGTTTTGAAAATCTGTGCCAGCATCCAATAGACTGACCAGAGAATCCTGCAGAAGACTTAAACGTCTTGAATAGGCCATGTCTGCTCTACTCATCCTTAAACCTTGGGAGAAACCTGTTTACATGTGTAGTTGCTGATAAACTAACTAGGGAAACATACACTGCCATGAGTATGTGCTGTAAGGCAATCTGCCAGAGTGCCTGTGCCAGCCTGAACTGCACACGGGGGGATGTTATGAAGTGATAACATCCAGCCTCTCAAAAGATGCATGATTTTGGTTGTTTAAAAAAAAAAAAAAATTCACAAAGGTACTTGAGGGGAGTAACCTCTCCATGAACAAGATCTGTGAAGCATGCTGTGGCAAGTCTAACACTGCATGAAACCACGGTTCCCAGAATCTGAGTGGACAGAAGGTTTACTTGCTAATTGTGTTGTTCTTTTTATTCCACCTTATTAAAACAGCTAATTTGTTAACCCATTTGTTGTCAGGTATTTCTCACCGAGTTCCAGAAAGAACCCTGCACCACTTCTCTCTCCTCCTCATCCTCTACCTCATCCAGGTACAGAATAAAGATGAAGACATTATTGATATACAGAAGTTCTACAAAAACAAACATCCTATCACTACTCATCTTCTCAGGCCTCCGTACAAAAACAATTAATCTTTTTCTTACCCATACAAATTTGATTAAATTGAGCTCTGCACAGACCCTGGATATATATAAATGCAAGAATTTAAGAAGATATCCCAGAAGATGTCCATTATATCCCTCTGCCAGAGATGATTGCTTCATTACAGGACTGATGCAAGTGTTGACTACCCTGGGGATCCTAACTTCTAGGGAAGCATTCACAGTTGCAGTAGCATCACAAATTACTGTAATATTTTTATTTTAGATAACATAAGTCAAAGCCTTGAGAGATGGAGTAATTATGGCATATTTTATTTATTTTAAACGATAATGCAAAACAAATGGGGATATGCTAGCCACAGATGAGTTTGTCCAATTGTTCATAAAGCACTCTCTACTGCTTTAGCTGACCTCTAACATAGAAAACACACACTGACAGAACTACAGACAACATTAAACAGAGTCCGCTACATACAGAAATAGATATCAGTTCCAGTTAGTCATAATTCCTTTTATTTATTTCAGGACAAAGGTTCCCCAGAACTTCTAGAGTTGTGGCTATGTAATTCCAGTGAGAATGCTGCAGCTTGGTTTGTACAAACAAGGCAGAGAGCAAAGACTGTTGTTTTAGTTAGTTTCTAAGCACAAAGCACACACTAAAAAAAAATAAATTAAAAAATAGAAGCCAGGTACAACGTACAGCAAAAATTTTTCAAAATGCAAAAGTTTGCCTCTAATAGCTTCTAACAGCTGCAGGGTTGTGCCACCAAAGAACCTAACATATTTTGTCAAAACCACTTTTCCCCCTCATTATTCAGTCACTTGCTAAATGGAAAATTAAGGAGGAAAAAGGTGAGGCTTGGAAATCCGAAGTGCAAACCATGAATGAATGCAAATAATGAATATGAATACAGAAATAACATCAGCATCTTAAGACAGAAAAGAGAGCTTAAGGCTTCCCTTACTATTTAGTGCGAAGACAGAAAGTGGGTTATGGATAGGAGGAAGGACCTACCAGCTCAGTCCACCTATGTATGAGGCCAAGAAATAGATACTTCAGTATGGCTGGAAAGATGCTACCTAGCTCCCCTCATATGGAAGCTGCTCATGAGTGGTTGCCAGTGCTGTGCTTTAGGACTGTAAAACGGCAGGTCAGGAGGCAAGGAACGAGCAGCTCAGACATCTGCATAGTGGGGGCAGAACAGAAAGCTGGAGCTGAATTCCCTATACACCATCCCAGGGTCAGCTTTTCGAACACAGCAGCCAGAACCACTCCTATGTCAGCTGTTTTCATCATTTTTTCTTATTTTTTTTTAAATTACTGCTTTGAGGTTTGTTTGAAGAGAAGGATTTCAGAGAAAAAAAAATAGACCTAGATTTCCAAAAAGTAACTTTTTAAAAAAATTCTACTAAGTGCTTTTATAGGAGTGTTAAGAAAACTGCCCATTTTCTATTTCCCCATTGGCACACTGGCTTGTGTGATCTGTCACAAGGGTTTTCTGTGTCATTTTATGTGACATAATACAAAGCAGCTCATAAAACTTGATATGACAAGCCAACGAATGCACTGAGACAGTAGAGAAATTTAGAAGTGGTATACATCTTAAAACTTAGATGACTTCTTTCTGCCCTCCTCTCCTCCAAGCCCAAATGGTTTCCCCTACAAAATTATGAGGGTCAGTTTTTCACTATCTGTATTTAAGCAGCAAATTCTCCTTTCTGGCATTGCCTGTGACAAGTCTTTTGTCAGTAGCCAGTCAGAATACAAGCAAGTGATCTGTATTTAGTGCAGTCCAGAGTCTGAAATAACATGTAAAAAGGCTATTCATTAAACGTATAAAGTGAGCTTTTGTGAAAAAAAATCCCAAACAGTATTCAGAAAAGACCTATGAAAAAAAATTGTAGTGTATAGACAGTCATCAAACAAGGTAAACTAGAGAAATCCGCATCTGTGGGCAACATAATGCCACGATGCTAAAGATGCATCCTAAAAACCAGATTTTTTTTTTTTTGCAACAATGTTCATTTTCTGCTTCATGAAGTTTTATACCGCAGATGCACCCACCATTCCACATGTCCTGGGAGCCAGATTAAAATGGGCTGGTCACCAGAAATGTAAGTACATACTTGAATGTGAGGATGCCCCTGGAAGATTTCCAAAACAATACATCAGAAAAAGTGTCACAGTACTGCAATACTACTACTGAGCCTTTTAGACAAAAGAGGTGTCCACTTTGCACAGGTATGTTTTTTCAATATCAGCAAATAATTTTGTTATGAGGTTTATTAAAATTGCAGTACTATAGTGATAGCTTTGTGTTCCCACATTATTACCCCGTTCCCGTTGGCTCTCGGTGCAAGGAGAAAGAAACCACCACAACATATTTCCCAACATCAATGGTGAACAATTCCGGAGCTAGAGAAATCTATCCTTCCAAAATCTGAATTCAGATGTTGGTTGGAGTAGCAGTATATTCAGAGAGTATGTTCCTTTTTCATATAACCTCTTTTACACTGTCATGACACTAGAGAATGTGAATAATTCTAAGACAGATGTTCTAGATTCAGAATTATCAGTCTAGAATAAAAACATTATTACAGGAATTTCAATGAATTTTGAGGATTGCATTTAAGTGTTGACAAAACTTGAATTTTGGGCAAGCATTTGATCAAGCTTTATGAAAAATTCTCAAAGCATTAGGATGATCAACTGGAAATTAATGTTGAGAGTTATTGCATCTTAATGACAATATGGGTAACATTCTATTCATAATGGAAATAATACGGATTTCTACGAAAACCTAAAAATACTTGGAATACAGGAATATGTGTTCTCTGAATTTTATATGTCATTTTCTCCGGATCATTTTGTATTAAATAGGCCATATACAGGCTGCTGCATAATAATGCCATCACTTTTCTATTTTAACAAGCCAAAAAACTGTATACATGAGCAACATATGCAGAACATAACATTTTAATCACTTTTACTCTTCAGATTTAATGAGAATAATGAAAAGATCTTAGTTTTTAAAAAACCCTGAAATCCCAAAGCTATGTCTTGATTGAAGCAGTTTTAACCTGTAATATAATAAAATCTATTTAATAGTTTATATAAAAAGAATTAGTGCAGAATATAACTTAATGAACAGTATATTTTAGGATTTTCCACTTAGAAACATATTAGGCTTCTCTTTCTTACTGCAACCCTCATAAAGCTCCTTTAAAGTAGAACTCATTAATATTTATACAAACAAATCCAGATTTTTATATGGAAACTTCCACAGAGGTGGAAAATAACATTGTTTTGCTGATCTGAAAAGTAGCATAGTGTAGTAAAATCATAGGAATAATTTTTGAAACGTAGTACCAGCAACCCTATCACCTCAAGACTGCCCAACACAAGTTGGACTACACCTATACATGACAGGCTACATTCACAAACAGAACATAGGTAGATGAGCACAACACACACACAGAGCTAGAGGACCTAAGGAAAAAAAAAAAAACAAAAAACACCAGAACAAAACAGTAAACAGAAAAAAACCCCAACAGCTGAGAGAGTTTGGACAGGAAAGTCTGAGGCAAAAAAGTTTGCAGTTTATAAAGTTGTAAAAATCAATAAACTAACATTCAACCAATCTTGCAATATAACAATGAGGTGGCTACTTGGTGACAACAGTGGGAGAGAGCTCCAAACAGGTCAAAGTGCTTCTTTGGACAGCAAGCAGAGAACTTTTAAGACCTTGCTGCAACAGCAGGCTGTGGAGGCAGAAAATATTAGCAGGTTTAAAGACAAGTTAGAAAAATTCAGGCACCTTGCATGGTGGGTACTAAAGGACCGGACAAGGACACACCTTCTGATCTATCTGATACAGCTGTAGAACCTGGAAAAGTACAAGGGGAAAGGACCAGAGAGCAGACAAGCACACAAGCCCTCTCTAACCCACAACTCCCATTGTCACCATTGGAGATGGCGTATCAGGACAGCCTTCCACTCTGGGCTAAGAGGCTATTCCTTACTCTTTCCTGTCATGAACTGGGGCCTCTATTAAAAGAAAATAATTCTCCCTTTCAACAGCATGACTTTCTGTCTACTACAGCACTTGATGTAGAAACGTCATTGACCTTTCTATCATAAAAAAAAAATTTAAAACCTACACCATCCTTGATGATTTCACCAATACTAGATGTCTGCTTGCTTGCTTGCTTACCTTACCATAGAGGTCAGAGTTGTTTTTAACCAGGAAAGAGATTTACATTAGGAGAGGGTTAGAAATAAAGAATGCCACTGCAAGTAAAAAAGGAGGGGAAAAATTTAAATCATCTTGTAAGAGAAGCAAATCTTTCCTCACGAGGAAGGTGTCCAGCACTGTGATGGTGCCTTGACCTTGTAGCAATTAGCTTTACACACACTGACCACTGCAGAACTGTACAAGCAACTTGAAAACATCTTACGTACTGACCTATCTCGAGCCAGTGTTCTGAATACACGATTCAAGGTTACTGAAATCCAAATCCCTTCCCCTGGCTTCATGAAGAACAATCATACAAATTATACTTAAAGGACACACTGAATCCGTATTTGCAAATAAAATTACTTTTGCTATAGCACAGTAACAATCTTTCTTTCACTTTAATCAATGAAAGAGGCATATCACACCAAAATTCCCTTTATCTTTATGCTCTCTCATTTCCTTCAAAAGCAGATGCCTGGCATGAAGGGACAAGCATGACTTGACTAATTATAATTAAAAATTGACTACTATGTGTTTAGACCATAAAAGAAATATAAATATAGGAAATCTGAATCAAGCTTACCAAATGCTCAAAATTTGCAGCATTTACAAGTCAAATTAAAGTGTGAGGATTTTTGTTTCAAGTACATGAAGGATATACTCTAGTACAGCATTAATTGTGGTAAACACAGTATATGAAACACAACATATGGCCACAGGACAGTTTTGACAAATTGCCTTTTATTTCCATGTACAACATGTTAAAAAGGCTCAACAATGTAATTTGTGATTGTTTTTTCTACAGTCAGGGTACTGCAATGTTTCATATTCTTACAATTAAAGCAAGCAGTACTAAATGGCAAATTTTACAACTAAAATAAGAAATACTAGGAGGCAAACTTCACAATTCTCTAGTTCAACATATAGAAAAAAAGCCAAAAGTTCTCACACTCTTCCAATATACAGATTTACCACCAATTCATTATTTCCTGGTTTAAAACCAAAACACGTTCAAAGTATTTGTCAGCTTAACCTCACATTTACATAACTTACTAAGAAGCTCAAGCAGCCAAACATGTACTGTTTTGGAGGCGTTCAGATTCTATGAAAATCTGTAAAATTTGGTAAAATTAAGTGATTCTGCTGTGAACTAGAGCTCCACAGAAATAAGTATCATGAATGTCTGGTTAATTTCTCTCCTTTACTACTGGTGAAGTGTGGTCTGAAATTCACAGACCCAGAGGTTTTCCACACAGAGACAAAATCCAGTCATCTGAGGTCCCTATTTATACTCTAGTACTTTCCTGGGGTCCTCCCACAAGACCCTCCCAAGTTCCTCCCACCAAGCTCTGGTGTTTTTCCACTGTTTTCCAGTAACTTTCTGCCATCCCTTGGGGTAAACAAGTGTTTCATTAGCACATTCCTTTCTTATCACCCACACTGTCTTCCTCACTTCCCACAGTGAAGTGTCCAGTAGGGATTATTTACATCAGAGGAGAACAAGAACTCTGATAGTGAAGTAGTGAGCAAGGAGGCAGGCAGATGTATATCTAACACTAATAGCACAGCACTGATGCACCCACCAATCCTCATTCTTGTCCAGACACTTTACACCTCTTAAAAGTGTGCCAGCTTGCAGCATGTTCCCCAAGTGACAGAGAAAAGAAAGGCGAACTGCAGGCATCCCGCAGCTCGGGCTGGAAGATGCTTTAAGTAACTTCTCAAACTAGGACCAAGCAAGAGAAATGTACATCCATTCCAGTGAGTCCGTGTGAAAAACAGAAAGAGATAAGCAAGGCAGATAGTCTGAGCTCAAAATGTAACAGATTATCATTGCAGGAGAGACATTTGGGAAAACTCCCTCATCCCGGCATTAGCTGCATAAAAAGACAAATAATGACCAACAACCTGGAAGGTAATCCAGAGGAATGGAGGGCAGCAGAGTTCAAGTGAAAAACAAATGATCAGATTCAAAATACTTATTTTAAGTAATATACGTAAATAATACTTATTTACGTATTTTAAGTTACTTACCAAAAGCTAACATCAATAGGAAAAAAAAAAAAAAAAAAATCTTCCCATAGAATGATGCACAAAAACTGTAATCCAAGGCCCCATAAATGATCTTTTGTTCCTCAGATGTACCTGTATCGTAGTTTCAATTCATAATTTCACTCTACTCAGAACTCTCAAAGACCAACAGCACATCAATGTAGAATTTACATTCATCACATACATACAATGGAGTACATAGGAAGGAGAGTGAACTTTATTATAGCAACAGTGACAAGACCTTAGACTTATCATTTTACCACAACCCCAGTAGCAACATCAATACACCAATCACTTCGCAAACTCCCCCAAAATAACTTAATTGGGAAATTCTGTCTGATATCACTTTCCATTTGTTTTTACGATAAAATGCGAGCTTAATAATTGCTCTGGGAAAAATTAATTTAAAAAACAAAGTCATGAGAGGAGTGAAATGGTTGCAATAAGATTTTAGAAATAGAAAACCCCCTGAGGTTGTGTCTAGTCTTTGTTTTTAGCATTATGTTTTAATGCTCTAATTTAATTTCAGTCATAACAAAATTAGTAAAGGCTAGGATAATATATGCATAAATATAGGCTACAATTGCCAGTAATCCTTAATCATGAAGATAAGGGAGACCAAATGAAATGTAAAATGCTATGTAATTGAAAAAAAAAAAAGCAGAAAAAACTGACAGAGCTTTTCTTTAAAGCTCAAAGAACATCAGGGAATAGTAAATTAATCAGATGCTCTGTCTTAAAGAAAAACTAATTGCATATGCAAGTCAAATTTGACAAAGTAGCTTAGCCCTAATGAAAGAAGGAATTTGACAATCATTGATGCCTTTTACAGCAACTTTTTCAAAATAGGTCATCTCACTCTGAACTGTCCAAATCTTCAATTTTTGACAGTTTCTATAGAAAACATTTCAACTTTTCAAGAGATATGTCAGCAGGTTGAATTCCTCCCATGAGATGCTTAGAAGTTAGAGTCATACACAAAGGAGAAATGGTTATCCAATCCCTCATCCTATATTCAATTTACACCCAATAAACTGAACATGAGGAGAATGTAACTCTCAGTTCTACATTATTACAAAAAATATCAATTCACAGCCCTGTGGTCTTTTATGGAAGTCCATTTCCACTCTTTCAGCCTGCCTCCTAATGAAGCTGTCCCATTTGTGATGAAAATCTTCTGTTCTTAGTAAAGAAGTATAGAAATCTCAAATTTTAAATTGTAAAGAGGAAGAAAAGAAAGGAAGTATTTTTTTCACTATTTTGACAACATATATAACTAAGCAGAAAAATCCTTTTGGATTTTGGTTCACCTTCTAAATGAAAACACGTATCTTGAAAATTGTTTCCTTTTGTTTCTCAAAGAAGTTTGCATCCATTTTGACTCAGAAAAAAATAATCCCAAAACACACTATACATTTCGAGAAATAAAAAACCAGCACACTGCACCACAGTTGAAAGCTTTCGTTTCCATGATCCTGTACAAAAAGTCAAAGAAAACCAGAGTTTGGATCAACGAAAGTGCCAGAGGCAGCAACAACAGTGGCAATGGTTCTCTTTTTGCGCCATAAAGCCCACTGTTTCACTCAGCATGGACAAGCTAAATACCACCAATAGTAAAACATTGCCAACAGATATTGAAAGTAGCACATCCTACCACACCTGTGTTGATGATATCTAAAACCCCCTACACAGCATCTACTTATTAAAATTATACAGTATCACTCTGAAGGCATAGAACATCTGCTCGAAATTAAGCTTTACTGAGGAAATGAAATGTAGGACAAAACTACCCATGCATCAGATTCCTTACCAAGAGGAAGATGATAATTTGCAGTCACAAACTCCCCTAGTGAAAAAATACACAACAAAATACAAGTTACTGATAATCACCTGCTAAGCCAATGCTTAACTGCTGTGTGAGAAAACGGATGTGGAGATGTGTGCAAGTCTCATGGAAAACAACTTACAATATTTTCTTCAAACATGTTATGTTTGGAACCAGAACATGCTATTAAAATCTCACTAAAGAGAAGCGACTTTTGATTTCAGTGACAGGATACAATCTGATGAAAATGAGATAGCAGAGATCTCACACTGAAGCAAAACACTCTTTAGAAAGAATAAAATGAACAGGGGAAAAAATAATGTTTAGGATTACCCATACACATCACAACTCAGCAATGGGCAAGGTACACAAAATGCAGTATGAGTGGATGAAATGTTCCAGTACAGGGCCTATTAAGCATTCCTACTTCCCTTCAGAAAAACAGAGCAGCTCTAACAAAACACAGGAATGTTAACATTTGTCTACATTCCAATTAAACACTGACCTCTCTAATTTACAAATAGATATCAAGAGAGAACACAAATGTCACATTTAGGATTTAGAAAGCCTGAATTAATTTCCTCCTTAAAAAGAAAGAGCTCCTATTCTCTGTGCTGGGTTAGGAACTGGCTGGAGGGCCGGGCCCAGAGAGTGGTGCTGAACAGGGCTGCATCCAGTTGGCGGCCAGTCACTAGTGGTGTCCCCCAGGGATCAGTGTTGGGCCCAGTTCTGTTTAATATCTTTATTGATGATTTAGATGAGGGGATTCAGTCCATCATCAGCAAATTTGCAGATGACACTAAGTTGGGACATAGAAGGGACATAGAAGAGCTGGAGCATGTCCAGAGAAGGGCAGTGAAGCTCATGAAGGGCCTGGAGCACAAGTCCTGTGAGGAGCTGGGGGTGTTCAGCCTGGAGGAGGCTGAGAAGAGACCTCATGGCTCTCTTCAGCCACCTCAAGGGAGGTTGGAACAAGGAGGGAAACAGCCTGTTCTCCTTAGTGAACAGTGATAAGACCAGAAGGAATGGATGGAAGCTGCACCAGGGGAGGTTTAGGCTGGATTTTAGGAAATATTTTTTCACTGAGAGGGTTGTCAGGCATTGGAATGGCCTAGGACAGTGGTGGAGTCACCAACCCCGGAAGTAGTTAAATGGCATTTGGACCCGGTCCTTAGGGACATGGTTTAGTGGTGACCCTACAGTGTTGGTCAAAGGCTGGACTAAATGATCTTGAATGTCTTTTCCAACAAAAGGCATTCTGTGATTCTGTAAACTCATTTTGCTTTGGCACCTTTATTAAGAACACTAAAGAATACGTTATTGTCAGGCAACAACCAGCATGGAAAACAATGAGAGTTTATCAACACAGAAAAACTAAAACTAAAACACATGTAAGATTTCATGGAAATATCACTTTAACAGGCACTAATAGTTATTATGTCAGTATTTGTGGGTAGACATTTTATTGTAACATTTTGGAAGAGATTTAGAGTAAATGCAAATATCTTGTTTTAGCAGACACCTGATCTTGATTTACACAGCTGTCATCTGTAAATGACTCCAAATACTGCTATGACAAAGTCAATAAACAGACATGAGACCTTGAAATAAGTGGGGCATAACACCTGCTCCAATCTTTGGAGTTTCTCCTGCTTAAAACCAGGTTGAGTTTAACCAATTTCATGGAAGGACTTCTCTCCTGAAGTCAGGACATGCAACACTGTCACTGAAAAGGCAAGCTAGGTGAAATGAGATCAGTTCAATACTACCTGAGATTCTATGATTAATACAATACTTTCTATATTCTCTGTAGTATCTCTCCTCACTTCAGATGTGTATATTTGGGAAACATCTGCTGTGCCATTCTTAAAACATACATAACATTAGAATAATGTAAATACTGAGTTCAAGTTAGCATACAGTATATATACAGACTTTACTTCTGTAAAAGGATGACTAGCACATGCAGTCCTTACTTTGCTTATAATATTTCCAAGAAAATTGATCTAAGCAGGATATCAACATGTTATGAAAAGAGGAAAAAAAAAAACATATAAATCCCTTAGCTCTCAGTTAAGCCACCATGGCTTATTTTTTTACTTTGCCATCTTTGCATTTTTAATGTGAAACTTACGATGTTTTCCATCAAAAACTGGATTCCTCTAGTCAATGAATGTTGAGGAGCTTCTTTTTAGATTTATAGGCATATACACACCAACCCTCACCTGAGCAATTTCTTATAGCATTGTAGCTGCTACAGGTATTACAGGCAGCTTTTTACTTACTTTTACAACACTCTGAAGTTGGGAAAGACATCTAAGAAAGAGCTCACTTTTCTTCATCAAACACCAAGCTTTTAGTCTGCTGTATATATGAGAATATATGGTTCACTGAATGACACATCTGCATGAGGAATGGAACTGGCAGTTATAGGTATATTTACTCCTGAAAGCCAAATGCATCTTGCCAAATCATCCATCACCATTTCTCCACTTGTCCAAAGTCAAGATATTGGTCTTCCTATTGCTCCATACAGTAAAAGCATTCCTTCCTGTGAAATATGCCCCAAAAAATCCTGACGATTGTAAGTCATACTTTAAATGGCATAAATTACATTAGCCCTTTATCATATTCTGCAGAGTCTGTAATAACAGCGCTAATACTACTGAACTAAGTGAAAATTAATATTGTATTTTAAAGTATTTGGTTGAAACAAGCATACATAAGGAACCATATTCCATCCTTTATCAGCTCATAAGGAACTATTATTGATACTGAGGATAAACAAGACAAGCTGCACCTACTTAATTACTTGTGATCCTGTTTAGTGCACACTCTTCATCCTTTACTTAAAAAAAATTCACACATCAAATTAATTCTGATTCAAGACACACTGAACAAGTTAAATAGATGGAATATATACACATATACATAGGCTGCTGAGTTTGATGTTCCTCTATTCATATATTTAACTACTCAGACATTAATGAAATATGAAAATGTAATATAGCTTTAAAGTAAGCTAATAATTCTGCTTTAATTAGCCTTTCTGGTAACTCCTAGTGGTTTAATATCACATAAATATTGTTCCACAGGGTTGTTTTTGAAAACTGGCAAAGCCTGGCTGATTATATTTTCCATTAAACCTCCCAGTATCAATTAAGTACAGAAAAATATGTTCAAGTCATTTTAAGAGAGAAAGGGCTAGCATAAATGTGCTAAATCATCTGACATCCAATAACTTAAAAAAAACCCTTGTTTCTTCTGAAACCATGACATATGGTTGCTTTATGCAGGTCAGTCATTTCCAACACCCATGCAGCTTTAAATCACAAAAATTTCAGAAAAGAAAAAACACACAGGATTGTTAAACAGACCATCTGACCTATATCACCATTCATGTGTGTCACTGATGGAAAACTTGTAAAGAGCCAGCAAGCCTGCCAAGAATAAAGATCTAACGGATTTTACATGAACTTTCACAAACATCACAGAGAGGTTTAGGCTGAAAAGTCTGCTCCAAACTCCTGCTCAGAGCCACCTAAAGCTGAGTGCCCAAGACTGTGTCCAGATGACTTCAGAATATCTCCAAGGACGGAGGCTCCATACATCCCCAAACAACCTGTGCCAGTGCTTGGTCATTCTTCCAAGTGAAAAAATGCTTCCCTGATTGTTCAGATGGAACCACCTGCATTCTAGCTGGTGCCTGTATCCTTGCATCTGTCACTAGGCACCATTGAAAAGAGCCTGGCTCCATCATCCTTGAATCCTCCCTCCAGCTATACATTGACAAGTATCACCTAAGCCTTCTCTTCTCCAGGCTAAACAATCCCAACTCTCTCAGTATTTGCTGCTATTCGAGATGCCTTAGTCCCTTAATCATCTCCACAGCCCTCCACTTGACTCTCTCCAGAATGTCCACGTCCCCTCTTTTACTGGGAAGCACAGATCTGCACACAGGCTCATGTTTCACTTGGTTTCCAACAAGTCTTTTTCTGCAAAGCTGCTTTCTAGTTGGGCAGGTAACCCAGCAGTAGCATGTAGTGGTACCTGGGGTTGCTCCTCTCCCCAGTGCAGGACCTCCCACTGTCAAACTTCAAGAGACTCCTGTCAGCCCGTTTCTTCAATCTGTCTTAACCGCTCTCAAAAATTGCCCTCACTTGGGGATTTCTTGTTGCTTACAATTAAAATTTATTGCTTACAATAAAAATTTCAAAAAGTAAAAAAGGGTAATTAAAGGATCTAAAATTCAAAGTGATTTACTGAACTGTTCTCCTATTTCGTTCTCAAATTTAAAATAGTAACTCTTTCCAGCAGTTTACATATCCACCCTTTATAAACATCCCCTTTTCAAATTTTAAATATGCATTAATATAATTTGGAGCCTATACCCTAGATCCATCATAGGCAGCTCTGCTGTTTTCCTGAGTCACATTTCATCTCAATCCATAAACATTTGTTTTTTCCATGGCATATTAAGACCACATATTCTTTTCCAAGTAACTAAGGCTATGATGCCCAATGACTTAGTTGCATAAGCACAACAATTTACAGTTTGAATGTTACTGACTAAATGTGGATCAGGCAGTAAAATACTCAACCATCCTGAAGTATCCTTTTAAATAATTAAGAGTGAGACAGCTGATTCCCACACTGGACATTTATCTTAGGTGCTTGTTTTTTCCATAAATGCCTTTGATTTTCTTACAGGAAATCAGATGAGGTGTCAAACCCTGAGATGCTGATTAAAGAGAAGACAAATAAGGATAACTATAATATGATGTCAGTTGCTTAAGGCTAGAGTATTTGTCACACAAAGCCTGGTTCTTTCAAGCTTCTTACAAAAAACCAGCACTTACAAAGCAAGATGGCCAAGAAATGGCATAGCTCCCAAGATTCTTTTGTACCACAACTATTTTCATCCCCTTTGTAGCATTGGATTAAGTAGAGCATTCCACATCAAATAGAGAGTCAGAAAAGAAATAAATTAGCTGAGCAGACCAGGCATAGTTGTCAGATTTTAATTGGGCAATCCTTGCTTAAAAATCTACTAATGATTTTCCCAGTGTTCACTACTTTTCTGCATCCAGAAAAAAAAAAAAAAAAAAATATGAATTAAAGCAGTGGTCCAATTTTACCACTCTTCTGCTGGCACAAAAGAGTGGTATTTGTAGTCTATACAGAAAATGTTGGTCTAAATTTACAGCATTATTGTGATTCGCTTGCAAAACACTGACTAAACCCCTCTTCTGAAAAGTAGTATCTCATTCTTGAGTGGGCTGGAGAGTTGAGTTTTCACCTCCTCTGTTAAATAAGCCCTAATTAAAGCAAGTAGTAAAAAGCCAGATTTTGAGAGCTCTTCAGAAGAAATCAGAATCTGAACAGTTGATTAATGAACCATTAATAATCTCTTCTAGTATAAAGCAGTAAGAAAAACATGTAACAGATACTGTTTCCTAAAATGTCAGCAGAACCAGCACATACAAGTAAATAGGTGCACATACATTCCAAAATCAACAGCTTGGAGCACTTGAGAACTAGGAAAGGCTTGAAAAGACATCTAAATATATATATACATATATACATCTGCAAATAAAGACAAGTCTTCAGTGGCTTCCTGGTAGAATAACAACGGCACTGGAGAACTGTTACAGGTGGCACTACTGTGAAGCACAAAATGTGGAACTTGGTAAGTACAGATGTTGTACACAAAGAAAGCCATCATGTAGTCTTCCTGTCATTTTGTCCATTAGAAGATTAGCTGCAAATGTTTACTACTCCTACAATAGTTTTTCACCACAAGATCTTCACGTCTCTCCTCTTGATTTCATGCCCTGTAAGTCTGATCAATGCTCCTAACTGGCTTTTTCTGTACATTATCAACTTGCCTTGGAATTGAACTCAGACATTTACCTATCTTAATCACAGGAATCGAGTATGAGTCCCTGCCATCTCCTGGCAGAGACACTGGATCAGCAATAAAGATATGTATCCAAGCAGTGATATGTATCCTGGTCCAGGATACAAGTGGAAGTATGCAAGTGGAAGGTACCCTTGACAGTCAAAGCAAAGCATGTGACCTGTGCAGTGTCATAGTATCTGTAAGCAGGTTTTTAAGGAAACGCTTGTTTCCCTGTTAGCGTATCTCACTTTGCATTCACAAGTCTTAAATCAGAAGTAGAGCAGAGTGTACTGGGCAGCCAAAGGACAGATTGTGTAACTATGCATGCACAATCACTTATGTTATCATCTCCCTTTGTTTCTACTTTAGGCAGCAAGAACTGTTTACGTTACTTTGTTATCAACATTATTCTCATTCTAAATCCAAAGCATAGTGTTATAGAAGCCACTAGGAAGAAAATTAACTGTCTCAGCTGCAACCAGGACACCAAGAAAGAGGGAAAAAAAATAGGTGTGAATGGAGAATAATAAAAAAGGTGAATGGAGATAGGAGGTTCAAATTGAATATTCAAAAAAATTTTTTTACTATAAGGGTGACAGAGCCCTGGAACAGGCTGCCCAGGGGGGTTGTGGAGTCTCCTTCACTGGAGACATTCAAAACCCGCCTGGACACATTCCTGTGCGATGTGCTCTAGGTGGCCCTGCTCTGGCAGGGGGGGTTGGACTAGATGATCTTTCGAGGTCCCTTCCAACCCCTAGGATTCTATGATTCTATGATAATAAACACAAGCTCACCAAAGAAACAAGGCATTTCTCAACAACAGGCCCACCAGCTACACTGCACTGATTGAGAATGATGCCAAGGTCTCGATAGGATCACAGGATACATTGAGTTGGAAGAGACCTTTAAAAGTCCTTTAGTCTAACCCCTCCTGCAGTGATCAGGGATATCTAACTAGATAAAGTTGCTCAGAGCCCTGTAAAGACTGACACTGAATGTCTCCAGGGATGGGGCCTCCACCACCTCTCTGAGCAACCTGTTCCAGTGTTTTACCACCCTCACAGTAAAGAGCTTAGAATTAAGACTTTAAAGTCAGCACAGTCAAACCTATCACAAACCAAAAGAGGCAAATTTATAACTTATTTAAAACATCAGCCAAGAATCATAGAATCACAGAATTGGCTGGGTTGGAAGGGACCTCAGAGATCATCAAGTCCAACCCTTGATCCACTACCGCTGCGGTTACCAGACCATGGCACTGAGTGCCACATCCAGTCTCTTTAAATATCTCCAGGGACGGAGAATCTGATTACCCTCTCAGTGAAGAAATTCTAATATCTAACCTAAACCTCCCCCGGCACAACTTAAGACCATGCCCTCTTGTCTTGCTGAGAGGTGCCTGGGAGAAGAGACCAACCCCCCCCTGGCTACACCCTCCTTTCAGGGAGTTGTAGAGAGTGATGAGGTCTCCCCTGAGCCTCCTCTTCTCCAGGCTGAACAGCCCCAGCTCCCTCAGCCTCTCCTCATAGGATCTGTGCTCGAGTCCCTTCACCAGCCTGGTTGCCCTCCTTTGGACCTGCTCCAGGACCTCAATCTCCTTCCTGAACTGAGGGGCCCAGAACTGGACACAGTACTCGAGGTGTGGCCTCACCAGCGCTGAGTACAGGGGCAAAATCACTTCCTTGGACCTGCTGGCCACGCTGTTCCTGATACAGGCCAGGATGCCATTGGCCTTCTTGGCCACCTGGGCACACTGCTGGCTCATGTTCAGCTTCTTGGCGATCCAAACCCCCAGGTCCCTCTCTGTCTGGCTGCTCTCCAGCCACTCTGTGCCCAGCCTGTAGCGCTGCATGGGTCCCTATACATATAACAGGTGTACTCCAGCTCTCTGTAGGTCAATAGGATTATTTCCACTGGCATCAAAAGCCTGTAGCCACCAAGAGTAAAACAGATGAACCTACCACTAAGCATTTGCCTAATAATACTTTTGGCTAATTATACTTTGGCAAAACACAATTGGCTGTCTTCACTGAACTGGAAATGTATAAGTCCACGTTCAGTGGTGCAGCAAGGCACTGCCCAAAAGCCTGTTAAAGATTAAGACAAATGTAAGTGACAAGCTTACTAAACTGAAGAAAATAGAGCTTTTCATCAAACACTTAGTCATTCTTTGCCATATGGAAGAACTTAAAAACCACAAAGTACATCATCCAGTGGTGGTATATAGTGTTTCATTTATCTCAAGTGGACATAAAAAATATCACAGAACTGGTTTGTTTTAGGGCTTTTTGCCAGTCAAACATAATACATACAAAGCAAAGGTGTAAAAATTCTATATGAAATAAGGAACTGATGGTAAATCAATGTAATTATACTTTTACATTATTGAATTATTCTCCCAATTTTCCTAATTTTATTTTTTATTATTAACTCTTCTATTTTCATTAATAATTATAATTTTCCAAAACAGGGAAAACGATTTGGGTGCTGAACACATAATGCAGATTTTCACTGCTGTTTCAAACTCCAGTCATTTTACCTTATGAAAGCTCTTTCTAATAGATCAACTATGTGTCATAAACCAACATGTTTTTTACCAGTGACTCTAATGAACAAAAATAAAGTCCATAAATGATATAATAATCCTGGAAACTGTATTTTATGGGGTCTCTCTCAACTGTGAAGTAGTCAACAAGCCATAAAGAAATCTCTTTTTTAAGGTTAGAACACCATGAAACTGATGGAAGAATTTGCAGCAGACTATGAACAAACATCTTCTTCAGCGAGTTTCACATGACACTAAACCCTGACCCCCAGCTTCAGTTATTTCAAGGGGCTGCACAATTTTAACTTTATGAGAGTGAACAAACCAGAAATAAGCTCTTTTCATATAAAACTTTTGCCCAAAAAGAACCATATGTTTTTAGGAATTCCACAAAGTGAGAATATAACAATCACTAAAGCACAAGCCTGGCATAATTCCCCTTTCAGATTGTGTTGTTTCTTTACTCTCTCATCTTTATGGCTAGTCTCACTCCCTCCACAGCACATTAACAGACATGACCTACAACCTGCCTTAATCACTTTCACAACAGACTTTTAGTTATTCTTACTACCTTCACACTACTTACTAGCCCCAAGGAGATATAAAACTGAAATTTCTAAATTCCAGTGACTTTGTATTTTATCTTAAAACACAATGACTAAGTGAGTCACACCATCTCAACAGTGACCTAGGTATCCTTAATTTTTAGAGGAAAAGAAGCTAAGAAATCAGGGGAAAAAAAATTCTCAAAATCCATCGTAATATTGCTTTTTCCATCAGCCTTCCTTACCTTCCTTGTGAATTATTTAAGCTATTAAAAAAAATCTCTGTTGCATTTGTGTTTACTTGGTATGAATGACAGCACAAAGTATGAAGAACCAAAAGAGACCCAAGGTTACCTCTGGAAATACCATCTCTGGAAAAGGTACAGGAAAGAAAACATAGGATTCTATTTCTGTATCATCTTGACCCACAAGGTAGGCACATTTTTAACTTAGAGAAGTTTTGAAATGGTAATGTTGCTTTAAAACAATTTCAGCTTTCCCCACCTTTCAGAAAACTGAGAGTTCTCCTACAGCCAGGTAGCAAAACCAATGATCACCTGCACCAAAGCACTGTTCTACATTTTCAGAACCACTAGTAAATCTACATTTCTGAACAAGGAACTAATAAGTTCAAGAGTAAGTAATAATTTTTTATAACTCCATATTTTTATAAGTATCTACAGATGTGTAGACTGAGAATATCCCAATCTTTAAAAGCAGCAGTCGATTTAAAATTAAGATAATATAGTAGTACTTAATGTGATGTGCAGTTAACTTACAATATGAGAGAAAAACAACAGTCCAGAATTCACAGTATTAAGTGGTAGCATTTTGTTAATTTGCATTACCAAGAACCAATGATAGATAACTAGTTTTCAACATAACTATGAAGAAAATAGCCAAGACAGATGTTACTACTGGTAAAAATATAAAACAAAGCTTCATGCCCCTTCCTTCAGCTTCATCTGTTTCCTGGCAAGGTGCCTCTACTTTTTGCTCTTGGATGCCAGGCTTTCAGATTGGGTTTTTTCAGAGTTGAGGGGGAAAACATTTAGGGCACAGAGGCTTAAAGGACAGAATACTTAAACATCTAACAATTTCCTTACTTAGACAAGAGTGGCTGCAGATTGACAACAAAAAAAAAAACAAAACCCAAAACACCAACCAACCACAAAACAAAAACCAGTTGCTTTTATCTTTTAGAATATCAGACATTCAATGAAATGTTAAAAAAGTATTAATTTATTTGTAGCCAACACATATTTCTTCACATTGCAATCAAAAAGCTATTTACATTGGAAACCTATGCAGTTTAAGTATCAGAAACAGCAATGTGGTTATTTATAAATAGCAAGCTATGACTATTTTACTTAGAAAGCAAGTTCTTAGACCTAGAGACAAAGTACACAAAGTCTGTCATATAGCTCCATTTTAGTAAATACCTACCAGCTAGGCAACTGCAACCAAAAATTCCAGGTGTCCCTGCCCATGCAGGGGGGTTGGAACTATATGACCTTTAAGGTCCCTTCCAATCCAAACTGCTTTGATTCTATCATTCAATGATTCTATGACTGGCCAATAATGATGTGCTTACAACTCCTAATTATATATATATGCATCTATGCTCATCTTTCAGACATTGAGAGAGGTTACCCAATTAGCATGTTGATTATTGACAAAGGGGAGTGCATTCTAGCAAGAAAATTAGCTAAGATAACTAGAGGTTATACCTTCAACCTATCAGCTGCCATTAAGTTCTTACACAATCTTGCTCATTTTTTCATCCTGTTACAGATCCTGCTTCCAGACAAGTTAGCCCCAAAATATGGTCCTGGGCATCCAACCAAGGGGATCCTCCATTTTTGTTGCTAAGGTTTCAAAGCAGAGATCATAATGGTCACTCACTTCAACTCTACCTCCCAACATCATATCCTGACACATCTATGTATTTCTGAAGGTCATAAACAATGTAAAAGGCCATAAACAATATAAACCTCCTATAAGGCACTGCTACATTAACATCAATAATTTCTCTGAATCCTCAAAGTTCTCATTCCACTCTCCATGATAACAATGTAAAATTACATTTTATTTAAATAAATTAAAAAAAAAAAAAAAAGAAGCTGTTCTAAGCCATTTGGAATCCATAACCAACTTTCATTCATTCTCTTTGTCTCTAGGGCCCAGGGTACAGCAATGTGGTTCATGACGCAAAATTAAATTCAGAATCCTAAGATTTCTTCTAGCACACTAATCTCCCTAATTCTTATATTTCAAATAACCTCCACGTATCAGCTATATGGCATTTAAATTTAAAAAATGCATGTACGTACAAACCTGAAACAGCTTTAGCAAGAGAACTTCAGTGTAAATTCATGGGAATTCAAACCTGGCATTTGAAGGCCTGAGATGTATCCTTACCATCAAGGAGACAGCATTGGGTTTTAGATAGTTAATGAATTTGGACAGCTGATGCATCAATGCATTCCCTCCTTCCTAAGCATTCCTTCCACCACTGACATAGTTGTTTCAGAGATTAGAGCCATGAATTAATGAAGACATCATTACCTGCTAACACAGACATTAATATGTCATAGCGTTAATTACTTTTGTCATTAGAAAACAATGGTCTACGGCTACCAGTTTTAACAGGAATATATGAGCAAAAATTACTGTCATCTTGTATTAAGCAAACAACAAATGGAAAAGTTTTACTGAATGTCAAAAGGCTGAGACCCTGCAACAGGGTTCCAGTAGTGTCTATTTTACAGACTGCAGAGATGAATAGCAATAACATAACTCCTTAGTACAGAATTTTACAGATTAGTTAATTAACTTACCTAAAGGCACTGTATGTTCTGTTTTCTAGTATTTTGTTCATAAACCTAGTTTCATATCATAGAATAATGACTTTAAAAGGGAAATTATTTTAACGAGTATTTGTTTTGTGGTGTATATAATGCAGTAACATGTTCTGGATAGGAGTCTTTTGAGTCACTTCTACTGACTTGGAATAGATCTTTAATTGTTTTGCTGTTATCATTTTGACTTCTATTCAACATGGCATTGCTAGCAGCCAAGCACATTAAGAACACATACATGGAACTATCCTGCAGTGAAAGTAGACACTTAACCATAGTTAAGTGTTCAATTCAAAGCATGTCAATCCAATAAGAGAATCTCACCTTTTCAAGAAGTAATACTGAAAAACTACAATACTCAACAACTGGAGAATGAGAGGGGGAAAAATCCCTTCAGTATCTGTAACTACAGTATGAACAATAGTCTATGGTCAAAATCACACACTTTAAGCTTACTCTTACAGTAAGTATGCTGAGTATAACCATCATGTCACTTAATTAAATTTCACAAAAAAAGTAATAGAAAAAAACAGCAGCTAGATTGTGTAACCTTGGTGTTTATAACTACATTTGGGGAAAAAACATTCTGAATGGGAATTCCTAAAACCACACTATCACATACTCTGGAACTAAGGAAACATTTACTTGAGAGCAAGAAAATCTCCATTTTGCTTTCAACAGATCTCTTTTCTTTTCCCTTTTTGATCTTATAGCTGTCTGAAACCCTGGCTTTTCTCCCTGAAGTTATTCATATGTCAATACATTCGTTCTCCCAAAGTGCCTCAGAAACTGAGGAAAAGTAAACGTGGTGTTTTTAACAGTCTAGAATCAGTTTCATAAGACAGATTCTATATGGTTTTGCACCCAGAACCTTCATTTGCTTCCAAAGCATTTATCAGCATGAAAGACTAAAGTTATCTATTTGCCTGTCTCAGATGTTTTGAAAAGTTACAAATGAACATGAACATATTAGAACAGACCAAATCAGTCTTTGCAACTTAAAACTGGAAGAGGGCTGATTTGGATTAGGCATTAGGAGGAAATTCTTCACTATGAGGGTGGTAGGACACTGGAACAGATTGCCCCAATAAGCTGTGGTGGTCTCACCACTGAAATTTTTCACTGACAGATTGTATGGGGGTTTGAGCAACCTGGTCCACTGGGAGGTGTCCCTGCAGGGGCTTAGAAACATATTTAAGGTCCCTTCCAACCTAAATCATTCTATGAATCCATGAATAAATACATAAGATACAGACCAAAATGAGGAATTTGGTGGAGTAGACAGGCTAGGTGGTGAATCTTGTACCTAGAGGGCAGCACATTTTTTGCAACAACCATGAAGCTCTGCCATCTGAACTTCAGACCACAAGAAAGTGAAGATAGAATCAGCTAACCTGTGGCCCAGAGATGGGCCAGAAGATACAGTGTCTTCTGCATTCTGAAGTAGAGCATGGTACAAAATGAGTCCTTAAAGACAAAAACAGGATAAGAAACAAAGAGAAAAGAAAACAGAGATAAGAAGGCAAGCATCAGTCCTAGTCTCCTCACTAACAGAATTATTTTAACCAAAACCTTCCCTAAAATTGCAACCCTGGACAGACATGCATCATGAAAATTTTTATCTGTGACTGCAATATGAAATACATGTTTCTTTGTATTTTATATATATTAAGTACCAAAAATACCACAAATGAAACAAACAAAAAACCCCTTTATTCGCAAAGTGCCGTTTTTTTTCCTTTAATGTAAAAATGCTATCAGTAGCAAGTCTGATATTTACACTACATTTTACCTATGTGATCAAGCTCTCACTCCTTAGTTGGGAAAAGCCACGTCCTTCTTACTAAATGAAGTTTCTCCTCTTTTTCTCAAAACCAGATTACTCACTAATATTATAAGAAGATGGGGGTTTTTTACCATGTACTCTAAGAGTCTAAGTTTTGTTCACTACACTGCCAATTTGTATCATATTGACATTCAGGAAACCTTAGTGCCCTTCAAAGAAACAGCAAGAGCTCTTTGTCATCTTTCTAGGAGGATTATGTCCTCTATTGCAAATGTTCAGAAGACTGGAACAGCCACTGTCAATAAACCTGTAATGCTAGAGAGGGTAGCGGGGTTTCTTCCATCATCTGACACCATCTTACCCCGCTTTACTCGTCTTGAAAAGATTTCAATTGTCTTTCCAGTCTTCTCAGTATTCCAAGCTCTTAGCCTTGTCTCATCTCTTTTGTTAGTCATCTCTGGAATCTCCAGGCAACTCTACAATTTCTGCAAGTAGTCTGAAGCTGTCTGCCTTACTTCAGGGCAGATGCAGGGGACTTGTGAAAGTATTAAAGAGCCCTAATCCACAAGGTAGGGGTTGAACCTTGTCACAAAGAGTTTTGATTGAACTTTAAACCTTTAACTCGTAAAGGCACACATGACAGCACAAGAATCAATGTTGTGTGGTTTGGTTTTGGGTTTTTTTTTTCTATTCCAGGCAATTTATTCTTTCCTAATTGATGAAAACAGATTTACTGACATTGAACAATCTCATTGTTTCAATAAATAAAAATGGCTCATAGGCAGCATTTAACAGTTATCATCCAAATGCTTAGTACTTTAAACAAAAAATCTACCAAGACTGTAAGTACTATTGGCCCTCACAGCTTTCTTATTGTCATTTTACATAGATATAACAGAATATAATCTACTTTATCTGCTAACCTAATTTGGCACTAGAAAACATGACAAATTTGTCTTCCTAGATCGCATGAAGCTTTGTCATTTTTCACTTCTATCATTTGCAGCTGTTCTGGCCTTAGTCCTCTCTGTCACCACTCTGCCTGCACTTATAAATTTTTAGGTTATCATTTTTATGCTACCCTTTCCTTGCCACATACCTAACAGCAATTTTCTTCCAGCAAATCTTTATTCCAGAGACACAAGTAATTAATCAATTCAGATAAATGTGGATAACTATATCATGTACAGACATTTCTATAAGAAATTAAACTAAGCAGATCCTAAGAAAAATGTACTTTTTTAAGAGCGTAACATATTGTAATGCACCAACACACTGTATAAAAGACACAGCAAAATGAGACCTGCTTATGCCAAACTACATTATGATCCAGTCCTTAAAAGTTGATTTGTCCTAGAAGAAACTGGGTTTTGGTTTATAATATAACAGAAAATGGTTTGCATGACACTAAAGGAGCCAGTAATTCATCTTCCTGTGCAGTACTCACACTGTCAAGTCTATACACCTGGCGTGTTCTTTTGGTTTGTCTTCATGAAAACCAGGGATTTACTCACAACCATTCTATCAGATACACTAACAGCTGCTTTTACCTTCACTCCTCTGCAGATGAATGGATGAAGTCAGTATAGAGCAGGTGTTTATTTCAAATACAGCATTTGTGTGTTTATATTTGAACGGGAAAATTTACCTTACTGGAGAACAAGGCAAAAATCACAGTTCTTCCAGTAAGGGAGGAGGGAGAGGGGGAGAGAGGTTTCTTTTTTTTCTCCTCCATTTAAACAATAACAAAAAAATGCCTTGAAAGCATTCAGTGAACACTTGGAACACACAAAGGTGAGGAATCACCTGAAAACTCCCATGTTATGATCCAAATTCCATTCTTAGTGTAAAGATTCCACCCTCGCAGTCTCCACAGAAAAGAATAATGAAGTTAATCATGAGAACAACTATCAATAGGCTTTCAATAGCATGGCTCTTCTCATGACAGAATTCAGATCCTTCCATTAAATCTGAGGTAGTTCACACTGTTCACTGAGGCAGTGATTCTGAATGTACTTCCTGATGAATAAAGCAAAGGGCCAATCCAGGCTTTGATATCTCCTGCATTTATAATATCTCACAACAGAAAATCAAATCAGTTTCACAGGCAAAACCAGATCCAAGGCACATTCTTTTATCAGGAAGCAAGTCATAGCTTCATGTTTAATACACTAAACATGCATAATAGAGCAGGCATTAAAAAGCAGGGAAAATATCCTTTCTTATTACCTTTTCCTGAGTAAGATTTAAAATTGTATAAGGCTAAATAAGGTGCCTGAACAGGAAGAGATTGCTTCCACTGAGATGACTGAGCAACTAAAGGAAACAAACAACATGATTTTTTAACCATAAAACTGCCATCAATCAGCTCTCGTTATTTCAAAAACTGAAAGCATTCCGTTATAAAATTTTAAGCATCATCTTCTGTAGAATTTTACAATTTGGATTTTGTATTTAGAAGTGGTCTTTTAAGGTTTTCCTTTTCGATTTGCATTTTCTTTGACACTGCTCAACTGCCTCAGTAGAAGATGAGTTTGGAGCTCCACCTACAGGTGTAAATATAAAGCTCTCCTCAAGAAATTTGACTACGGCCAACTAACCGGTTCCATCCAAGCAAAAAAATGAAAAGGGGCAAGTTCACCGATTGCCGTGAAGACAGAGATAAGGGAGAGAAAAATCCCAGTAACTTCAGAGTCAGCAGCAGTCTATCTCTGCTCTACCATCCTGCATGGGAGCTAATCCAGGTCCAGGTTTATTAGCTTGCATCTGCTACACTAACACAGCTCCAGAACTGTATCCAGGTGGCATCCCTTTGTACACTATGAAAACACTTGATGGATCTGCCTTGGGTATCTCTCTAAGGAATCCCACTACAGCCCAGAAACAGATGTTTCCAAAAGGCAGGAGAACAAATGACACTTAATATTTTCCTCCCCATTGCGGTTGCCTTTTGAGCTTTTAGAACTCAAGAAATCCAGAATCATAATTAAAAATGGTGTAATTTTACCTTAGAGCCTAGATTTTTTCAGTGGAGAGTGGACCATGCCAATACTTCTGCTCAGCTGACATACTCCACACTTCAACATTACAGTTTTGCCATTTGATCAAATATTTGCTTTGCGATTCCTCAAATTTAATCTATTTGTATTAATTTAATTTACATTCGTATTACCCATGAAGCAAACCTGCTTGAGTTATTTTGTTAATAGAGATGGTTCAACAAAGAGCTCAGAAATAATTTGACACATAACACTAGCACTGTTGGACAGAAACAATAAACCTAAACTGGTTATTTGCCTAAAATGAGATCTAACATGTTCTCTACCCATTTTTAAACCTGACACTGCTCATAGCAGGATGATCTTCCAGGTGCAAGACAGTGTTCACTTGCACACCCGACTATGGTATGGACTTAAGTAGGTGTTGCAACTTCAGAGTTCTGAGATTCAGTATTAATGATGAGTGAGATTTCTGCTCCCAAATATTAAGCCTAGTCATGGGTTTGCTAATAAATGCAACTAGAGGGAAAGAGCATGTGGCAGATAGACAAATGGCATGACATTTTATTACTTTACCTTTTTTTTATGTTACCAGTAGAGCAGATGAACACACGTGAGCCTTGGCTGAGGCTTGCAACTCCATTTAGCACCATTTGTAAGTTACTAGAATCTGTGTGCAGATCCTCTTTACCCTTACAACATTTTCTCTAGTCTCTTGCACAGTTTCAGAAAGGAAGTCTACACATACATTAAAAATGCCAAGCTAAAAAGGCATCTTGCTAGTTTCTCTTCCCCCGAACACGTTATGTAAAATTCAGAGATGTTAAATTCAAAAGTGTCATCTAGTTCCTCATTTTACGTTCTTTCTTCTGTTAATATCTTATGTTTTAGAACACAGTTTCTAAATGTAGAGTTTAAAAAGACAAAAAAAGTGAAAAGATGCATAAAAGACAAAAGAAGATGTGGTCCAACACTCAACAAAACAGGAACAAAACAATAGAAACAGGCTTCAACTAGCAACAGATTGAGGCTGGTCAGATGTATTTTTAAAACTGGCAATTTCAAATTGCAGTGGCAGGTGATGAGAGCAGAGCAAAGACTCCTTTTCCCTGTGCTGAAAATGATGAATCAATGCTGGCTTTTTCAGTTCTATACACTGCTACTCAATCAGCAAAGGAAGAAGAAAAATGTAAGCACTCCTCATCATTCCCAAAAGAAACATACTTTTAAATGAAAAATGTGAAAGTGAAACAGATAATGTCTTCTCAGCTAACTCATCTTACCTCTACAGGACTGTTTTAATTTACTTAAGACAATTAACTAATCAGGTATTCAAAGATAAGCCAGTGAGCTGCAGTATTCTAGGGATACACCTGTGGACTTTCAACATCAAATAATTTTAACACCTGATTATTGTTACTGACTAAATATCTCCAAAGGAATGAACAATGAAGATGGAAGACAAGAACAACGAGACATGATGAGAACTGCTGGGATCTGTGCACAAAGAGCAAAATTAGAGTCACAGGAATGCTCCAAATTGCAAGGCAGAAAAGTGACCAACATCGAAAAGAAAAGTAGGGAAGGGAAGACCACACCAGCTGAGACTACTTAAAAACAAAAAAATGCAAAACTGTACATTAGGAAAGAAACATAAAACAAAAAGAAGTCAGACTGAAGTGTCAAGGGGATCTGTGAAAATTCTTTTACTGACACAGCCCAATGACCATTGAAGAAAATTACACTCAACAATTAAAAAAAAACCAAAAAACTTCAGTAATGAAATTACAGTAAGGACAAAGCAAAAGGAGGGGCAGGCAATTAACAGCTAAGTAGGAGTTTAGTAGCCAGTCAGTATGGGAGCAGAAAAGCAGAGAACTTTTCTCTGCTTTTCAGTATGGGAGAGAAAAGCTGCAATGGGGAGAATGCAAGACTACAGTAGAAATAGATCACTATTTAAGTAGGACTTAGAGCTGTAGTATTTTCCAAATTGTAGAATAAATACCTTAACAATTTGGGGACAAAACTGTCAGTTGCAGAATAAAACCTCTGGAGATTGTCATCTGTTTCATCAAGTGATGGATAAGAATTACAAAACTAGAAGCAGAATATTGCATCCATGAGGTAAGTGCTTCTTTCCAATCCTTCCTTCTTTTTCTCATTTAGTATACAGTACAAGTCCTAACAATTAATTACAAATTGATTCCCTAATTACTCTATGCATACCTTGATGACAGAAAACAGCAAAGTTTTAGGTATTCAAGGCCAGATTGGATGGCTCCTTGAGCATCCTGGTCTAATGGGAGGTATCCCTGCCCATGCAGGGGGGGTGGAACTAGATGATCTCTAAGGCCCTTTATGACCTAAACCATTCTATGATTCTATGAGTAAGATATTCAACTGATATGCAGAGAAAAAAAACTTAGATACGTTCTGGAACAACAGTTTCTCATTTGATGTGCTAAAATGGAAACTCATTCCAATTTAATGTTGAGTGCAACAACAGATTCAGTTTTCTGAAAACAAGTTGGAAGACTTAGGCCCAGCTGAACTAGAATTGTAGATGATATTCAGCCCCCATGTCAACAACAATCTGAAATCATAATCAAACAGCTTTCCTACTGCAACTATGAAACATCCTTCAAACATCCTGAAGAATCAACTTCTAGGCTATAACAATTCTGGAGCCAAATTGGGATACAGATGCAGAGATTTATCTGTCATTTCATCTTCTAAGTTTCTCTAAGTATTATTATTTAGACCTTGTGGGGAATTACACATGCATGTCTTCTTGCTATGTATGTTCTTCTGCAAATGTACTTTTAATTGACAAGTATACCTCATTGAACCTCTTTCAAAGTTGAATGACTTCTAAAATAGGCATTTAGGAGTCTTATTTATGATGTCAATCACATTATACAAAGCACCATTTCTTTTAAGTATGCTTTATTGTTGAGCTGAGCATTTTCTCTCTACAGAACCTTCCTACCTGCTGTGCTTCATTACAGAATCCAAGATTATGATAGAAACAAACAAAAAACAAGATAACTTTTCAACTGTGCAGGAACTTTTATTAAAAACTGCAAAGGCTTTCTCTGGAATATTGTTCACTCCCTTTTTCTCCCCCAGCCCCTTTGCAAATTTCTGGTCAGTTTACATGTTGATCCTGAATCACCAACATGATACTGAGGGAGTGTTTAATGTCTGTAAGGTATGACAACTGTCACATACCAATATAAATAAGGAAATGTAACAAATTTCACCAAGGGCCATGCTGAATAAACACAACAGACCATGCCAAAATATCAACTATTCCACCTGGGCACAAAATAGCAATAGAGCTGGGTCTGCTAGATGCTTCCTGGTGGCTTCCCTGGAGGTAGTATGACTGTTCATTCACTGGTTAAAGCCAGTGCCCCCTCCCCATCTTACCCCTCTTCATTTCCAATTCAAATACTGAAATTATCTGAGACACTTCCAAGTAAAGCTGATCATTTTTATAGGTAAAACATTCTCCTGGGCTAGCAGGTCTGGGAAAAATAAATTTATCCTGATCAAGGACCAGATGCATCAAATGAACAATTACCAGGTTACTGTTTCGTACAGAGAGGAACCATTAACAAGGAATGATGAAGGATACAGAGCAGATCATGCCAAAATGCCATTTGAGAGACCTCTGTTCATGAACTTGTCAACAGTTTAGGACACCTCTCATTCCAACAGAGCTTTATGCCTCACTGTGCTTCTCACGTGCAGTTGTCGAATATATGACAGTGAGACACCAGCACAGCCACTGTCCCCTAGAAAGAGAAAACTCTCCTTGCCAGTCATGTCTGAGACCTGGGGGTTGGAAATGCCTTCCAGCCAGCCCAGGATAATGAGAAGATTTGGATTAGATGTTCAAAGGAACAGCAAACATGCCCTTAAAGCTACTGCAAGTGGCAATACACACTGGGAGAAGAGTTTAGAGTTTTCTTTACATCGTGTTTCAACAGGCCCAAGCTTGAGCGATACAGCTCAGCTGTATAATCTACTTGAATACAAATACCTTGGTGGATGCAGCCATCAGCCATATTCATCTTCCACATATCTTTATCTACAAAACCAGTATTCCCATATGGGTTACAGCACTGAAAACTCTTTTATCAGGAGGCTAACTCCAAAGTAGAAACATTGTGTAGACACCAGCAATGTATTGGGAAATTTATTTATGATGTATTTGATGAGTTAGCTACTTTGAGCAAGCTCTGTTAGATACATTAGTCCTTCTGCCTAAGGCCTGAAATACTCATATGTTACCATGAGTGACAGTCCTATAAGCCCATGGTATTAAAAACCATAAGGGAATATGCTGCATAGTTGGGGATATGTAGCAATCTTAAGATACAGTTCCTAGATACATGTAGCTAATTATGCTTTGGTAGGCACTGAGAAAGAACATTCCTACCTATCAAATGAAGATGCATAGTTTTGATTTTTTAACATTAGATATAAGGAGCCATAGCACTGAGTCGAGTGAATCTCTCCATGGATGGGATCTGAGAAGAATGTTGTGGCTCTCCACCAGGGGTCCATCCCATGCTGCATCAAAACATGGTTCCCAGAATCTGAAAACACGCAAGATTTACTCACTATCTATGCTCCTCTTTGTATTTCTAATTATTAAAGCAATTTTATTGATATACTATTTTCTGTTGTGTCTTTCTCTCTGAGATCCGGAAAGATCTCTGTATCACTCCCCTGCAGATCAGCAAGCAGCTGAGAAACCAGAACCATGCACCAGAGCATCAAGTCCATGATCCAACTTCTTCTGGAGCTTTCTACTGAATTACCTGGTGTCAGCATTAAGATCTCACTCTAGGTACATGTGGGAAAACTCAAATTCTTCCTTTTTCCAAACACCCTCCAAAAATTACTGATCAGAGACATCCTGTTTCAGGCTGCTGAAGCTTTCCAAGGTGAGAACACAGAGTCAAAGTAGCACCCAGCCAGCCTCCTGGAGATCAGTGTTGCCACCAAACCCTGTGGGGCTGTTCCCCCAAGGGTGAAAAAGACACCATTATAGGTTTGGCATTCTACTCCCTACACACAGTCCTCAAGCACTTTCCTAGCTCTTGACCAGAGGAGTGAGCACCATTCCCTAGGAGAGCTAGGGAATTTTTGTTTGTTTGTTTGTTCTTTGCCTCCCATCTATACAAACAAGACTTCATTAGAATCTTTCTAACTTCTTGGCTTTAGTAACAGCCCATGGCAATGAATTTGATTGTACAAAGTTACAGAAAGCCTTACAGCATAAGCAGTATTTCCTTTTAACATTTTAAACATCATCCTCCTTTGATGTTTCACTGAAAAAGCATCAACAAAGCATCATTTTCATGTTTATTGTTAGATTCAGTTTCTCACTTTCTGTTCTCAGGGGGTCTAAAGGAGCTTTAAGAGTGATTAACTTAATTCTCTTGCCTATGCAGTATTTCTTTTTATCCTTTTCTGTTGATAACAGGGTCCTCTTTCCACTTTCAAGGGGTGGAAATTAAATCATATTTGAAGATTTTGTCTGAAAAGTCTGAGTTCCTCCCAGTTTCTCTTGCCTTTTACATTTGTGTATGGCAAGTGACAGTACCAGCTGTACTAGCTGCAGCTGGACAAGTAGCACCTCTGTCAAAGGCCCACAACAGAAAAATTTGTTCCTGCACGGAATTTACTTTTTTTTTCTTTTTTTAATGCACCAGCTTTTATTGATCTACCTTCTAAAATAAGCAAGCCTATTCTTATTCACACCCTTAAACAAGGATAACTAAGCCTTAAAGAGTTTGCATCACTTTCTCAAAAACTCAATCTATAGCACTGGGGCAGCTAGCTGTGAGGACAAACAATATTCCAGGAAACCACAATTATACTTCTAGAAATTAACAATAATCTTTTCCTTTTTGGATTATTCGCTGTGCCGATTGCTTTTGCTGTACTTTAACTCCTGCTCCAGAAAAGTCAGGAAAATTTGCTTTTTTTTACTATATCTGAGCAACTAGAAGCCCATTGCTACAGACCTTTGACATTCCAGTTTGTTAGCATACAGCATACATTCGCTACAGCACAGAAAGGCATATGAACCATCCCTACTTCTGTTGGAGGTTTTCTGGTTTTGTTTTGGTGTTTTATGCTGTCGTTTTGCTTTGGTTTTCCTCCTACCACAATATATTGTTTTGCCTGCATCAGTATTTTGAGCTAATCTTTCTGTTGCAGCTCTACTTCAACACCTTCCACATAAACATAATGGCACAGGAGGCAAAGTCACTACTGGACCACAAGGCAAGGAAACACCTTGGTAGGCATATATTTGCTTTATAATTATGAGCTAACCATATGGAGATGCTGAAGCATTTCACATGTTAATTGTACTAAATTATCATCTGATTATAGAAGTAAACTGACATCTGCAAAGTTGTTTGAATGCCAGGCAAACCCAGCAGCAACACATTGTTGAATACATTCATATTTTAACAGCATGAAGCTGACTCCCACAGGTCCTTGCTATTCAGTCATTGCTCCCAATCAAGCTTTCAGTATTATTTGGTGTGATTCAGGTGCCCATATGTATCAACATTGCTCTATTGTCTCATTCTGAAAGCCTGAAAGATTAGTCTATATCTAAACATGTAAAATAGTATTTTGAATTTCAGAAATTATACTCTAGTTATGTATTGCCAATAAACCATTCAACTTAAATTCCCATCCTCATATCCACCTGCTTGTTCACTTTGACTTGTCCCTTCCATGTAACGTTTCTTAGCACTTGCTCTTTGTAAATTAAAGCTATACAATGTTGACTATAATACATTCCACGTTATTAAAATTACCCAGAAGAGCTTATTTTCTGAGGTATTTAATCACAATACTTTGTACTGGGCATAACAGCAGTTGTGGCTGAATCTCAGAGAACTTTAAAGACATCAACAAAGATCTCTAACCTTTTTCCCCCCCTCACCAAACTGAGGAAATGCAAGGAAAAAAATGAAGCTAAAAATTATACTATTGGGTATCAATCCCCCTGAGGGTCCATCAGCTGGGTCTCTGTTCACATGTCCATGGAATTCAAAGGAACCTTCTGTGGGGGCAAGTCGTAATGTCAGAACTTCAGAAACTTCAGAAATAAACAAGCTTCCAAGGAGGTTAAGGAAGACAATTACATTTCTCATTCAAGCATTATCCCAGAAGGCCTTAAACTCTTCATGCTCAGTCATCAAGCAACTCTTTACACTTTTATACGCAGTGAAGAATCTCCTTGCAATTTGGAGGTCATTGGATTCAGTTCTTCAATTCACTGCAAAGGGAAAGCATCTCATGGTACTAGTAAAGGGGCCCACTCATATGCCTAATGGTCAGATCTAAATTTAAATCAGTTACAGGCAAAAAAAAACAGGCATAACAAAATCAGTCTATTTGCTGGTTCCACAGCTTTCTAAAAAATTACCTTGCTAATTATTGGGCTTGGAGATTCATTTTAAGTTAAAATAGTGAAGTATCACAAAACACAAACTTCAGAATCCATTTACCAGTCCCCCCATCTAAAGCTTTGATTTTTGTAGAGTGAATGGTAACTCAAATACTTACTTCTCTTTGGTAGGAGGACAAGAATTAAAAAAAAAAAAAAACAAAAAAAACGAACATTCTAATTAGCTTGATTCACAATCTGCACAAGGGTGTGTTTAGTCTTCATAAGAGAAATGCAACACTGAAAGGAGCAAATCTGATACGTTCTCCATAAAACAGTTGTAATTAAAAATCTCTCAGCAAACATGCATGTACCCTTGTCCCCTACCCTTACAGCTCTCAGAATACAAGTTGTATCTCAATCTTCCACATGCTCTTTACCTCTCTGATGTGCTCAGCTCTGTCTTGAAATGGGCATTGCAGAGGTGGCTGGAACCAGCAGTGTCCAGCACCAACCAACCTCTGGTGTGTTTCCACTGATGCCACCCCTCCCACAACCACCAACAAAACCTTTCCACCTACACCCAATACAGCAAGATGTATTTCATTCTGAAGGTAGTGATGTCAATTTTCTTGTAATTCCTGCTGTGTACTTTTATTAGAACTCATGTACAAATATACAAAAGAAGTACAATACTTAAAGCGAAAATGGAGTGAAAGAAGCTTTAGTTTTCCCCAAAGGGTAATTAAAGCATTAAACAGTTTAAAATTGAACCAAACACCATTTTTACCGCAGAATGGATAGTTTTTTGCTTAAACCCAGGACTAACTGTTGCTGTAATTTTGCAGCAGCTCCAGTGTATAAAGGTGTCTCTCTACTCACCAGTGAGAGGGGTAGGGAAATTAAATCTGTTCTAAATGCTGAAAGATACCACCACTGAGCCAAACCGCACTCACTGGGGGTCTCTGCTTATATTGTCAACTTAATACCCTTGCTGCCATAAGGGAAATTCAAAGTGATGAAAATCTGTTTCCAGCATAGCAACCTTTAATCACCACTGATGCATTCCACAGTGCTTCCCAATTCACCGTAAAACTGTAACTGTTCTTAACTTGGTTTATTATAGATAAGAGCATGCTATGACCTTAGGTTTAGAAGTAAAAGTGCACCGCATCTATGGGCAACAACCAGTTGAGGAGTGCAAGACTACAAAATTAGGATAGTAGAAAAGATCTGGTTTTAGTTAGCTCTGGACCCTCTGTAACTCCCAACTGTATTAACTCAAGGAAACCAATGGAAATAAAAGTTATGTACTGTCACATTCTGTGCTCAGGGCTGTTGGAAACCCTGAAATATACCTCAGATGTTAACTCTTTGGAAGTAAGCATTATTAAGAAGGATATTTTCAGGTTATGTATGTATCATAAAGCAGCCCACTACAAGGACATCTGTAACCTCTGTGGGTTTACTCCCTAGCTATGTAAGCAACAAACCCTAAATAGCACCTGACTGGACTAAATTCTCCATCTGTAGTTCTTCTTTTGTGAATAGATGCTATATGAAAGCAGATGAGAGAAGAATAAAGCATATTTATTCTCTGGTGGTTATCTTAACAGAACTGACTCTGCTCATACCTAACAAAAAAGTTTAACCTGCAAGCTGTTGAACAGGCATTTGTTGAGATGGTTCCCTCAACAGTCTAAAAGATCTCATAGACAACTGCCTTTGTGTGATGCTCTGTACTTCTTTGTCAGACATAATTTGCAATAAACAAAGCAACGCATGCTATGGCATGCATTGCTTTTCTTTATGTGTTATTCTTGATATGCTTCTGCATTCATTTTTATCCTTCACCTTCAGCAGCATTTAGACATATTCATATTCACTTTCATGAACATTTTGCATTTATTGTCTTTAGTACAATTTATTATTTTAACAGACCAGTCTGCCACCTAATTCTAAAATATCATTCTCCTTAGTACTATATTGCTGTAATTCACGCCAAGTGCTGGGTCCTGCACTTGGGTCACAAAAACCCCATGCAACAGTTCTGGCTTAGAGAAGAGAAGATTGCCACCCATCTGTTCAGCACAGACAGTAGAAATAATTGTGATTCAGATGCTTCAGTGTGCTACTTGAATCTTAGGATCCCTGTTGACCAACTGCTTTGTTTTTAGAATAACATCTTCTGGAAACCTCATTGTTTTAAATTCATTTAATTTTATGATACAGAACTTTTAAAACAGTTTGCTCCAATCAGTTTTAACCGTCAAATTATTATTGCTTATTTCTATTTCACTCTTACTTCTCTTTAAAAATCTGTTGATTAATGTTAGATAGAAGCAATGCAGAGAAGAAACATGCAACATGTTTACAGAAAAAAATTACAAGAACAGAGATAGATGGTATCCAATGTCACCATTGGAAATACTTGCAATTTAAAAACAAATCTGCTTCACTAGGAAAAAGGCATGCACATCATAGGCTTTGAAATAGCAAAAGGACAATCACTCAATTGTACTGCAATAAGAAACACTGAATACTGTCTTCTGCATCAGTCAGTAAAACCCAAGCAAGATTTCATCTTTTCCCTCAGCAGCTGGAAGAAACCCTACGCCTCCAAAATTGCCACAGTGTACAAGATGTGAACCTTTGAAGAAAAACACAGGCATTAATTTCTGTTGCGCACTGCTGTGCTAGTAAGAAGCCCAAACCACAAAATTCCAATTTAACTGTGTGAATAACCTACAGGCTGGCATGGAGTGAGAAGGAAGAGAAGAAGGAAGGGAAACAAGCACAGAAGAGAGAAGAGAGGAAAAAGTGAATTAGTCAATAATGTACTTCTCAGAGTTTGTGGGGAACTCAGTTCCGACACTGTTAGTCACAGGTTCATTTTAAAAGCATAAATGAATACTCAAGAACAGAGTATTCTCCCTACACAGGAGAGAAATGATGCTTGAAAGTGTTACACAGAAAGTGTTTTTAAACTGCAAGTTTCACCTGGTACTTTGCTTTAACCCCAAGCTGTGTACTACAGAATCATGCATACATAAGCCTTCCATACTTGTCTGAATAGCTGTAGCTCTTTTTTTTTTTTTTAATTGTTATTTAGAATTATTTAGAATCATAGTAAACAAGAAGGTAAACCAAGTTTAAAAAAAAAAAAAAATCAAAGCATTTTCATTAGCAATTAGTAAGGAGATTTCTACATCAGAACAACATGACAACATCACTATAAATACACATCTGTTCAGAAGAGAAACCCCTTGGCAAGGATAGCACACAAGAACATTTTTAATTTAGTGTTTAAACTTGTAGTTAGGCATGTAGGTGGTACTGCCTCAATGAAAGACACATATAATCCCCTATTTAAGTGGTTTCTAACATCAGTATCTAAAGCCACCATGTATCTTCCTTATTAATCACAGGAAAGGAATGTTGAAATCTTGATTTACTGATACCACACAAACAAGTGGAATGCTAGAAAAAACATACCAGCATTTACTAGCAACTTCACAAATTCATTCTGTTTTCATTCTCTTTCCAATGGCTGGCAAATATGGAACATTTTATGATGTGGAGTACCAAGGTGAGAGGATAACAGAGGGAGGAAGAAGGTCAGAAGGGGTGCTGTATTTCAGGGAGTCCAAACACCTGCCACAAAAAAACCCCAAACACCAAAACACAGAAGCCACACTGGCAGTCACAGTTTCAGTCTAGCACTTGGATGTCCTTTTGAGCAGGCTAGAAGTAAGGTTCCTTTTCTCATGTTGCCTGTGGTCTATAAACCTTGATTTCTCTAATGGGAGAGACAAATTCTTCCCAAGTTATAGCTCAGTTTCCAAGCCTATTCTTCACACTCAAGTCAAACAGCTGAAGAGCACAGGCTGCCCCTTCCTTTTATACCTGGATGCATGGAAAAACCAAGCAAACCTTACACTCCTGCATCTTGAACTTGTACTCTGTACACTAATGAGAGGGGAGGCAGGGCCATCACATCTCTGCATCCTTCAAATACAATTCACAAGGATGCCAACTGCATTTACCTCCAAAGCTTCCAACACTAGCTACCTATTCCCAAAGATATGTCTGAAGTACTCCCAATAACTAGTTGTGGGCTGTAAATAACTCAGCAGAGGCAACTTCACTGCTGACCTGCACCGAGTTCTCCCCTGTAAGAAAAAATGAAGTTCAGATATCTTTCCACAGCATTTTTCTCTGGCTCAGTACCTCTTCTCTCTGCTTGCCTCTCTCTCTCCCTTCCCTTTTAGTAACAGTCCAATCCAGAACCTTCCCTGCTCCTTGAAAAGTAGTTTAAAACTTGGACTCAGGTGTATAAATGCCATTCTTCCCTTCAGTGTTACTTAGGTCATTTTATTTTCACATTACAGCAAATTAAAAGAAACACAAGAATGCAACCCAAATAAACAATTTATTTCTCCAAATGTTAAATGTATTACTGCCATGTCATACTTTCTAACATGTTAGCCATATCTGTGTTACTACTGAGGGAGAGAAGCATGAAAGACACCTATGTGCCTATAGAATACTGAAATTGCTGTCTGGCTTCTGTTGCATTGTTAATTCAAGGCTGTGTGCCTGTTTGGTCACTGCTAAAACACCTCATAACACCAAAATAGCTTTGGCCTTCATTCTTGCATAGCTTGATGCTAAAATTTTAGTGTCCTACACTTTTTAGCATTCTTCTGCTAGAGACAATTATGGAAATCACTGCTGTCTGAATACATATTTTGGTGCACTTCCACAAATCTGTATCAATCCTGAGAGACATTTTCACACCAACCCATGACACTCCATCCTATTTCTCTTCACAGGTTTCCTGCAAAAACAACTAGAAAAATCCCCTTCAGATTTAACATTGGGGTTTGCATGTGGTGACTATTTTCAGTCTTGTTACAATTTCAAACTTTGAGATGGGGTTGTTTATCTTCAGTGTAGCACTCCCTCTACATGCAGATCAAGTCATGCATCCACCCTTCCCCTTGTTTCATATCATACTACACGCCCTGCTGATAAATAGTCTATCCCTTTTTCAAAAGGATGCACAAAAGATGCCTTGAAAACTGTCAAATCTAACTTTCATGTGTCTTATTTATTACAGTAAATTCCATACTATTGAAATGTGACAGTGAGAAGTGGTTAGCACAATTATGAATGTCTGGATAAGCTCTCTCTGCCAGCAATAAAATAAAACAGCAGGTTTTCCACCACTCCACCAGCTTACAATTTAAATATTGTGCAAATTCAGGACCATCAATAAAACAGACACTCAGCTGTTTTGCAGAAGTACTGTTGGCTGAAATGCTTTTCAGACACTGAAATGGGACAAGGAAATTAATATTGAGCATTCCAATGAGGCAAACAAAATTGTTTGGCAATAACCTATTTTGTCAATTCAGAGACTGAGGCTTGCAAATAAATTTAGACTGATATGCTCTTAACGTTATTGTCTGATTTCCCAGGGGCAAAAAAAATTTATGCCCCATGATACAAACACCATTCTCCATGCCTGTGAGACTGCTCTATAACACCGGTGTCACAACATTTTATTTGGATTCATTTTGTTGCTTTTGGAGACTGCAGGATGGAGTCAGATGTGCCTCAGTCTGATGAACTTAACATTTCACTAAATTTTCAATCAAAAAAATAATCTCTATAACTAACACCAATTTCTAATGGCTGTCAAGTTCCTGAATCTACTTGACATAGTCTCAACATTGATAAAACCTAATTTAACAAATTAATGTAACCTTTTTGGGTCTATTTGCATATATACTGACCCCTTTGGTAGGGATTAGAGTTGTTGCTCTACTATGGACTAAGACCCCATCTATATTGCCCAGATAGAACATAACACTTACTTGTCACTACTACAAGGAGTAAGAACTGCAGAGTAAACTCAGCAGCAACTTTAATTCAATCCATAAAAATGCTAGTGAAGAAAAATAAAGGGCAAGCTGAACTGCATTTCATCCTCCAGCTAGAAAGTTTCGCTCTGTATTAATTTAAAACCCTTAGTTTAAATTTCTCTCATGTCAAAACTAACTTCAGCATAACATTTTAAAACACAGCATATTGGTCAAATAACACGGGCAATGACAACATAACCAATATGCTCACAATAGAGCCCACTTTGGTTAGAAAACCTGAATTTTAAAAAAATAAAAATAAAAATAAAAAAGATACCCTCAGTTTCAAATATTAAGATTCACCAGCAATGTACTAGCATGACTGGAAAAACATCTTCTTGCTACTTGTTCCCACCTACATTATACAGAGAATGGTGAGCTTTATATTTAAGGATGACAGTGTTTCCAAGCAAAAGGCTGTGTACCAAAATGCTCATTCTCTTACATTTTCTCCAGTTGTTGTGGGATGAGAATAAAAATGTCAAGCCAAGAACTAATATCACTATTTTATTTTAGGCAGGACTAGATTAGAGGAGAGGGATTCGGGTTCACTTTTTCTGATCACAGAGCTTCAACAACAGTTGAGAACTTCAAAAATTAGTGTAAATCAGGAAGGAATGTTTTTCTGTTAATTTATAGTTATTGTGTTGAGATTATCACATTATCTTTAAAGGACAAGATTTAGTTTTCTTTAAGCCAGCAAATCATGTCAGCAGCAACATGTCGGAGTAGAAAGCAGGAGCATTTTAGTCACTAGAACTGATGCCATGGCTTCAAAGAACCTAAAGTCTTTTTTTCTGACAATGGATTTGGAACTAGCTGCTGTTCAGAACCAAGTCTACCTTATTTCAGGAGTTTTATGAACCTACTCAAATATAAAAGCCTGAAATTCTGGCTGTCTAGTGATGGATACTATGCTTACAATACAAACAGGTATTTTTGTACACACCCATGCACATGCAGATCTACCTGGATGGCCTGGACATATTGAAAAACACAAAGCAAAAATGGAAACTTCAAAGCTTTTTACAACTATGCAAACACAAGATTAAACACATCAAGAACAACCATGTCAAAGTAGTTTTCAGTTAATTTACTACGAAGACCTATATAACCATATATTCACCCATCACCCATGACCACCAGTAAGGTAGTAATTACACTTCAATCAAAAAAGAGTGCACACAAATATTAACAAATGGATTTGACGTAATCATAGAACCACAGCATTGTTTGGTTGTAAAAGACATTTAAGATTATCAAGTCCAACAATTAATCAAACACTGCTAAGTCCATCACTAAATTGTCCCTAGTTGCCACATCTACACTTCCTTTAAATATGTCCAGAGATGGGGACTCAACCACAGGGTCACAGAAAGAGATCAGGTTGCTCAGGCAAGACATCCCTTGCACAAACCCATGCTGGCTGGCCCTGATCCCTTGGCTGCCCTCTACGTGCCATGAGAGCTCACTCAAAATAATCTGAGTCCACCACTCTTTGGATCCAACCACCCAACATGTTTTCACACAGCAAAGTGCACCTCCACCCAATCCATTAGCTGCCAGTTTGACCAAGAGAATGCTGTGACACTGTACATGTGAAGCACAGTAGGAAAAAAATTACCTTGCTAACAACCTAATCATAAATGCAATTTACCTTGGAAACTTTTGTGAAAACTTCGAGCAGATCATCTATTAGTGTATTTCCCTGAAGCTTTGCTTTCCTCTCCACTTGTGTTTTCTGTTTCTTTTGTTTTTCATTTTATCTCTGAAAAGGCATACGCTCTATCCAAAATGTACTTTCATAATTTTACTTAAATCATGCAAATACTAAGAAACTTATTTCCATTTAGAGAGAATAGTCAAACACAACAGTATAATAATTCATTTCATATAGCTGGAGAGAAAGGACTTAATGCTAAACTCAGTGATTGTGCTGTTGATCAATTTACATGATATAAAAGTGTCTACATTTAAGCTTTCAGCTAAAATCACTTTCAAGAACTTATTTATCTTATTCATTATAACTGCAAGAGAAACTGGATCCTGGAATAACTGCCACACATTTAAGCTAATACAAATAATTAAAACGTCAGTATTAACTTCAATACCAATAAAGAGGCATTGCATTCTTCATGTGTACTTATTTTTTAGAAAAGACTACTGTTCCCTCAGACATTGTCCTTCACTCTTCAGCTACTGTTACTGCTAAATTAATTTGTAATGGGGTCAAAGTTACCTGACAGAAATTGAGGCCACAGTGGAAAAACAGTGACCAAAGTCAATCAGTCATCTTCTGACCATATAAATACCGATACTAAAATGAGGCTCACTGGAGGTCTCCAAGATTGTACCAAGTTGCTACCCATATTTCAAGTTGCTACCCATGTTTCATAAAGACATTTAGTCTATCCAGTGGTAGAGAGCAACTAGCTGGCTACTTCCGCTATTATGGCAAAAAGATCAAATTATATTAATTTACTATCATTTCATCCTATGGGTGAATTGGCAGTATATTTCATTGTAACTTCTATTAATGCAGTTCAAGGATCTTCAGTTAGGAAAATTTAACATCTGAACATAGGTTAACCTCTATATTTGTTTTGATTACAACGATACCGTAAATTATTGATTTAGTATTGCTAGAAAGTTATACCATCTAATTTTGTCATTTTTTATAATAGTTTCAGTCAACCTTAATTTACTGCTATTTTAAATCAGACACATAGTTATGTGCTAAAGTACCACAAGCACCATACTGAAATCCCTAACACTAAACCCTTTAGGTGTAAACCGCTGACCAAGTCTGGGACTGGAACTCACAGTGGGATCTGTACTCACACTTCTCTGAGTAGTTGAGAAAGCAAAGGGCATCCACCCTGAAGCTTGTGACTCAACTGGAGAATCATCCTCATTCTTTTTCTTGATCCATGTGCAAATAACTCCAATACAATTCTGACTCAATCTCCCCCATCCCTGTAGAAATCATTTCACTTGATCCCTGCAGAGGTCAGTGCAATCGAATTCCAATCCCAATCCCTACACATCCCTTCCTCAGAGTAATAAAGTAAACCTTGCTATTGAATTCTGTTAAGTCACACCTCCATAAATCTATATTAAAGTCATCTTTTCCTATTACCTGTATTGGTGATCCTTTACGTGACCTTAAGACACTCCACTCCTGTTCACAACATCTCAGCAGGGAACCTGCCATAAACAATCTTTGCTCTTTCCCCTCTCAAAATTTTACTTAGCGTTACAGGATTACTGCAGAATTCATATTTACTGTAGATGCTTTTAGATTTTTGCTTACCTTCACACCAGCAAGAAAAAAAAAGTGGCATAGGCAGTGTGAAGAACAGAAATAAGTAGAGCACTGAGGTTAGCACCTTTACAGCAATAACTTTGAGCTGTCAGAAAGGAATAATCTCTGACATAAGTATACACAATGAATATGTGGAAGCCTCCAGGCTCCATTGAAAAGATAGATACATAAATAGAAAGCTACTATGAAGCAGACTTTTTAGATTTGGCTCAAATTCACCCTTCTAGTTCTAGATCAGGAATCTCAGGATCACAGAATCAAAAAGTGACCTCCCAAGATAATTTAGTCCTAGTCCCCTGCTCAAACTGAGTCAATTAGGGTAAATTGCCAGGGACCGTGTCAAGTTTAGAGTATCTCCAAGGATGGAGACTCTACAATCTCTGCATAACCTGCTCCTCTTCTTGACCCTTTCACAATAAAACAGTGTTTTTTCATATTTAGATAGAACTTTGTATGTGTCAGTTTGGTCCCACTGCCTCTTGTCCTGTCACTAGCACCACTGAAAAGAGCCTTGGTCCATCATCTTCATTCCCTCACATCAGATATTTACCCATACTGTCCTGGTTTGGGCCAGGATAAAGGTGATTTTCTGTCTTGTACTTTTGCTTTCAGCTAAGTCTCTTGTAAGTAGTTGCACTTGCTGAAATTAACAGCAAGTTTCTCAGACAGTGTCTGCTGCTAGGACTGATAACACTGGATGTTTATAGTTACTGCTGGAGACTGGTGTGCAGAGCCAAGGACACTGCTCAGCTCTGAGGAACATTTTACCCTCCAGAAGGAGTAAAGAGGTCCCACCTGAACCCCTCCTTTGGGGAGGACCGGAGCAGATAGATGTCAGAATTGACCAGAGTATTCCATCCCATACATGTCATACTCAGTATAAATTTGAGGGATCACAAGGGTCAAACCCCTTCCTGCTCTTCCTGCCCTTCCTTTGCCTGTTCCCTGTTTGCTTCGGCATCCTGGGAGGATTCGTCCATTCATCTGCCTGTGATCCTGATCCGTGCCAGCCTGAATCTGTGTGTTCCTGCCTCCAGCTCCCAACTGCTCCTGACCCCAGGGATCCAGCCTGGACTTTCCCAGTGCTGCCCTGCAGCCTCGGTGGTGAGGTGAGAGTTACTGGGGGAAAGGGGGGAGGAACGTGGTATCAATTTTTCCTGTATATTTGTATATATTTAGTAATTTTTCCTATTTATCATTACTGTTTCATTAAAGTTGTGTAGTTTAGTTTCCAACCCATAAGCCTCTCTCCCTTATTCTCTCTCCTTTCCTTATCAGGGAGGAGAGGGGGATTAATAGAGAGCAACTGTTATTCGGTTTAATTTTCGGGCCAGTGTAAAACCGTGACACCATACTCAGATTCCCCCATGCCTTCTCAGGCTAAATAGAAGGGAAGGATCAGCTCCCTTCACCTGCCATCAGTGCTTTTTCTAATGCAGCCCAGGATGCTACTGGTCACCTTTCTGAAACTGTGTTACTGGGTTATGGTCAGCTTCTTGTCCACTGGGACCCCTGGGTCCTTCTCTTCAGAGTTGCCTTCCAGCCAGCTGGCACCCAGCCTATAACTCTTCTTTGAATATCTCTACTAGAATACCTATATTTTGACCTCACGCAAAAAGTGTCTATTCTCTCTCTCTTACATGACATCTTCAATCCACCGTATCATGGATCTTCTGCTGATCCAAGAAATCACTGCAGAAAGAAAGCAGAAAGTATGGAAGCAAAAGTCACTAATAACTAACACTGCATCAAGTTTCTGAGAATAGAGAGCACATCAAAAGCCATTCCTTCCAGGCAGCAAGTACCAAGTGTGCTTCTGCACCTGTATGAGTAGTGAGATCAGGTAATTGAGGGAGCAGAAACAAAGCCTGAAACTGCACCTTCTCTACAAACAGGTTGTCTGCAGTAAGAAAAGACCAGTCTTGCACACAAACCTATACAATAATCTCAGAACTCATAAGCAGTGGAACAACAGGAGAAACATATAAAACTTAGTCCAAATCTAGAGCCATAAGATGCAAAGGAGCCCAAGAAATCCGAATGTGATGCAGCAGTTGGAAAAGAAACTGGTCCATTAAATTCTTCCAAGATGCACTGTACCAAAACCATAAGAAACCATTTCTTTGAGACCTAAAGGACAAGAGATTCTGACATTTACATGCTGGTACAGAACAAAATATATCTTCTAGCTCTTCCTTCTCAAGAAGAAAAGAAATTTGAAAGGTATCATGTGAAAGAATCCCAGCAGAAAGTATCTCTCACCTGAAGATACTTCTTATAGTTCTTTTGCTTCTAAAACTTTTCAGAATTACTTACTCTACTTTAAAGTGCAAATTGAATTCTTAGTTTGTGTCTGTGCCTCCACAAACACACTTACCTTCATTGCAGAAGTATTTTTAATGGGTAGCTTTCAAAAATATATGTCCTGAAAAAAACTTGAGAATACATCTGTCTTGAACCACATGGTTCATTCTTTCCCTGAATAATGAATATTCAAATGTATTATACATTCCTGACTACTGAGAAATAGAGTGCTTCTTCTGGGATGAGAAAGACTGAAATGTTCCTACTACATGAAATAGCAGGGTTATGTTATGGTATCCATCCATGCCCCATAGGGACCTCATACTTTTTAGCGGTCAGTTTGCATAGACTTGGTGCAGAGTGGAGGCTGCATATTTGGTCCTTGCATCTCAGTATTCTTAGAACTGTTTAAAGGAATTATTTAACTTCCTTATAACAGAAGCTTTCCCTAGTCTATCAAAATTAAGCCTTGTTCATGTTATGGAAAAATGATGTATTTCCCTAAAACGTGTGTTCTCAATTTTTGTGGATCTCCTTTAATCTCATGTAGCATTAGCAGGCAGATATAGAAAGAAAAAAAAAAGAAAAAAAAAAAATTAGCCTCAAAATCCATTTTTTTTCAATCTGAAAGGAGTGGTAATTTCTTATATTTATTTATAAAGATTTATCATTATTGCATCATGCACCCAGCATTCCCAAGTTAACAATACTCAAAAAAAAAATTCTAAGTGGAAGTAAACCCTTCCACTGACATATCTGAACTGAAACAAGGGTTGAAAACTGCAAGGTGTTAGAAACATAAAATTAGTCAATGACAAAGTATGCATATTTGCTTAAAAAAAAGAAAAAAGAAAAGAAAGAAAAAAAGAAAAGAAAGAATAAAAAAAGAAAAGAAAGAAAGAAAAGAAAAGAAAGAAAAGAAAGAAAAGAAAGAAAAGAAAGAAAAGAAAGAAAAGAAAGAAAAGAAAGAAAAAAAGAAAGAAAAAAAAAAGAAAGGAAAGAAAAAAGAAGAAAAGAAAGAAAAAAAAAGTTAATTTTCTGTAAGTGAATTGTAAGGGAAATGCCCTACAAAGCAGTTGGTTTTGCTAGAATGTAAGTCTCACCTATGCTCACAGCAGATGGCTGTATACTTCCCACCTCAGCCAAAGCCAGCCTAGGCTAGGTAAGCAGCTCTACATTAAACCAAACTCTGGGAAGATTTTGCCTCATCCCATTTAGCTGTTGCAAAGCTGTTATTAGTTTCTTTTGTCTTTCTGGTAGTTCCAGATGTTTGACCCTAAGGAAGTGTATGAGAAAGAGAGAGAAAGCACCTGTTCTAGGTAGATATATATGGAAATGCATAGCCACACAGAAAAATTAATGCTCTTTTCAAAATCTGTGGAACTACTGTATTCTCCATTAAGCTCAGCATTTTTCTACATCATGCTTTTTTTTCTGATCTATGTATACCCAGTAATACATCAGCAGGAATTTTCTATAGTTGAGATTAAGAATAAAAAGGCAAAACATTCAAAACAGTTTCCATCATCTAGTACATAAAGCTTACATGATAGAGATAAAGTAATTAAAAAGATCATTGAGAATATGGTAAATTTTACGAATAAACTGCATAATTTCTTTAAATAAGCAAAGAAGTACAAATCTCAATAACAACTACAGAAAGATAGAATGCCAAGCAATATTGTACAATTCTGTGCAATTTAGATGAAAAGCATCCTCACATCTGTTGAAAGAAATTTGCTTACTTACCAAATGTCATGCAAATATTTAACATTTTTAGAATAAATACATAATCATGTACTATTTTGAAGAGAATACTGATTTTTCTCTATTTACTCCCATTGTTCTCTTTCCTCCCTCCTAAGCCTTCCCTTCATAACCAAAATAAGCATAAAAAATTCCATTACTTGCTCTGATATTTATCTCCTTGAATTTTGTTCTGACCAGTCTAATTTTGCGATATAGGAAACAGAACACTTTTAAGGCCTACCTAGTACTCAGTTGAGAAATCCAGGTGATTTCTCAAAATATTAAATAATTATCCCTCTGAAATCCACCCAGATCCCATAAGCTAAAGCTAAACTACTGATATTGGACACTTAACAAAATTCAGATAATCTCTTTCAATGATGCTGTCAGTTAAGCTGACAAAGAGAGGTAGGGAAGGGGAAGCCTGGAAGCATTATGACCAGCAGCTTGTCAATAAAACAGGTTCTACACCTGGGTAAAATGATCCATCCAATGATTAACAGTTGGTCTTCAATTACTTTTGTAATCAAGACATTCTTTCACAGCCAGTTAAGAGTGACAGGCAGCCTGAAACACACCTCATAGGTTGACATGAAATGGTTTAATATATTAAAAACATTGAGAGTAATGTATATGATACTTACTTGATATATAACAATAATGAAGACCAAATAGTTTCAAATACAAAATGTTCCTCAACAACTCTCTGGAATTAAGCCAAAGCCTTCAGTATCATGCTAACAGTGAGCACACACACACAAAAAAGCCAGATGGCTGCAGGCAGATAACCAGTTCCTGTCCCAAACATTAGCTAACTGAACAGTACATGCAAAGCTACTGGAGGTGACACAAGAAATTTCTGGACATAATTGGATAACATCAAGCAGCTAACACATTACTGAAAGGAGCACAAGGGATAGCCAGATTTAACAGATGGTTAACAGGGAGTTATGTGGGATATGTCTAAAATTTAGTTGGTAATTAGAGGGGGGAGTATGGGATCTTTTGGGAGGCAGCTCTTCCAAAACCAGCTATACCCAGGTAGTCCTATCTGTAATATTATGCTTATTAGTTGAGTACTTGTGTATTGCAAGAGCATACTCTAAAACCAATTAGCTAGACATGAGGACCAGGTCTGTCCATTAGTTTTGTTTGTGATTTATGTGGATGATGTTTGTGTTTCTATTTCTCTGCATGTCCTTAAAAGCATTTTTCTGCTGTCTGTTTTAATCTTTGCACAGCCAGCTGTGTCTGCATTGCATGGGTACACTGGAAGCACATGCTCAGCTTCACAGGATCTGGAAGCATCTAGCAGATAAGGAGGGAAGGAATACATCTGTGTCTTGAAGCCAAGGGATTTGGATACCTGTAGCAATATATATGGAGATTTGTGAATGACAGAAAGAAAATGGCTTTCTATTTGAGAAGAAATGAGAATGTCAATAATAAACAGATGTCTGAAGTTCTCGGTTTATCAAATGGGCTTTCCAATCAGTTATTGCCTGTTCTTACAGTGCCACTTTCACAAGAAGGTACTGCTCAGCAATGAGTGAATTATAGCAAAATAAAGACAAAGCTATAAAGTTTTATGGCACATGTTATATTGGTACACATACTTGATTAAAAATGTGCTTTTTTACTTTAATACTTTTGGGAGCAGTTTCATGCTGTCAAATTACTTTGGAAAAACCTAATTTGTAGGAGCATCTGCTGTCATGTTTTGGCAAGTGCTTCCACAACGCCTTCCCCTTGGACAGCACAGAACAAACTAACAAGAGCAAAGGCAAGGGTGTGATGAAATCTGTTTGTCATCAAACCAAATAACTTCCCTTACACAAAACAAAAAAGGTTTACTAGAACTGAGCCCATAGCTGAGCTTTGATGGAAACAAAGATTCTGTTCTGTAAACATAAACACAGCGCACTGAAAAACTTGATGCTGTTTCTCTCATCCAACATGGGGGAGGCAGCCTTTCTTTTTCAGAGGCTTTGGTTTCTTAAACAGTTAGGATTTGAGGCAAACACACCCTTTAAAAACTAAAACACTTACCCTCAAAAGTATCTCGAGAAACCGAAATTGACCAGTCAATCTTCCTGAGGGATTAGAGCATTAGCACAGAATAAGGAAGGGAGATTTCTACCTACTTTGCAGTTCTGCTGTGTTTGGGATCAACGCAACAAAGCGAAAGCATATTAACTCAGCTGACAGGTCGTCAGTAAACTACTACACATAACTATGTAACAAGATTTGATCACCTACTGATGGAACAGTTACCTTTTAGAGGCACCTTTTGCCCTGCAGCTCACATCAACCAGAGTTGTTCCAGTCCTGAAGAAACAGTGGGCTTCAGTGTATTTGTGCAATAAACACCTACTCCTGTGTTCTCTCACCATGCCTCTGCCCAGCTTCCAAAACAAATTAAAACAGACACCTCGTTTAAACTGATAATTGCATTCTACCACCAAAGGGGGAGGAGGGGAATCCTCTTTTAAATGTCCATTTGTCCCATTGCCCAGTAGGGAAAACTTAGTCCATTCTTTTTAAATGGAAAAATGCCATTAGGTTTATTTACATGTTCTGCAGGTAAGTTCTACAGTAATGCACTCCTTAATGCCAACACCTGCTCTGCTGGTCTCCACACAGAATACCTGCAATACACAAAGCCATTTTCTAAACAGAAATGACACAGAATTGGCCCTCAGGAGAGCTACTTGGAAGAATTGCATCAATATACTGCAGAATAGTGCCTCAGGGGAAAAAAACAAAACAAAAAACCACCAACACTAACAACAACAACACAACCAAAGAGAACAAATCCTGTTCTCAGGCTGCCTAGAATGAAAAACTCTCCCAGAACTGCCAGCTGCTGGGGAAGCTGCACCTTTCCTAGTCCATCATGAATGAGTCTAGTGTGAGAGTGCCTTTCTGGACTGAACCTCATGTTGCATTTGCTGGGGCAGCAGCAACACAAAACACACCTGCCTGCCCTCAAGTCCTATTCCATGTCTTGTGCAGAGCTACAAAGGCTGCTGAAAGGCCTCAGACGGACTGAAAAGCAAATTAAATGCTGTGTGATTGCTCCGATATGAATTGTCTCCTGGGTTCCCCACTCTACCCTAATCTGGCTCCTAGTCTACTATGGGGCCAAGAGTAATTTTATGTATGTTTATATATGTTTATATAATTTTATATATGTTTATACATGTTTGAGATTTTTTCCAAAGCTATGATGAAATCAATATTGCAGGGTTACAGACAACAGTGTTTCCTGCAGACAACCATACAAGCTCTCCCCAAAGAAATTCCTTCATTCTCTCTACTCTAATGCACATACAAGGCAATTATTACTCTCCCTAGCATGAACTCACTCACTCCATGTGGCCCCCAGCTCTCAAATACAAACAGAAGTAGGCAGGAGGAACTGCTCTACTGTCCCTGTATAGGAGCAGAGTTACTAACCAGAGTAATTTTCAGTGCATTGGCCAACTATGTGATGGCCAACTGTATGATCTTAAAACAGGATTCAAAATCACATGCAGAAAGTCGACAGAACTGGGGAGAGTGAAAGAGGTAGCTGTCTGATAGCCTGTAAATTCCAACACACTCACAGATTACATGCTTCTCAGTTATTCAGTGATGGTTAAGTGGGAAGATACAAAGAGGTTCAACTTGTAGGTTAAAATATGCTACAGCACTTCTGAATAAGCTCTCTGGAAATTTCTGTGTTGCACAAGAGTTTAACTGAGACTTCTGGCAGGCTTGGTACAAAGCAAGCAGCTGCTGTTCTAAATAAAAAAAAAAAAATCCATGGATATAAAGGAAGAGAGAAGCACTGGTGAGAGGAAAAAAAACATTGTCTGCACACATGTTCAGAAATAAATTTTAAAAGTAAACAACCATTTTTTCTTAAGGAGTTTCAATTATCTTGTCCTTTGAGAAGCCATCTAAGTCAGCCATACAACCAAGGAACAGACCTTGGAACAGAATTCTAAGCCACAGAATATTTTCTGGAACATCTATGATACATGGAGCTATTTGTTATTATCAAGAAGCATTCCAGTAACAAGCTGTGTATAAACCACCCTTGCAAATTCCTGAAGTCTGATGAACTTTCAGAATTATTTATTCATTCTCATTAGAAGAAGGGCATAGGATTCCTCTTTTCTGCATGACAAGACCATAACAAAAATAGCACAGAGAATCAGAACAGGAAAAAACACCAACCAGTCCAGAGATTGATAGTGACTCAGGTAGATTATACTGGGGATATCTACCAATAACTGCATACACTGAAAGCAAGACTGAATTGTTAAAAATTACTTCAGTCATGATATAGGATTATACATTGTGTAGAATGAATGAATGAATTAATTAATCCCAGTATGTCTTCTCAAGACACAAGTGGTAAATTCCATAACCAGCTATAAAATGTAACACAAGCTTTAAAGTGCCTTCTCAGCTAAAGTATACAGAAGACAAAAAGAACACCCGAATGACAACTGGAAAGTACACACAAAAGATAGGATTTACCTGGCTCATGCAGGCACAACCCAGGAAGAAAAAAAAAGATTAAATTCAAATGTTGCATATTTAATAAGGAGTAAAGTACAGCTCAAAGGACAAGTGACACAAGTCAATAACCCTCAAGTGCTATACAAGCTTAAGGTAAATCTTCTACTGGCTAAAGTCCTACAACAAAAGGTCTTCTTTCTAGCAAGAAACCAAGACAGGATTTGTTCTTTGGAGATGGTACAGCAGAGTATTAGGATACTGAAGGGCTATTCCAGGGTTTCATACCACATTCAGAAGTCAAGAATCATGTCCAAGCTCTTCATACAGCCGTCATACTTATATCCTACATGTTCCTCCTACGAATGTCAAAGAAATAATGGTACTTAAAACCAATGGGGAAGCAGGAAAAAAAGGGAAGTTTTTTATTTAAGTAATTTTTTCAGTTGGCTGAAACATCTTTAACATTTATACTTACAAATATAATTGTGTCCAAGAAGGGTAATATTCACAAATATTATATAACAAGTTATTTACATTCTCTCTCCTGTTTACCTGCAAAACCTTATTGTTAAGTCTTGCTCCTTTCCCAAAAGGACTCTATGTTCACTGCTAGAACAAGAGTTAACCACTGTTATCTCTTATTTAAAAAATTGAAAACTAAAAAAAAAATTCCTAAAAGGGCATTGAATTCCATCTCTCCTTCCTGAAACAAGCTATTCTTTGCTATTCTTACAGTTAATATATAACATGACCCACTTTAACAATAGGATACCAGTGGTTTCTTGTGCTTGACCATAATATGACAGATAATAGCACATACATTTCTCCTGCATTATTCAGAAGCATTTCTGCCCAAGCATCTCCTAACATTTGGAAGTGATGGGGTTTTTTTTTAAATCAAAATCTTCCCCACCAACCTGGCACATGTAACACACCAATTGTCATTTTCAGCTGGATTTCATATTTGAAAAATTGATCTCTCAGCAAGACATAGGTACACTAAAAACATAAGAATAATGAGTTATTGATTCCATCCAACAGCACCAGTGACTTTAGCAGCAACATTGAACTTGGAAAGCGAGGAGAAGAGAAACTTGGAAATTGAAAATGCACTGAAACATGTTGGGGGAAAAGTCCAGTTAAGTGGTATTACATTTTTCTTGACATGATTTTTTTTTTTTTTCAAAGAAGAGTTGATCAAGTGCCCATTTTCTTCCATTTAGACTCAAAATACAGTAATAAAAGTATTTTTCCCTTCAGATAACAAAAAAAGTTGTAGTAATTTTACATCTGTGAAAATTTACTTATTCCCTCACTTACAATCATAAAAAGCAAATAGATTAAGGGACCAGCTAAACTTCACCATTAGTGCATTTATTGTGAACTAATTTGTCAAAATATCTTCCAAGAATACAGAATAGCTGCTATTATTGATTCCATTTACGGGATTAAGAAGTCCTGAAAAGTACTAAATGTCACAATGTCATTGTTACCAGAGTTTAAATAACCACTGAAGAAGTGATAATGCTCTATCAAAAACCACCACGAGAACTGGACAATAGACAATCAAATATGGTCCATGACCTTCCCAGTCCTTTCTTTCTCTAGAAGGGCTGGCAAAGAGTGCAAGTGCTATTGCCATTTGAGCCAAAAAGTACAACTAATGGGATTAATGTCACAGACACATGGCAAAGTCAACATAAGTATTTGTGAAGCAGAAAGCAAATGAGCAATAAACAACTAGTTCACTCTTAAAATTCTAGAAGAAGCTACCTGTTACTTTCTTCTTCACTTCAAGAACAGCCTAGACTACCACCTGTAAAATTTAATGCATCATGCTTGCTTACTCATTACTTCAATTCCTTTGAGGAAACCACCATGTTCCATGTCCATTGACAAGGGCATCCATGACATTCAGTTCTGATGGAGAAACATTTGCAGCAATTCAGGCTTAAATAAAGATGCTTTCTTAAGCATCTTACATGGAAAAAATGAATCTTAAATAAAGATGCTTTCCCATGACTCATTACCTTTGTCACCAAGCATAAAACCTCTACTCCACACCAGAAGCATTCTACTCCATTCCAAAAGCAGTTTCTCAAGCAGAAAAGTGATATTTCCAGGATAAGCCTTTAAAAGCTTTACAACACAAGTCAGGAGGTTGCAGAGTTAGGATTTCAAGCTTCAAAGTGTCAGAGGAAAACTTACTGCATAGGTGAAAGAAGACAAGAATATGTAAAAATAAGGTGAACTAGTATCAAAATAATGCCTCTGGGTTCTACCCATCTCTACAGCCAGCTTGACTCCCAAGAAGCTTCCAGATGGCTAACTCTACAGAGCACCAGTGTCACCATCTCATTCAGCCATACCTACACATCTTGGGAGATGGAGCACAGTGCTCATGTCCTTCCTGCACAGACCTCAGCTCTGTCTCTTGTGGCAAAAGATTTTTATGAAATGTCACCACAATGTCTTTTTTTTCCAAGTAACCACTCCATATGATGGAACCCTACTTTCCTGGAGATGGCTGGACACCTGCTTTGCTGATGGGACCCGAGACCCATCTCTCAAGCAAATGTCATGACCAGGCTTACACTTTCCAGGTGGCAGCAATGATTTTGGAGAACATGCACATATGTGTATGCCATGTTTGTGCACTTTATTTGAACATACTCAGTGGGTGAGATGCACTCCTTTCTCCACTCACCTGGTACTACCAAACACGACAAAAGCTACTGCTGCACTTTGTGAATCAACTCAAGCAGAAGCTGTTTGCACACTTATTTAAAAGCCTGATTACAGCATGGGGGGTTGTGGGATTTTTCTCCCCACAGAAGTGATATACTCTCAGTCTCCTGAAGTCTGAAAGCAGAAGTTAGTACAGACAGGGACAGATGCAAGAGAAAGAATCATCAGCTGGCCTTCATACAACATGCTTCATATGCTTTTAGTGCAATTACTCTGAAGACACAAACATTAGCAAATTAAGTGACTTTAAATAATAAATTCCAAACTAACTAACTACAGAAAATCTTCCAGCAGTAGGTGGAACCCTTTATGTTTAGCCTACTATATCTTGCTGACTAGTTAAAAAGTCAATTAACATTGTGGTAGACCAGGCCAGAACCTCTTAACTGCAGATTCACATGCCTCATTTTTCAAATAATTAAAAATAAATCATTTTTCACATAAGACACCAAGAAAGCAAGGCTAGGTATTACCACTACTTTCCTGACACACAAGCCTCTTATAAAAAACAAAATTATCTTTAAATCATTAGCTCTCTAGCCACTAAGGAATGTGTCCAGACTACAAAGTAAGCTATCCTGACATAAGTAATAGCACCACTTTCCGAAGGTAATACAATGTCATAACACAGTTCCCACAGCCATCCAGTGTAACTCCCCATAAAAATGCCAGTAGACAATATACAGTAAAGTGTTTTGCCTGTGAAACTGATATGCAGGGCAGTAAAAAAACAGGCACATTATTAAATGTATGCTGTAGCGTAGACACTTTTAAGTCCACATCCAAAACTTTTGATCCATTTTCATGCATTGCTTGAGTAGTGATACTGTGTCCACTTTATTAGAATAAAGGCTGAATCAAAACTAATAATACTTCTGCTAGATTTTATTACCTGCTTACTTGAAATAAACTTTCACATGAGAGGAAGGTGAAACCCTCAAGGATGTATTAGCTCATGATGGGGGCCTGGTCTGCACTGCTAGAAAGACATCCACAGAAAACAATATTTAATGCACTGCCAGTGCAAGTCGGATTCACTTTAGGAACTCACCACAGTTGTGGTATAACCCCAGTGGACAGCTAAGCACCATACAGCTGCTTGCTTAGTCCCCCACTGTGGGCTGGGTGAGAGAATCAGAAGGGTATGGAATGCAAACACTTGTGAGTTGAGAGAACGATGGCTCAAAAGGCAGCAAAAGCTGTGCATGCAAGCAAAGCAAAACACAGAGTTCATGCACTATTTCCCATCAGCAAAGCAGGTGTCCAGCCATCTCCAGGAAAGTAGGGTTCCATCATATGGAGTGGTTACTTGGAAAAAAAAAATGCTATTACCCCAAGGTCCCACCCTCCTCTTAATATTACCCCATCCCTCCTTCCCTCAGCTTTTATTGCTGAGCATGGTGTACATGTCCATGATGTGGACATGTTTTTTGGTCAGTTGCTCTCAGTTGCTGTCAGCTGCCTCAGCTGTGTCCCCTGGACACTTCCTGTGCACCAACCAACCTACTCACTGGTCGGGGCAGAGTGAGGAACTGAAAAGGACTCCACCCACTACTCAGCAACAACCAAAACATCCGAAACATATCGGAAGAAAATTAACTCTACCTCAGACAAAAGAAATAAAACTACATTTCTTAAATACCCTGAGACAACAAATTATCAAAAAGAGATTAAAAAAATAAATGTTCATATAAGTTAAAGATGAGTCAAGCTTAGTCAAAACATTGATCTTCCCATCAAAACCTTCAGATTAGTGGCAAAAATACCACTTAGGTCAGCAGGGTTCACTCATTCCTTCAGAGGTGAGGAAATCACATATAGGCACTCTTGAGAAGAGCGTGCCTGAAACAGAGACCTGGCCATGAAAGTATCTCACTAGCCACTAATTCTGGCTTGGTTTGAATTTTTACCTGTCACAATCCCACTAAATATTTGTCACCAGGTATACGTTGATGAGTACATACCTAAATACACATTAACTGCACAAACTAAGTGCAGTTAATTCAAGGAGACTCCCAAAGTTTCCTTCAAAGGTAAAGAGATTTTGATAAAAAACCTGAGAAGTCCTCCTGAGATACTAGAATTTATCACTCCCACAGCATTCACTGAGGATTTCATTTGGGGCTATTGAACTGAAGTATCTGCTTCAATCCTCATTTGCATCAGTCAGCAAAACACTGTTACTAAGACTCCAGTCTTCCATTATGCATTTAAGGGAAAGAGAATTTCTTCTGTGGCATTATTTACATGTCCCTACTGAGCAACTGTCAAGACAAGGAGAATTCTGTCATATAGATCTGAAGACATAGTGGGAATTTCCATCTGTTTCAAAGTTTTACAACAGCTATATGCTGAATCTCCCCAGAATGCCACAAAGTCTAGAAGTGTTTCATATTAGACTCCAGATTGACTTCACAGTGTTGACTTTTGACCTATAAAATCCTAAACGCTCTGGCATTTTATGAAATATTGTTTGGGGTTAGTACAGCAGGGCTTTGATAGTGGTGGTGGGGCAGAGGGAAGGCTCCTGTGGAAAAATGCTGGAAGCTTCCCCAGCTCCAGTGCATCCCTTCCTCTGGCCAAAGCTGAGTAGATACAGGAAGCTGGATGCACCTCTGTGAATAATATATTCAAGAAAGGGAAAATTAAACTGCAAAAAGGGAGGAGGGAAGAGTGTCATGGGGGGAGGCAGAGGAGAGGGTAGATGAAAGCAATACCAGAAGCAGAGATATCAAGGTCGGGGGAAGGAGGTAACTGAGCAGAGATTACCTCACACAGCCCATGGTGAGATGGCAGGCTGTCCTCCCTGCAGCCCATGGAGGAGCATGGTGGAGCAGATGTGGATCTGCAGCCCATGGAAGATTACAGAGGGGCAGATGTGGATCTGAAGCCATGGAGGACTACGGTGGCATGGGCATGGACATGGATCTACAGCTATGGAAGTCCCCATGCCAGGGGAGGTGACTGTTCCCAAAGCAGGCAGTGACTCTGTGGGCAGCCCAGGCTGGAGCAGTCTGTGCCTGAGCAACTGATTCATTGAAGGGGTTCACAAAGGACTCTCTCCCATGAAAGGGAACGCACACTGGAGTATGGAAAGGCTGTGAGGAGTCCTCCCTCTGAGGAGGAAGGAGTGGCAGAAACACCGTGTGGGGAACTGACCCTAAACCCCCACTCCCAGTTCCCCTATGCCCTGACGGGGAGGCATCAGTGAAGCAATTTGGGTCTGTGAAGAAGGGAGAGGTGGGAGGATGGTATTTTAAGATGTGGTAATATTTTCTCATTCTCTGTTCTGATAGATTAAATCAATTATTTTTTTTTTCACCCCAAGGTGAGTCCATCTGTTTTGCCTGTGACCATAATTGGGAGTGAAAACCTTCCTGTCCCCGCACTGATTCACAAGCCTTTAGCTCTCTTTCCCACAGCAGGGGGTGGGGAGTGAGCAAGCAGATGCCTGGTTGTTACCTGCTGGGCCTAAGCATTTTTGGCACCCCACGTTTGACACCAATAAACCTGTGACAATTAGCCAATAACAAGGTGACAGATGATCTCTGCTCATTGCCCCCCCTATCCTCCCAGGAGAAGACTAAAAAGGGGAATAAGGGAGAAAGGGAAAAAGGACTAGGGTAGGCTTAATGGAGTAGTAATAGTGATGGCAAATTATAAATATATACAAATATGGAACCCCCAGCCCTCAGCGGGTAACTACTCCTGCCCAGGAAAGTCCCGCACTGGACTCAGGGGCAGATGGGACCGCCCGAGCCCAGGGTCCCAGAACAGCCTGCAGCAGCCCAGCGGGTCCTACCTGAGGAGGCAGCAGCAGGTAACCTGTCTCACTGAAGGATGCTCTTCTCAGGTGAGGAAACAAGATGCGAGAGCAGAGGGGGGAACAACAAACAAACAAAAAAGCAAACAACCAGACCCCACCGCAGCCATAGAGGGCCCCGGCTGGGGTCCCTCAGGAGCCATTTCACACTGAGCGCCATGGGCAGGAGCACTGTGATTGGCCCCTTGGGGTCACCTGATCGGCATCGGCACCGGCACCGGCACCGGCACCGGCACCGGCACCGGCCCAGCCCAGCCCAGCCCAGCTGGGGGTAATTCATCTATCAGATCTGACCATCCATCTGAACTATTAGATCTGACTCATCACTTACACTAAAGCTAAAAAACCAGTTCAGTTGTTTTAGTCCTACTTAGATTCTTGCCAAGGTTTCTTAAAATTAGCTATTCTTCTCAAAGAAAAAATAAATTCAAAGTATAGGGCTGCTTTTAACTTGCTTAGAGAAAAGGAAAAACTACTAACCATTAGACTCCCTAAAACCAGAGGCAGCAACAAAAAACCTCATCTTCAGTTTCGATTTTAATGTAAATGGACAGAACCAGGAAAGCAGGGAAATGAATCAATATTGTCTTCATGCAGAGCAAGCAGAGGAAGACAGCACAGTAAAAGAAAAGCCAAAAATAGGAACACTTGCCACTAGGTATTCCAAATGTGAAACGAATTTCAGTGAATAAAACATGCCAAAATCCTGTGTCCAGCATTAACTTTAAAAATATATATATATACAGAAAGAAACAGAATTCTCAGAAAATCAATCTTTTCTGAGAATGCTTGAGAATCTGATAAATATAAATTACCCATTTTTCAAAATATCTTGTTCCATATGATATGTATTCCTTTAACAGTGCTCTTTATAAACTATCCTATCTCCCTTTCATTTTTTAAAACAGATCGACATATGGTAGATGCATATCTGTCCTGGTTTGGGCCAGGATAAAGGTGATTTTCTGTCTTGTACTTTTGCTTTCAGCTAAGCCTCTTGTAAATAGTTGCACTTGCTGAAATTAACAGCAAGTGTCTCAGACAGTGTCTGCTTCTAGGACTGATAACACTGGATGTTTATAGTTACTGCTAGAGACTGGTGTACAGAGCCAGGGACACTGCTCAGCTCTGAGGAACATTTTACCCTGAAGAAGGAGTAAAGAGGTCCCACCTGAACCCCTCCTCTGGGGAGGACTGGACAAGATAGATGCCAGAACTGACCAAACAGAGTATTCCATCCCATACACATCATACTCAGTATAAATTTGAGGGATCACAAGGGTCAAACCCCTTCCTGCTCTTCCTGCCCTTCCTGCTTCCCTTCCTCTCCTGTTCTAAAGAACACTTACTTACTCCCCACCCTATGATAATGTTCTTTACCTCTCATCAGAGGGTTTTGGGATTTATTTGATACAATAAAAGAGGGCAGAGACTAAATGAGAAGAGATGACTGTGAATTAACTTGTGAATCATACATTAGTATTGGGTTTGTAAAGGCAAACAATAAGCTTACTTTATGATGTATGTAATACTCGGGTGAATCACTGCAAATATGCTTTTGGATAATCCAACCTCAAGTGAAAGTTTACTATTCATGAAGGTTTTGAAAAGNTAGGATGTGAATACACAGTGAGTTGGTTTGTCAGTACATATGCTCTTGTGGGGCAGATTTTCCAGGGCTCTTTACCTGGAAAAATCTTATTCCCTTGCAATTGACCAATTTGAATAATTAGTATCTTTGTAATGGCTAAGACTTAGACTCCTAGACATCAGGATCAGCTCTTGGTTAGTAAAGGGACAAGCCAATTTCATGTTGGATTTTTTTTTTTAAATCAAAGTGGCATTGCAATCCATAAAAGTTTAAAAAGCAGTGTCCTCTCTTGCTTTCAGAGTACAGTTTACTTTCTCAATTAATCCAATAATCAAATGTCTGAGAAAGGCTTTTCCCACTGACATAATCAAATAAAGTTTTGCCCACTTAATCTGAAATTAATGGAATTAAATGTATAAATGTATAAATGCAGTGGAAGCATTTTTTTCTAACTTAGATTGCAACTCTAGAGATTAAGGAAATTATGCTTTCAGTGCATATCAATAGTTAAAATCTACAAGGACAACTAGAATTATACTCCACTTTTCCCCTTCACTTTGCTATTATCCTAAAGCAAGTTAAGGTCACAGGCTTGTTTGTACATCCATTCAACAGAGGCAAAGTTAGCCAGCCATTCTAAAGTACATTTCAGTGCATCTGTTCAGATACCTGTAACCAGAATCTTGTGAAAATCTAACTACTTTGAGACATCCTTCATTGTTTATCTCCTAAGCACTCCTTAAAACTTGATCCCACCAAGTCTACTCCTATACTTTTGTGTTTAGAATTCCAATAACCAGCAAGTTTCTCAGCCTGTGTTCTCTCTCAATTTAAGAGACACAGATCCAAAACATAGCCTTTAGTAACAGAAAGTGACACACTGCTACTTTGACAGATGGTTTCCTCATAGAAAGGAGCAGCCCTGCAGAACAGATGGCAATGCTCCACAGAACACTTGTCCACTGACTGGAGCACCTGAGATCAGACCATCTGAAAATGTCTGGTACAAATAATTACAGCCAAAAGCATAAAATAATTACACTGTCTTGTTATATATAATACATCTGATAAATTGAGAGTTCGACATTGGAAGACTTTAGTTCAAAAATCTCTTTGTAATTACAGATTAAATAGCTCTCCTAAGTGGATTGAAGACTTACCCATTTGTATGCAGCCAAAACATTCCTTTTCTTGCAATATAATCCTGTCTCAATGACAGAAATCATTTTATGTAACACAACTTTTAAGAGATTCAGCTACTCAGAATATTGAAAAAATTAATTACCTGTGATTTTCAAATATAAAACTCCTATGTTCTTCCTGCAGTTAAGAGTGCCACTACTGAAAGAAAAAAGTGTGATTCTGTCCTGGTTTGGACCAGGATAAAGGTGATTTTCTGGTGTGTACTTTTGCTTTCAGCTAAGTCTCTTGTAAGTAGCTGCACTTGCTGAAATTAACAGCAAGTGTCTCAGACAGTGTCTGCTTCTAGGACTGATAACACTGGATGTTTATAGTTACTGCCAGAGACTGGTGTGCAGAGCCAAGGACACTGCTCAGCTCTGAGGAACATTTTACCCTGAAGAAGGAATAAAGAGGTCCCACCTGAACCCCTCCTCTGGGGAGGACCGGACCAGATAGATGTCAGAACTGACCAAACAGAGTATTCCATCCCATACACATCATACTCAGTATAAATTTGAGGGATCACAAGGGTCAAACCCTTTCCTGCTCTTCCTGCCCTTCCAGCCCTTTCCTTGCCTGCTCCCTTGCCTGGGAGGATTCCGTCCGTTCCTCTGCCTGTGGTCCTGATCCGTGCCAGCCTGAATCTGTGTGTTCCTGCCTCCAGCTCCCGACTGCTCCTGACTCCAGGGGTCCAGCCTGGACTTTCCCAGTGCTGCCCTGCAGCCTCGGTGGTGACATGAGAGTTATTGGGGGAAAGGGGGGAGGAACATGGTATCAATTTTTCCTGTATATTTGTATATATTTAGTAATTTTACCTATTTATCATTATTGTTTCATTAAAGTTGTGTAGCTTAGTTTCCAACCCATAAGTCTCTCTTCCTATTCTCTCTCCTTTCCTTATCAGGGAGGAGAGGGGGATTAATAGAAAGCATCTGTTATTCGGTTTAATTACCGGGCCAGTGTTAAACGGTGACAGTTGCTATCAGTTTTCAACCCAATTTTCTGTATGATAGACAGTTAATTGAGAAAAACAGAGGTAATTTTTAGGGTATGGAATTAGAGATTTCATTCTTGTGGGACAGGGCACGTGTGTTAAACTCACTCACTCAAGATTCTCCACTAGTCTAAACAGCCTGTGTATTTCTAATTTCATGCCTAAAAGTCTGTCTGGTCCATACTTTTTTTATAATCTCAAATAAAACAATTATGTCTATTACTTTTAAACATCAAAAGGTCAGAAGTAAGAACTGAGCAAAGTAAGTTTGTAATGACTGATTTCACCCTCAGCTTCTGCACTTGACAACATATAGTAGTGCCTCCAGTTGGACATGGTGTGAGGAACTGGATGGATGAACTGTTGTAATTCCCCTTAACAGACCCACTTGGTACTCCAATAGAACTGGGCTGCGGAGAGCTTTGCAAACCCCTGAGCAAATCCCCATTAGCATTCCCAAAAGGATTGCTGGAGAGGAAGAAGACATGATAAGCATCCATATATGGCCTAAGTCTTGCATATGATGATAACAATAACATCAGGGTCAATTAGGATGGAAGAGCAGAAGGGGCTGAAGTCCATTCTAACTGCCCAGTTGTGATGACTCAACCACACTTACCTGTTATGAAACAAAGGAGACTGGCCTATAAAATGAGGTGGACTTTGGGAGTCTCACCAGTATCAACCCTTCCCTGTTGGCTGGTTCAATTCTTGGATCCAAGATGCGACTCTCTCTCTCTCTCTCTCTCTCTTTATTTTCTTACTCCCCTCACACACACACCTTTCTATTTCTGTTTCCTCTTTACATATATATATACTTACATACTTATTGGAAATTTGTTTCCCTAAGAATTGCTACAAAATAGCCCTTAACAATAACATTGTTATTTGTAGAGAAGCAGACCTTGTGTGAGGTTTTTCCCATAATCTGATCAAGGGGTATTTGGACAGTCCAAGGGGGACATCATTGGTTACCCTGAAAGGGAAACCCAGAGCTGGGAGAAGGATTGGATCCAGTTGCACCTAAACTCCTCTCTGAGAAGGAGACCAGAAAGCAGGGAAGTCCAGTCCAAATCTCATCTGGGTTAGGTCACAGATCATGACACATAGAGAAAAGCAAGATCTGGAGATCATAATAAATAGGATGTATTTTTCTGGAATCCTGCCATGAACTCTGATTTCTCTCTGATTTTGAGTTAACATGATCATCCTGTGGCTCTTTTAAGACTCTGCTTCATCCACATCTTGGAAGGAAGATCCTTTTTGATTTTCCAGTAAGCCTCAGAGTACAGCTTTTATTTTTTATATGCACAGGAAAATCACAGAATGGTGGTGGTTTGAAAGGACCTGTGTAGTAAATTTAGTCCAACCCCCTGCTCAACCAAGGCAATCCAGAGCCAGCTTTACAGGACCATGTCCAGAGAGCTTCTGAGTGTATCCAGGGATGGAGAGCACTTGGGCATGGCCATTCAGCCAGTTTTCAACCCAACTCACTGTGCTTATCGCTCATACATCAACAGCTTGTTTATGAGGATCTTAGGAAGACAGTGTCAAAGGTCCTAGTGAAGCCCAGTGGGGCAATATCCATTGTTCTCCCCTTATCTACTAGGCCACTCATTTCATTGTAGAAAATTATCAGGCTGGTCAAGCATGGCTTTTTCTTGATAAATCCATGCTAACTACTCCTTATCCTGGATGTGCCTGGAAATAGTTGCCATGAATAGCTTCTCCATCACATTCTCAGGGATCAAAGTGAGTCTGACCAGCCTGTAGTTCCCAGAGTCCTCTTCCTTGCAGACAGAGTTGACATTTGCTTCCCTCCAATCTTCAGGCGTTTCTCCCAGTTGCTGTGTTTGATCAAAGATCATTGAGAGTGGCCCTAAAACGACATCTGCCAACTCCCTCAGCAATTGGGAGTGCATGTCATCAGGGTCCATGGACTTCATTTTGTTCAGGTTGCTGAAGTACTCCCTAAGTTGATCCTCTTCCACCCAGGGTATGTCTTCCTTTCTACAGATCTTTCTCCTGGTGTCTAGGACCCCTGAAAACTATCATTGCTAGTAAAGACTCAGACAAGAAAGTAGTTCAGTAACACAGTCCTCTCCACATCCTGTGCTACCAGGTCCCCTGTCATTTTGAGCAATGGGCCTATATTTTCCCTAGTCTTCCTTCTGTTGCCTAAGTACTTATGGAAGTCCTTATTTTTGCCTTTCAAATCCCTGGCCAGATCCAGTTTCTTTTGGGTTTGCGCTTTCCTAACTTCATTTCTAGATGCTTGGATAGGCTCTCTGGCTATTCTCTTCCAGGCTGTTCATTCTTTGCTTTCACCCTCTGCATGCTTATTTCTTGTGTCTGAGTTTGACTAGAGCTCCTTGTTCACCCAGAGAAACCTCCTGGCATTTTTGCCTGACTTAATTGGAATGGAGGTGATCCTTGAATATTAACCAGCTTGAACTTACTTCCTTATTCCATGGGACCTTTCTGCTCTCCTGAACTACAGAGTCAGGAGCTTGCTTTTCTCCCTTGTCCCTGTTCTCAGGATCCTGAGGAGCACTATCTCATGGCCACTGGAGCTACTGTTTCTTCCTCGTATTCTTGCATACTTTAGGGTTAGGTAGACCAGGTCTTTTGCTAGGCATTTCTGGATCATCTTGAACTTTGAGGCCACTAAACCATTTTCCTGTTGCAAATCATTAATTTGGGCAGGAGACTTCTTCTTGGTGCCAGAAGACAGCAGCTTCCACCTTTCTTCTTCTCCAGAGTTTTTGCTTACCCTGATACTAGAAGCAGACACTGTCTGCTCCTCCCGTACAGGAGGGCTGAGACTCTTCAAGATGTTGAGTCTTACAGATGATCCCATCTATCTGCTTTTCATTTTCTGTGATGCTGTGCAGGCTGCTAACTTCCTCCTGTGGCTCCCCTCTTTGATGACACAGCTTCCCCAAGACTGCACACCTCCTGCAGGACACAGCTATCTCCTGGCACCCGAGGTGGGCCCCAGGCATTCTCTGAAGCCTGGAAATCAGAGGGCTGCACCCACCACCTGAAGCTCCGTACATACAAAAGCCTTCACCCTAGCAGGAACGTTGCTCCAGCATCTACTGGGGAAATTGCTCTGTGTATTTTTATCACCATGTCCAAGACTATTCCTGTGGTGCCATTACAACTGAGTTGCACCCATTTTTGCAAACTGCTGTGCCTGTTGGCTGTCTCATTACACTGACATCCCCTCTTCAGGTTGCAGACCACACCATTGGCCACATCTTGTAACTTTTGCTCCATGGAACTTTTGGACTGAAGTAATACAGGCAGAAGTCTTGGCCTCATTCAAGTGAATAGGACCACTGTAGTAGATTACATCTGGATCAGAATTTCAACATCCACTTAAGTCCATTATGACTATAAGGTGAGCTGTCAGGTATTTTTTAAGGGCTTACTCTCATTGGTTAAAATAAACTGCCCTAAAGTAGTAGAGCTATGGAATCGACACATTAAGCAGTCACGTGCACAGAATCTGAGGAGGAGGATGGGTGTTTAAAAAACAAACAAAAAAACAGACTATGACAAAAACACAACAGGTTTTTTACAATATTTGTGTATTTACCAATTAAAAAAACCAAACTAACTATATTTTAAAAAATGAGGGCCTACAAATATTCAAGGTCCCAGGCAATGCAGCCATAATATTTCCTCTGGAAGTTCCCACATATACTCTTTCCTCTGCTTTCAAAAACATGACATCTAACTGTAAGACATCATTTGACCATTTTCCTCCCTTCTGGCATCACACTAGATAGAGATATAGAAAATCAAAATGAAAGAGTACTTTCAGAGATGCCTTTGGCAAAAAAAAAAAAAAAAAAAAAAAAAGGTGTTTCCTTTTCCTCCCAGGTTTATACAAAGGTCTGAGGCTTCTGATCTTTCCAACCCCCTACCTAGGGACTGATGTTCTGCATTTACAGAGGCTATTTTTCTCAAAAGTATTTTAATTTTAAAAATACAGACACAATAGTTTCACTACTGTTGGAACAGAAAAGCTTCTTCCATTTTCTTAACAATTTTAGCGGTACTCTACATTTTTCTCCTTAATGGAAAAGTAGCATTATATGTTTTTAACTCTCATTTCTTGATCCTAAGTTTCTCTAGGGTTTCTGCAAGAAGACAAACATTTTACTTCTGCAGTAACCTTTCAAGATGAAATCACACAAAAGCCAGCATGAAACATCTGGACAAAGTAATCCTAGAAAAAAAGAGCAGACTTCTTTCCATAGTGATACGGCCATCATTTTAGTTTTTAAAATTAAGTTAATAGAATATTATCTGTAAACTTTTTGTAATGTATTATCCTTGCCTCATTTTCATTTGAAATAGAAAATGAGCTACATTTATAAGCTAGTTAAGACATTGAAAAATCTTATTCTCTACCTAGTCTACATTACAAGAAGTGGGTTTCTTTTAAGTTTGGTGTCAGACAGTAAAAATACTTTCATGGCATTATACTGCAGAATGCATGCTAAGTGATTGAGAGTGGGAAGAGGAAGGAAAGCAAAAAGCTTCAAAAGACAGTTATTAGGTACTAAGGAGTTCTGCCAGAAAGTTATACAAGTCTGCATATTTAGGAAGATAGCACTTTTGCTCACTGCTCAAGTCCATCTTTTCTCAAAAGTCTGTATAGAAAGAGATGCATTTATAGATATATTTAAGTATAGCTATTTTATGCATACATCTAATTGTTCTGGCAAGTCTGACATCTCCTCCACAAGATTTTATGAAGCAGAGACACTCTCTATTTTTCTACTTCTTTCATGATGAAGATACAGAACTACACACGATCTGTGCCAAATTAAACTGATTTACATCAAGTGTCAAGCAATTTAGAAGAATAACTATTTTCAAAAGCATCCAACTCCCTCAGAAGGTTTATTTTTCATTAAAAAAGATAAGGCTTTAGGACTCATTCAGCAACTAAGGGATTTTAGGTAGATAATATCCGCTTTTAACGACAAAGGCTTCTTTTATGAGCTTTTCTAAACAGACTAAACTCTCCTAGTCTCACATTTTCAATCCTCCTCTTTTCCCTGTACTTTCTGGTACAGTTCTACTTTCAATGCTGAGTGGGAGCAAAGATTAAAATAGAAAGTTTTCAGAAGACATAAAACTGAGAATAAGTGCTCTGTAAACAAGACATGATTTGTTTTTTAAATGTAATCACTTGCTTCTTGCATTCCATTTCTCTTGGCACCATTCTTAAATTTAAGCAGGTAGAGATTTCAAATAAATCTGTTGTGGTGTAGACAAGTAGAAACATTTACAATTATATTGGTCAGAATCATGATGTCAGTAAAGGTACAGTTTAACAGGATTCAATTAAGGGTAAGATCCTTTGGAAGAATGAAGGACAATGATACCTCCAGTTCACAGTACATATAGTCTGACATGCTATTAGAAGGTCATTTTCACTGTAGAAGAGATACTTCTTATATTACATTCATACATTAAAACTTGTCTTTCTAGGTTCCTTACTTGACTTGAAACTAAATAGTGTTTTATTTCTTTTTTTTCTTTTTTTCCCTCTGTGATAGAACAAACAGTGTTTCCCAGATGATTGAAAGACACAGACTTGGGAAAAAACATGTGTTTGTTGCTCTACTGCAAGAAGTGTAAAGGAATAGTGTATACAAATTCGGAAGTGAGATGAGTTAATAAGTCATTAGACCCTTGGTACATTAGAGTGCTCAAGACGTTTCTCCACACACATCAGGAAATCCAGAGTAAGAAGTGGTTTTTCACTGTGGAATTCAGCAGCCACAAAACATTTATGACCTGAGACAGTCCAGATATACACCACTCTGCAAGAACATTTTCATAGAAGTTGGTCTAGATATTCATGCTCTACACTTAGTATTTTAAAACAATGAAACTAAAATTAAAAAAAACATACACTGGATTTTAGTGTGGGGTTTTTTGTTTGTTTGTTTGGTGTTGTTTTGTTTTGTTTTTTCCTATTTGTTTTTCTCATTGAGTTATAGTTCATGTGGTGCTATTCCAGGCACCAACGATAAAGAATGATGGCAAGAATATTGCTTACAGCCATTTAGCTACAACAACATTAAAACTGTACCATCAGCAGGAAGGTACTGTAGGCGGAAATTTGGCATCTAGTTGGCAGAAGATTTTTTCCTTTACATCTAGTTAGGGTCAATTGAAAAGCTTAATGCATGAAGTTGTGCATAGCTACCCACAAAACCAGACTTTCTCAATTTAAGCACATTTTATTTATATGCAATATTTAACTAGCTCTTCAGATAAAGTTTAATCAAAAAGCTGCTCAAGAAGAAGCCTGTAATTTTGACCACTGAAGGAAGTTTCAGAGAATGCAGACCAATTCAAACTGTGGAACACTAATTATTGAGAGTGAACCTCCTCATGTGTGACCATGGAAGACAGAAAAACAGGGGAAAGTTACTAAAACCAGATCCTCCAAAATCTGTGTTAAGATGATGTTTTCCTGCCCAATTTTTATATTGTTTTGCCACTGGTAGTGAAGCTCTGTTTCTCTAAAACAAAAGCTATAGGAAACCAGTTAATTATCTTCACAGGGTACCACTTCTGCTCTCATTCCATTTTTTATATTATTTCAGTCCAAGAGTCACACTACCAGACTGGAGCCTAAGAAAAGAAAGATAATCTGCATTTATTCTGCTGCTTCAAGTCAAACAACTTAAAAAGACACACCCAGTTACCATAGAACAGTAGAAGGAATGGGAAAAAATAAGGCTGAGAGAAATAGTAAAATAGTAGCAGTGAATGACTCGGCATTATAGTTCCAATTGCACTTTATTCTGAGTAAAAAATTAGGACTCGCAGGGATGAAATACTAGACAGGACCTAAATTTGTTTCACTTTTAAACCCAGAGGTAAATCTCCATGCTTTTAAAATCTTAATTTTAAATTTAAAAGCAGAACCGAATACTCTCCTCTGCCTCAAAATCTGAGCACTACATGATTTTTAAATAATGAAAACATTTTACTCATAATTTATGTCCATGCTTCTGCACTCCCAACGTAGCTGTGGGAATTCACAGAAAAATGAGTTTAATTTCCTTCCTCAACATTCAATATTGTAACATTTACCTGTAAATTAAAGTCTGGTTATAACAGATACATTGTCACCACTGTCATTTTATGCTAACTGCTGATAAATTACATGATTATACATGGGCTCTAAGGATGTAAAAATGCAACTGATCACTCTTTCATATTAAGCATCTGACTCATTCATTGCATCTCCAGGGTACCACTTGGTAACAATAACTGTTCCCAGCTTTGTCTGTTTCCTCTATTATTTCCCTTTATTAGATATAAATATTTGATGAAACAAAAGTAGGAAAAACCCCTCTCAGAACTGCCTTTGAATTTGAAGTAGATGGGCTTTCAGGAACTGTAGCAAAGCATACAAATGTGAAAGAAGTTGTTGGAAAGTTACCCCACAAGAAAGTAGAAATAAACTTTTATAAAACAGCCTGTAAAAAAACCCTCAATATACAGAAGTTTTTTTGCATAATTCTGTCACAGTCTATTACCCTAATTTCAGCTCATGCTGATTAGAGCAAGCTCCTTTTGAAGTACTGGTTATCTGTGGATATAAGCATGAGTTATGCCCACATTCACAATTCCTATGAATTAAGCATACTAACTATGGTGGAAACAATTGGAAAAAACAAGAAAATAAAAGAAAAAATAAGAAAAAAATCACTACATGCGGTATTTTCTACTCTTGTCATTATTATTTCTAGTGAAGGTATTTTATTGTCCAGAAACTATAATTTCATCAGGATATCAGGCCCCAGCTTGATTGTCTATAGCTCAAATTTTAGAATTCATCTAAATTCAATCTAGTAACTACAGCGGTAGTGTATCAAGGGTTGGACTTGATGATCTCTGAGGTCCCTTCCAACCCAGACAATTCTATGATTCTATGGTTCTATGATTCTATGATTCTATGATCTGAATGCATGCAAAGTTGTGCCCTCAATAAGTGTGGGTTAAGATTTACCTCACACACACTAAAATAGCATTAAACTGTTATAGAGAAAAAAAGACATAAATAAGACTATAAAATCAAGGATGTTATCTGAAAAGAACATAAAATGTCATTGATTGCATTTCTCTGTGTAATTCTTCCAAAATACAATGTTCTAACTCATTACCACAGAGTAAAGTTTGATACTCACATTTAAATACATGATTATACATTCATTCACGTGGAATCAACACAAAAAGCACCATGTTATACATTCAGAGTTGGCAAAGTTTTGAATCATCACATGACTTGCCTCAGGTCATTCATCTTTCCCTGGTTCAAAAATTGCTATATAATCAGAAATACATGAGCACGCATATAGCTCTCTAGAAGGAATAAATCTTCATTATGTACTTCGTACTAATAAATATCTTCCATTGGGGGAAAAAAAGAAACTGTTAATAGAAGGGCTTTGCAGGCTAATCAAGGTGTCCTTGGCTGACTTGGACGGTGGTATTTCACAAAGTGAAGACCATGACAAAGTTTGTGTTCCAAAACATTTTATGTTGGTTTAACCTTGCCACGGGCACCAAGGTTAACGTTAATCACTCCAGTCAAAGCCATTAACTTTGAAAAGCTAAAACCTACAAAAAAGGACATTAATGAGCTCAACAAAATACCATCAGTTAATACATGGGCTCTTGAGCTGAATTCATTATTCAGACACTGCCCAACGTGTGCCTCAGTGGAACAGCAGCCTCACAGAACACTGCATTCTGTACATGACAGAACTGACTCAGCTCTGAAAGATCCCATGCAAAATAAACTGGTCAACCACAGGAAAATTTCAGTGCCCCAACACCAAACGTCCAAACAAATGAAGGCAAAATTAGCTGTTAATTGCTATTTAACCATCTATTCTCTAGATCAGTGGTCTCAAAACATTTTGATCATACATCCCTACCATTAAAACAGATTGAGAATGCACCTGCAATGTATGTATATTGATTTATTTTAAAATTGCATATATGTACTACTGTACTAATGAATTCTGTGTATTTTAAAATAGACACAGAGATATAAATTAATAAGGATGAAAGATGAAATAGACAATATTTTTAATTTTAATTTTACACATAAATGTACAAAAAACCTTTTTACTGTCCCCCCCAAATATTACTGACTTTTTAAACTTTTTTTGTAGGGGCAGCTAAATGATCAAATACGCTCCTTTATCGTTTACAGTCTTGGTTTAACACCTTGTGATTCAGCAAGTCAGAGACCAAGGGTTCAAGGTTCAGTTTATTTTCATATAGATAATTTCAGTTTCTTTTTTGCCAAGGTCTTGTCAGATCTCATTCAAACATCTTTTTTTCACCTCATGTTGTGGCTGACAAAGAGCTTCTGCCATAAGTAGGATGTGTCAGCTCTGCCATTTTCTTGTTCACTTGTGCTCACATTATTAGATTTATCTTCAATCCAGTTTCTTTGAAGGAATCTTTTTAAGACAGCTGTTCATTTTGTGAGGGTTAGTTCAGTTCAAAGTAGATAATATAATGTTTCAAATCACTTAGCTGGATACACATAAATACACTTAAAGAAAATGAACGACTGAAGGCATCACTTCAACCTCTGCATCTTTTGGATCATCCAGTTTACTCTCAAGATACCTTGTGCAGAACACCTTACATGTGGCCATCCAACTTACGGACCCAGAGAGGGCACTAATGTCAAGCCATATGTTAAATATTAACAAAGCTTCTTCCAAATATTGCCAGCTCATTCACGGTATCCTTTGTGATATTTTACTTAATTCCTTCTCCAGCTAAACTCTCTTATTTAGGAATCAGTCCATCAGCTCCTTTTGTTCTTCGAGCTTCTGTAAATCTGGGACAGGTATCTTCATTCTAACATGTCATTCAGTGGTACCAGGAACACCTGTCTTGCTCGGTGTCACAATTAAGCCACCACCATTTTAAATAGAAGAGTGTCTAAAGAAGGAATGTCTTGTCAGTTTGTCAACGCTTTCATGCAACAGGAAAGAAAAACAAGTCTCACTCAGAATGTGTTTGCTATAACTGCTGTCATTATCTTAAACTGAAGGTAATGTGTATCATAAATACACCCTTCCTGATTCCCAGTCTCAAAAAAAATGTGCAAACAGTAAAACCCTTCTGCATTGCCAAAATTAGCCAGTAGTAGTAAATGCCAGAACAGCATTGTCTGAACTCAGCATTCATTTATAGTAAATTCTTTACAATATTGGGGTCTCTGACCATCTCAGGCTCTTATATAAGCTTGTAACAAGTATAACCTTCTTGCTGAATACACACTATGACCTTCCTACAAATGCTGTATAAGGTTTCAATGGTTTGCATTCTTTAGACTACATATAATGAGTCATAATTAAAGAAAACTTGCATATTTCTGCTGTGCAAAGTCCACCACATTAGATACCCTTCCTTTCTGCTCTACGGTGGAAAAGCAGCTCTGAATATTTTGTGCAAGCAAGGCAGAGCTGGACAGCTTGTAGGAGACAGGAAAGAGATTTTTTTTTTCCTGATTTACTCCCAGGAGACACATGGTTTCTCTGCCATCTCAAATTAGCAGCCACTTGCTAAATTAATTAGTATCTTGCCTCTGCCACATGTTTATACTTTATGAAACACCTTGGCAGAACGCAGAATTATTTTAGACACACTTTTTTAAAGCTGTAGGCAACACAAAAAACAGAAGGCCAGAAGAAAACCTCATCTCAAACAACTGGAGACAGTAACCAGAGGCTTAATCAAACATGTCACATTTAAATCTGCATAATAACAACATATGATGGACGTAAAAGTAATCTTACTAGATATGTAGAAAAACAAGAAAGAAAAAAATGACTGTTGTTCTAATTATAATTGACAGAACAAAACCATATAAAAGCAGCTCATTTTATTTGTGAATAAGTTTCAGTCCTGCTCAGGATGGTGTGTTCCTCTCAGACCTCCATCCAAACCATTCAAAGTTTCTCTACAAACTTCAAAGGAAGGAGTCAAATTTCCTGTATTTTCAGTCTACAGAACTATTACGTTGCCCTTCAGTACCTAAACTGCTACACCACACAGGTCATCTGCAGAATGAGAGTAAGGTCTCAGAGTTACAATTGAATGTACCTTCAAAACATCACCAATCAAAATATGTATTATCAGCAGAAACATTCTTCAGTTATTTGCATAGACATCAAGTCCAAGAAATGAAAGCATTGCGTGCTCCCTTACTAAATAAAATACAACATATGGATGGGATCCAAAGCCCTCTCATTAATGACTTTGGAGATTTGACAATCATGCCCTTGAAAAACATTAACTGAACAGGAAAAAAAAAAAAAAAAGTCTAGACAGAAGCTTTTGATAGCATNTTAACTGATAGCAGAGAAAAAAAAAAAAGTCTAGACAGAAGCTTTTGATAGCATTCATGCTCTAAAGAGGTTGTGTCATCAAGATTCCTTTTTTAGTAGCCTCTGCTATTCACTAAAAGTAGTTCATTAATACCTTGAGGCTTTTCTAGAAGTTTTGTGCAGCAACATGACAGCTTTCTCATCCCTTGTACTGCTGAGCTCTTAAACTTTTTTCTCTATAGACAATCTCCAAGTGAAGTATGCTGCTTCAGTCTACAAATTATTGGGGCAATGTTCTTTAAATGTTTTAGATTTTCATGTATTCTCTCCATCCTAACTGAGCACAACAATAGAATAAAACTGGTAATTGTTTGAAATTAGTATATATGTCATCAATTACAATTTATTAGTATATATGTCATCAGTTACAATTTTTCTTTCCTAGCAAAATACACATACACACATAATGTGACAATTTGATAGAGAAGTCCTTTATATCTCTTGGATACATAAACTTTCTCTTTTGCTAGGGGACTATTTTGGGACACAAATGTATACCAGCCAAAGCACTAACAAAACAATTGTATACAGCTCCATAGTTTTTGAATATCAGACCAGAGTAAAAGTCTAATTTAACTGTTGTCATCTGCACAACTTATGTACCTTCACTCTTTCGACAAGAATTGATACAAAATTCTAGTCATAACATATGTTTGATTGTGTTAGGTTCAGCTATTGAGTATAAATAAGGATGGATGCAGCACAGGAAAAATCAAAGCTCCCAGCTTTCTCATCTTCTCTTAAGAGCAGAAGGCAGAATTTAGGAAAAACAGGCAACTTTTTAAAAAGCAATTAACAATCAATTTGTAAATCCTATCCACCTACTAAGTCTGGATTGAGAGAACATTGACTTTACTGATGAACTTGAAAGACTCTAGGAGTATTTACACATGTACAGGAGCAGAATAAAAGTAGCTCCTAACAGGGAGGACAATCTCTCCAGTTAACTTCCCTCTATCTTTGTAATTAAACTACTTGAAAAGTCCCAGTGTGGTGAGAGAGGTCTTTGTGTATGCTGCCAGAGGCCCGATACAGACCACCGCCTCACCTCTGCAACCTTCTGGGTATGAGCTCCCTGTCAGGAGTTTGCCTTTATGGTGGCCAAGAGCTGCATAGTCTAATTTCAATAACACTACTTTGCACACAAAGGTCTGTTCAATAAGGTTATTCCAGAGTGTTTCTCTTTTCTACCTATATCTAATCACTAATGACTTTTGCAAAGTAAACATTAAACAAATGGCTAGGACAAAGAACCATTTAAGGATATAGTTGCAAAACAAAAGCTTCCTTCTTCAGTCTTGCTTGCTTTAAGAAACACTGAACAGGCAAAGTTCTAAGAATAGCAACCAGATGCCAGGGATAAAAAGATATAAGAAATAGAATAAATTTTAATTTTTTTTTTTAAAAGGCTGAAGGCTTTAGACATAGACAAATCTCCCCTCTCCAAATTCAGGATGTCCTTTAATCTCAAATATTTATCCATATTCTTGAATGTGCCAACTGACAAACCATCTTGGGTTCAGAGCACAGTAACAACAGTGCTACTGAGTGTTGCAGAAGCTATCCACAAATGCATTCAGTCGGACACACAAAGTATGTCGTTAATCTCATAGTGAAACTGCTAGCCATATGCAAACTATTTAATTTAAACCTATCACACATGTATCAGAGATTTTAAAATCCCACACTTCAGACTCAGTCACTTCAGACAGTACAAGAAAATTAGAGGGAGTGAAGCATACAAGAGCACCATCTAAGCTAAACTGACAAGTGTTGAGGTTCATATGAAATAACTCTGTCACAATTTTGCTGAACATAAACTTGCATGCATTTTTTTCTGCCCTCAGTAATGCACGTAATGCTGTTTAAATTAACCTCTAGATTCAACAAGCTTGCATTCATTTATCATTCATCTTCACTGAACTCAGTTCAGGACTATATGTGTGCATTAGGACTCTACATTGACTAACATCACAGAATCACAGAATTATCAGAGTTGGAAGGAAGCTCTAGAGATCATCTAGTCCAACTCTCCTACTAAAACAGGATGACCCAGAGCACAATACACAGGACTGCATCCAGGTGGGTTTTGAAAATCTCTAGGGAAGGGGACTCCACAACCTCATCACAGCATTCAGCCACACATCATACCATCTACAGCAAGAGAACAAGATTTCCAGGCCATTCTCACTCTAGAACATCCATCTACCTGAAAGAACTACAACATTTTGGAAACTTAAGTTATGTAATTGTATGCTATTAGTACATCCTTAACTGCTTTGACTTTTCCACTATCACACTGCTGGAAATCATCAGTTAAGTTATACTGCCATAAGACTGGAGCTATAGTTGTTAACCCAGCTCAGAAACTGTCAGAAAATAGTATTTTCTTGTGCTATATTTAGTTTTGCCAGGAAAATTAAAATAAAAATAAAACAAAAAATCCCCAAAATCCCCTATCTTAATTGCAGTGCCAAGGCTCTCTTTGTCAAACAAAAGTGCTGCTCTCTGCTGTCTTAGTCCATTTCCCAGCACAAGGAAAAGGAGAACTTCATCCATCCTGTGTTCCAGCTGGCAATGCTTCCCAGCTTCTCCATCTCTAAGATCAAAGAGTGTGACCAATACTGCTCAGAGAGCCTGGCTAGCCATATGTATTCACAGAAACCTCACTTTTTATAAAATGGATCATTTTGTACATCTAATTTAACAATCCCTTGAAGACACTTTTTCAAGAATGCTAATTAGTTCTGAGCCCACTCTCCCTTCCTCCAATCTGATTTTTCTCACATCGTGTATCTGGGTCCAAAAACTCATGGCAATGGATCTTCTTTTAGGCTTTTTTGGAATAAAGTAGTGACTGCCATTCCTGAGAGGAAAAAAAAGCCTCTAAGTCACTGCAGAAGAGCAAAACACACAGAAATACACACACTCAAAAGGAAGGGAAGAAGGCTAAAGTCCATCTAAATGACCCTGCATGTAAGGATCACAGACCAAATGCAGCATTTATGTCATTACTTCCTTAAATAACTCTAGCAACTGATGAGCTGTCTATGGTAGGACTTTGAAATATCTTTGTACTGCTTTTCCTCCCACCAGTTTGCCCATAAGTCCTTTGTGAATATATGTGTGGGTGAGGGGAGAAACTAATGCATTATACTTTTTGGTCCTTGCTGTAGTGAGCAAGCTCAGTGTTAAGTAACTTGCTCCTAGCTCACTGTTAGGACCCAGGTACCATCTGACAACTGAGACACACTAAGCTACTAAAATTCTGTCTTCAGACAAAGTTCTCTGTATTTCCCCTGCTGAAAGTGCAAAATCCACTTTGAATTAATATTGAAATAGGCTTACTGTGCAAAGTGGCCTGAGTTCCAGCTGCCACTAATGGAAGTGGCAGTTTCAGTGTTCATCAGATATATTCACAGTTTCCAAACACATAATTAAGAATAGATGCAAAGGTCATAATGACTTTAAAAGGGGCAAACTGATTGCTGTTACCTACTTCACTACCAAAGAAATAAGAAAAAAATTTGATTGTTTCTATTGATGCTTCTGTAAAATGAAATCTTTCGTTGTCCTGTTTTTAATGTTCTTTTCTGCACTAGGCTGACAAGAAGTCTTTTCTTTGGTTGATAGTCCCATAATTTCTCATCTTAATATCAAAATAGTGCTGCAGTTAATGCATGTAAACTACTATCTATTAGGGTCAGAAAGACTTTGGGATTTTTCATCAGTTGAGATACAGCAGGAAATTATTTTTACTGGCACCACTACGTTCTGCAATGGTCCACAGGAAAGTGATCTTGTAACATCTGTGATAGGACAAGTAGAAAACATTACAATGCCTGGACTTGGTTTCTCATCAAGACTAAAGATACACTGTCACATTGGAAAGGGTGAGATTAAAATTTATTTCTAGTAGCACTACGATAAAAGTAAGTAAAATGAACAAAATGTTCAGGGTTTTCTATTCCCTTTTAGCAGATCTGCAGTGCCTGCTTCTCCACTCTTCTTCCAGAATATCATCACACACCATCCCCTCTTGCTTCTTGATATTCCTTAGCTAATACTTCCACCAGACTCTATGCTGAACTCCCTTCTGTTAGCCTGGCCTCTCCTGAACCTTCTGTATATTTAAACAGAGATGTTGCAAAATTCCATTTTACTGGAGTGACTTTGGCATATTTACAAGCTACCCATCTTAGAATTTGCAAGTTTGGGTTACTGGAAAGCAGTGAGAGACCATTTCTTTTTCTTTTTTTTGGATAACCATTTCACAGTTCCATTTCTGAAGACCTCTTTTAATCTGTGAATCAAGACTTGAGAAGCATTCTCAAAATTCCCTGTATTTTAGGATTTTGCCCCCCTTACAGAGCAAGAGAATGAAAGAGTTTGTCAACTTGCTGAGGAACAATCACCACAGCAGTCCCCACTATCTTTCCCCTCCCTGTTAGTCTTCACCTTAGTATTTCCTTCATTTCTGCAAAGGCCAATTCTGACTAAGCAGAACGTTGCTGTTTTAATTTTTCTAATCAGAAGTCTTTAATAGTGAAGACCCACAAGTAAGCCTCCAATATTTGTCGTGTCAGATATCCACTTATGCAGTCAGCTGTGAAACCACTGCAGTTGCAGGCTAGTTTCTGTGGGATGCATTCCCAGACATCCCTTCATTTTAATTGTGTAGTTATAATCACTTCAGCTCAGCCCCTGCAGTTAAGCAGAAGATTCCTACGCCAAATGAAAACCTCCTGAGTACAACTCCTAAGGCAATGCCTCAGCAGCATCTGTAGCAAAAATTACAGATGGGTGAGGGGTTCAGGTAGACATTAAGGTATGTCCCCTAGTAGACAGGCCAATGCAGTTGGACAAACTTCTTGAAGAGCGCAGAGCTCTGAGAGAAGTAGGTGTACAGCAGTGGTTGATCTCGGTCAGTACTGGTGTTCTGAACCAGACCAGACTCTCCTGCTGCTAGCTCAGGAATGAGCTGAGCATGTGCCTTAGACCCCACCTTTTATTGGCCCCCTAATGCTGCTCATTTGCAGCTGGGGCCAGCCCTGACTGGGCACAGGTGGGCTGAGCACAAGCTCATGCTCAGTACCTGGCAATTGGTGGATTGCTGGCACCTTGGCACCTGTTTCCTACAGGCCAATGCAGTGCAGTTGCTGGGAACTGCTGTTGGTATTTTTGCAGCATGTATGTGGACACTGGTATCTTCAGTACCAAAAATTCCATCTGTAACATAGCTTGAAGCCTGACTCACTTTCCAAGCTTGAGCCTGCAGCTCACATGTATAAGAAGTTATATTTATTTTCTAATGTTGCATGCAAATCAAGCAAGCTACTGATAGTAAGAAAGGTACATTAATCCAAGTGCTGCATATATTGGAATTCTTCAGCTTAGGGCTGATGATTTAAACTCTAATGCGCAGGGATGAGGTTTAATGCTGGGCTGGCAATTAAATGAATGACAGTATAGAAATGGTTTTGAGTCACAACGTCACTCAAGCTGGCTCAAGTCAGCTACACGAGGCAGTCCCTCAAGTGATTAACAATCGAGCCCCCAATTTGGATATTGTGTGATAATTCAAACAACTGAAATGCTTCTCAAAAAAAGATACCGGGATTAAAGAAGTCATCCATTCCAACAGTAGCAAAAACCTGCGGTAGGCCTAAAAATTATAACATTTACTAAGAATTTTACTAAGATTCAGACCACAGCAAGTCCACTTCTAGGCAACCTATTCAACTGAAAACAGAAAGATGCCAAAGCATTTGCCTTGTATATTTACTTGGAGAATTATTCAGCATAAATATATTAGGCTAAAAACATGCCACACTTGATGCCTGCAAATCATTGAACTATGTCCAATTTAATACAACTTTCTCTCTAAGGGAACCAAGTGAACTGTGTAGCTTGTATGTTGGCATAAATATTCATGAATGGCAAAGAAAGCTAATAGGGTCAATAAGAGTGGAAGCTAAAAGACTACATCATTCTTGGTAAGTAAGGATCCAATTCTCTTGCCAGCCAAGTCAAGAAAGCAGTTTGTCATTGCCACTCAGAGTCAGGACAGAGAATAAAATTGCACAGAACTACTTTGCAGTCAGTACAATAGTTTGAAATGAGCACTAAGTTTAAGAATTGTTTAGGAGCTACCAACAATACATAGGTCTAGTGAGAAAAAGGACAGAAAAAGTATTTTGACATCTGAAAACTGTAACAGAAATAATTCTACAAAACTGAAAGAGAACAACATAAGTGCAGATTGTTCTTAAATTTTTTTTTAATAGTTGAGAAAAAATATACCCTAGTGCTCCCCCCTCCTTTTACTGCTAGCTAGCTGTTCCATTTTCACTGCCCTGCTTACAGTGATTAAGCAGACCTATGAGAAACTGCTCCCCAAAAAGCAAGCACACATTGGTTCTTTGCTCAAAGTGAAATTGCAAAAATGTATGATATGTGGCTACCATTCTAGGGAGATGCTGTTGTTGTGGCAATGCTGGGAAACTGGTGCTGCTGGAATACAGGTGACAGCTTCAAGAAAGACCAGTCACACACTAGTCTGTGTAACCTGGGGGCTGTACCCCTTGTAAACACTGTTCTGCAGAATGGAAGATGACCTTGGGATCAGTGATGGCCTGATCCTGCTGTGCCTGCAAAGGACACACCTCCTTGCAGTGCCAGAGTGTGGAACTTCTAATGCATGTGAAATCAAACTGCTGTAGTGTTCTTGTCTGTAAGCCTTGCACGGAGAAGGCCAGAAGTTTGTAATGCAAAATTTAGATATTTATGTATTCTAGATTTATTATTTATCTAGAATATTTTAAATTTATTATTTATTCAAACTGATGTAACTTTCCAGGCTCCGTGTTCTGTAAGTATGTTGCACGAGGAGTGGAGGTGAAAAAGAGTAAGAAGCAAGAAGCAGCTGAAAGAAACCATTATTCACTGGCCCCACCCTCCACCACTACCTGTTGCCTCATAAAGGAAATGGAAAGAAAGTTGAACATGACTCACAGTGAAAACAAAAAGAATTGAGGAGAAGTACTGGACTAAAACTGACCCTGGGGAGGGGAGAAGACACATGTTTCCATAAGTGCTTAATTGTTTATCATCCTGGGGGTTTTCTTCAATACCCAAATAAGTAACTTGAAGTTTGTTAATTGTCATTGAAGGGAAACTGCTGAAGTCAAGGCTATCTTGCCCACAGCAATGGTATTCATCCCAAATCCTGTACAACTGTAGTCCTGGACTACAACTGAGGAGATAAACCCCTCCCCACCCCAGATTTCAAGAAGTTAGCCCTCTTTCTCTTTTCTTTCAGCCCTCTAAATTGGAACTTTAACTTTCTAAACATAATGAAATTACAGTTTTCCTTTTGTAAGGTCCCACTATTGGTTTTGAGTTGAATGGTCAAACAACAAAAATAGTCACATAATCAATTTTTCAAGCAGTTCTAATGTCAAGGGCACATTTAGCAGCCCAAGTATATTTTGCAGTCTAACAGTCAACAGCGTAACACTAAATTTTCTCTTTGCACTTTCATAAAATTTAAGTCCAAATTGCTCCTGAGGTTGAGTTTACTTTGACTGGGGAAGAAGGTGGGTTTATTTCTTATGTCAGAAACTCTTAGGCAGGAATAATTTTAAGAAAGATACCCAGATGTATAGAATAAATCTGTATCAGAGAAGCGTTAAAATAGTAGTGGGGCATGGATTCTTGAAGCTATTGGAGAACATCCAAAGGAGACCTATGAGGATGATGAAGAGTCTGGAAGGGATGACTTATGAGAAGTGGCTGAGGTCACTTGGATGTTCAGTCTGGAGAGAAGGAGATTGAGGGGTGACCTGATTGCAGTATTTGGCTTCCTTACGAGGGGAAGAGATGAGACGGCCACTAATTTCTTCACTCCTGTCCTGACCAAAGACAGGACCCAGGGAAATGGTGAAGCTGAATCAGGGGATGTTTAGGTTAGATATCAGGAAAAGGTTTTTCACCCAGAGCACAGTTGAGCAATGGAACAAACTTTCCAGGGATGTGGTCACAGCACCAAGCCTGCCTGAATTCAAGAAGCATTTGGATGATGCTCTCAGGCACATGGTGTGATTCTGGGGGTGCCTTACACAAGGCTAGGAGTTGAACTTGATGACTTTGATGGGTCCCTTCCAATTTGGTGTATTCTATGATTCTATAAGAAAAACAATGTGAGATCATAACATTGAGCTAGCACTACACTTGAGAGTACTGAAGGAATGTAAGGATAAAATAAGTAAATTAGTTACAAAAAAGTGTTTCCTATAGAAATAGTGGTTAAGAACAGAAGACAACAAGTGATATATGAAAAAAACCACATGCAAAGCAGAGGGCAAGTTGTCTTTGGCCTTGTATTGGGTTTGTGTGGCAAGGTTTTGATAGCAGGGAGTGATAACAAATTTAAGAAGGAGAAAAAAAAATGCTGCACAACTGCAGCTGGAGAGATGAGTGAGAATATGTGAGAGCAACACCTCTGCAGACACCAAGGTCACTGCAGAAGGAAGGGCAGGAGGTGCTCCAGTCATAGGAACAGAGATTCCCCAGCAACCTATGGTGAAGACCATGGTGAGGCAGGCTGTTGCCCTGTAGCCCATGAAGGTTAATGGGGGAGCAGACACCCACCTGCAGCCCATGGAGGATCCCACGCTGAAGCAGATGGATGCCCAGAGGGTGTTGTGATTCTGTGGGAAGACCACAGTGCAGCAGCCTCCTGTTAGGGCCTGTGAACCCATGAAAAGAGAAGCCCAAGATGAAGCAGGTTTGCTAGAAGGACTCGTGACCCCATGGGGGACCCGGTCTGGAGCACTCTATTCCTGAAGGACTGCAGCCCGTGGAAGAGACCCACACTGGAGCACCTTGTGAAAAATTGCAGCCCATGGGAATGAGCTACCTTGGAGAAGTTCATGATTTGTGTGGAACTGACCACAATCCCCACCCCCTGTGCTGCTGGAGCTAGAGAAATAGGGAGTGAAGTGGGGCCATGGAAGAAGAGAAGAGTTGGGGGGAGGTGTTTTAAGATTTCTCACTATCCTACTCTAATTTGATTGGTAATGAATAAAATTAACTTCCCCAAGCTGAGCCAGTTTTGCCTGTGAAAGTAATTGCTGAGTGATCTCTCCCTGTCCTTTACATGGATTCATGAGCCTTTCATTATTTTTCTCTCCTCTGTCCATTTGAGGAGGAGAGTGATAGAGCAGTTTGGTGGGCATCTGGCATTCAGCCAGGGTCAACTCACCCCAGTGCTTAGGGAGACAACTAAGCCTTACTGTGATAGCAGCTCAGCTGGTTAAAGTGTAAGAGACCCTCCTCAAAAAACAGTAAGAGTCAAACCTCACCTGCTCCAACTAATACAAATATTCTCAGCAGCAGTAACGAATCAGGCCCTAGATGTTTCAGCAAAAGAGATTAGGAAGTATTCAGGCAGAACTGGGTGAATATGTGCAACCTCGTATTCATGAGACAGGCCTTGAATCAACTGTTCCAGCATTGGGAAACTAAGTAAATGGGTTTCCACTAAAAAAGCTGGGTAACTGAGTAGAGGCAGCAGCTTTCTAGGCCCCCAGAGAGGACAGAATTCAAGGGCTTGCTTCTTTGCCAAGTCCTGTTTGCCAAAGAAGACTGGGCCTTTGGCCACATTCACCAGTACTGACAGAGATGATGAAATGTTTTCTCTGCCCTTCCTTAGGCAAGCTCAGAGAAATTAGGATTCATCTCTTTAAAAATCTATTCTTTTCATGTCCTTTCTATGAGGCATATGAATATTATCTTGATAATGGTTTTTAAATGCATCTCAGTAGGATATTAAATGTGGATCTGCATGGACAACTTTAGAGGTTTTGAAATGATGGTTAATCTCTAGCATCCACTCAGAATTCAGTGTCGGGGTCTGTGTGCATGTACATGGATCCCAGCAGCATTTTGGACTTTTGTCTTCTAACGGTGCTTTGAATTCTTTTGGGGCCTTTTATTTCTTTTTAATTGTCTTGTTTTGCTTATTGAAACAGATGCATACATTTTCTTGCTAAATATTTTGTTTGCTATATGTGCAGTAAAAAGGTCACTTCCTATTTCTTCTCTCCAGCCCCAACAACAAATTTTAGACAAGAGACCTATTTAATCTTCTAGCTCTAATACCAGTGGGAGGGAGCTCCCTCATGTTCTTGAGACCCTCTGGCCATCATCCACAGATTTTAAGTCACTCCAGAGTACAGTCTTCTGACTGATTATCTGTGCCTGTTGCCATATTTTGGTACCTTGTTAAGGCTTTGTATGGACAGAGAGGAATTTAAAAATTTTTCACGATTTCTGGGTGCTCTAATCATAGTAGCACTAGTGCCACTCATAATTTACATATAGACAGAGGACCAAAGACAGAAATTTTTAGCAACAGGACCTTTTGGAATGATAACACAAATCTCAAACAAATCCCACCTGGGCATACTCGTGTACCAGCAGCATAAATGTTATAGTATGAGCTGCCTATAGAGAATTTGAGAGCAAAGAAAATTGTTTCTCCCATTTACCTTTCACATAAGGCTTGACATGGTGCTTCAAATTTTGTGCCTCTCCAGCAGTCTGTAGCAACAGTCTTATTGGAAATTTTTGTGAAAAACATTTTATTTAGGTAGCATTTGCTGGGCTTCAAGAGTCTGAATTATTATATTTGCCAAGCTCAAGTCCAGAAAATATACTGTATATGTTTCATCCTCAACAATTACACAAATTTACTTCTTAGATTCTGGCATACTAAAATGAGTTTAAGTTCTTTTTTTTTAACCGACACCAAGTATAGGTAAGGTGAAGTATGGATCTGTATAACAGAAACTTACCCTCAACAACATGAGTATAAATGTTAATATGGTAGGAATATTGGTTCCCCAAACTTCCTAGCCAGGATTACACTTGAAAAAAATCTACTATGAACATGCAATGAGGAGCATCAGGAGATTTGGTCTCTCATAACAACAAGACACATGCTGTAAGAATATCAGCAGTCCTATTAAGAATTCTGGATATAGATGCCCTGCAGATTATACTCAATCAATAGCAAAATTATGATTTACATATTCACAAGGGTTTTTCGTGTTGGGGTTTTTCTTTTCTTTTCTTTTTTCATATTTTCTGGCCTTTATAAGCACTTTAAAGCCAGGAATTTGTCTGAATAATTGTCATCCACCTAAATGTTGAACTATTCCCCATGTGGCTAACAAGGAATCTTTAGAAGAGCACAGTTCAGAACTGCAAGAGAAAGAGAACCACCACAGATCTCTAAAAAGATGGAATTCCTTGACCAGAAGCTTCAGAATGTTCTTTAAGGAACATAAGGAAAATACATTTGCAGAGGATATTTTCAAATAATCTAACTGCATATCCAGAACTAGACACATCTCATGATGGGCAAACTCCTACCAGCCACATCAATAGTTTGCTGAGTTGGATGAGAAGAAAAGGTACAGGGTGACAAACGTGATATATGCCAAACAATCCTTATAATATTTTTTTTAGAGAAGAGATGTAACTGCAAACAGAGCAATATGCAGGAAGTTGAGCCTGCATCTTCATGGCTTGAAAGCAAATCTATCACATAGAATTTCCCAGTCTTTCTCCAGAGCAGAGTGGGTCAGTGTCATAAAATACATTATTTCATCCATTTCATAAACAGACTGAAGTCTCTCTGAAGGTTGTTGGTTTTTGTTCACATCACTCCTGCTGCAAAGCTATTCCAGAATCTAATACCCATTATGAATTATTTTCATAGTAATTTGTACCTATTGCTCTTCCAGACTACTTCACAGTTTACTCTTCTGCTGAATTTAAGGAGAGCATGTCCATCCATTAAACTTCTTTTAGCCAGTGCTAACTTAATTTTAAGTCTTGCCTGGAGGTTAGAGTCTCTGCTCTTCTGATTAGCCTTGTATCTCTTCTCTAGTTTGTTCAGAATATGTATTTCCCGAATGCAGTAGAAAAACCAATATACACCACATTAGAAACCTTGCAGATGCCCTGTATGTAACCAGTGGAAATCCATGTCTGGGTACATCTTCAATATGCATCCAAGGATCAGAATTGCTTAATGACTATATACATAGCTTCTATTTAATAAATGCCTACTGCATAGCAGAAAGTCTTTTTCATGACCTTGAATTATATTCCCTTTTTATCACTTCAGGTTCTTCTAGGTCATCTTAGTTCTTTTGTGCTTTAATCTCCCCTGTATTGACATTAACTTCCAACTCTATTTAAGTTCATTAAATATATATATTATGCATATGCTACAATGGAGATCAGTCCCCGAATTAATCCTTGAAGATCTTCCTTAGTGCTCAGGGAAAGATTATATCTTGGAAGTGTAGTATGATTATTCACCTAATACAAAGCACTGTCAATAAAAGCCTGAATGCCTTCAGTGGCAGGGGGAAAGACTCACCCTTTTAACACTGTATTTAGTATGTTCCAGTTATAGGAAGATAATATACAACACAGTGACCATAAACATATCATAAAGAATGTCTACTCTGATGATTGCAGAGATAGAAACATAGGAGGACATACATATGGGGACAGTATATGATTGCAGAACAGAAACTCTGTGGCCCTGCTAGCCTCATACTTCATGCTCACCAGATAGGCTTAAGTATAGCAGCACACACAGCTATGCAGCTTCCAGATCCCTCTGCTTCCTAGGCAGATTTCTACTTCAAAAACCAGGTATTTCCCCCCTACCACCTCTCCTCATCTTGTCAAACAAACAAAAAACTCAACTTTGTCTATGCTACATAGAAGAATTCAGCAATGTGCTCATACAGAAGCAGGCATGTGCAACACATCTGAAGCTTTGTTTGGTTTGAGTTTTCACTCCCTGCATGAAATGCTGAACACTTCATTGAGTTTTGGGGTTTTTTTGGAGTCTTTTTTTGGTAAATCAGTATAATCTAAATGGACTGAAAATATGTTGACTGAGGTGAAAAGGAAAAAGTAGCATATGTTCTTAACAGTGGCTTTGTATTAGGCAAAGATTCTTATTTGTTAGTTGAGAAAATTCCTGTTATTTTTGAGCTGCTACAGTAGGAAGCAGATGGCTGTTTAAGTCTCAGAATTCCCACCAGGAAATGTGAACATGTGTCTGTAAGCAGCAATAGAATAGAAAAAATAATCTTCCATAAGTCTCCATGCTGGGAACAGTGCTATATATGAGATTTTATAAAAATCTGTCTGCTTCCAGAAGCCAGTAGAACATATTGTGTTCCCTCCTGCTTTCCCCTTCCTCCCTCACACTTTAAAAGTACACATCTGCAAGATGGTTGGTGCCTTGATAAAGCAAGCCAACTTTTAGGAGTGTAGGAGTAGTCCCAGTAACACCACTGGCAAATCTGTGTGTCTGTCTTCCTCAAATTATAGCTTAATTTCCCTATTTGTTGACATTACAGGCACAAAATCTGTTGTTTACACAAGAGTTGTGGTACAAAGCAAGGCTCAGTGCAAAATGGATCTCAATTCTGAAAGCCTATCCACTATGAAGAGCAGAGATGGAGGTGGACAAGGCTGAATGCTCAGCTGAGGTTTTGCTAACAGAGGCTAAATCCTGTCTACTTCAAAATTTCATTTTCCTTCCTTGTTTTTCAGTGTTTTGTATCCAAGACACTAGAAAGGAAGACTGCTTACTCTTAATGACAACATTTCACCTCTAACACTACATAAAATTTAATGCATGAACATGCAACAAAAGATTGACAGCTTTCCATGGGCAGCATTTAGTGCCATGGATGCATAACAAAAGTTCAGAGCTTTGAGAGGGGAAAAAACACAGAAAGAAAAAACAGTCTTTCTAATACGACATCCCTTGGAGATCAGACTATAAAACCAGCTTAAATCCAGATCTTGTGCCCTTATTGATTCCCCTCTGATTTTCTCCTACAGTTGACTTTCAGTTTTAAACAAAAGCATGCATGTCTGAGCTTTCTCATAAAGTTACTGATAAATAAAGTAGTGTTATTATAGTTAAAGTAACAATGGGGAAACAGTCCTATAATCACACCTAAAAGAGTGTTTTCCAGCCATCAGAATGTGCTCTTAGGGTTATTATCAACTCAGTTCTCAGGAGTCAGAAAAGCAAACTGAATGTGAAGTATTAAATAGCAAAATGGATACCATCATTCCCAAATTGTGCATGATCGTGACTGAACACCATATACAACACTAACCTTCCTTTTCCCTCCAGAGAGGGTTCAGGGGAGGAAAATTATAGTGTTTTAAAATATGCAATGAATTTTCAAAAGAAACAAAAAAGACTTTTCAAATGTCACGGTAATGGATAGACAGGAATGAATTGCTCCCTACCCCTCCCAGTGTAAGGGCTGCAGGCCCCCAGTAACGCTACCAGTTGCCTTGTTCAGAATAAGCAGAAGGTTCTTCACACAGCATGTCGTTGAACTATAGATTTTTCTGGGATATGTGGTGAATGTTAAAGTCTTACACCAAATATTAAAATAATAATAATAATAAATCACAGTGTAAGGTCACAGATAAGCCTGTTGAGACCTTAAAATTGCTTAGAACCCTAAGCTAAACCATTGCAAAAATGTTTGAAGACAATACATCTGAGCTTGTTCTACTCTTGATCTCTAATATTTTAGCACTGTCAGAGACCGGATGTTGAACCAAACACATTTCTGGTCTAGCTCAGTTTTGTTCCTTGCTATTCTTTGTGGAGGTCCATAGTCTAGAGAAATTATCCACTGCCACTACAGCTCAACTGTAGAAAAGATGCTAAGTGATTAACTACATCTGTTCTTCCATGCAACTTCTTCTACAAACAACTCCCTCATTCTGTAGAGAGGAAAAGAGAGAAAGAATCAGAGAAATGGGAACTGTAAAAGGTGTCTGTAAATATAAATTTTGCTAGGGACATCCTGAAGGTTATCAGGCCCAAAATGTATCCTATTTGGAGTCATACCTTGTAGAAAATACATACCTTGCATGTAGCATGCATGTGAACTTGAGAAGGCAACCACTTGCATTCAGAGATGAAGGAAGAAATAGATGTAAAAACAGAACTGTTTCCAAATTCAGTGCTAGAAATAGCCAACCTATTAGATATCATATCTATAACTTAAAAAAAAAAAAAATGGGGGACATATTGCGGAAAGAACCGGTACCATCTAAAATCATGTTTGAAATCAACTAATTTTTTAATAAAACAGCATTTAATACAAAGATGCATTCTCTCTTTTTACTACATATTAACCTTACACATCAGCATGTTTGGGGAAGTTGACAATCTGACTGGAAACTATTGTCATTAGCAAAGACTTAAAATTTTATTATTTCAAGAATCTTAGTTAGCACCCTTGGTATGAGTCTTGGCAATGAAAACCTGAAGCTGTGAATCACACAGATCAAGATTTTTCTATTAATAATTAAGTGCATATAGTGAATTTATAAACCTGTGCCAATGATAATCAGAAATCCATGATTCAGCTTACAGCTATGAATTCCAGTGGGATACGCATATTTTTAAACTTCATATACACTCACAGTCTATTCATGACTTAACAGGACAGCACAAACTGTCCTGTTAATGCTTATTAAGTCATAATCAATTTTCTACACACCTTACCTAATCTCTTTTTATTCAACCACAGGCACTTCCTAGGTTTTGACTTTGATTAAGAGGCATCTAATTCTGCAAAAACTGTGTTCCTTACTTCTTGCCAGAGAAAGGAAACACTGAAGTCATCTGAACCTTTCTATCTGTGAGATAGAAACTCTCTGAGGGGGAAATTTCCCCCTGAGAATGTTTCAGTATTTACAGACAGTTATCATTGGCAGCTGAATTAATTTAGAAAAGACCCATCATTTCTTTTACTCCAAAACTGAGAGATGTCAGCATAATATTTAACAGAACATGATCATTTAAAGCATGCTTTGTTTTTAATGCTACTTCAAACAATTTGCATACAGTTTGCAAAGGAAATTAATTATACAGAAAACTAGAAGATGGATATGGGGGTGGGAGAGAAATACCCAGGCTTCCTAATAATTAAACTGTTTGAAATAACTACCAACTTTTTTTCATAAACTGATGCTACTCACTTCAAGAGTTTCTGACAGCTTTATGTCTTAGCTTTCAACGAAGTGACCAAAGCCACCACTTCAAAAGACAGCCACAGGAATAAAGTAGTTTTTTATCACCAGTTAGCTATGCCATTTGCTTGGGAGGTATTTTAGCAAGAGATACATATTTTAGAATATGGGTTAATACGGAGAAACCAGATCTTCAGGGTTCATTGCAAGGCAGACATTCACAAAGGAAAAAGGTGTCAGAGGATGAATGGAAAAGAAACAGGCAGCAATTTCAGCAAATCTATCACTCTTGTTAAGCAGATGGTCTAAAGATCCATGACAAAGCACTCAGTTTTAATGCCTCTGTAAAATTGAAATCAATAAAGCCAGAATTATGCTGCTGCTTACTCAGTTCCCTGTGTTCAGGCTGTGGGCAGAAGAGCTGCCAAGAATCTCAGGATTCAATGGCTGTGTTTTCAAAAAATGGTAAAACAGTTGAAACAGTTCTTTTGGTGGCCTTTCATTCTGGAATGAACACCAGGTGAGAAATACAAAAAATTAAGATGTTTACATTGATGAAATTCAGTTCTTAACAACAACAGTAAAATAATTTTAAAAATTAATACTATCATGCTGGAAGGAAATATCCTGTTTATATAACAATGCAGCATTGTTTAATTTTATGCAAAGTGCAAGATGTCTCGGATTTAGATTTCAGCTGAACCCAACATAGAAGGTCCTATTAGTTTAAGCCAGATTTTCACAGGACTAGCAGAAGGCAGAGAATTTCCACCAGATTACTGATCTGACTGTCAGTTGAGAAAGCATCCAAGCTAGTTGAAGGCTGCTATTGGTTCCAGAATTAAAAATAAGAAGCCCAGCCTCAAATTTCTATTCTTTCATCCTACCCTGGAAAGCAAGTAAATGCAATTCACTTCTTTTGCCCCCCCCCTTAAAAAAAATCTTTTCTCCCTAGCCTTTATATTTACTAGGATCAAATTAGAAGAGCTTTCTTCCAGGAAATTTGCCACTGGAGCACAGCTGAATTTATAGGAGTCATACAAGAGAGCAGAGACACTGCTTCACAAACACTGATGCTGCCTATAAACAGGTGCCAAATATTACTGTGCCCTGCATGGAAATGTACACATACACCATGTGCACTTGTAGGAATTGAGACAGTATTAGGACTTCCTTTTCTTTCTACAGATGCAAGAATGAAAAGGAAGTCCTAATACTGTCTCAATTCCAACAAGTGCACATGGTGTATGTGTACATTTCCATGCAGGGCACAGTAATATTNTATAAGAGACATGTCAAAAGAGCATTAAACATATTTCATGATTTTCATATATAGATAATTTATTAGCAATTGTGTTGTTTAGGAGAGTATGGTGGACACCAAGACACACTTCAAACAACAGAATTCAAGACTTGCCTTTTGCATCTAAGACTGGAGTGAACGAATGTGATGGGTTGACCCTAGCTGGGTGCCAGATGCCTACCAAGCAGCTCTGTCATTCCCCTCTTCAGACAGGCAGCTGAAACAAAATATAATAAAAGACTTTTGAGTCAAGATAAGGACAGAGAGAGATCACTCAGAAATTACTAACACAGACAAAACAGACTTGACTCTTAATTTGTTACCAATCAAATTAGAGTAGGGAAATGAGAAAGAAAAAACCAAATCTTAAACCACCTCCCTCCCACCCTTCCTTTCTTCTTGGGCTCAACTTCACCCCTGTTTTTAATCTGCCTCCTCTCTCTGAGCAGCCCAGGGGAACAGGGAATGGGGGTTGTGGTCATTTTATCACATGTTGTCTCTGCCACTCCTTCCTCCTAATGGGAGGACTCCTCATCCTCTTCACCTGTTCCAACATGCCATTCCTTCCACAGGAGACAGTCCTCCACAAACCTCTCCAATGTTGAGTCCTTCCCACAGGCTGCAGTTCTTCACAATCTGCTCCAGCACGGGTCCCTCCCACAAAGTGTAGGTCTTCAGAAGCACACTACTCCAATCTAGGTTCCTCTCTCCATGGGACCACAGATTCTACAAGGAGCCTGCTGCAGTGTGGGCTTCCCACAGGGTCACAACCTCCCCTAGGCACCCACCTGCTCTGGTGTGGGGTCCTCTATGGGCTGTAGGTAGATATCTTCCCGACCATTAACCTCCATGAGCTGGAGGGCCGCATCCTGCCCTACCATGGTTGTCACCACAGGATGCAGGGAAAACTCTGACCCAGTGCCCAGGGCACTTTGTTCTCCTCCTTCCGCACTGGCCTTGATGTCTGCAGAGGTGCTGCTCTCACATATTCTCGCTCATCTCTCTGACCACAGCTGCTGTTCAGAATTTTTTTTTTCTTCTTAAATACATCATCACAGAGGCTCTACCACCTTTGCTGATGAGTGTAGGAAACAGGTGCCAAGGTGCCAGCAATCCACCAATTGCCAGGCAATGAGGGTGAGCTCTTGGTAGTGCAGCTGTAGTGACTCTGACTGCAGGTCAGAAGGCTGAGGGTTTGAATCCCCTCAGAGCACCACCAAAAACCAAAGAAGGTGGGAGCTTGGTTCAGCCTCTAGACCGGTCAAGAGCTCACCCTGAACATGTGCCCTAAGGCCCACCTTTTATTGGCCCCCTAATGCTGCTCATTTGCAGCTGGGGCCAGCCCTGACTGGGCACAGGTGGGCTGAGCACAAGCTCATGCTCATTGCCTGGCAATTGGTGGATTGCTGGCACCTTGGCACCTGTTTCCTACAGATGGGCCCTGGCATTGGCCAGTAATGTGTCCATCTTGAAGCCATTTGGCATTGGCTCTGTCAGACATGGTGGAGGCTTCTAGCAGCTTCTTAAAGAAGCCACCCCTGTGCCCCCCCCTCTGTGACCCAAACCTTGCCAAGCAAGCCCAGTATAAGTAATAATGTAAAAAGCAAATTACCATTTTTTTCCCTTTAGATGAAATTACAGGCAGAATCCCAGCCTCCAGAAGTATAATATCTGTATAAACAAAGAGCTGTTTCATAAGAGACAAATGAAAGACAAAATAAGGTTGGTTTGGTTTTTTTTTTTTTTGATGGTATAATGCCAGAGAGAGTTTTTTACATCATCTCTCTGCAGATCTGGACAAAACAGAACTGAACCACAAAACTGTCCCACAACTCATCCACAAAGGAGTTCTATGGAGCTATTCCGTATGGCTTTAGAGCAGCCATTTGTGTGTTCATGCTCACTTTTATTTGCATCTCTATTCAAAATTAGAGATAAAAGCTTGACCTAAAAGCAGCTTTCTGTGTCCTACACAATCAGAGGTCCTTCACATTCACATCTCTGGGCTAAAACTGGAGTCAGCTATAAAAGGTAGCCTGCATTGGCAGCAAGAGTCTGCCCAGCACTGAAATACAGATGTACATTCCAAGTTCAGACTGTCTCATTTAAAATAGTTTTGGGGCACACTGGAATTTGGGAAGTAATAAAAAGTTCCCCTACACCTGCAGCAAGCAGTAAAACAAAGTGAATCGGGGCTGTCCTGGATGGCAACATTGCACAGTGATTTTCTTGCCACTTTGGATCCACCTGTAGGAAAATACAGAGCCACCTGAAAAATTAAACTGGAATTTCTCTGTCAGTCAGATTAAGTGCTTTGTTTATTCTCTTAGATTATGATCTGCCAGGTATCTGCCACGTGTTCCGTATTTGCTGCTTTAAAAGTATTTTCAACTTATACAATGTTTTGCACATTGGATGCAATACCTGAATAGTTGGACAAAATAAGGGGTAGTAAAAATCATGTGGTAGTTTTTTGCTCAAGAAGGAATAAAATGTAAAATTAAAGAAGGTGAGGCAAAGTGAAAAGAGAACATGGAGTGATCTGCCCATATATTCTGGCTTATGTATTACTTCTACATTTTTACTTTGAAATCACTCCAGTCATCATAACTGCCTTAGCATTAGATACACAATAAATATTACATTTGGTTCTTCTTTAGATTTACCATTACATTTTATCCCAGTCCTGCACAGCACTACAGTACATATATCAACACCCCAAGCTCCAATGCCTGACATCAAAGTATAAGCTGACTATACTTTGCTGCTGTAGTATGTTAATATTTTTGTTGCTACGGTGATGCTCTTATCAAGTTAACTGTTGAAGAGTAGTTTGCCTAAATAACTTGGCAATATGAGTCAGTGCAGAGCACTGTACAATGACAGCTAGATAACTCCTGATTTTTTAGTTCAGTCCTCTAAAATTATTAGACATCCCCAAGCAACACTGCATTTTGCAGCATAGATTATAGACATGCTTGATTTTCTATGGTGCCATCAGAATAGAGCAACTAAAATACTCCTCCCTACACATCAGAAAACAGAATCTGGTTTTTTCCTCCCCTAATATAGTGTTCTAGCCACTGTTTTAAAGAGAGAGACATGGGCATTTGTCTCTATGTTCACTTGCTATCCACAGCTGAATGATTGATAAAGCCTCAGTAATGAACCCACAAATTTTGTACTCTTACGTCAGAATAAAGGTTAAAGCATTGATGGGAGAGCATCCTTCTTGCCTTCTCCTGCCCCCATCAATCTGTAATTGTATCTCTGTTCAGCCAGAAAATATTTCAGTGAATTTCCATCCTTGCAATTTACAAAAAGCATTTAGTGACACTATCATCTTCTTACTTGGTACTTCTAGCCACCTACAAGTGACATTGTGTTTCTCTAGCCGGTCATTATGGTAGCTGCTTGATAGCATTTTTTATATATAATTCCTTGCAAATGTACTAGAAAAGTGACACGTTTCTAGCTTTTTAAAAATATATTTCAGATGTGGGATTTTTTAATTATTTTTTTTAATGATACTACTTTTTAATGAAGGCAGCTCTGCCTGTAATTTCAGTTTTGTTCTCCAATATTAAGGCTGTTGCTTCCTAACACTCAGGAAGGCTGCAGTTAAGTCATTTGTTTTTATCACTCTTCCTTCATAGCCACACAACCCCACATTTATGAAAAAAATCCTTCCAGCTCTTACTATCTTCAGGGAGACCAGATTAATTCCCACAGAATGAAGGGGACCAAGTGCTAGGAGTCTGTGTCTGCTTTGGGTGCTGACAGGCTTTCAAGAAGAACTATTTACAAGAACATGATTATTGTGTTCAGACACAAGGTGGAAGAGAACAATTCATTCTTCCCTTAAACAGCAATTTATAAAAATTGAAAGTGAAATTGCAACTCATCTGTGTTATGGGTGTAACAGTTGCACATTTATGTTGAAAACAGAGGAACTTTTCATTTTATAATCTTATTTTGTAGGCATTCTGCTTGGTGATAGCCCTGAAGATCAACCAGAGGAACCAGCTAGTGCAGACCACTCCAAGCATGTGACAGAGAGCAATCATGAAGGTGAATATTTATAGATGAAGATGAGCTACAATATTGAAACACGTCAGCAGCCCAAGTTCTGAGCTATCTGCATACCTCAAGGTCATTCTGTTCCAGGACTCGGTGACATTGATTGTAGATTAGTGGGTATCAGGGAGCAAAGGGTTGAAGGGAAGATGAGATTGTTTACCCTTCACTCTACATTTTAAAATTCAACCTACAAGTGACTTCAGAAGACAGAGGTATCCAAAGCCTAGTTGTGTGTGTAGTGACAAGTCTGTTCAACAAGTAACTATGATCTACTCATCCCTTCTGGTCTAAGACCCTTCCACATAGCAGACAGGCCACATCCGTCTGCTTATTTGCCATAGCCTTTTAACTCATATGCCTAAATTAAGGAACTCCTGGAAGATACAGACAACCCTTCCTTCCAGCCCATGCTCTCCTGGTCTTATGAAGGAAGAGAGAAGCAGAAATGGCAGGTAGAAGATCCTGAACCACCACGAAGTAAAATACAGGAAAAAAGTATTTGGTGCCCTGTAAGATCATCCTGCTCTTGAAACATTTTGCATCTAGGGTCAAGTCACTGCCTTTATGCCCAAGATGCATGTTAACTGACTTTTCCTTGGAAGTTTTCTATTCCCTGGAAGATTTCTGTCTAGCAGAGAGAAGAGAGGGAAAGCAACCCAGCTAATAGGCTTGGGTAGTTCAATACACCATAATGGGCCTAAATAGGAATATTTCTTGTGGCTCTGTGTTCCTTTTCCATAACAGGGGAGCATCCTCATGATGAGAATAAGACCAGGGAAAACTGCCGTTATTTATTCTGTAGCAAAGAAACTGTGACAAAGCCAGAAGAACAAGAAATTTCATAAGCTAACTCAAATAAAAATAAAGGAACATAAATAATATCTTTGTGCCAGACCACTCACTAAATTCTGTCTCCCATCAAACTGCTGGTACTCCCAAGGGCAAGGCTGCCATTCAGAGGGACCTGGAAAGGCTGGAGGAATGAGACAACATTAACCTGATGAAATTTGACAAGAACAGATGCAGAATCCTGCCCCTGGGAAGCAAGAGCCCCTTGCAGCACTGCAGGTTGGAGACAGACTGTCTGGGGAGCAGCACTTCTGGCAAGACTTTGGAAATACAGGTAGGTGGCAAGATAAACATGAACCAGTAATATGCCCTGTCAGCAAAGATGGCTAATAAAGTTTCCAGGGCTGTATTAACAGAAGCACAGCCCCTAGACTGGGGAAAACATTTATCTCACCCTACTCAGCACTCATTAGACTGCATCCATGGTGTCCAGTTTGCAGTCCCACAATGGCATAAACTTCAGTAAGAGGAGCAGAAGCCATCAGGAATGTGGTTGCTGGAGTATGAGGACTTGCTCAGTAGGGAAGGGCTGAAGGAGTGAGGCTTGTTGTGCTTGAAGAAAACACTGCTTTGGCAGGATCTCTCAGCAGCCTCCAGGACCTACAAAAACAAGAACAAGAAGATGGAGCCAAGCTCTTCAGTGGCATATGGTAGAAGGAAGAGAGGAAAAGGACATCAGTTGTACCAGGAGAGGGCCCCTCTGGGGGAGGAATCACCACAAGGCAAGACTGGAGGTGGAAGAGGTTGCCCATTGAAGTTGTGCGGGCTCTGTCTTTGGAGGTTTTTCAAGACCAAATTAGATAAATCCCTGATCAGACTGGTCTGACCTCAGAGCTGACCCTGCTGAGGAGCAAGATGTTTACTAGAGACCTCTAGAGGTCCTTCCAAATCAAATGGTCCTTAGATCCTATAGAACACTCTTCAGGGAGTGCATACACACGTGGTCACTGCCTATGTCTCCAGCATTCAGAATAGTCACACTAAAGATATTAAAGTATGTATTCCTGTTCCCTTTTGTCTATGGACCATTTGTTCATTAACATGCTAAAACCTCCCCCTTCCCCTAATCCCACACATACTGTATGTACAATTTTACAAATACTAATTTTAGAACAGTTCACAAGTATTCCCAAAGCAGAAAGAAAATAAATTATTTGGGGAATTATTTGCCTTCCCCTGATGGTTACAGTAGCAGCTTCACTTCTAATCTCCAATTCTGCAAATATTTATAAAAGCGGTTTTACTGACTAAGCAGTTCCTCCACTTTTCACTTTTATTAGGATTTCTCATCTGAGTTGAGTTTATAAGAATAGGCAATCAATGCCATCTCTCTGATTTTTTATCCAGGTTGTTGGGGGGAAAATGGTATACAGTGATGCATTCAGAGTTTTTGAATATAAGAAGGTATTTCCAAATCCCTAACTGCAGTCTCACAAGCAGCAAACAAATGAAAATACTAGATGGCAGAAGATGTAATATTGCTGTTTCTGAAGAAGACTCCTGTCTGCATGTAGAGAATTTTCTTATGTCTTTGCATGTTTCCCAGGGACAATGTTCCCTATAATGTTCCTGAGCTCCAGCTTGAAATTATCCTTAAAGTTTTGGTCTTTGTATCTGATGCAAGTTTGATGGTGTTTTCAGTGACGTCCAGCTAGCAACAACAGCTGGGCCAGCAGGTTATACCAGCAATAGGGAATAACATCCTGTACATTTTCAGATGAGGCAATTCCAGACAGTCCTTCATTTTCCTTTTGATAAAAATTGTTATAGGGTTAATGTTTTGCAGGTAATAGGTAAACATGTTTGTGAAAAAAAAAAAATCTATATGAGCTCAGGGATGGCTCAGTTCTGCTCAGAAACAGAGACAGGTTTGTTGCTGCCCCACATCTTCACCATCTCAGTCTTTCCCTTAGACTGAGGGGATCCAGCACCAGCTGCAGCCTGTAGCAGGCACTAAATGGGTCCAACAGAGACAGAGGAACAGACAAGAGCCCAAATACTACCAAAGGTTCAAGGAGTAAGACAGCAACTGCTGTTTCCAAAAGTAAGTCTGTTCCAGAAAAATACCTCTCTGTAGCTGTCACCTTATCCATCTTCCCAGAGCTCAGGTACAGACCAGGTGTGCAGCATGTCTGTAGGTACCTTGTCACTGCTGATGGTCTCCTACCCCAGGCAATACTTTGCCAATGCTAGTGCCAGTCCTATAGATTAATTTTACTTTTTTTTTTCTTTTTTTTTTTTTCCTTTGAATACTCTATCCCTTGACATTTTCTCAGGATGGGGTTCCAGAGCTTAAAGGCCCCTTGAAAGAAAAGGAAGAAATCCAGGGTCACTTTCCTGGACTACAATAGTGGATTTTTGTCTCTGTTGAGCACTGTGAAGTGTTTATTTCATCTTCTGACTTTCTTGCTCTCAACTTTGAAATAACAAGAGTTACTTGATTGGCAAAAGCACTGATCAGTCCAGTAATAATCTGCTTACATGCTTCACTGATGAAACAGAGCTAGGCTGTAGTAGGCTTGTGCTGCACATTGTTACCATACCCATTGGGGATTAGGAAGCTTAGAGCTGTGATCAAGGTCATGGAAAGGATTTTGGCCCAACCACCCTTTTCCTGCTGACATGCTATCGGTGGCAGCCATTTCCCTAGTCAGGTTAATGAAACCTCCTTTCATTTGTGTTTTGTCCTTTAAGATGACAAACGCTGTAAAAAAAAGATAACCTCTCTGATCTCAGCCATCATCATCTCTCACTGTGGTTTTACATCCCTGAATCTGTTAATTGAAAGTACACAGTCACAAAAGCAGTACTCTACATAGTATAGTCCCTAATCATGTGAAGCTTGCATCCCATGAGAAATTTATGTATAACACTAATTATGACTGACATTGCCTGTTAGGGTGGGAGATAAAACTCATCACAGTGTAGCTGGAATGGTCTTGCAACCTCTCTACATCTGGCTTAATGTTTCTACACAAATATCTTGACCTTTAGAAAAGCGAGAGGGGAGGAAAAGCAGGGGATGTTCTGAGCTTTAAATGATTCCCATTTGTAACTCTGTGAATGGCACATTTAGTCCAATTTCCAGTCTCTGGCATTTCTAAACTGTCACATTACAAACAGGCAGCTGGCTCTAAACTCTCCCCCCCAGAGGGAAGGAAGACAATCAAGTAGGTACCCCAGTCAGCAAGTCTGTGATGCTGTTGGGTCAGAAACCCAGCGCCCAGGGACCATGCAGCTGGAGTTCCATCTATGGGGTTGCAGCACAGACCCATTGGCAGTGCAGTAAATACATCCTGCTGGCTCCTCGTTGCTGCATATAGATTGATGATACCTCTGCAAAGTGATTCTAGAGAGGCCATAAAGACAACAGAGAACTGGGACTCAGTGCCTTTTACCCGCTCTGCATTGCTCTTAATTCACACAGGTACCGCAGAAGGTGGCTCCAAAACTCGTATTTCTCCCTTTTGCTCTTAAATGCAATAAAAGGGGCTGGGAGGAAAAAAAAAAAAAAATCAATGTGGAAAGAAAATGGAGGTTTTGACTGAAAGCCACATGAAAAATCTGTCACCCTGCAAGCCTTGACTTTTGGTGGCAGTGGGAGAGGCTACTGTTACTTCAGTTCATATGCTGAATTTAAGGGATAGTCACCAGAGACAGTCAGCTGCTTTACAAGGTAAATAAGTAACACAAATGGTGAATTTTTTAGAGGTTATTTACTGTTTAGGAATAAGATCTGATGGTTTGCAGCAGATTTCAATATTCGTTCTTTCTACCCATAGCTTCTCCCTGATCCAAGAGGTATTGCACACTGACCTAAAAGTGGGTTCACGTAGAATAAAGGCATCTGACTTGGGGGGTGGGAGAAGCAGAAGTTCAGCCTGGGCCCTTTTATGATCTCCTGAAACTGGGAAACTGTCAACTGGTGTTACCACACAAGAGGGAAGAACAAAATTGTTTGACATCAAGAAACAAATAAAGACCTCTTATTTCAGGCATGTGGTCTGCAGCTCCTTCAGATTTTTTCCACAGCTTTCAACTCTAGTACATAACTTGTTTTGTTTATATAATCTTAGCTTCACTGGTTTCTATGTACCTAGAACTAGATGAGGGAACAATTTAAATACGTTGAGCAAATAATATTAACTGCATGTCTAAAATGCTATTAAAGAAAAAAATATGTCATGAATTTTCTAAACTAAGGCTCTTATCAAGCTTAAATGAAAAAAATATTTCTCATGGGTTTTGCCACACTTATTTTGACAAAATCAGATTAGGAAATTTCATATTCAGACTTTCCAGCATCTAACTGTGATGACTTAGAGAACAGTCTTGATAAAGTTTGCATTTGAGCTCCCATTTGGCAGCTTGTAGCACACAAGCTACAGCAGTGCCCTTATAATTAACATCAGGCCCAGAAGAGATAGAAGATTGCTGTCTCACAAAGCAAGGTGAGTTCTGCATCAAAGTAGATGCAGACTACTCCATCCAACCATCAAACGTTTCTATGGGAAAAAAAAATAAAATCTTTTGTAGGGTGCAAAATAACAAGCCTGTGGATGGACAGCTCTTTTGAAGACTATTTTAGTGACGTTAGGCAGATATACACTGTATGAGAAGTGTTGATAAGAAGGGTTACAGTTTGAAATGTTCACGTTGGGTCTAGGTCAAATGAATGTTGCCATCAGCAGCTGACAACTGAATGATGCCAGCTGGACACTGGGCACCACCAACTCACTGCTGAGACAATGGGCCCCCAAACAGCAGAGGATGCTCCTTCAGCTCTGTCAACAGAGCCACCGTCAGCATCAAGAACTGACACTTGGGGATCAGGTGGCTCTGCTCACAGGGCTCTGATTTCTGAAGGGAAACAGTGGATAAAAAGGGAAGTTCATGTCTGTGAGTCACACAATTTGTAACACAAAAATTAACAATGAGATAAAGACAATTCAATCAACTGTGAAAAATGAAAAATTAAACATGATCTCAAGGTAACCCAATCAAACAAAAAATTAATTATGAGATAAAGGCAATTCAATCAAACATACAATGAACAGTTCAGGTCACAGTCTTGAACATCACTTTTTAAAACTGCGTTTGATGCATTTTTAATTGCATCAGGGAAGAAGACTGTAGATTGTCTGCCTCTGGAGCCCTTCGATTAGTAGAAAATAATGCTACCAGTTGTCCTTATTAAAACTATTTTAAACTATTGTGATAACTTCTGCAGAAAGTTCCTATTACAATATACACTATACCTTCCCTGGGCTGTGTGTGTGTGCATGCCAGCCAGGAGCACGGTGCCTTTCCCAGCTAGAGCAGGGTTCAGGAGCACAGTGCTGAGCAAGTACTTCTGGCTCCATCCTACAAGATGCTGAGCTGGAGGCTGTGAAGCATGTAACACAAGAGTGCTGGCACAGTTGGTAACTCTCCCAGCCATAACTGAGAGGCAGGAGTAAAATTTCAGCAGGAAAGTGGTAGACAACCTGAAGCAAAATATGGCATAATACAGACTGTGGGATGTGTCAGCACTCACTGCCCCCTTCAGGGGAGACCTCATCACTCTCTACAACTCCCTGAAAGGAGGCTGCAGCCGGGGGCGGGGGCTGGTCTCTATTCCCAGACGACTTTCAACAAGACAAGAGGACACGGTCTTAAGTTGTGCCAGGGGAGGTTTAGGTTGGATATTAGAAAGAATTTCTTTATGGAGAGGGTGATCAGGCATTGGAATGGGCTGCCCTGGGAAGTAGTGGATTCTCCATCCCTGGAGATATTTAAAAAGAGACTGGATGTGGCACTCAGTGCCATGGGCTGGTAACCGCACCGGTGGGTCAAGGGTTGGACTTAATGATCTCTGAGGTCCCTTCCAACCCAGCCAATTCTATGATTCTATAGAATGCAGAAACATTCTATGATTCTGCAGAAGGGAAGTAGCCTTCATTGTCACCAGCAGGCCAGATTCAGTGAAGAGAAGCTACAGCAGCTATCTTCAAGCTGGCAGCTAGTAACCAAAGTCATTATTCTCACAGGAGCTAGAGACCTTTTTGACTGCTAATGGCACACTCTGGTTGCAGACACACAGCTCCCATCTGCATGCCCAACCAGCCCATGCAGTGTCTGGGTTGCAGTAAGAGCTTGAGTCAGTCATTAGTATTCCTTGCCATGCATGTGATGCAGATGAAATGCCTGCAACACAGGTACTATCCAAACATACACCTCTGACAAGGTCCCTAGGCAGAGACCAGCTGCTGGGTACAAATTTGACTGTCATCCTCAAGTGCAGCACCCCAGTTGCCATGTACAAGAACGTTTCATATGTTTCTCTGTTGTGCTGGGAATGATGGCTCCGTTGCTGCATCCCACCGGGCTGAGCACTGCAGGAAGGAATGATGAGTTGACAAGTACATGCAAAATGCCTCTCCTGTAAGTATCCTACCTTGCTTCAGCACCAGTAATCTCAATTTAGCAGCAATCAATGATGAAACTCAAGTCAGGCTTCTTTCCTTCCTGAACTTGCTTTCCTGACCTGAGACGTGCCTAATCTCCTTCCTCTTCTTTTGGAGGCTGTGGGAAGCTTCCAGTAATCAGCGATTCCTCTGACACAGATCCTGTTAGAAAGGCTCCTGGACAAACACAGGGTAATATCTAGAAATTGGCAAGTTATTTCCAGTAAAATAGCAAGTGGAAACATTTATGTGTTAGAAGAAGGAATGTTTCAGAGGCTGGGAGGAGCAAATTTTTGGAGCAAAAATGGGCATTAACCAGCTTCTCAACTGAAGTACTACAAATGCGCTTATTTAAAACATGTATGAAAATGCATGAGAAAGTAGCATTTAAAAATAAATTAAAAATCATCAAGAACAATTGAAGCACTCACCCACTACAGAAAAAGCAAGCAAAGATGGCTGACAGCAGTTAGTAAGAAAAAAAATCCCAGCAAAAACTATCTGGAACTGCAGCCAACATTTTATAGTTCCCATCATCATAAAGCCTATGTTTCTTTAAGACAAAGGGTCATCTTTTTTGGATTGGTTTACCCCCAAAGTACTCTTTGGCTGCTCAGTTTTAGCTAAGACAATTAGACTTTCTGAATTCATTCCTCTTTCCCCATTGTGGGGGAAGTTTAAACCCCTTTAAATCTTGCTAAAGCCTTTTATATGAGAAAGGGAGTCTCATAAGCCTGCTTGAACCTAGGCCCAGCTGAGGGTTTAAATTCAATAAAAGATTATTTGGAATTTGAACTAAAGAGAAAAGGAAGCAAGGCTTTCAGGGCAAGTAAGTTCAGAAGTTTGCACTTTAAGAAAATTGGCGTTAGTGTATGTATGCATGGGTAAAATCAGTCTCCAGGAGACTGATTTTATAAAACTCTGAGACTGACTTAAAAAACTAACTCTTCTCTAAACAAAGGGGGAGAAACATAAAGGTATGTAGTAGAACTTTTAAAAAAAATGAGGAAAGGGTTCCATGTACCCCTATAAAAAAGCAAAAATAAAAATGAAGGAGTAATTACACAGTCATTACAATGGGGAAGGAAGAATTGGAGGCAACTGAGTGAACGATCACTAAACAAGTGACAATTATCAAATATCCATCTATGTGGGTAAAGCACTGCAGTATGGCAGTAGCACAGCTAATACACCTTGTATATTTATTCCCCTTTTGCCTTTACTCCAGATTATTTTCCTCAAAACTGGTATGGAAGAGAGAGATTTTTCCTTCTGTGGCTTTCCTGGCAGACTTCAAACCACCTGAGTGCTATCAGCTATCTCCACAAAAGACACAATAAGCACCCAAGACTCTGGAAATGTGCTCCTTCAGAAATATGCCTCTCAGCACATTGTTAGCCTCATCTTCTGTAGGAAAAGTTGCACATACTGGAGTTTAGACCTGCAGGGACAATGCTGAGACCAAACTGCTTTGTGTCAGCATGGAGTGGTGTGTATACTTCAGATGCACAGGGACCAATATCCAGAGCAGGTGGCAGAAAAATACTTCCATGGAAGTGACAGAAGACACAAATTACTTTCAGTTTAAACCTGGAAATACACATTTTTTCATGGTGTTACACACCTCTAGTCAACACGTCCATGTCATTAGTCCTTCCACTGACTTCAAAGCAGAACAGATTTCTTATACAGAGAAGCAAACTTTCATTAGCACCATAGTGACAAGGACTAATCCCTCCTTCCCCCTCCTATCCTGCCAGTCCCATTCCCCACTGAACAGCAAATTAAATCTCAAATCACCTTTCCTTTCCTTGCATAGGTGCTAAAGAAAGGAGTCAAAGAATAGCTGTTTAGGAAACAGCAGGATAGAGCAGCCTTTGAAAACATGGAAGAATCCCACTGTGAGCATCTTTCTTGACAGATCAAGAGATGTATTTAAAATAAGGAAATTGAAATAATCGTGTAAAATAAAATGCTTGTTTTCAGTACTTCACCTCTTGGTCACATGTGGAACTTAAATAACCATTTGCATGCTATGGTATAATTAGCAGCTCCATTATACATACTGCATAACCTCTGTATATAGCTTAGATAATCAATTCAAGGACAAAGTCTTCCCTACAGTGTTCAAAACTTGACGGTCCAAAACAGCAAGGTTTGAGATACACATTAATTTGGTATGTGCATGCATTCATATACAAGGCCATTTAAAATTGTTTTACTAAGCTTGACAGACAGCAAGATTGGTTTCTGAATCAGATTTCCCTCTTTCCTTCTCACTTTAGCTCATTTGGAAATCTATTTTTCTTTTGAGATGATAGGGGGGAAGAGAAACATAAAAACAACAATCTTGTACTTCTTCAAAAACATTCAGAAGAATGGTGATAGAAACAGTTAGACTGTAAAGGCTGACCAAACCAACAACTACAAAAAAATCTTTGCCATCCATCCATATAAATAATGTGCTTAAGAATTCAAACAGTCCCCTGGTAGTTTTGGCCTGAGCTGGCCATTTCTAGAAGCCAGTATTTCTCTTTTGTTTAAATTTTATCTTTTGGAAGCAGGCTAGCTCAGTACCAGTGCCAACACCTCTGCTTCCACAAAATGCTGAAGATTATTTTACATTAGAAGTTTACTGACTTGAAATGACACCACATGTCATTTTATAAGCAAACAAGATAAATAGGGAGTGAAGACAGCATGGAAGGGGAAAAGTTCGTATTTGCACAAGACAGACAGGATAACCTGGATGATAGATACACTTCATGTTTGATAGCATTTTCTCATGGAACTGTATTTGGCTGTATTTCAGGCTTGAAATTGCAGCTTTAGCTATTTACTTCTTATAGCTATAACATACTCTAAGAACGCAATTAAATCTTAATTAATAGGAATGGCCATGGATACTTTGGACCATATATTTAGTTGTACTTTTGCTTGAACCCAAGATAAAACAGTAAGTGTTCAAGTTTGGAAAAATCACTTAGCTTTCAATAACAATTCTGGTTTTCTTCACTGAATTATTGAAATACACACACCTACTTAAGTAGTATTTTGCCACATCTGCCACTTAAGTCTTATTCACAGATAGATCAGTTAAAAGTTGCCATCTTTTTTTTTGCTGACAGTGGCATCAGTAATGTAGATGGGAGTACACTGGACTTAAATTTATTTCCCATTTTCCAAACACAACAGGTTATCATGGTACAACTGTGGTCACAGTGAGGGATAAATGAGGGAAGATTACAGTTAGAGGCTCACTGTTGTAACTATATTATTACTTATTTTAAGAGTAGGTAAATATTTCGGAGATCTCCAAGCTGCATCAGCTAACAAATTAGCTATGTGAGGGAATATTTCTATAATTTACCAACACTTCTAAGTATTAAACCAGGAAAGTATTGTGAATACTTTTATTCAGCTCTTAAAAGACCATTTCATTTCTAGTAATAGTAGGTATTAATACATTAATTATATTGCTTTAATACACATCATGATGTAACCTGCTATTAAAAGTTTAGTTCTACTTTTGTTCTCCTCCCAGGATTAAGATGAAACTGAAGAAAGAAGAAAACCTATAATGGTGTTTTTCTCTCTGAGGAGAGTATAATAAAGTTACATTCTCCTCTATATAAAAAGATTTCAGACAGGGGTAGGAGTGCTCCAGGCCAGCTCTGACAGATACAGTAAACACAATTTCAGATGTCATCTAAAGAGAAAAATTAGAATAATATAATCTCCAAAAATAATGCAAAAGAATGGGGACATAAGAGACTGAATTGAACACTGAAGGAATAGTTAGTGTGGTTAGTGCAGAACTATCTGATAATTTTGACTATTGGCAGTCATCTTTTTAAAGGTTGTGAGGTGGGGCTTTTAGCAAGTTCACCACTCTGCTATCTTACTTCTGTTTTTCTAGTCCAATAAAAACCATAAAATTGTTCATAAGTGCCACGCAGCAGGAATATGTAGTAGACATCCAAGTTCCTGCAGTCAGCTCAAGTATCTAACTCATCTCAACAGCTGACAGTATTTATGTAGAAGAAGTCATGTGGGAGAGCCTTCCCCATCTCCATTCACTTTGAGTAGTGCTTTACAAGAACACAGTTCAGGAAAATAGCTCATCCTTTGCAAGCTGCCACTCCACAGTGGAAAATGCAGCACAAACTGAACAGCAGCAGATGAGTCAGTAAGATCTAGAGAATACCCTTTTTCATGGTTTATCTTCTCCTACCTCTTTTCTGCTTGGAAAAGGGCAAAGACATCTCTTACTTTTACAGCTAACTAAGTGGAGCTTGGTACAAATGAACCCTAGTTTTCATATTAATTCATACAGCCCCATACGAAGAGTTCATATGTAATTACAATAGAGAGAATTATAATATACATATTAATGTATTATATTAATTCATATCATGATTCATAGTGTAACCATATATTTCATAGTAATTTCATATTAATTCAATCCTGAATATTTATACCTGGTATTTTTAATTAAAAAATACTATTCTAAGAACCCAGATGCCCAGGATATGTATAGGTACTTAATTCCTACCGAATCCATGTTGAGAATTTAAGCATATTTACATTTCACAGACTCTTGACAACTGTGATCACCAAATGAATCTCTACAGAATTCAGGGAGGGCAGATACAAATGAAACTAACTTCCTAGCAGCCTATCTGTAGGAGACAGAGTTTCCAAAAGCAGCAGGCAGGGAGAAAGATTTGCCAGTCTGGAAAATGATCACATTATATCTAAAGCATCACACAATTTGCCTTCCAAAACTCAAAAAGTTAAATTCAAAAAGAAATAGCATCCCAATTTTCATTGCCACTCAAAGTTGCTAGGTAACTCCTTTCTCCATATTTGTTACGGCTTTGTTATCCTGTGTTATCTGCCAGGGACCTGGCACACAAGAACTCTTTCCTTTGCATGCTTCACTGACCTTTTGAAGCAATTATGAAGGCACTTAAATACATGCACACCACTTTCATACAGAGCAGGACACAACTGACCGTGGAGGATCCAGGAGGTGGAACTTGTGGGTGACACAGGACTGTTGGCTTCCTCCACCACAGACCACCAATTTCACATGCCAAGTATTTCCATGATCAGTTTTAAACACAGAAGTAAAAAGTGTATACACTTGTAGCCAGAGAAAAAACAAAAATCAATTATTTCCCAGAATTCATTTAACTGCATAGCAAGTAAGTTTCCACAGGGTGGCATTTCAAAGCAGTCAAGTGAGACTTCATTCCCTTTGTGCACTGAGCAGCTTCCTGACCCTGAGCAGGGGCATACAAGAAGTCTGATTCTTAGCCATCCATATCAGCAGTTTTTCATAACAGGAGCAGTGTGGCATTTCACAGCTTTCAGGTCAGTCAGTGAAGCAAGACCTCTTTTGCTTAAATTCACTGTAGGATTCAGAATTTGAACATGTTCAGTGTTTGCTAGCAGCTGGGCATTGGTCATTATAGCAGCATCAATACAAGACCTTTCTATATCATCTGCAGGTTGTGTACCAAGAATGCATTGTAGAACAAGCAGCCTACTGAAAGCAGAAGCTTTCATATACCTGAGAGGTGATGTTGGAGATGATCTCTTGACCCTAGCTCCATCCCACGAGGTACCTAAATAAAAGGTACCACTTGTTCCAGAGGTAATATAGAGGTCTGGGGG
>JAAWXA010000005.1:41844166-41867886 GCA_038090715.1 Florisuga fusca | reverse complement strand
GGGGGGGGGGGAGGGGGGAGAAGTAATAACTTAAAAAAGCTGTGTCCAAATTCTTTTGGACAAAAAACCAAAAGGTACTTATTCAATAGAGCCTTGTCCAGTCAGCTACCAGAGGAATGAAACAGGATCAGTTCTTTCCCTCAGAAAGACAACAAAGGGGAGTTTCAACCCCATCTAGTGTTTTTGCTACCTAGCCATGAGCATCAGCCCTTATATCAGCCTGAGCTGGTTAGACCTGTGCTGCAATTCTCATTACTCATCTGAGTGCCCTAAGCATGGAAGTAAGTTATAAAAGCCTGGAAGTAAATTATAATTTCCCTCTCTTGTGCACAAAACGCACAAGCCCTGTTTTACTCGTAAGTATCCCATTTCCTGCAAACTAGTGTTCTTTCCTGATAGCTGGAAGCTTGAAATACTTTCTGACAGATGAGAAAATTTAAACTAAATCTTCCCATATTCTAGGTCAGTGATCTAACTACTAGTTTCTTGTTTAGGGTCAGGCTATCTCTAGCCCAGGTCCACTGAAGTACTTCATATTAAGTGACTTCACCCATACGCTATTTTCACTTTGCTCCTCATGCCCCCTCAAGCCTGGAAATTCTTACAGAAATATTGGTAACTTTATTTGTATTACAAAACTAACAAGTCTGATTCAATACCTAAACTCCTCTAGCAGAAAACAGCACTGTGACAGAAAAGCTTTACCTTGAAGACAGGCAAATGAATCCACTATCTCCATTGCACAGGCTAAGCAGCAGAGGGGGGGGACTACACAAGCTGCAGGTCTCCAGAGAAAACATCTGTGATAGCAGAAGGAGCTGAGAGCTTTTATCCAAGAGCACTTCAGCCTTTTAAGTTGCCCTGCGACAGGGAAAGCTTTACTGCCATGAGCCTGGAAGGTAGGATGTTTCTCAGGTTTTATCAACTCTGTGAGTAGTTTTGTTCACTTGCCTAGTGACATTTACCACTGCTGCTGCTTGCAAGGGTCTCACACTGCAGCAGGGGAGAAAAGCTTGCTGTTTGCAAAACTGATAAATGTGAGACCTTAAGGACTGACCAGAAATGCTGACAGGCAGGCAGAACATCCTAAACCACTTTAACTCATCCATTAATCAACTGAATTGCTTTCTAGCTGATTGGGGTCCCTTAGGCTTTCAAATCCCAGCATACAGATCAAGTATTAAAAAACTACCTTTTGGTCTGCATTTGTAGCTGTATGATTCAAGGTCAGTTCCAAATCTGAAATCTTCACACAAATCCTCAAGATGATGGCAGAAAATGCTGGGAAGAAAATTAACCTCAGATGAAAGCTAGTCATAGTCTTGACTTCTGACTCCTGATGCTTTCCACACAGTGCAAGAGGGTTATTATTCCCACCCATCCCCTTAAAAAAAGAAATCCCAATCAAGAATGAAAAATAAGAAATAGATTTTTCTGAGGCGACACTGCCACCTATTGTCACTGCCGTGGTTTCCTCACTTTTTCATAAAGTCTTTGCAGCCCATCAAATATCTGGTTTAACCCAAAGCCTTCCCCTTTTCCTCAGCCCAAAACTGAATTAAGCCCCGACCTCATCTTCTGCTGAAAATACATCCCCCAGAGACAATCCAGAATGTTAATACTGGCACTTATGGGTATGATGGACAAACCAAATGTAACTGAGACCAAGCTCATCTCCTAGCCCATGTTCTGCAACTTAAGGCTCCTTTTTATTTCATTACTCTTGTCCTTTCCAATTTACATTTTTTACAGTGGATAAATAACAGCTTTCTCTTGCAATCCAACTCCAAGTTTTGTTATTTTTCTTGTATGTATAAACACACATTTTATGCTCAGATGTTAAGTACTATGATATTCCCACAAAATACTTAAGGGCATTGCAAGGGTCCATATATAGCCCCTCTCAGGAAAACTATGCAATAATAGCATGTATGTCACTAGAGGCTTCCAGTATGGCCACAAGTAAATGAGTGACATAACCACCAAAGGCATATTTATGTTCTGCAAACATTTGGCCTTTAACTTGAATTTATACATAAGTAGTTCCAAGTCAAAATGAATACTGTATCACTATGTGTGAGTACTGAATAGCTGAAAAACCACCGAGGAATCTGGTGCTTAAGATAATTTCTGGAACTGTTTCTTTCTTTTTGCGGTTACTTTTGGTGCTTGGATTATTGTACAAAAAGTGGTGCTTAGTAAAAGCAGTCACAAAATAAGTTTAGATAGAAATGCAAACATTATGCTATTAGGATATGATATGATTACTGCCACAACTAGAAGAACCAAGTAGCAAAATCCCATCGCTAAGCTATAATCTCCCTTTCCAGAGGTCCTATGTTCCTTGCTCTAGCATTACCAACCTTGCAAAAAAGATTTTTACCCTTGAAGCATTTTCCATCTTAAAAATCTGATACAAGAATGAATTTCAGCCTTTGATATTAAAGAAGCTGAACAGAAAGAATGTGCATATGTTGGAGGGGAAAAGAGAAAAACTTGTTGATTTTATTTTTAGAATTCTAGACACTTTAGAAGTTCTCTGGAGATTGAGATGCTAGGTTCAGCACCAGAAATTGTACAAGAAGAGCCAAAGAAGGCAGAATTTACTTTTTAACTGGTTCTACAGTACATCACACCTTCCAGGTAGCCCTGAGAGAGGAGAGCAGAGATGAGCAGGGGTCATAATCGTTTGCTTGGGACAGTCCAGTGAGTCCCTGGTGTCCTCCTCCCACCTGTGGTCAGAGCACCACAGATGCTCAAGGTTCTTCTAGAAGGGAAGGCCTAGGTGTTTCTGCTTTCTATTACATTTCTAGAAGTAAGATGAATTTAAAGAGTAATTTTTTCTTGAGCCATTCTTAATTGCTTACAGTCAAGGTGATGATTACTCCTCTGGCTGGACCTCACCCCATCTTTGCCTTGAAGGTGCTGAATTGAAGGTACCCCCTCCCTTCCTGCCTTCAAGCCTGTTTGTCCATTCACACATGTGCCCCCTTGACAACCTGAAAAATGAGCTCTGGCTATAGGAGGCACTCCCTAGAGGCCCTTAAGGAAACATAAATGTCTTCACTCTTATCCTTCTCCACCCATTAAAAAAAAAGAGAGCCTGTTTTATTTATGCACTTTAATTCTTTCAGAATTATACTAAAAATAAAAATTTCCAGAAACATTATTACAACAGCAGTTACAGAAAGTGACATCACTTCTTGTAAGCTGTTATTTTAAATGTTTAAGTAACTAAAAGTTCAGCACCAAAGGAAGTTCTGTGCAAGAGAGGATAATTCAAACATGAAAACATATTTGGAAAATAATTACTTCACGTCCAGTTATTCCTATTTATAAAAAAAAAATCTGCAAAATCCTCCAATTGTAAAAAAATAAATGAACAAACAAATCAGATAGGAGAGGGGGGCAATAAAAATGGAAGTATTTTAACAAAGACCCAGTAGCAAAATCTGGTAGGGAGATGCTTTCTCAAAACTGGATGAAATGATATTGTGATATGGGATCTGGGGAATATTTTCCTCTGGTTTTGTGATCCTGTTAGTAATTTACCTGTACTCTAAAGACGAAACCACTAGATCAACAAGATATGTACACAGGGCAACCCTGTGTTGTATGTATTCATTGACAGGGAAAAATCACCTGGGTCCATGTCTTTACTTTTTTCTGGATGACTTTTTAAAATGGGAAAATATATTGCAATTTGAAAAACTTCTGTGGCAGATATCAGTCTGAATAGCAGTGGTTTAAACCAACCTTTATCTCCTCAAAAAAAAGCATTTGCTGCAAGTACAATGCACCATATGGTTGAATTGCAAAATCTCTATAAACACCAGTCCCCTGGGGAGAGGTTTTTTTCCCTTTATTATAATCACTTGTTTATTTCTTCTCACTATAATTCCTAAATTCTTGTCCTTCACCACAGCTGAGCTACCAAGAGTAGCAATCAAATGCACAGACCTGGCAAACCAACAGGAGCCTGTGGAATGGAGGGGAGTACAGAGCTGTGAAGACATCAGGAATTTGACTGGAGCCAGGATGACCTTGTCCTCTGTGCCCATGCCCATTCCCCTCACTGAACATGGTGCTTGGAGCAAGTTCAGTTGAGGACACAGTCACTTCTCTGTAGCTGTCAATAGCCAGAACACCAGGAGGACCAGAACACCTACTTTCATGTATTTTTCTCTTAACCTCTCTTTGGTGTTTTAATTGTCCCTTTTTATATTGGCTGTTCAGGATTTGCTACAAGTCTCTCCCATACCTCATAACCTACTGTTCCCAATTATTCCTTTCATTTACCTTTATTTTTCTGGCTTTTCCTACCACATGAGATCAAACTCTTCTGCTCTCCTCCTGGTTAGTGTGAGAGTCCAACAAACCATAAATATTATTTATAAATCAAACTGACTAAGTTCTAAGTGGCTACCTAATACTAAGCCCAGTCTCATGTCATTTATGGGACAGGAACCAGTTTCTGTGGAGCACTGTCCCCCCAGAACATAATTTCATAATCTTCTTTCCATGCCACCAGGATGACAGGGACATAGCAATAGAACATTGTGCATGTTGCATGCTACCACTAGCACAGAGAATTGATATTGACTGAGAACTGAAGGGTTTATCTTAGAATTCAGGTAGCCCTATGAAAAAGTGAGTGAAAAAAAAATTGCATCTGATGAATAATATTGTCACCCACCACTACCTCCAAACACAAGCCCTGAAAACTGATGTCATTTTAATATTTAGAAATTCCCTCTTGCAAAGATTCTAGTATTAGAATTTCTTATTTTAGAATTTAGCTCAAAAACAGCTGTAGTGTTTTTCTTCCTAGAGCCCCATCCAATAAATTTCCCTGTAGCAGCAACGCTTGGCTCCATCTCACACATCATTGGGAGCCCTGTGTGCCTCAGGTAATGCAAAAGGGAAGTGTTGGGGGCAGCACTGCTGATGGGCTGTGTGTTTGGGAAGGCTAAGTTGCATAAAGTCTACTTGTTCTGCATCTATGGTGAACAGACCTAAGTGGCTTAAGCTGTCCCAGCCAGCCTTGCCAGTCTTTAGCTGTGCCACTTCTGAAAAAGAAACAGAAAATCCTGCTGGGTTGCTTGCCTACCTCAGACTCACTGCCTTTCCATGAATAAAGTGGAATTACAAGTAAAACGTACAAATCATACCATAGTAAGACATAACTGAAGCATCCTTACCACAGATTTAGGATTTTCTCTGTAAGGTCTCACAGGAGTAAAAAGGATTTCTTGTGTTTCAGGGCACATCATGTCATACCATCCTCATCATAACTCTCCCTTAAAAGCTAAAGGAGGCATTTCACTAACCCAGTTCAGTCAGGATGCTGTGGGGCCAGCCAGCTGTAACCACTTTCTACAGAATTCACCTACTTGTGGCACCATCACCCCAGCACAGGGGCCACCATCAGAGCAAAGAGAGACAGCAGCTCCTCCTGGCTTCCCCTGTCCCTTGCCCTGGCTGAGGTGACACAGCAGCCAAGGTAAGCAGCCAAGACCAAAGGTAACAGCAGCAGCTGCTGCTTCTCCTGAGGACAGACCCTGGGGGAGGCTGCTCTGCCTCTAGAAATCCACCAGCAAAAAAGGGCTTCCTTCCTGTCTCCCTGTGTATTTGCCTATCAATATTTCCAGTGACAGAGACTGCCAACCTGCTTTTTTTTTTTTTCCTCCCCCCTTTCCACAAGCAGAGTAAGACAATGAGCTATAACATTACTATGTGCTGTTTAGATTTTAACATTTTACCTTAGACTTTAAAACTTTGCAGTTTTGTGTTCCTTCATTACTACCCAACATAATGCAAGTATGTATCAAAAGAGTCCCTGCACTTAAATTGAAAGTACAGAAAATGAAAACTGTAAGTGTAGCAATCTACCACTATAAATCCACTTCTACTGTATAATAGGAATGTTTACCATTGAAAACCACTACTAAGGGGTTAGAAATGCAAGTTGCTACACTATTTTGTATTATCTGAGGACTCACTTATGATTTCAAAGATTTTTTTTTTGTAAGGAGAAGTGACAGAAAATTATTTTCCTACTGTTTTCTGAGAAATGACCTCGCCCCTTCAGATCCTTTGATGACAACCCAAGAGTCTTTATTCTGTCCTTTAACTAACTGAACTTATAAAATGTGTTTCTATTCTTGATAACCTTGTTAACTGTGACAGGCTTATTTTGAGTAAATTGACTGTGCCTGATAAAGCTAATAAACAGAGGGCAATCAATATGTCAGAAGTTAGTTATACTTCAGTATTAATTTTCCACTACACTTTTCAACTTTTATACTCAAGTTGAACAAGTAAATTCGTAACCAAAAGGACATCCAGTGTCCTCTTGACTTATTCACAAAACCCAGTTCCCAAGATGATCTTATTGACCATGTTTTTTTCACAGCTTAGATTCTTTTTTTAGCCCAGAAGCCAGTAGATATATTGTCTTCAGCAATGTTATTTTCTTTAAAAATCCTGAAAAATTTCAAAGTAGAAACTTGTAGAAAGTATATATCAGACTAGTGGATTACAATAAATTTTTACAACTATCTTTAATCTTGAAGCTGCAATTTGTCTCTGAAATGGAGTATTTCTGAGTACTTTTGTATCACACTCTGCTTTCAGATTTTTTTTCCACTGAGTACAGAAGCAAAGGGATTTTGCTAAAAAAGTGAAATTTTTATTCCATTCAGTCCTAAAATACAGACAACTTTCTCTGTCCATGAACCTTGATAATAAAATCACCTCTGGCCTTTAAACAACATGATCTCCAACTCAGGTTGGTAGTAAATAAAACAAAACTGCTTAGAGCAATTCCCAAGCAATTCCCAGGGTTTTTCAAGGTTAGCACAGTGCTGTTTCCATGTAACATCTTGTGTCAATCTTTACCAATATGCTGTCAACACCTGGGAGCCACAGCTGCAGCTCACTGGACATATATTACACTCGTCCTCTTTCTTGCTTTTTCTGATGCACATCCCAGCTTTGCATCCAGAGCCAGAGGTACAGTGGTTACAAGGTGCTAAAGATGCCAGAGATGCTACTACCATCTGCCTTTTTCTTTTCCATTGCAGATGTCTTGTTCTTCTCCATTCTTGAAAGATGAGGTTCCATCTGCAGATTATTTTAATAATTCATTATTTTAATAACTTAAGAGAGTAGCATTCACTACTCTCTTAAAGTGTAAAATATTGTTGATGTTTCCAAAATTAATTTCTAAATATTTTAAAGTCAGCTTTAAATTCTGGATCCGTAATAGACTGTGATTTCCTCAGATTTCAAGTGTATGGAAATATGGAATGTCAGTTTGTCCACAGAAAGAGACAAACAACTATGAAATCTACTGAAAAGCTCAGATCCCATCGAACTGTTCCAGAATTAAGGAGTTTCCATCCACTTCAGTGATGAATATTCACAATATACTTGCAAATATACTTTTAAAATTAATAGTAGCCAAAGTATAAGTTTCCAAGTCTTAAGAGATATTAACGGATTCTTTAAAACTTCTTAAAATAAATTTATTGCAATATATATTTGATATTAATGATGCCTTTTCACATGTGTATCTGGACACATCCCACCCGAAAAATCACAAAATATTCTCTTACTAAATGATGTACTGGCTTTTTGATTATTCATTAATTGCTCAGTGACAGTTTAAAGGCAAGTAACAGGCACTTGGATTTTTTTAAAGGCTTTCCAATTCCAGTCCTGTGGATTTGCCCATTAGGTTATTTAAATAATAAAGTTACATTCGCTTCAGTTATGTCTGTGATTTTTTTGTACCTCGTTTTCAGCTGCAAACTTGGTGCTGCAGGTGGCACCCTATGCCTGACTAAGAAATTGGTCAGCTCCAGCACAGTAATGCCTTGCTGATTCCCTTCCCAGCACAGTGGCTGTATAAAGGATGTATTTAACTAATCAAAGAGCAAATAATGATGCTTATCTAAAAAAATAATTTATTACAGCTTTCTCACATGCAGCACTACTCTGTGCACTTCACTGATCTGAAGTAACCTGTCTGTAATACCGCCTTTTGTGTTGTACACATTTTCACTAGGCTAAGGAAGCTGTAGCTTTGGTGCTTGGAGTTGAAGCTTTGGGAGCACCTAAATTTTTCTAGAAATATACAGATTTTAAAAATATTTTTCCATATTTGAAGGACAGAGGCATTATCAATTTAAATAAGAAAGCTACTTGGCAGGTCTTGAAGGTATGCAGAGCGCTGCATTGTACAGTAGTCACCTGAGAATGTAACAGCCTCCCCATACCCCCTCTACATGCTCATTTCCCACATTTGCTGAGCTCCAGAAAGAGCATCTGCTTCCTTATATATTATTTTCCATTTTGTGTCTACTTTAGCTTATACAGTGTAATCACTTCAGTGGAGGCCTTCTAACACATACTTGGAAAAAGCCTTACTCTACTGGCATCCTGTTCCCCACTGATATCTAGACATTATTATGAAACTAAGCATGAAAAATTTATAACAAGATTATCAGGAAAGATGCTTCCATAACGTGTTTTTTTTTTTGCTGTTCTCCAAAAAAATACCTGATTCATGAGATGAGTTCAATAGCAGTTCTTATTTACTATTCCATAGGCAAAATGAAATCCGAGGAAACCAAAATCTAGATAAAAGAGTAAGAGACTGCATTCTGATAGCCTTTTGCTAAGAGTACAGCAGGCTCTAAAAAAGTCACATAGAAAATGAGCAGTAAATGCATTTATGTGGATACAATGCCTCCAGGAAGCACAGCTATCAGACAACAAAAACTCAGACACTGCATAAGAACCTTGGATGCAAATGGAGAAATCTGTAAGCTGCACTTAGAGGTATGTAGTCCTTTTTTGTCTTTCTGAAAGAGGCATATTTCAATGAAAAGCCTGAAATATCTATAGCTATACCATTAACTATACATAGCAGCAAACATATTCAAGAGAAAGGATGTGAGTGCTTTTGTAGCTGCTAATCTGATATGATGAAAAGGTTACAAAAGGAGTAACCTGATCTGGACACAATAAAAGGCATGGCAATGAGGAAATAACCCTTCTTATCTTAAATGAACCATTTGGTTTTTTCACAGACCAGTCTCAAATTAAGTTCTAGGAATAAAGCAGCATGTCAAACTATATTGTATTAGGGCTGTCAAAGATGCAACAGACAAGCATATCCATGGTTTGTATGCTTTGAGTGATTTTTTTTGAGAACATCACCTTTATTCCAGCCTTTAATATGAACAACATGGAAAGAATAACATGAAGAAAAGGCACTAACATGCTTAATTTTCACATCCAATGAGAAACCAGTACTAAGAAAATGCTTGGGAGCTGCTCTTCCTGAATTTATAGAAATATAGCAGTGGACTTAAAGGTGGGAGCGCGGTGGAATCACAGATGTAGTTTAAGCACCACAACTCTAAAGAGTAGCGGATAACAGTTTTCAGTTGACTTTCAGGAAAAAAAAAAAAAAAAAAAGCAGCCAGAGCATTAAACACATCAGTTTTCTTACTCTAAATTATTTCAGGAGAAGCTCTGTTACCTCAGCAGCTGGTAAGGCTACAGAATTGACCAATGCCCTCGAGCCCAAGGGAACAGCCTGCATTCTCTCTGAAAGCACCTGACAGCAAGGCCTTTCCCAACCCTATACTTTTTTAAGCAAGGAGATACCTCTGTATAGGAGAGGAGACTGTGGTCAGAGCCCCAAGGACCCTTTAGTGTCCTTTGATGATTCGATTTGAGGTTCAACACGGCCAAGTGCCAGGTCCTGCACTTTGGCCACAACAACCCCATGGGGAGCTCCAGGCTGGGCACAGAGTGGCTGGAGAGCAGCCAGACAGAGAGGGACCTGGGGGTTTGGATTGACAGGAAGCTGAACATGAGCCAACAGTGTGCTCAGGTGGCCAAGAAGACCAATGGCATCCTGGCCTGTATCAGGAACAGCGTGGCCAGCAGGTCCAGGGAAGGGATTCTTCCCCTGTACTCAGCGCTGGTGAGGCCACACCTCGAGTACTGTGTCCAGTTCTGGGCCCCTCAGTTCAGGAAGGAGATTGAGGTCCTGGAGCAGGTCCAAAGGAGGGCAACCAGGCTGGTGAAGGGACTCGAGCACAGATCCTATGAGGAGAGGCTGAGGGAGCTGGGGCTGTTCAGCCTGGAGAAGAGGAGGCTCAGGGGAGACCTCATCACTCTCTACAACTCCCTGAAAGGAGGCTGTAGCGAGGTGGGTGTTGGTCTCTTCTCCCAGGCAACTATCAAAAAGACAAGAGGGCAGGGTCTTAAGTTGTGCCAGGGGAGTTTTAGGTTGGATATTAGAAAGAATTTCCTTACGGAGAGGGTGATCAGGCATTGGAATGGGCTGCCCAGGGAAGTAGTGGATTCTCATCCCTGGAGATATTTAAAGAGACTGGATGTGGCACTCAGTGCCATGGTCTGGTAACCACAGCGGTAGTGGATCAAGGGCTGGACTTGATGATCTCCAAGGTCCCTTCCAACTCAGACAATTCTATGATTCTATGATGGCCATCACCATGCTTGCCTGCCCACCAGGCCTGCCCAAGGGTCAGGAGAGCCCATGCCCAGAGGATGCTCTGTCTTTGCTTTAGCTGTGCATATAACTGTTCTTAGTTCTTCTTCATAGTCTTTCCAAATTGCTACTGTTTTTTTCTGAATTTGTCTTGGACCTGACTTTTTATTTCACCTCCTAGTGCTCAGCAGGGTGCTGGTGAAGCCTGTGTCTTTCCTGTTTCCTGTTCCCCCTGCTCAAGATGATCAAGCCCCTGATCAAGGGCTGTGCCTCACTGGTGAGATCCTTGTCTGTGTTGTGGTCATCCTCAGCTCCCAGCATGCTCTTCCTCATGGTGTTGTCAGTACTGAGGTTCTGTAAGAGAGTTTGTGTCATGTATAGTAAGGATGGAAGTGAGTTTTGGAAGCTGGTACTGCAGGTGAGACGTGTGAGTCAGTCCATTGTAGGTCAGCATGGATGAGAGGCAAGTTCTCCAGTGGCCTCCCCTTCCAAACCCATCAGTTCACATACTCTGAGCATGAGGTTCACATGGTCAGCTCCCACCCTACAAGCACTATGTAGGATGATAGAGGAGAGGTACTGCAGCCCTTAGCTGTGGCTACTGTTGGGCTTCTTCATGCCCTGTATCCAAAGGGGACTCTGGAAGGCCCACTCCCCAGATCGCAGCTTAATGTGAATTCCTCCTGCCTGAAACTCCAACATATACATGTCTGTGGCAGAGTCAAAGGCTTGACACCTGCAACTGCTTCTTCACATAACAAATGGAAGCTGAGAAGTTGTGTGGAGGTGGAGGATAAAATGTTAGGTGCAAACTGTGACTATCATGAGATATCCTACTTGGCTGGCAGCGCAGCTGTGGGAGACTGCGACCAAGAACATAAAGGTGCAGCACATGGGGCAGGAACTGGCTTATCATTTGATCACAACACTTATTTCTGGAAGATGTAAGCCAAAGGAAATATTATAATGTTGTTTTCTGTATTACTTTAACTGGAACAGGTTGAGATGTGGAGCTGCTTGCTCCCACCCTTGAAGAACAAAGATTTAAGAAGACAAAGGGGGGAGACATAAAAAGACAGAAAAAGAATAAGAATGTAAAAACTGAGCTTACATCAATATTTTAAAGTATGGAAAAAGGTAGCAAAGCAAATACTACTTTTCTTCACTACATTCCTGGTGGTTTATGACTGTTAAGTTTCAGTTAATTAACATACCTAAGCAAAGATGTAATATAAATACATTGTTGGTATTTTAGGTAATACATAGAATGTACAAACAAGAAAGTTGCTAATATGTGTGTATGTTAAGTTTATTTTACCCAGAGTCTAGATGTATTTATTATAAGCTTATGTCATGATATGGTGAAGTCTCACATGTTTACTGAGCAGCTCCAAGTGACATGAAGTAATTTATTTTCTGGAAGTGGTGATCTGGAACACCAGATTTATTAGGCAGTGTCAGTGCCAGCATTTTTAATACCCTTTGCCCCACAGTAATTAATTGTAATGCTACCTTGACCTAATAGCACAATTGCAAATGCTACTCTGAATATTCCACACATTTTTTCTTCCAGGAATCAAATACTTGTGGTTTTTCTTCAGAATGTCCTGGAACAAACATTCGTGGCATGTCTAGACCAGCATTTAGCATTGAATTCGGTTAACTCAAGTTAATTGGTAATCAATTAACTGGAGGTAAAATAGGACCAAAACTTCCATTTGAGGCATATTGCAATCCATCAGGAAAAAGTCCTGTAGCCTGATTCTATGTGATCCTCCTCTTTTCTATTAAAATGTAAGGTTCATTGAAAAACATTAGCATCTGAAAGCCAATAGCAAACAGGTTATTTATGCAACAGCCCCGCATCTGTCTGTGGGTGCAGCAGGTCTCTGAGCAGTTAACTTTCTCCAAATACAATGATCTTGAGGGTATAAAAATAAAGCCATTTTGTGACTGGTCTCCAACACGTCTGAAGAAATAATGTGGTAGAGATGTTTGTGGGGCACATGGCTATATGAATCACAGAATCATAGAATGTTTAGGTTGGAAGAGACCTCCAGGATCATTCGGTCCAACCTTTGACTAACACCACACTCAACTACTAAACCATGTCCTTAAGGACCAGGTCCAAATGACTTCTAAATGCCTCCAGGGATGGTGACTCCACCACTGCCCTGGGCAGGCCGTTCCAATGCCTGACAGCCCTCTCAGTGAAAAAAATATCCCTAATATCCAGACTACATGAATTCACCACTTGGGACATAGTGCTTGGAGTCAGTGGTAGCATTTGGTGTCCTGGCTGGAGGCTGTGCTTCACCTGCCTGACAGCTTGGCAGTCATGAGGGGACACTGCTGACTGCCTAGCTGCTTGCTGTTGGGGGCAAGCTAGCCATAAATAAGGTTCAAAGATCTTACTGGAAATAGCCCTCTGTACTTGTGCTGCCTGTGTTTGTTTAATCAAGACTGACTGGAAGTGTTCACCATAACCCAGGGGTCTCTGATCAAGGCTCCCCAGCAGAGCAGCACATTTATTACTGCAACTGCACTGGCTTTTCCTTTTGCAATATCATGTTCTTCCCCAGCATTCTGTTGCTTGTTTCTCAACAGGTCCTCTGACACTCAGGTCAGAAAAACAGTGTTAATTTTTTGATGGAGAAAAGATTGTACTTGAATAGTATTTTTGTTTATGCTTTCCAACTGCGCTGAGAACCCAGATCTTTTGTTTTCTCTCTTAGAAAACAAGGCGGGCTAATCCTATTGACAAGTCGCTGCCTGATGGTCTTGTGGAAATTGCTAATCCAGGGACTGTGCTCACTTAAAGGGTAGCAGGGCTGTTTACATAATGTAGATATAAACATACAGAAGTGCAATGTCTCTGCATACCTAGCAATATAAAAGGGTTTTCTTAGGACTGAAGTGGTCATTTCAGCAGAAGAAGTGGAGTAACTACACTGGTGTGAGTCTTCTCAGTAACACTACAGCTGAATACACAGATCTATTTACTTATGCTGCTGCAGTGATCTTGTTCACAAAAAAAAATGGTTGCATGCAAGCATCCCTGTGCATAATAATTTTATCTTTATAGTTTTCTAGCAAAGAAACTACCTGATTTATTTGTCACTAAAATCTATTATTTAAACACTTTGGCAGGTTCCAGAAAAAAATCAGTATTTTCAAGGGGAGACAAAGAGCTGCACCCAGTATTGAAAAACCTCTAGAAGATTCCACACTTGAGAGGTGTACTGTGCTTATATTTTTATCTTTTGGTAGCCTAACCATGACTTATCCACTAAAAGAAGTGGGTACAGCTTGGTGTACAATAGCTCTATAGTGGCAAGCTTCAGCTGGGATTCAGCTTTAGCACTGAGTGATAACAGGGTGGTTCCTCACACTTCAGCTATTTGTCAAATCTCCTTATATTATTTTGCTAATACATTGAGCTTTGCCTTTCTCTGGGGTTGTCTTGCTGCTTATTTCCTGACCCACAGGATCCTTGAACTGCTTTTCAAACAACTGCTGGAGGTGCAGTAGCAGTTTGTAAAAGCCAAGGTTGTCAAGCCTGACGTTAAGCTTGGAGGACTATATTTAGGCACTTCAACAGGTGGCCTGATGTACAAAAGTGCTGAGCCTGCAAGCTCCTACTCAGCCACTTAAATACTGAAATCCACGGACCAGCTGAGAGAGGTCAGGACTCCTGAACATCCAGACAGGCACCAAGTGCCTGAATATGTTCACAGGTACAAAGTCTTTTCTTTCTGTTCTGCCTACTGTATATTTTTAATTAGAAACACTTTTATCTCAACAAATATTATCTTCTACACTTGCAGAAAAGTTGATGTCTGATCTCTTCCACTCGCTCCCTCTCCCTCACACAAGCATCAAGTCAATTTGGTGGCCAGATCCCACTGCTAGTACCTGAGGGACAGTAGCTGATTTCACCTTTCCTCTAGAAAATAGACAGTAAAATTCAGTGTTGATTTCTTATGCCAGTGTTTCATGATGAAAAGATAGATGACACCTTAGTTTCCTTTTGTGCAAAAAAAAACCCCCAAACTATCATGTAAGGAAGGCTTATGGATCGCTGTTCTGTTCCCTGAAAGGTTTTGAAATTTGGGCATATATTTCTGCTCATAGTTGGCTGAACACAAATGTGTGGAACAATATTCTTTCCAGCCACAAAAATTCTGATGATCAAAAAAGTGATCTATGTCTTTCCAAAACTTCCATATGAGATACGATAACATTTTCCACTTAAACCACTATTAACATTGACACATCTGCATGAAATGCTGCTGTGTAACTGAAAGGGCACATTTTAATGACATAAACATTGTTCAAAAAACTATACTCAAGATTCTTGTCAAATTCCTCAGTGAATTAATCTGATTTCAGTCTGTTATTGTTCATGAATGTTACATATAAAAATGCTTTTTGATACATAATACAGCTGTTGAAAGTTTAGTGATCTTTTGGCATGTGTCAATTCAAGCCATTATACCTTGCAGACAGCTTGTAACTCCTAGACAAAAGCTAAATACTACTTTATCCAAAGTTCTTAGATGTGGCCATTGCTTGGATCAGAAACTCCCTTGTTTGGTCTAGAGGCAGATCTGAATGGGGACCGATCCAGTGCAAAACAGTGCTGCCCAGATTCTGAAATCATATGAACAACAGACTTTGCCTGTAGTGAATAATTAAACAAATGAACCTAATGTTCCCTGCCTGTGCTGATTTTGGCTTTTTAATTGTGTGTGTGATCCCGTGACCCATATTTTGTGGCAAAGAGCAACCCCCTTGCCAGCAGTGTGCAGGGCTGCCTCCCTGGGAATCGGCTGCCTCCTGCCTTGCTCTCCCCTACTGAACACAGCATTTCTACTCTATTTAGTTTAACACTCCTATGTAAGCAGGCTCAGGATTAGACTGTCTGTTTATAAGGCTAGGTTTAAACCAAGTTTGTTTTCTCTGCTTAATCCCGATTAATAAGAGATTTGCATTTTGTGTCATTCTTCATTAGCTATAAAGCCCATTAGGGTCTATTGGTTGCTGTGTGATTGCACAAATACCTCAGTACTCTCTGATCATGAGCTCAGATAGAAGAACTTTCTTTATAATTAAGCACAGTGCATCTTCTAATTGGTTTAATATGATGCCTCTGTTTCGTCGTACTTTTAAATTAGTTGACAGATTGGCTCTTTGTCTTCAGACTTATCAGCTGCATTTAACCCTGCTTTACTTTTAAGAACAGCAGATAGAGAAAGAGTTAGAAATTTTTGGTCATAAATCATAACTGCCAGTTTCAGAGAGAAAAACCAACATCGTACACTGGTATTACTCTTGATATTGCATCACTTTTTACATTAATATTTAAGCTTTTGTTCTTTGCTTTCCTTGAGGTTTGTAACAAGGAAAGTCTCAGCAGGTTTTCACATTCTCCTGTGTTGTTTTTTTTTTCTTTCAGGACTGAACTTTTCTGTCATGGAATCCGGCTGCAGGTCTCCTCCAAACATGGAGCTGAGATTGTGCCTTAAAAACCAAAAGCAAATCTCTTATCATTTTAACACTACAAAATCATATTTAAGGGTTGTTTTTTACCTTTTTTTTTTTTTTTTTTTTTTTTTTTTTTTTTTAAGAAAGACGATCCAGGAAAGTATTTCAAACTGGTTTTGACTAGTAAAACCACAGAACGAAACAGTGGCTCATGTTGCAGGTATAAAGCCAATCTCACCACCGATATGGAAACAATTTGTATATTATTAGGAGTTTTGAGCTTTTGTGTTTGTTTGTGTTTTCTTTCCTGATTGTTTTTTGTTTGTTTGTTTGGGTTTTTTTGTATTTGTTTTGCTTGTGTTTGTTTGGTTTTGTTGATTTTGTTTTGTTTGTTGTGGGTTTTTTCCCCACAGACATTTGCAATGCTTGTCTTTCATGGATTATCACTGTTGCTTTCATTTTTTCTTACACAGCCAGTTCAAGTTAAGATAAGGACAGATAGTTAAGATAAGGACAGAAAGGCAAGAAGGATGCCTGTGATAGCTCAAGGAATTTTTTTAATCAACGAATATCAATATTCAGTGAGTACCCCTATTCAGCTTGGTTCAAAGAGCTAAAAAGAACTGTCAGTGATTGAATGCTGGATAGTCAATGGTCAATCATCTGGCTGACCCAGTACTTCTCCCAGCACAACATACTAATTCATACTAAACATACATTGTGCAAGTGTCATTCCTCACCATCTGGGCAAGTCGAGGGAGGCCTGACTGCAGCAGTGTATGGCACTGAGAGTCAGATCTTAGGCTAGTCTTGATGGCTAATGCAGTGCTGAGAATGATTCTGACCATCAGCTTAATTTGTGGAAATCAGGACTTTCATCCTTGTTATCTAAGCCCTGGCTCAACTTCATTGCCAAGCTCTGTATCTTTCAAACAGGAAAGCTGTCTGTGAACTCCTGAGCTATCTGTGCTTCATCCGTGATCTTACACACAACTTATTCTCGCTGCAGCCTCATGAACTTTCAATACCCACAGTCTAACATGCATATGCTCAGGGGCTCAAAAAGAGAGGTGGGGCAAGGCCAATTTCTGAATCTTGACGACATGGTTTAGTAGGAGCTGTCCATGTCTTTCTGAACACAGTGGCCTTAAGCAAAAGTTTCATTATTCCTTATCTCAGCAGAGATCTACAGGTTATTTCCTCTGTTTAGTAGTTCAGGGCAAGAAAAAGTCAAACCTAAAGAAATCAAACCTAAAAGCTTTTCATACAGATAACACTGAGAAGCACATTTCTGCAGTGGAGTAACAAGCAGAGGGCAGCACGCTGATGAAAACAAGTTTCCAGCCAGAGGACATCTTCAATGCTGCTAATAAAATGTGTTGTAAAATTGATCCTTCATGGCAAGTGGAGAAAATGCCCTATCTTTTCCTAAATTAGATGTGCTCATTTCTGCCCTCTGCCTCAGATCCTGGCAGATGGCACTCACAGAGGGAGGATTGGCCTCTTCTCTCAGATCAATAACGATTGGACTACAGGAAATAGCCTGAAGTTGCACCAGAGGAGGTGTAGACTAGATATTAGGAAGTATTTATTTACTGAGACAATTGTCAGGTGCTGGAACAGGCTGCCCAGGGAGGTGATGAAGTCACCAATACTGAAGGTATTAAAAACCCACGTAAATGAAGCAGTTCAGAACATGCTTTACTGGGACTGTGATTTTTTGGGGGGGACTGACAGTGGAAAAAATTATCTTAGAGGTCTTTTCAAACCATGACAATTCTGTGATTCTGTGACTAGCCCACCACAATTACTCACTGTGGTTTTGTTTTGGGTGGTGCTTTCAGAAGCTGGAAAGAAGGGAGCATGGCCATGTTAAAGTGAGGATTTAGTCCCTTCTGACTTAACAGCTCAAGTGGTAAGACCCAGCTGGTGCCTAGAGGAGTTTTAGGAATAACACAAACTAAAAACCAGGTCTCTCAGAGGGTTATGTTCTCTTGATTAAAACTGCTGTGAGTGTACGATAAAAAGCAGGCATTAGTTACAAAAGTGAGATCTTCTTCAGTACATATGAAGTGCCCGGATGAGTCAGATTTTGCTGCCACTCTTCCTCATGAGGAGATAAATTTTGGCAACACTTTTCCTACAAACATTGCCTCCATGTTTAGCACAGATCCCATGTGGTTCACCAGGATAAAAGACTTCTCACATAAATACAATAGTTTCAAGTCTGGGGCCCAGGGCATCTCAAAAGCTTTTTGATATGAGACCCTGGCCAAGTCAAGAAGGGAGCTGGGCCACCTTTTGCCCTAGGCAGGGACTGCAGATTGCAGGGGCTGTTGGTTGTGCCCATCCTTCACTGCTGGGGTCTCTAAGGGAACTGCTGGAGAAGTGTGACCGTCTTCCCTCTTTACCTAACACAGTTCAAGGAGACAGACAATCCTCTCTGCAGGCTTGTTGGCTTTGTTCTTTACCACTTAGCAGCAGTCCAAAGGACTGAGTTTGAAAAGTAAAATCAAAAGGTAAACTCCTTAGCTGGCTGGTGTCAAGTGGCACAGGTCCAAGGATCAGGTCTGCCAGCTTTAACCAGCAGAACAGGTTTCTATCCATCTGGAGTACATCGGGATGCCTTCATGTTCCTTCCAGGAAAGAAAAATGGACATTTTCAGAGTTGCAAGCCACAACCTCAGGCCATGACCCAGGTAGAAGACGTTTTAAATTAGGAAAACTGAAAACAGCTTGCTGGCCCAAAGGCAACAGGAGTCTTGTCCCATTCAGCTCCCAAGCAGATTTTAACTAAGAATCCTAGCAAGGCATTATTCTGCAGTTTTCCAAAAAGCCAGCATTCAAAATGGCCACCTGCAGCCTGAGAGATGTTTAATTGCTCCCATAAGCATGGGATATGGATGAGTTCTCTGTTTGCCTATGCATACAAATATTTATGATTAAATTTACATGTACATTGATGTACACAAGAGAGATGAGGTAAGACCAGTCTTTCCAACAAATTATCCAGAAAACTTAAAATATGCAATGTGTATCTGCAATACACTGGAAGAAGCAGTATGGATCTGGTACAATGTCTTATTAGATTCTATAGTAACTGTGCCCCCTCCAGGAAAATATAATTATTGTACTCTGGAGAGTTCCACAAAACTCCTGCTGTGTGTACACCAGGCGCTGCAAAGGCAAAAAAATAATAAATAAATAAAAATATTTGGATGCATAAAGAATGGGATGAAAGCTAATACAGAAAATATTGCAATGGCTTTATGGAGATAGTTTCTTTTTGCTCTTAAAATTCTCCGTATAAAGTTTCATCTTTCCATTCCCCAAAATATAAGCCAAACATAGAGCATGTTCAGAGATAGACTAAAAAATAGCAGAAGAATGTACAACTCCTATTTGAAGAGAGGAAGATGATGTTAGATGTGTTTATTTTAAAACCTATGATAAAACTATTTAAAACAGTGAATACTGTGAAAAGGAAAAATAATAATATCTATATAATTATCTTATTATGCCAGACTGCAAGACAACAGATAATAGGGGGATTCCCAAATGAAGGGAAAAACTTTAAGGAAATATATTTAGCCTGTGGAATACATTGCTGTGAGACTGGGGTGAGGTCAAGTGTATGCCACCATTCAGGGAAGAAGGGAGTGTTTACACTGATAAGAACATAGGAACATAGGAAATTGCATCAAAGAAGTATATTTAAAACTTAAACTTCTGCAGAGCATACAAAATAATATGCTAAATGCCATTTAGCATTAAAATAGTATGTGCTAATTGTCTTGCATTTTCTTGTGACGAAGTCTCTTGCTGTTGGTCACTAAGACTGATATTCTCCTGATTTACCTATCCTCAGAATTTGTTTTATGATCCTGTGTTTATCAAACTCACAACAAGCAATTCTGCATTGAGGATGTTTATACCAACATAGGTGTCCTTACAACAAAATAAATAACATTGGATTATTTACAGTCACTCCACATATTTATAAAAGCTGATATGAACACTCCCCTGTGTTTTCCTCAAACCACAAATATTTATTCTTGGTCCAGCCTTGGAAAACACTTGTTGGATGTGTACACCAGGGAAAAAACTTTAAAGTAATGTCTTAATTAGCAGCTAATTAATGTAATGTGTAAAAGGCCAATTATGAATGCACGTTTCTAAAGTTGCAGAAGCTAACTTTGCTGACAAAAGGATTGATAAACTGTCAAGCACACTTTCAAGGATTTGTGGTCCTCTTTCATAAGCATTTTTCCCCTTGAAACATGTTTTTTTTCATCTTTCTAGTTTCTATTTTGTATTTGCAGCTCAGACAGCTAATCGTATCCTTGGCTGCATCAAGAGAAGTGTGGCCAGCAGGTTGAAGGAGGTGACACTCCCCCTCTGCTCTGCTCTTGTGAGACCCCGCCTAGAGTACTGTGTCCAGTTCTGGAGCCCCTATTACAAGAAAGACATGGACATGTTGGAACCTGTTCAGAGAAGAGCCACGAGGATGATCAGAGGGCTGGAGCACCTCTCCTATGGAGACAGACTGAGAGAGTTGGGGTTATTCAGTCTGGAGAGGAGAAGGCTCTGAGGAGACCTTATTGCAGCCTTCCAGTATCCGAAGGGGCCTACAAGAAAGGTGGTGAGGGACTTTTCAGGATGTCAGGTAGTGATAGGACTAGGGGGAATGGATACAAACAAAAGGAGGGTAGATTTAGATTGGATGTTACAAAGAAGTTCTTCACCATGAGGGTGGTGAGACACTGGAACAGGTTTCCCAGAGAGGTGGTGGAAGCCCCATCCCTGGAAGTTTTAGGACCAGGCTGGATGGGGCTCTGAGCAACCTGATCTAGTGGGAGATGTCCCTGTCCATGGCAGGGGGGTTGGAAATACATGATCCTGTCCCTTCCAGCTCTGAAAAATTCTATGATTCTGTGAATACCCAAAATGTGAAATGACAAACTGATTTTTCTCCTCCAAAGTTTATTTTATAAAAGTCACCAAGGTAAAACTATGCTTTGAGGTACGAAGTGATATAATAACAACTACTTAATAGGTGGGTTAATGTTTGTGGTAAGATACTAATGAAAGAAAATTTCAGATGCTCACATTTCAAACTCAAGTGTAATTTTCTCAAGGAAAAGCCATTCTTACTTATATTATAAAATATTTAGAAAAAATTGGGTCTTGATAGTTTTTCAGAAATTCTCAGTTATGGTCCAATGAATGGCCACCAGGTTCCTGACTTTTGGCTGTTAAATGTCTGTACTTGTGTATAGTCTAGAATTAGTTTCTACTAAACTAAAAATGAAAATGAACAAACAAACAAAAAAAACCCCAAAACAAAAAAAGGTCAGCATGGCTACAGCATTTTTGTACTGTCAGTTTGTTGCCATTTTCTTCTTCTTAATCCTTTAATGAGTGAACTACAAATGTGTGTGAAACACTGTCTTTTTGGCTTAGAAAAAAATTACTTTAAATTACTTTAAAGAAAGTTAAGAGTAATGAAGAGAATTCCATCGGAAATTATTATTTGTTTGCAAAGTAATGTAAACCTTGTTAGTCCTCAGGTCATTAAACTGCATACACGACTAGATGTAATCAATGGCAGTGTCTTCCTGTTTTCCAAGAAATACTGATTAGCTGAAGTTCACACTAAGACTAGCAAGGTATCATTAACTTCAATAAAATCAATGTCAATCCACATCAAAATTCAAATGTCAAAGAATACGAAGCATCTTACTGACCATTCTCACTGCCACTTGTGTATTTTTCAGTTAGTTAATTTTTATTTATTTATTTATTTTTATAATAGAGAGAAGGAATGTGCTTTATATTTTATTCTGCTAAAACATAATTATTGATAAGCAAAAAAAAAAATTAAACAATCAGAATGAACAATACTTTCACCTGACTATTGGGCAGAGAATGACTGGTATTTTTGGAGGGTTCTTACAAAATTCGCCATACCAGAACAGACAACTGGTCCATAGTCTCATCTGGCTTCTGTAAACAGCCTATGTCTCATATCCTCTCTGAAGACAAAGATCATCAAATCCCTATAAGCACTGGGCTGCTACCCATGAGTGTATAGCATGCATCACAGAGGAGGAGTAAAATAAAGGGAAGTGAGTTCCCTCCACGCTCTTCCTTAAAATAAACTTCTCAAAGTGGGTCAAATGGCTTTTTAGCTCACAAGTCAGACTGTGTTAGAATACAGGTTAGTATATTTTTGGTAAACTCCAAGTGAGGAATCCAGAAAAGAAACAAAATGCTTGCAGCCAATTCCTGCAATCTTCTTGTAACATGGAAACAGACCTTGCTTCCAGTTTTATTTGTAGTCGATTCAGTAACTTTCTGAGTTGCAGTAAACTCTGCAGTAAACTCTGCCTCTTGGTGGGTTTTCTTTCCAGTTTTTCTGTGGCCTAATTCAGCAATGTCTCCAACTGAGCATGATCTGCAGGCTCTGAGGTCTCTCCTGCAGCCCTCACTCTCTGCCTTGCCATACTCTTCAAGATATGTGACCTCCTCCCCCTCACCTTAATCAGCTGCTGCCAGGGAAGGATCAGCATTCACATCCCCTAGAGGAATCCACCCAATATCTTATTTTTTATAGGAAGATAATGAAAAATAGAAAATCTCTACAACACTCACTGTCTGATTAAAGAAGAGAATTTTTGTCTGTAGATTGTTTGTCTGCTTTTAATGGCCAGCTCTGGAGAATCAGCTGTTATTTTAAAAATCATGTGTAGTTACGGCCTTGCAACCTAATGAATTGTAAAAGATTCCACAAGCAGAAACAGGTCTTAAATGATGCTCATTTATTCCCATTGACTCTCATTTGTGTCCTTAGACACCTAAGACACTTTTGTGGCCTCACTGACATCCTTGGACTTCAGAGCTTGAGCAGTTACCATTAACTGGAACTCAATAAAGCATGGATGGTCCTTGTTTGCTGGTTTGATGTGTAGGGTTATCAACAGTAAGCAGGAGGAAGCATTCCATTAGAATCAGAGAAAATGGCTCTGCACAAGTATATACAGGCTTACAAGGTTGGAGAATAATTTTTTTTCAGAATAAAATTTACATTACAACTTCACATGTTATGCAACTTTTCTTTCTAAGAAAGAATCAGCACTGACCAGCAGAAAGGTCAGTTTCCGCAAGCTCATCCCCTCACTTTCTGAGGCACTTGAAAGTGAATTACTCCAGTGGCTTGAGGAATCAGTCAAGGGCATCTCCTGATGAAGCCCCATAAATGCTGCCACAGTAGCACTGGTGCACTGTTTGAAGTTGCTGACAGTAACTTGTTCAGAGTCTCACAGTATACATTTGCTCCTCCTCTGTGGAGCCTGATGTTAGCTGTAGAACTAAGCTGAGGTCACCGGTAGCTGCACTTTTAACACATAGATTTCCTAGAGGTTTCAAAATTTGGTTGTTGGTGGCTTGGACTTGGACAGCCAACAGCAGTGGCTACTTTTGCCTTTGTGTCCATTTTGCCTGGTAACACTTCATAGAATCATAGAATCATAGAATCATAGAATCATAGGGGTTGGAAGGGACCTCGAAAGATCATCTAGTCCAACCCCCCCTGCCAGAGCAGGGCCACCTAGAGCACATCACACAGGAACGTGTCCAGGCGGGTTTTGAATGTCTCCAGTGAAGGAGACTCCACAACCCCCCTGGGCAGCCTGTTCCA
>JAAWXA010000005.1:41575458-41844146 GCA_038090715.1 Florisuga fusca | reverse complement strand
TAAAAAAATTTTTTCGAATATTCAATTTGAACCTCCTATGCTCCAATTTGTACCCATTACCCCTTGTCCTATCGCTGGTCACCACTGAGAAAAGCCTAACTCCATCTCCCTGACACTCACCCCTTACATATTTGAAAACATTGATGAGGTCACCCCTCAGTCTCCTTTTCTCCAAACTAAAGAGACCCAGCTCCCTCAGACTTTCATCTGTAAGACAAGGGTGAAATGACTTTCTCTTTGCAGAGGAGCACTGTGAAAATAAGTTAATAAGTAGTTGTGAAGCATTCATCTGTTACAGTACTGAGCAGTGGAGGAAATCTCTTAAGGAAATTAGTTCTGTCATCAGAAAAGGGTTTAAGTAGCATGCAATATATACGGCAGGAGGCCTTGAGCATTAAACAGTGAAGCTGAAATTAAATATATGTGCGCACGGATTAAGCCCCCTTGCCTTTGTGCCAAAGGAGGCAGGAGTCCTGTAGGACACTAGAAGTGTGCTTGTGTAACCACAAACTCTATTAAATGGCACTGTGCAGAGTGCACATCACAGAAACCCCACTTCTGTACCTCAGCAGTGGTTACCTCTTCAAGAGCTGGCTACCTCAGGGGAAGACTTTGTGCAGAAGGTGAACTCTGCAGGATCACTGTCAGAATATCTGACAAATTATTTCCTGGGGTAATACAATCCATTCATCCAGAGGTTGGTTTTAACAGATCTGTACAGGATCTTTGGACATCAGCTGATTTTGGAATTGTGCACCTTGAACTCCTTTTCACCACCAAACCACAGTATCAGCCACAGTCAGTAGCATACAGAACTACTTCATGTATAGTATTAGCCAGCCACCATAGGAGAACAATTTTCAGTAAGAATCAACTGAAATGGAATGTACAATTCTGCAACTAAAGCTTGACTTGGACCACTGACAATCTTCAGGGCCATTACAAATCCTTAGCTCCCAAAGAAAAATATTTCTGTTAAGGTGGGATTTTCTGTGGATGTTTTCTGTGATCCAGTCACACGATATACAATTCAGTTCCCATTACAAGAGGCAGAAAACCACTCCAGCAAAAAATTATCATATTAGAATTGTACTCTTGCTCTGCCAGCTCCACAGTGTCCCCATCTGCAGGATAGGAATTAGCAAGAAACATTTAACAGTAGCAAAGTGCTTTGACATCCCTGGATGAAGGAAGGTGAAATCCAGAGTATTACTCTTAGTCTCGTGACAGACTGGATTTCACTTACACACCATTATTCTGAGAAGTGTGTTAGGTTATTTGCCTGTCCACACTAACAATTACAGTAAATCACTCTCCACACTTCACTGAGAGAACTAAGTGTTATTTACAGATTATAGTGTGGATAAGGCAGAAATACTGTTTCCATCACTACAGTAAAGGATCTGTCAGCACTTTCATTACCATACTTTAATTCCAGTGGTCTCCAAGCCCATTTTGATTACCATTACCAAATGGACTGCTATTTTTCAACTTTATTAATGTTAACTGAATAAATCATGGTAGTTAAAATTGCTGTTGTTCTCCCACAACTAAAATTGGCTTGAAGTTGAAAAAATGAGATTTGGAAAGTAGCTCAATTTGTCTGAAAGAAAGAGATGAAGAAATTAAACTGGACACTTCACAGCCCTACACTGTAATCTCATGATCATGCATCTAAATCTATTGACACAATGATATCCTGGAAAAACTAATATTTCTGTGGAGGTATTCCAGTTGCTCAGATACCTAGCATTATTTTTTAAAAACTACTTAAATATGTAAGCATATATTTATATTTAATATGTAAGTATATATTTATGTTGTTCCTGGGTGGTCCTTGGGTTAAAGAATATGCTTCCAGTAACTTTCCATCAAACATATATTTTTATTTTTAATAAACAAGAGGAAATTAAAAGAAAAAAAATCAATGTTAGTTTAACATTCAGGTTTCAAAAATAATGAAATTCAAATTTAAGCTTGACATACCATCTTAACTCATTCAACAACGTATTTTTCAAGAAGTGCCGGTAATGGGATGAGTTAAGAAGAATAAATCAGCCCTAAATGAAAACTATTAAGCTATGTGTCATTCATGAAAAATGTGTGAGTATGCAGGATTTTCCCCTTATGTTTTTTGTAAACAGAACTTGGGAGATCAAAAATGTGAACTTTACTTGATCATGCCCAGCCTTTCTTTTCTGGAAAAGGCTTGAGATGGACTCAGGAACCCTGAGGTCAGCAAGTCACACAGCCCATCTCGGTTGCCTGCCCCGGGAAAGTGGACTCAGTAGCCTCTGATAACTCTGAAGGTGAAAGGATCACAGCCTGGCCTCTGATGAGGATTCTCCAGAGCTCCTGAGTGCTGATTTTTATTCAGTGTCATCAAGGAAAATGCTCTCTCTGAGAAGGCCTTAGCTTCTGTGATAAGGAATGGGGTGAAACTACCACATCTGCTCTTCTTTTCATGTCTCTGATTGTCCTTCCAGATGCAATGCCTGTGGTGCCTCTTGCTGCGTACCTCTGACAGGAAGCCTTTTACTGTGTGCTGGGGTCTTCTAAAAGTTATCTCTGTTCATCTAAAAGGCTGTAGTAGGACAGAAAGAAGGAAAGTTGCCTGCTTGCTTTAACTACTACATTGGATAAATACCACTTTGCGGACGGAGAAAAGAGTGCGTTCTGCTGAAGGTTGCAAAGCAGACCAGGGGCAAAAGACCAGAGGACAAAGTATGGCCCTGCAGCAGGAACAGAAACTGGTGACTGCTTGGAAAAATATACAGAGCCCTGGCTCAGGCTGATGGAAAAAGACTGCAGCTTCAGAAGGTTTTGGAAAAATATGTAGAAAGTGGGAAACCATTGAAAAAATGGAATTTAGAGATCTCTCTCTCTCTCCCTCTGCGCACACACATGCACAAGCACATACACTGACCTAATAATGTTATTATCTTTTTTCCAGCAGACCTGTGTTTTCTCCTCCTCTCATTTGTACTGTTTTATTTCAAATCCAAATAAAATCAATCTTCTGAAATTCAAAGGTTTGGGGGTGTTCACAATCTGGAAAAATATAAGCAGATGGTACTCAGAGCTCTGGCTGACTCAAGATCTTTCCACATTTGAATTGCCCTAGTTTATTTCCAGCAGACTGGTCAAAAAAAGCATCTCCACTGGCCATCTCATCAATCCAGTTGAAGATCACAATGTACAAAGCCTAATTCATCCTTATGGAATTTAGAGCCTGTGGCTAGTTGAAACTTGGAGTGATCAGGCCTCTACAAGGATTGCACTCATCCTTTATTTTTGTTTTCTGGTATTGGAGGAAAGATGAGTGATGGGATCACAGAGTCATGATAAAATACCTTGGCTTCCTGAAAACTGCCCTCCAAGTATTAATGCCTCTGCAATGGGACAAGTGGATAAATCCAGTAAATAGCAATGTGACACCATGTCTTATTAATTACTCATTAGCAGCAAATGCACAAATTTGTTTTAAAGAATTAGAAGCTTAATAAAAATGGTCTTGAAGTTAAATTATGATTAACAAACCCAAAATACTTGGTTTAATCGTGCCTTTACATGGTGACAAAAATACAGGACAGAAATAAGGAGACATACACAATAATACTGTTTTCTCTAGAAATTAAATTGTCTTTCCTAAAACAGATTAAAAATTACATTCCTCTTTCAAAAATGAATTTTCACTTCCTTAGGTGCAAAACTCAAAATTGAGACTTTGCCATGTGCAACTTTTGATGGTGCATGAGAATCTTGACTCTGAGAGACAGATGAGTAATGGGGTGAGACATCCCCTAAGCCCTTCTGCTTGTTCAGGCTGAGGGAGGAAAAAAAAAAGAAATGTATAAAATTGTGAAATATCTGTAACAGCAAGATAGCTTCTGGGTTTTAAAATGCTTCTGGATTCCAACAATTTTTATGCTAAATGCTCTTTTCTGAAAATACACACAACTGCAGGAAAAAAAGAATCATATCAATTTATTTCTGAGAATAACAGAAACAGAAGGACAGACCATGTGTGGACAGAAATCCCCTTTTGTCCCTGTGCTGACAAATATTCCCAAACCAGTCATCATTTTGGGAGGAAACAATTGCTTCATGCAAACACTGTGATCTCGAGGTCATGCTTTCTTGCTTAAGACATATCATTTATGTGATAAATCCCCCCTGCCCTCCCTGTTTCTCACAGTGCTACAACTCTTGTCTCCCAGCCCTCTATGAAGGATGAAAAGGAAAGGCATCAACCATGGCTGTAAAGGAGGGTGCAACCCCCCAGGTATACGATCAGCCCGTGGAAAGGCAGCCATTCCCTTATGACAGAGAGACCCCTTGTTCTCTGAACTTTGACCATAAGTTGTTTCATATTCCTTATCTTACACCCAGTACCCCTAAGAGTGAAGAGACCAGGGCATGTACATCCTCCACCCAAAATGAGGTGAGGGTGTAGGCTCCCTAACACAGCACTGACTTGACTTGATAGTGTGATGCCTTGCTCTGCACCTGCCCTTTGCACATGGTGCTTGGTCCCAGTCTTCCCCTCAAGAAGGTAAACCAGGCCTAAAGCAAGACAAAAGCCAAGGTGTGAAGTGAGGTGGCTCTTGGCATGTCTCCTGTCTGAGGCAGGGGGACTGCCCGGGCTGTAAGCTCTGAGAAGCCAGACTCGTGCTATCCAGTGCCACAAGAAAGCTGGAGAGGGACTTCTTATGAGGGCACATATCAATAGAGCAAGGGAAGATGGTTTGAAACTGTGGGAGGATAGATTCAGATAAGCTATTAAGAAAAAATTCTTCACTATCAGGTTCTTCCCAGAACCTGTGGATGTTCCCTCCCTGCAAGTTTTCAGGGCCAGGTTGGATAGGGCTTTGAGCAACATGGTTGAGAGGGGATTGTAACTGGATGATCTTTAAGGTCCCTTCCAACCCAAACCATTCTCTCATTCTATGATTCCATGTTAAACCCTAATGACAGAGGGTTTCATGCAAATACAGAGAAGCCCACCCAACGATCTTGATCGAATACCCAGGTTTCAGATCAGTTTCTAAAGTTTAATATATTTTTATTTTAATTATTTAAACAGGTATTATTTAGAGCTTAATTTTTGAACTGGGTAAACACTACAATAAAGATTCAGAGCAGCGCGGATACTCGCGACACCAAGACTGATCTCAGTGCGACCGTACTTCTAAGGGTGGGTGCCCTGAGATTTCTGCCGCAGGCTGAGGGGCCGACCCTGCCCCCGCCATCCGCTCCGCAGCCCCTTCCCCCACGGCGGGGGCGATTCCCGGGGCCCCTCCTCACCCGCTCCCCCCGAAGGGCCATGCCGGGACGCAGTGCCCGGGGCCGGCGGCCGTTATTCCGCCCTGAGGCAAAGGACATTCGGCCCTGAGAGGGGGGCAGGAGGGAGGGCTGCGGAGGAAGGCTCCCTCCTTCTTCCCCACCGCACCGGGAGCAGCTCTAGCTGCCTCGCTTGCTTTCTCTTCCCGATCCCTGCGGCCCAGCGGAGGATCCCGGGGGGACTCCTTCCCGCCCGGCGCAGGCTGGTGTGCCGGGTACAGTTGCTGGATGACACCGACCCCTTCAACAGCACAAACTTCCCCGAGCCCACCCGGCCGCCGCTGTACACCTTCCGGGAGGACATCCCGCTCGCCACCCAGCTGGCCGGGGTGCACCGCCTCCTTCGCGCCCCGCAGAAGGTACCGGGGGGAGAGGGTGGGGATGTGGGGAGCATCGGGTGAAGAGCAGCGGTCTCCCCGCGGGAGCCCGGCTGCGGGAAAGGAGGGTCCCAAGGCGGCGACCGAGCGCTGGCCCCTCTGGGGCGGNCTCTGGGGCGGCAGCCCGGGCTCCGCGCTGCGCTGGGTGGGCGCCCGGCGGAGGGGCTGCTCGCCGGCTCCCATGCCCCGCCGGCGATGTCCCTCACCCCAGCAGTATAAATATTTCCTTAAGTCCCGGGGAGAGGCTCGGGTGGGGTGCCGGCGGGGCTCCCATGTGCTCCCACATGCCTTCAAGGGCAGCCACTGCCTCAGCTTTAGCTGTAGCTGCTGTACGATTTCCTCAGGAGCCAAAAAAAAAAAAAACAAAAAACCACACGACACCTCAACTAAACCGAAGCCCTAGCTGGTTATCAAATTTTACGTGCTTTGCTAGTGGATTCTGAATACATGGAGATATTGAGGAATAACGTGTTAAGTACAGCTGAGCTAGGAGGAGCAGGGTCGTGCGGGCAGGATCCGAGCTTTGCTGTGGTAAGGATTAATGAGCCAGGCGGTTACAGCAAGGGCTTTGGTAAAAATAGCAATGTCTGCTGCCCTTGAAACAATTGGTACCAATAGTCCCCCTTGCGAGGTGCTGCAGCGTGTTACTGCCATGGCCCTTGCCAAATCTTACCTATTTCTTCTTGCATACTCCTTATAATAAATAGGCTGGCATTTGGAGTTCTGCCCTTGAAGTCAGCCACCCAGCCATGATACTTGAATTTTCAGTTTTCAAAGCTATGCCATTGATTGACATAGTAATAATGTCCTTTCATGATTATCTTGTATCTTCACATTAGTTCTGCAGAGTTCACCGAAGAAAAAAGGAAAAATTCCCACTTCTTTTTTTCTTCCCAGAAAAAAACCAAAGCAAGTGATGTAAAACTTTTTTATTTGCTCTCTTGATAAAATGGCAGGAAAATACTCTCTTAACATCACTTGTATTATATTGTGCTCTCTGGAGCTTGCAGAAAGGTGACAAAGGGCTGTGTGTGCCCTCAGATTTAAGGATATCCAAAACCCCATAAAAGTATTTCAGAGGAAAGCTCTTGGAGCAGACAGAAGTTTTGCATTTGTAGAACCGTTTCTTGCATAATAGTTGCCAAGGATACAGCATCCAGTGAGCAGAGCTCTGCCTAATGCACAAAACCTTTGGAAGCTCTTGGTGTGCTGGGTCAATTCTGTTTTCATGTGCTCGGTCATCCCCAATTCAGAGACTGGTCCCATTGTTTTCAAGGGACTTTTTTTTGGAGTCAGGGCTAATTAAAAAACGGGCAGAGTGAATTCTGATACCTAATGAAGTAAATAAAAAGATGGTTTTAAATCTGGATATACAGTTAATTTAACCTTGTTTTCAAGATTATTCTCCTGTGCTGTCCTTGAATACTTTGCTTTGAATACTGTCCTTGCATTTTTTTTTTAAATAATCCTATGCTAACTCCTGAGGCCCCGGGATGTAGTCTTGGGAGACACCCAAAAGGTACAACCACTTCTATACGTTTAATTCTTGTCCCATGTTTCAGTGTGCAGCATGTTTCAAAAATTTGTTAAATGTTTGGAAACTGGACATACAGACTTTGGATGATGGTGTAAGTCTCTAGAGGTGCTGTAAAACCAGCTGCTGAAAGATAGTTGCTCTGCTGAAGGAAATTCCTGGATCAGTGATTTGTGCATCTGAGTTTCTGACTCTTGAAAATGTTTTTTCTGCTCTTTCAGCAATACATGCAGGCTCATTGGAATCTGCTTACATGGTTACCTTTGTGTTTGGACAATCAGGGCCTATTACAAGCGTGTCTTAATTATGTCTCTTGGCCTTCCCTTAGCTTCTGCAATGAAGAAAAACAAGGGTTAAGTGGACTTTTTAGTAAATATACTGAAAGCTTGGTTCTTTGTGGGCACTTGCTGCTACTGCAACCTTTCTGTGTTTGGCGTTTCATCTTCGCGTGATTTAGTAGAACCAAATGGTTTGTGTTGCATTTTAAGGATGAGCTTTCAATTTTCGTTTTTTCGGAGGTGGAGATACTGTCTCTTCAGCTTGTCCCCAAGACTGTAGTTACTTGGTCTCTTGAAGATCACTGTGTTAGTTAGCTGAGCAGGATTTTGCTCCATTTCTCCCAGAGATGATAAGGACAAATTTGGTGATCTGAGGAATGCAGCTGTCAAAGCACAGCAGAGGTTGAAATTCAGGTGTCAGTTCAGGTTGACATAGTTGAGGTTTGATTGATTAATTACTTTGAAAATTAGTGGGCTAATGGGTTGATGGTCAATTTAGCATCTCAATGGTGACTAGACCAAAATATCTTGTAGCAGATATTGGAGTTTATAACTGAAATATGCAGTAACACTGAGGTCTGAATCATTGCTGAACTCATCTTAAGTGTTGGCCTTGTTGCCAGCAAGTAAGAATGATCAATGCTAGTTTTCTTTAGTTTCTAAGCTATCATCTTTTGCCTTGGATCAATAGTAACTTATTTTCTGAATGGGTGTGCCAACTTGCTGCCATAAAATCACCATCTAGTTTGTGTACTCTGCATAGATCATGCACTGCCATGGGCTGTACTTGAAAGACTGAAAATGGTAGCAGGAATCCAGCTCACTTCCCTGGGTGTCAGATTTTGCCATTGTAGATGTGAAATTTGCAGTGACAACAGTATTTTTGGTAGTTAATAAAATAACTTGTATATTGCAAGTCATTGTAAGTTAAATATTATAAACAATTAGTAAGGAAAAACATTTAAAACCCAAGCGAAAAATGCCTTGGTTTTCTGACCCATCTTAGTACGTCATTAGTAGCTTTTCTGTAACCTACAAATGTTGGTTTGACTCCAAAGGGCATAATTTCTTTAGTCCATTTCTTTGGAAGGACAACTCTTAATTTCCTATGTTGCTTTTACTTACATTAAACTTGTAAGTATACTTGAGCTTGGAGGCAAGTCTAGATCCATAAAGTGGCCATGATTTTAGACACTTGTGGAGGAGTGCAGTGCAGTTCAGTGAGTGAGTTTCATGAACACTGGCTAGGACGGGCTTTACCTCCCTCAATGCATCAAGCATCTGGATGAGGTGGAGCACCAAAACTGTTTGATAGGAAAAACTGAGAAGAAAGGTGTCTGCAATGCTTCTTTCACTCAGAATTAGGAGACTAATTGTGTCCTCCTTTTCACCTCCACCCCTTCTGTCTGTGCATAGACCTTTCCCTACAGTGGTATCTCTGGATGAAGCAGCTTACTGCACCCTGGGTTGCACCTTGTGTGTTCAGGAGGCATTGCCTTGGGTATTCCCTGTGGTTTCAGGTGCCTTGGTACTAGATGGTGACACACTATCTTAGTTGCTGATGTAATGAAGTACCACAAATTCTGTTACAGTATTTTTAGCCACATCTACAAATTCCTGCTGAGAAAAGTAAGGCGTGTTGCGCAGCTTTTGTGGTTTGCTTACATTGATTTGACTGCCCAAGGTACCATTTTGGATTCGGCTTTTACTCTTTTGTTTCTGAGGATTTTAGGTCTCACCTACTGTCTGTTGTATGAACAAGAACTGATCTGGTCTGGATTCTGAATTCAGATGTCCCTTTTCCTCCTTTCTGTGAGCCCTGGGAAAATTCAGAACTGGATCTAAATTTGTGGCTCAGGCCCAGTGCCAGTAATGCTCTTTGAGTCTAATTTGGTACTTTGGGTTTGTTGGTTTTGAATTGCTTTGAGTTACTTGATCCTTATGACTTGCTGACACAGGGTCGTTCAGGAGAGTAGATATATATACATGGCCGATGTCAAGTGGTGTGCTTTTTTTAGAGATCTTCGTTATAACTTATTCATATAATTACAGCATGCTGAGTATGTTGCCATATTCTGCTTTCACATCCCACAGTACTATTCATCATGGGGAAAGCTCTGTAAGAAATACATGCATATGATAATATAGTAAATCACACTAATTTATCAAGAAAATGTAATTGGAATCTTTTGTGTAGTAATGAGAACAAAGGAAAAAAAAATAATCTCAGTGCATATGGTATACTGGTGTTTGTGGTCGAAAGGGGAAATATACTGCTATAAGGATAGTTGTTTGACCTCTTGTTCCCTCTGAGTAAACTGGAGGCATCTTCTGTGTTTAAATCTCTTCCAAGAATTTGTAATTAGGAACAGTGTCATTCAAAAAATAGTGGTATAAGTAAATAAATCCAGTGAGCAATGGAGAGATTTGGGAGATTCATTCATAAAGTAATCATCCAGATTTCTATCCTCAGCTATTGTGATTTAACTCTAGATTAAAGCCAGGACTGACTCTGGGGCTTGGTGTGATGTAAACTGATAGCAGGCACTGTTCCTCTGGATTGAATCCTGGCATAGAGCTCTGCTCTGGCATTGAACTCAGTGCCAGGATATAAAAACTGAAATTGATGCCAGGATATGAGAGCAGAAAACCTACCAACTGGCTCCTTTTCCCTGGGTTTCCTTGAAACACGGTTTCTTTAAGAAATGGCTTAGTGCCCTTTCTAGAAGCACTAGAGCTAGGCAGAAGCAGAAGAAAAGAGGAAGGTTTGGATCCTAATCCTTCTGGAGATAGGGGTCAATAGAGCAGCCATTCCCTGAAGAGAGAATGTTTGGGTTGGTTGTTATGTTCTTCATGGAAGTTGAAGAATAGAAGAAAGCAACTGGAACCATTGTCTCTTCATGGCGCAATAGTAGCGCGTCTGACTGAGAGCTCGTATCGCTACAGTAGCGCGTCTGACCCCAGATCAGAAGGTTGAGTGTTCAAATCGCATCAGGGTCACTGAAAAAAAGGGGAGACTGTTCAGCCCCCTCCTCTGCCATCTCTAGAGAAGCGCTCCCCATGCCTCTGGAAGGCCACCTTTTATTGGTCCCCCAGTTCTGCTGATGCGCAGTTGGGCCCAGCCCTAATTGGGCACAGGTGGGCTGAACAGGAGCTCACACCTTCCTCCTCCTGACTGGCAACACCTGGCTGTCTTTACATGGTTGCCTCTACAGTCTCTGGGAAGAGGAATCCACAGGCAGGGGAAACTAGCTGGTATCTTCTATAAGGATCACTGTGGGGGGTAGGGATTGGGTAGTTGGGAAATATTTCAGTCAAGGCTTGTCAAGACACCTAGGTCATTTGTGTTCTTCCTGAGGCAGCTGAACATCAGCCATTTCTCACCCTTCAAGAGGTGACGTTTTTAAACAGAAGAGTTATTTCCAACAGGTTTCCAAAGTTTTCTGGATATACCCAGGTGTTTCTGGAGTTGACAGAATCCTGTGATTCAAGAGAATGACAAACAGAGTGGTTGCATGTGCTTGAATTTTCTAGGAAAGTGTTTATCAGGCCAAAGGAGGATAGGATACAGCTCTATCTTTTGACTTGAAGACATGAGCTGCATCAGAATTTGTTGTGAAGCACACCCTTCTGGGGGAGTATGAACACCTGCTCTAAAGCACAGTTTTGAAAAGCTGTTCAGTCTCTGACAGCTTATTGTCCTCTGCAGTGTAGGTGTTCAGAGGAGCAGAGATACCTGTAGAGCAGAAGCAGAGTAACTCTCAACTGCTGGACTTTATCTTCAGCACTTTAAGGTAAGAGGTGTTTGAAGTTGTTGCAAGGTTCTTCTGGTAAGTTAGAATTTGTGCAAGTTATAGTTCAGTTCAGTTGTTTGCTTTAGGCTTAAAGGCCTGTTTAGAAGCCTTTGTTGTAGATGCAGGGGAGCATACCCATCCTGGATTTGACACCTCTTGCAAGTCTGTTGGTTTGGCTGCTTATAGCTCAAGAGTCTTCGTAGAGCTCAGTGTCAAGAATGAAGGGAGTGAGCCTGATGTCAGCATGTAGTTCTCAGGGTACTGTGCAATTTTGAAATAACAGATTGGTCAGATGCAGCATCTGGGAAGTTGCATCACCATACATTTACTGGAGGTTTGTAATCAAACAGAGGAGCTAAATAGGAGAAAAGTTAGACCTAGCCTCCAAGTCTTGTACTTGCAGTTACAAATGTTTTCTTTCAAAACCAGTTGTAGATATTTCCTTTTTTCCAACCACATTTCTTTTGAGCTCTGCCAAAATTGCTGGATGAAGATTGCCAGCAGCTTCTGTTTCCAGGAGGCTCAGACGATTTCAGCCCGTATCCGTGTTGGTCAGTGAAAGATATGTGACCTTCCAGTCTCCTCGTCTTCCTGTGTTGTCCCAAGGAAGACCGAGATTCTGAAAGCTTTCAGGAAGAGCTTTCTCCTCCTGGTGCTCGCACAGCTGTCCTACCTCACACGTAATTAGGATCTAAATGAGAGTCCCTTGTCTTTCTGTCTGGTCTCACTCATTGGGTTGTGAGGATGAGTATTACATGCAACTTGTGGACTGTGTGCAAGGCAGCTGGGCTGTAAGGACACCATCCATCATATATATACCTATGACAACAGGTCTTTGTTTTACAGTCCAGTTCTCTGACTGGAATTGAGCTGGGACAGGTTGGTGCCTATGCTCTTTCAAAAAGTGCCATGTACTTTTTAGGAGCCCTGAATGATCTGGGCTGGAGTGATCTTAACACCTTTCTTTGGTGAGCAGTGCTTCAGTAGGCTGAACCCATGTGCTAGAATAGTACTTTATTACCAGCTCAGAGGAAGGAGTGCCAGCTATGACACTTCTGTCATCACTTTTCCCACCTGGATTGCATTATATTAATATTAAATTTATATTGTATTACTGTTATTAATAAGACAGCAAGGAATGTTGTTGCATTTTTTAATCAGAGGAACAAGTTGGGGCAGAAGTAGCAGTGAGCTCTCTAGTAGACTCAGCTGCCTAGAAACATCTGCAACCATCTGGTATATGAGACTATTAAAGGTGAGTGAGACTAGAAAGTTCACTTTCCACATGTCATCAGCTTAACACATATATATTAAAATTGCATTTCAGTTTTCAATTCCAAGCATTTAAAAATGAGTAATTCTGTCATTCCCAACATTTTAAGAATGTTTTTATTAACAACAAAAAACCCCCAAAATAATAAAAAGAAAGAGAGAAAAAAGGCATAAACCTTCTCCTTCGCTTTCAGGATGTCTACTTGACTTTAATAGTCATACTTCTAAATTGACCCTCTGTTCATTTCATTGACTAGAATATTTATTTGAATTACAAAGTCTTAGAAGACTGCTAATTATGATCTGGATGCCTAGTGACTGTTGCTAAACAAGGAAAATGCTTTATTTATTTTTAATAATTTGGTCATCTTGGTCATCACTTCACGTGGTAATGCTCAGTATGCTAAACAGCAAAGAGTGGAGTAACTGGAAAAGCAGTTTCATCTCCTTTCAGCTGTAGTTCTAGATTGTTTTTTGAGGCAAAGTGTATATACTTGAAAAAATAAGACTTGAGCAGTGTTGCCTTGTTTTTACTCATTGTTAAACTCTTGATATCAGGGAGATGAAAAAAATATGCATAAATACACAAATTGTAATACAAAGTCAAGCTAGGCACACGATTGTGTGCAGTAGTGGAGGAGGTGTATGTGTTGAAGCTTCATGTTTGTCAGCCAGAAAAATAGTAATCTGTATCTTGTGCTTTCTGTAGATAAACCAGTTGCATTGTTTTTAATGCTATTGAGACTGATAAAGCCATACCATTTTCCTCTTGTACACAGCATGCATGATGATACTGGAATAAAATGCACTTACAGATAGAATCTGTTTCTCTCTTTAGGAAAGTTATGCCTTTGCCTTGGTTTCTGTGCTGTCTTCTGCTTTTAGAAACTACAGATGATCAGTTAAAAAGATTAGTGTAAGTAACATTGCTATTGATAAAAAAAAAAGCAAGACATTTCAGTGCTGATCTTTGAAGCTTGTTGCCTCAGATTTACTAATGAGCCCTTCAACCTTTGTAAGTGAAACTGAGAAAGTATTTTCTTTAGAATTGTAAATGTACCACTGCAGCCACATTTAATAGCTTCAGAGGTGAAGTAGCTGCTTCAGCTGCTGATGAGCTGCCTGGGGGTTTTGTCTCTAGCTTATTCTGATGGCTCCATTATTAGCAAGGAGAAGATGAGGTTCCTGGCCTCTCGGTGGTGGAAATACTCAGCATGTTCCTTGTGAACCACCTGGCATGATTTGGGGGCTGGCAAAAGAGGCAGCTGTGACAGCTAGGTTGCTTATACAAGGGTCGTATACTAGGTAAGGCTATCTGAAAAAGCACCTCCTGCCTGATTTCTTAACTTCATTACAAGGCTATTGTACAGTAATGTTTGCAACAAAAGAGCAAGCCGTGCAATCAGGACACCAACAAGAATCTCCTCTGTGCTAGTGAAATGCTGAACATGGACCTGTGCCTGGTTTTTGTCAGGGTGGAATAGAAGTTCTGAATTTTCTCCAAAGCACTAGTGATGACCCCATTCTAACTGTGGGGTAGATGTAAATAGACTTCTAGTACTCAGAAACACTTGGCATTTTATGGGAAGTGGAGAAATCAAAAGAGCTATGTATCTGCCCTCTGTTTATTACCATACTGCTGCAGCTGTCCCTGGAGCGTGGGCTTTGGCTCTAAGCACAAGGGGGTTTTTTCCCTCCTTCTTCTCTAGCATTGTGAAGGAGTTGGATTGCAAAACTCTGGAGTTCTCTGTCCTCTTTATGGGACATCCTGATGTCTCTGCGGGGCAGCCTGCTCCCCGGTTTGCCAGGTGGAGGATTAAGCTTTATGCTTTGCACCTGAGAGCTGTAGTAATCCTGCAGGGCTTGAGCAGATAAAGTTGATGAGCAGCTGAAGAAGATAGAATAAAACAACTTGGTCTCTTGCAAGAGGGTGCAAGGTCTGAGAAGCCTGATAGTGGTGAATGCCAAGGAAGGTAGTTGACTGACCTACAGCTGGTTATGAAAATGTGTTGTTTCTAAGGGTAGTGCCTTCTCAGTTTCAGAAGTTTCTCTTTTGAGGCAGATTTTGCCTAACTCCTTCCTTTGGGCGTTTGTATAGAAAAGTGTAATGTGACTTGAAAATTTGCATTTTTACAAAAACATCCTGAGGAGGAAGAGGTTCTACTACAGCAAATCAGAGTATTTGCTACATGCCTTTCTTCTTCCTTGTTTTCACCATTCTTTCAAATACTTTGTGTCATGCTTCCAGCTGAATCAATCTTCTCTTGGAAAAGCAGAAGGTCTGTAACTCTCCAGCAACCACAAGTGCAGGCTCTATTCACAAGTGGAAAAGCAAGGTAGAAGTAAAACATGATATTTAATTTCAGACAGAAGTGACTGATTTAACCTGTGTTTGATAAATGCATTGCAGTGCTCATTGCTGGTCACAGTTGAAGGACTCTCACTGTGATTTTTTTGTTCTGGTTTGATTATAATACATGAGACGTTTTTAACTTGTGGCAGAGACAAGTGCAGCTTTTCTAGTTTTAATATCCACTGTTGTGTTTGCCTGTGACACAAGCATTTGTGTCCTGTCATATACACCCTTCATTTTATATTGTAAATACTCTTTATTATGTTTACTTGTTTACTCCTCATTTCAGATTGGGAAAGTAGAGAGGGAGGTGCTGGCCTCTCCTTCTGGTGTCCAGTGAAGGAACTTGTGGGAATGGTTAAAAGCCTGTACCAGGGGAGGTTTAGACTGGACATGAGGAGGCATTTCTTTGCTGAGTGGCTGGTCAAACACTTCCACAGGCTGCTTAGAGAGGTTGTTGATGCTCCGTCTCTGTCAGTCTTTAAGAGCAATTGGGCAAGTCCTTTAATAAAATGCTTAAAATTTTGGTTATCCCTGAAGCGCTCAGGCAGTTGGACTGGATGATTGTTGTAGATCCCTTCCAACTGAACTATTCTATTCACATTGTTGGGTAGAAGTGATCTTGAAAGTACTGCATTTAAATTTGTTATAATTGCCTTATAGGTGGTAACTTGTTCTTGTTTAGATGCTGAATACAATTGCTCTTTTCGGTCTAAATAAAAAGTTTATTTTTTGCAGTATTGCTTCAGCTACTGCATGATGGTTAAGTTGAATGTTGTTTTATGTCTCTATGTTACTGTAGTCAAGAAGTTTCATGTAGTTTGACTTTGGGCTTGAGAAGGAAAATGAGCCATTTTTCTGATAAAGATGGATGTTGTGCCAGAAATGGTGAAAGAAAATTCCGACCTTTCAGAATGTAGAGGAGCACAGCTTCTGAGACTTAAAATGTTTATCAGTTCAGATGCTACTGAATTATCCTGTTATGATGCTTCTTGTCTTGATGGAGTACCTTTCCTTGGGTTTGAAATATCGACAAAAGCTACCACAGTTATGAATGTGAATTCCTCATTCTTGATAAGGTATGCTCAGGTAGGCTCATACCTTTGCATTTCTGAAATTTGAGTGCAACCTCAGCAAGTTTGCTGGTTGCCCCAAGCTGTGAGGTATGGTCAATGTGCTGGAGGCAAGGAAGACCATCCAGAGAGACCTTGACAGGGTGTAGGAGTGGGCCCATGCCAACATCATGAAGTTCAGTAAGGTTGAGTGCAAGGTCCTTGCACCTGGGTTGGGGCAATCCCAAGCACAAATACAGGTTGGGCAGAGAGTGGGTTGAGAGCAGCCTTGAGGAAAAGGACTTGGGGATGTTGGTTGATACACTCAACATGAGCGAGCAATGCGTGCTTGCAACCCAGACAGCCGAGCATACCCTAGGCTGCATCAAAAGAAGGGTGCCCATCAGGTTAAAGGAGATGATTCTCCCCTTCGGTCTACTCGTACGAGACTGCACTGACAATACTATGTCCATTTCTGGAGCCCCCAAAACAGGAAGAACAAGGAGCTGTTAGAGCAAGTCCAGAGGAGGGCTAAGAAGATGATCAGAGAGCTTGAGCCACTCTCCTGTGAAGACAGGCTGAGAGTTGGGCTTGTTCAGCCAGAAAAAGAGAAGTCTCTGGGGAGACCTTACAGCAGCAGAAGTTTCTGGGGACACCTTACAGCACCCTGAAGGGGTCTTACAGGAAAAATGGGGAGGGAATTTTCATAAGGTCATGTAGCAACAGAAAAAAAGGTAATGGCTTTAAACTGGAAGAGGATAGATTTAGGTTAGACGTTAGGAAGAAATTCTTTGCTGTGAGGGTGGTGAGACACTGGAACAGGTTGCCTGCTCGCTGCAAGTGCTGAAGGCCAGGTTGGATGGGGCTTTGAGCAACCTGGTCTAGTGGAAGATGTCCTGTCCATGGCCTGGGGATTGGAACTAGATGATCTTTAAGGTCCCAAACCGTTCTATGATTCTGTGAGTAACTATTCAGACTTTCAGAGTTCAGTTTCTCTGATTTTCTCTGATATCTGAAAAGATAGCTAGAATTTAACCCTTCTAATTAAGTGTTAATGCTTGAGTGTATAAAAACTTTGTGGCTTGAAGAAATGAAATGCTAAAATATTTTTTATTTGGTGCTGTGAAAGACAGGTACTTAAAAGCATCCTTGCACGTGATATTTCAACAAATCTTTTGACTGCTAGCTCAGCACAGAGGGTCAGAAGCACAGGGTGAGGACTGAGTTGTCTCCTCACAGGCAATTATTTTCAGTGCAGGATTGAAGTAGGCTACTTCAGCATTAATAACACTAAGTCATTTGAACAAGTGCCAATGAAAGTAAAAGGATATTGATTTCCAAGGATGCCAAAACATTCTCTGTCTTTCATGAGTGTTAAATCATATTGAAAAGAATTGGAGTAAAACTGTAATTTGTCTTAATGTTTTCCTTTGTGGACTGTTTATCAAGGTGGGTGAGATGTGACTCCACACTCTGCCAATGAAGACAGATGCCAGCAAAGAGCAAGTGCCTGTCCAGTACTGCTCCTCCCAACCCAAATTTATGATAATGTTCTCTTGACGTGTTTCAACACATAGTTGCGTCGGCCTATGCAGAGCAATGTGGCTGTCTTGGGCTTCAATCATACCCATTACAAGTGTGTGGAGTGAACTGCAGGCTAAAAATAGGCTTTACTCAGATGTGCTATGTGCTATCAGTTGCACTCTTCTATAGCAGTTTGTTGGTAACATGACATATTTAAAAGTTGACCAAGGCAACAGGCAGAATGCTTTCCAGTAGCTTCTAGGATTTTATAGCTGAGCAAGGTATTTTCTTAACTTGAAGTTGGCTGGTATGGTTACATCTCAAATAGGAGACCTACTGCATTAAGTTATTTGATAGTTCTGGTAGGCTGCTGAAAGCATGTTCTTGCTGTAAAACTATTCTCTAGATTGATGTTGCTTCTGTGGGAAAGCCACTGGTAATAGACCATAGCATTTGAAAGTCGTTATGAGTAGGTGTGATTTGAGTGACAAAAGGAGATTAGAAATATTTTTCAGTGAGGTGTAAGTTGAGCTATATTTACTTCTTTATATTGTTAATGGTTTGTCACTGATACTCAAGCAAATATTTCCGAAAGATATATGCAGCTGACGAGGGGAGAATAGCTTGCTATCTTGTAAGTAGTCATCAGCTAGTGTTATTTTTAGAAGTTTCAAGGGAGATTGATTAAAATTATGCTCTTATGTTCTTCATCCACCAAATTAGATTTCTTGAAATAAAAACAGTAATCTAAATCTCTGAGATAATTAAGCACCAACTTATAAAATGTGGTTTAAAGCAATATTCAAATGAAAAAATCCTTTTCCTCAGTGACTCCTAAAGGAACTGGCATATTGTGTGGGCTGTCAAATACTTAGTGTTACATGTTAAAATCAGGGAGGGAAAATAAACTACAAACAATTACTGTGAAAATACTGCCTTCTTGGATGACCGTGTGCATATGTAGATGCAATCAAAGCAACGATATACCTACCTTTGTTTTCTCATGTTGGTTATTTGTCCATTTCTTCTAAGAAAGGTAAGGCTGAAGTGTGTTCTGTAGGTGAGTCACAGGAGGTGAATATTGAAGTCATGCCTGTGTGTTACATTTTAACTGGCTCTCTCTGACAATTTTAAATAGATGTGGCTCATCACGTGCTGTTTTTCCATGTGGCTACTAATAATTTCTATGTTTTATTTCTCAAGGCAGATTCCTAAGACAGCCAAAGGCTGTGGAGTTGGGGTGATTGTACAGGAAAAGAAAAGAAGAGGAAAGGTCCATAAAGTTTTCCTGAGGTGGAAACAGAAATACATGCACTAATAGGTCGTTAGCCAACTTTAATATCAATTGTACACAGTACTTTGTCAGTTGTAACTTTGTGAATAGGTGTTACATCAAGACATTTTGCAGGAGAATGTGTTCTAGCCAACCGAACCGCCTGTTTATTTTCAGCTATCTCTGTTAAATATTGATAGGATTTATTGTGAGAAATTGTAATTAGCTGCTTGGGGCGGTATATGAGTGATTTGGCATGGGTGTTTTTACCTGTAGCAGCATACTTATGCAACCTTGTACCTGTCCTACCAGGGAATTTGGATCTCCTATTTGCTGTTGCAGTGGAACCTATTTTGGCTTGATTGTAAAGCTGCCACCACTGGGGAAAGACCTGAGTGGTGCTCAAAGGAGCCTCTGTCTTTATGAGCTAGTAATGGAAATGGAAAAAAAACTATTTACTTAATCAGATGCTATTGAAGCTAATTATTGTGTTCAGTTTGTTTTGGTTACAGAAAAGGCTGGAGAGGCAAATCCCCGGTCACAGAATGTTTATACAAACACATCCAGGTGTTTTGTCAATTACAAAGGCCTGTGTAGCAAAGTAATGTTTGTGCCATCTCTCATTCTTTCTACCCTTCCCCTTGTTTTTTTTTCAATATTGCAGCCTTCTCTGTAGCAGGAGGGAAAAGCTCAGTTTACAAGTGATGGTAGGTTGCAGGTCGCTGTGAGTCAGCCTCCCCAAGGAGACAGATTTTGTCCATGGATGATTACTGCTTCATTACTTTTGATGGGTACATCCATGATGCTGGACATTTTGTGCATGGGATAACTGTCTCAAGTAACTGGGGCTTGGTTCTTTCTTCCCCTGTCCGGAACTGTGGAAGAAGGCTAGCCTGGAGAGAGGCTTCAGCTTTGCAAGAAAAGTGCTTATTTAAAACCTTGAAGTAGAGGTATTGTAATTTCTTGATTCTCAGAAGCAGTTTTTGTAGGGCCATCTATGAAGAATGTTGCCATAACACTCAGTGCTAACAAAAAGGTAAGCTGGTAATGTAATTGCATTTAAGCTGTGTATTACAACCTAATATAGAAAGATTTGTGTACTCATTGGTCTTGGTTACCCTTGGGAAACAGGTACTGTTAGTTGCAAAGACTGTTGCACTGGGTAGCAGAAATCTGACACAGCTGTGAGACTTTTTTTGGTTGGTTGGTTGGTTTTTTTGAGCTCACCAAGTGTGGAGCTTCTGTTTGAATTTGAGGAGAGTTAAAGCTTTGAATCTCTGATATACAGATTAATAGAACCAGGAGAACTCCTGCACTAGTGTGAAATGGGAAAGCAAACAAAACTTTTATAATACAGACAAAGCCTACCTTGCTCTTGGATGCAGACACTCATTTGCGGCAGAATGGGGAATGCAAAATAAATTTTCTCTTTCCTGAGTTAACTCTTGGACAACAGCCATTCCTACTTCCCAGAAACACGAGAGGTTTGGGAGCGTGGGCTGTTGGGCTCATTGGGCACAGGAGTGAGTGGGTGGGCAGAGGAGAGAGGCTCCTGGGATTCCAGGAGAAGCTCTGCAGCAGGATGTCTCCTAATGGCAACATTGGCATAAAGTTTAAATACCGTTGTTGCTGCTGGAAGATTTTGGAGTTAATGTTTTGTTTAATCAGTTCTCACTTGGGTGTTACATTGGGCCCCTAGCATAGCCTCCTAAAGCCATACAAAGCAGTGAGGAAAAGAAGTACTAAGCTGATGAGCAAGCTTTTATTGGCACCTTGTTTTGCTCTCGTCCAGAAGAAAGTAAGTTTGTATTTTGTTATTTTATGATTTAGGGGCAGGGCAATTATTTTGCTGTCTTTAACCTTATTTTCACTTCCAGAAACTTGAAGAATTAAAAAAAGTATGTCTATTGCTTGGAAAAAAAAAAATAAAGTCTTTCCAGCTTCCCTGAAATAAGTGTTATACCTGAGCCAGACCCTGAGAAAACTTTCACAATTCATTTCACAAATGAACTAGTATCCAGCTGTTTTATTGGTCTGGTGGAAAAATAATTATGCCTCAGTCTCATCAGTGTCATAGCAGCAAGTGTCTAAATTCACTCTGAGGAAAACAGTCTTTTAAATGTGCCTTAGATGAAACATGCTTAAAATATGTTTTTTATACTAGTTCAATGTACTAAAAATGCCCAGTTAGTGCAATAAAACTGTATCTAGGTAGGCTATTTTTAATCAAATATAAACCTCATACATTTGAGAGTATTTAGCGGAATATTTGTTGAAAAAGTTTTTGGGATGAAAGGTTTTACAGAATTTGTCATGATAGTGATGTCAATACCTGCTTAGCAGTTGATTCGGAAAGGGAGCTCTTGCCGATGTCCAGTCACCTCCTTTGACTCAAGGGACCTATATCTTCATTTCTCACCTTGCAGGAGAGGGCTATCACTGTTAAATGTCAGTGGACAATTCCACATTTTTGCTAAAAATGTAAATCCAAGGACAGTGGTGATATTTGACAATATGACACAGGTTGCAGTTGCCCTAGTTTGGGCATGTTGAATTGTATAGTTCACACGGGGAATGTGTTAATGAGGCTTGCCTTTGGGATGTGTGGTGGTTTCTTTTTGTGTGTGTGTGTTGGTTGTGGTTTTTTTGGGGGTTTTTTTTGTGGTGTTTTTTTGTTGCGTTTATTATTATTATTGTTAATGCAGGCTTAGCCTTTTAGCTGTTGTGTTTCCTATTAGAAAACTAGTGATATTTGGAATCATACTAATGAGTAGGAACTCAGTACAAAAAACAACATAAAACTTTGCTGTGTCAGTTTAAGAAATTTTAACCGGAATTAAGTAAAGATCATGTGAAAGAGAATCTAAGTAAAAGTATCAAATTGATCTCAATATTTAGGAACAATGTTTTTTTGATCTACTCCCAGTTTTTGTGACAGACCATAGGAAGTGAACAGTGGAGATGAATGAACAAAGAGATTTTCTTGCAAACATACTCGTTGAAGGAGAACACCCTGTTGGCTTATGTAGTGCAAGACACTCTTGATGTGTAAGACTCTCAGTGCAAATATTTTTTTGGTAATTTTAGTCTTTCTTGCCAGTTGTCAGAGGTGAGGGTATTTTCTCCTAGCTCTTAATGTCACAGTGCTGGCTAATGCTTTGACTCCAGACTAGACCTTACAGTAAGTTATTTTTGTATTTTCCAGTGTGTCTCCAGAGCATGGTGATACATGACTGGTACTTAGAAGCCAAATTCCTAGTTGCTTAGCTATTGCTATGGGGGTTTTTAGATAGGGAATCAGAGGAGGCATTTTTCTTGAAAGTTGGAGTCATCTGAAGTGGATGCAGTGGAGTAGTGGGCCTTGAGTATGGCATTAATGTGCTGCTCAGCTGGACTCTAGAACATTATTTATCCAAAAGCTCTTTAGAGTGAAGTGACAGCTTAAGTAGTAAGTTTCTGTGGTAATGTTATCCTTTTGTAAATTACAGTAATTGTTTTATTACCCAAACCCAAGGTATTGCTTTAAAAAGTCTTGTAGGTAGTTATTGATTTCTGAACAGGCACTCAATAACTTTTGACCACAGCAGACATGCAGCCTTTATCCTGTTTTTTCTTGTGATTTTGTACTTCTATGGCCTGTTACCTTTTCTTAGTGTGCTTTGATTGTGTTGTCAAATCATTCAGTCTTCATAATGTAAGACTAAAAAGCTTCTAGTTTGTCTTTTGAACTTGATATATCTTCTGCTTTTTCTCCTTCCTGGAAAAAAAAAACCCAACACCCTACTTGCTACTGGAATGGTTGTTTTGTTACAAGCCATCATTTAGGTTTTTATAACGGTCAGCCACCAACTGCTATAGGCTTTGCATGGAATGTGTTGCATTTTTTTAATATTGTTTTAGTTTTGCAAGCAAACAAAATGTTACAGAAGATTATAGAGCTATGTGAAGCTTGACATTTTTAAAGGTAACTTAGAAGAGTGCTTTATAACCCAAAAGTACTGTCAGCACAAGTTTAACCATAGATGGTAATGAATAAAGATTCTTTATTCTTAGCATCCTGTTGAGGTTTCGGCAACCAATGTGCCTTTTCCAGCCAAAAGAGGGTTGGCTTGGTATCATGACACTGTTGTTTAGCAATCAGGAGGGCTGGAATGGAAACTATTGAATTACTTGATTCCACTCTTTGGAAGTTGATCACAGAGCACCAGAAAGGTTTATGACTGGGGAAAAGTCTGTGCAATACACGGTGCTAAATGTACAAGTGTTCTAGAGTGAGACTTGTGTGACCTGATGCTGAATTCCAACTGAGGATGTAGTGGGAGGGAAGCAGGGATGCCTGGGTCAGCCCCTGGTGTGTTATGTTTTCATTCGTGTGCTGAGGTGCTCTTAAACATCTCTCTGCAATGTGATCCTTTGTGCCCTGAAGCTCTGTAAACTTTGTTGTTGTTTTTATGGATTCAGTTTTCTGGTTCACTGTCTCACCAGGCTGAGTGACAGGGAGCTGTTTCCGTCACCCTTGCTGCTGATACGGTTGCCTTTACTTAGCAGGGAACCCTGCACATATAATTTTAAAATCTAGACCATATCAGTACAGGCAGGATAAAAAAGTTACTGTGGCTGAACTCTTTAATCCACTGATGTTTTAGTTCTCCAGAGAAGCCCTAGGTCTCACTGTTGGTGGTACTGTCTGAACTCTGCCTGCCTCTCCTCTGAGAACTGACAGGTCACTGGGGACCACATCAGATGCTTAAACCAAAACTTAAGCTAATGAAGTGAGTCTCCTTCCCTGTGCCCTCAGAAGGAGGGTGCCCAGCTGTGCCTGTGCAGTCTGGTGCCATTTCTCACTCAGGTTTTGATGGCTGTCTAACAGAGGCTGAGGTAGTTGCTGCTCTGGCCACTGCCCAGGCAGCTTGTGGGGAGGCTGGAGTTGTGAAAGTTGCTTTTGGGGAGGGGACTGTCTGTGCCAGGACCTGCTAAGCTCCACTCCTCTGACATTTTGGGGGGCCTGAGGTAACAGGCCATCTTTCCAGGGTGAGTGTATCAAAGGAGTAGGAGGGCAGGCAGTAATAGGGTACGATCCTCAAACTTAGGATCCAGTGCCCGTGATGTCCAAGGCTGCAAATAATGTAGTAAACCCTGGTTTACTACAGACAGGAAAACCAGCATTGCCAAAGCTAATAGCGGAATCTAATGCTGGACTTGAGAGCTCCTGTATGAGCATAAATAGCAGAGCTTCACTCACAGAGTTTCTGTCTGTTGCATACAGCATTGCTGGCTCTTGTACGCTGTGGTGAACTTTGTGTTGTCATTCCCCTCCAGTGAAAGGACAAGGTTACCACTTATATAATGATCACAGAGTATAGTAGAAATTGATTGCAGATCTATATCATACATAGGCTGATTACAGTCCCCTAGGCCGATTAATAAGTTGTTTCTAAAGAAGGACTGTATTCACTAGTAATCAATATTTTCATATGGTTCTGGAAGGGCAGTCAGGACAAATGAATTGTGTGTATTAGCTTTTATGTTGGTGCATTGGGCTTGCAGTTACTCTTCCGTGCAATTTCTTATTATAAACATAGTGCAGTTTCATATAATAAACATTACATCTAACTGGAAGACAATAAAACAGAAATACCATAGATTTCAGCCTTGTACTAAAAGTGTCTTGTGTACGAATAAACACAAATCCAAGATGTTTAAATTTTTTCACTAGTGCAGTTCAACATATGACTTCTTAAAATTAGTCTGTTGAAAAAGAAAATGATTCCATTAAAAGATTACCTTGCCTGAGTATGTTCTGGGAAGACAGCTAATTGAGATGAGAACAAACTGCCTTCAGAGCTAAACAAAATTACATACTTTAAGCAAATCCTTGTAGGCCAGTTTGCCAAAACTTTCTGCTTTACTCTGAGTTGCAGGAGGTATTAAAAATGACTGAGTGTGCAGCTTTGTGGAAGAGCTGGGCTCATGGTGTGAATAAGAAGTGTCAGTTTATAGCCATGGTTATGATGAGAACCAACTCTCATTCCAGTGAGGGCAAACACTTTTTTGTTTCCTCCTTACAAATTTGGACGTTCATCTTACCCTAAGTTGTTTTTTTGGGGGGTTTTGTTTGGTTTTTTTTTTTCAATCTGAGAAATCGGTGTGTGCAGAATCTGTCACTGAGTGACCATGTGGATTCTCAGTACCTTATTTGGGAATTGTTCCTGTACATCTATGAGGAGTGGGAGATGTTATCACCAGAAAAGTTAGACAAGAGTATGTTAAATAAACCTGCAAACCCAGGCTTGTGTAGTGCTGTCCAAGATGGCAGATGATGTATGACACAGAAAAAGCATATGATATTTTTCTTGCTTAGAATTCTTGTGCTGCTCTCCAAGGTAAGAAAGGGGGAAAAAAAAAGCTGCAGAGAGAAGGGATGTATGGGTATGAGAACCTTTCCTTAGGTCTGAAGTAGAAGTAGGTGCACTCAGGCCTGAATGTCAGAAACACTTACTGATAGCTTAACTGGATCATGTTAACACACTAAACAATTTGAGAGAGGGTGGCTGTTTGCTCTGGTTCAGAGACAATGTAGCTATGGTTGATAGTCCATGTGCTGGCAGGGAAAAAGAAGCAGTAGTTGCTGCCTACAAGCCATTGGGAAGTTAGCTATTGATGAACAAAAGAAGAGAGAGACATGACGTACTGGCTACTGAAAACTCATGGCCATCAGGGGGTGTGGATCATAATACTTAAAAGATATTTTATATATCTTTGCATCATTAAAGCTGTTTGCTCAAAATAGTAATTTACATGCTTAGAAATGGAAACAAGCCCTTAATTTTTGCTGTTTTTCACGTAACTTCTAATAGAGAGATTTATTTTTTAAATTGCATCCAGTCGGCCAAATTTTGCTTTCCTTAGTATGCCAAGCAAGGATAGTGACTATGAAAAATACATTGAAGAGGCAAGGACTAGGAATTCTTAATTGCTGGTCACTGCTAAATGATGCTAAATCCATCTGGTGCAGTCTGCACCCATAACCTATAGGTACATTTACAATAATCCCATAAGCAATTTGTTGGAAGGAAAGTATTCGTGGCTGTTGTGTGGGAAGAATACATTTGCACTATTAGACATGTGAGACATATAGAAGGGTCATGAATTTTCTGGTGGAAAACATTCTTAGTGGAACATCTGGGGCTTATTTCCCTGTCTAAACCCAAATAGCCTGAAAACTGTTTGAAGCATGTATGTAAATGTAAAAGCTAGCAGGCCGTTTGCCCTACCAATGAAGATTAATTAAATGCTTCAGAAAAAAGGACACAAAAACCTCAACCTGAAATACTGCTGCTGTAGAGATAAAAGTATCATTTTCAAAAAAGAAAGAGTAGGAATATCTTCTCAGATGCATAGTTGCTCTTTGCACTGAAGTAATGCTTAGAGAAAATGTTTTTGTTTGGTTTTTTTTTTTCTTTTATTGTGGAAGGGAAAGGTATATTTTTAATTTCTTACTTTGAACCTTCTTCATGCATGACAAAAAGGTGCATTCCTCTCCTGCCTTAGGATGATTGAGTCAGCTATTCCTTGCCTGGCCAAGCTGAACAACTGTAGCTGTTGTTTTCTTTTTAATTGAGCTTCACAATGGCTTTTGGATCATCAGAAACTTCCTACTACTTAGGTTGTCAGCAGTTTTCCAGCCTCTAGATCTTTGTTGTTGGCTTGTGTTTTGTTTGGGTTTTTTTCTTTGGACCACTGCCAGGATGGGCTTCAACGTTTCCTCTTGCCTTTCTTTTTCTTTTTCTGTTATTTTTTTTTTTTCTTTTTTGCACCAGAAAGTGAAATCTCAGCCAGAGGGATGGGGGCAGAAGTGTGGGTCTCCATGGCCACAGGGATGCCCTGGGGCACCCAGGGTTGCCATGGCCGTGCACCAACCAACTACAACAGCCAAGCTCTTGCGGAAAATTTCAACTCTTTCCTCTTTCATGGACTGCCTTTTGAATGTGTCTCCAATACTCAGTTGTTTTCTTTTTTTTTTTTTTTTTTTTTTTTTTTTTTTCTTTTCATTTTAAATAGAGCTGGGCTGGTTTATCAAGAGGGGAGGGTTTGAGGACTGAAAACCAAACAAAAAGTTTGGTGTTTCTTGCATGTGGAAGGGACCTGTTTCTTATTTCACTGACACGGTGTTGGAGAAGATGACATCATCCCTGCAGAGCTGATAAAGTTACACCGGTGTATACTTTGTGAGGTTAGAATGGCACCAAAGACCTTGATACTTTGCAAACTGCAATTGTTTTCATGTTTTGTTTGTTGTGTTTTTTTAATATATATAAGGGTTTTGCCTTTGTCCTTTTGCTGTGTAGTATAAGACACTGGCTTAAGCAAGCCAAGCTGCTCTTCCCACTGCTTTCAAATTAATTGGCAAACAAAAGTACCATGAATAAAACAAAGCTTTGTGCTTCGTATTTCGGAGTTTTTGATTGTAGCTAGCTCTTGCTGGACTGTATAAGCTATGTGAGACATTTGTCCATAGTGAATGAAACTGGAAGGATGAACAGCTACAGCTCCAAGGTAAAGATCAGTTATGTTTTTATGTTGAAATAGCAGTTAAGCTCATAATGAAAATAAATTAGTTCTTTCTGTAATTCATAGTAAAATCAATACCAGAGAGAGTAATGGCTAATTTATCTTGAACGTGTTAGTTACTTGTTCCTGTGTTGCAGGGCAGTGCAACTGGTTGTTTTTTTAAAGTCAGTGAAGAGAGTGATTATAGATGAAATTTAGAAAGAGGCATATCTGTCTCTTCCCTCCTGACTAGTTGCTCGGAATGAGTGCTTTTTTTATCAGACAGGATGGTTATATATTTTATTTGAGCCAGATATTTTAATCAGATTAAAGCTCCTTTGTGAAACGGAAATCTATTTTATTCATTGTTATTAGTTTACACGGATGCTTTTTCTAACATAAGGTAGAATATAATTATTTATTATTTTAGAAGAAAGCATATGCTTTTATTTCCAAACTTCTTGGAATGCAGCAAGTACTAAAAGACCGTGTTTGGAGAGGGGGGATGAGCTAGTGAATGGTGCCTTGATCTAATGCTTGGGAGAACATTTGCTCTTTCTGAATGTGCCAAAAGCTTAGTGTTTGTGTGTGGGGTTGGTTATGCCGTGGGAAGTGTGACTCTTACCACTACTTTAAATTTACTTCCAGCTTTGTTTCAAAGTGCAAGTATTGGGCATGTTTCTCCATGTGAAAACCTTCAAACTATTTTCAACTCTTAGTATTAAAGGTGTCTCTTCTACACGCAGACACATTCCCTGAATAAGCCACATTTACATTCTCATTCAGCTCAAGCATAAATCAGTGTGTTTGTTGCATTTTGTGGTTTTTTTTTTTTTTTTTTTTTTTTTTTTTGCTGGGCTGTTTTGACAGCTTGGTGCCCAGCTGTATTGCAAAGAAACCCAACCATTTGTCATGAGGTAGATTTTCAAAGTGTTCTACATTAAATGTAGCCACAAAAAACGTTGTTGCAAATGCTGGACAGAGGACTGGGGTACATACATGAGACAATTTGCTGTGAAATTGACAAGTGCAAACTTGGCTTATAAAACATTTGGGGACATAAAGGTGCCATGCACATTTGGTGTCTGAGAGCATTCCCATTATCTTTTCTACAGGGAAATCCATTTGGAATTGACAAGCAAGATACTTAAGTTTGTTCAATCAAGTGCTACAGAAAGTTATGTTCAGTCTTAGTGAAAAGCTGCAAGTGCTTTATTTTGGTAGTTCAGATGTTTTTTAAAAATATTGGGAGCAAGCACTGAAAACAAGAGCTCCAGTGGACTGATTTATACAAGCTTTTATGCTTATAGCAAAGTACAGTTACACTGCAGTTCTTTTGTGCATAGATAATTATGATAATTATGTCAGCAATCTACAGGAGCTAACACCAGATGGTTTAGAGTGATACTTGAGTACCACACTAATGGACCAATTTAAATAATAGATACTGGATGGCTGATATCTTGAAATGTACATTGTTTTATATACTTTCAATTACAAGAAATTAGCCTTCCTATTCCTAGAAGCATTTAATTGCATTTGATCTCTAAGCTTTGAACTATAATTATGAACTTTATTATGTGTGGTATTTAAAGCTCACTTTTAAACAATTCTGTATTTCATTTATTCATTCCTTTGTTCTGAAACAGGTTAAGAGCATGACTGACTTTTTTTTGGTGTATATTCTTGAGTACCATGATCTTCTCCTCTTTTTCCCCCAGCTATCTGAGTCTTTTTGTTCTCTTGTGGCATCACCTGGTCCTCACTGATACCATTTCAAGCCAGTCCACTGTCAAAATAAGTTGGGAGTTTATTACTAAAACCATTTGTTTGTGGTTATTTTCACTCTATGCCCTTTGAAACAGGGTGATCAGAGTGTGAGCAAGGAATAAATGCTGTTGAGATATGGCTGGTAATGCTGCATTTCCTTACAAAGATATATTTCATTTGTAACAGCATTGAAGCATGTGGTTTTCTGTTTCATTATTGTTCGGATGTGATCCTAATGAATGCAGAGGTTCTCTTTTGTTTGCCTATTCTAGTCCAGACAACTGTTTAAAGCTGAGTGCTGAAACTGCTTGGCAGCTAATCAGACAAGGAAGAAATGAATGAGTAAAAAAAAAAAAAGATGAAGCATAAGTGCCAAATAAATTCTGCTTAAGGGTAGAAAATGCAATTTTAGATCCCTCATTTACTACTCTGAAAGTAGTAGTTAAGAAAAGAGTCTGCAGGGTACATATACATTTATTTTATTTTATTTTATTTTTCAAAGTTATTGTATTGAGTTGAAGAGAATGAAACTTTAATCATGCTCTTTTAATTACTTCCCAACTGATGTTTGGTTTTGAAACTACAGAACCTTTAAAAGGCAGTCTAAGTATTAGAAAGACTTGGCGACTGTGGTCATGAGAATATTACTAGTAGACAAAATCTTTCATTTCAACTTCCAAGATTGAGACAGCATCTGAAAAATTACTCTTTTGACAAGTGTGTGATGTCTTTGTTAATCCTGACATACTTTATTTTCATTTGTATTTCACACAGACCCTTGATGTGAATGTGTTCAGTGTATTTTCCTGTATCTCAGGCCACGGATTTGTTTTAATGCTTTGGTTTGTTTTGTGTTTTTTGTGTTTTTATTTTTATTTTCTCTCTCGTTTAATTAATGAGAAGCCTCTGAGTCATGTTTTGATTATAACAAAAGACAATTTACCCTGGGCTTTCTGTGTCTTTTACTGACTCTGATTCTCATCAACTCCAAATTTCCCCTGCTTTGACCCTCAAAAGTCTGTGAGTTTGCCAGAACTTCAGTTATTTTAGAACTACTACCTATTCTTCTCCATCTCCAGCTGTCTTGTTTTCCCTAAAATCTCCCTGCTCTGGGTTCCTCAGTGTCCTGGTATCTTGTCTCTGTTTTCTCTGTTTTCCTTAGTTTTGATTTTTCATACATGATAAATCATGGATGCAAATAACCTCTTCTCTAAGTACTAATTTTAAGTCCAGCTTATCTCAGGACTGACACCGTAGCTGCATTATTTTTAAAAGGGTGCAGATGTGAGTCATATGGGTGGAAATGCAATGTTAGGTTAGGGATGGGTATCTTGGTTTTTAAACTATATTGTCCAGTAGATGTTTAACCACTGTGTCAATGAAACCACAAGTTCTGAAGATGGATTGCTTTTGATGCTTGCTGTGTTTTCTGGATATGGTCCAGTGATTGTGCAGGAGTCCAATATTTCAATTTTTTGATAGGGGCAGTGAGTAACCTGCAGTGTCCCAAATGCAGATAAAGTAGCAATGGTGCAATCCTTAGAACAACCTCTGTCTTTTCATTGTTCATGCAAGGTGGAAGGATGATAGTAAAAGAAAGCTTATTTTCAGGGACATGCATTAGAATAAAAGCCTACAATTCATATGTTCATTCTGCTACATCACTTGAACACTTCATTTCAGTGAAGTACCCTGCAGCTTTCAGTTGAACAGTAGTACAAAAAGAAGCCAGATGGAATTGTTTGCAAGAGATTAAATATGATTTTTGGCTTTCCTGAACTACTACTTAACTTTAAAAAAAATTATTCCTGAGGTTATAACTCAGTGTTTTTCTTACACACACAAACACACAGTCTGAACAAAAGATTCCTCAGATTATAAACTCCATTGAAGGTAGTTCTTTACCTCCTCCTCTCCCTGTTCTTGGCCTATCCCCTTTTTAGAGATTATTTTAATTTCCTTGGATACCTTCACAGTAATTCCAGCCAAATGGCAATGAGAGCATGTCAGCTGTAGGCATCCCCTGTGTATCAGCCAAAAAGCTGCAGATATTTCCGAAAAAAGGATCTTGTTCTTATGGCCACTCTCCTTTTCTGTTCAACTGAAGATGTACCTAACCATGAAGGTGATAAGAGCTAGCTTTTTGTCATGTTAGTTTGGAAAAGCTGAACACAGATGAGGAAAGGGAATGGAAAAATGTTGGTACCAAAAAGTTAATTAGTGGATGCAGAGGTTAGGTTAATGTCACCCTGGTATGTTCACTATGTTTTTAGTAAGAAGCCCTAGGAAATGCAGTAGATTTTTTTTGAGTTAAGAACTGGAGAGTTTTGTTTCAAATGATTTGACTTTGCTAAGGTCTACTGTTGGCTGTTTGATTTGCAGGTCATCTCAAATTTAACTGATTTAATTAGGTAGAAGGGAAAGAATGTGTGTTAGTTCCTCATGCAGCTTGAAATTTGGCATAGTTTTTATACAGAAATTCAATTATTTTTAATGCTTTCAGTTAACCTTTTAAAGTTTTTATTTAACATTAAAGTAACCCCATTTCTAGGTGAATGTATTTGGCCTTCTTGTTCTATGCTTATTGACATTTTTGAGCACTCAGGAACTTCCTTACAACGCCTGTGTGACTGCTGCTGGAAGCTCTGGTGTCGTATTTGGATACAGATACTCTAGTAAATTCTAAAGTGTTCCCTGTGGAGCACTGTGTTAAAGGGAATAACAAAGCAACAGGTCTACAAGTCAGTGACATAATTGTTGAAGAATAGAACAGGTAGGCATCAGAGTGTTAGATTTTTGCTGTAGTGTGTTGCCTGTAATTCAGAGACCCCCTGAAATAGCAGTTCCAGAATTTTGAACTCTGAACTTCCTTCTGTTATTCTTAAGTCAAACCCATAATATTAATATAACAGCTTTCTCTGTTTGTTTTCAGTGTCTTTGTTATTTCAGTAGAATATTTTTATTGGCACTGTATTGTTCCAGTGGCTCTTGAGGTTCTAATGTGGCATTAATGTTTCACTTAATGCACTCTATTACCTGACCCCAGGAGTGTTTTGTGGCGTCTGCCAGGCCAGAGATAAAAGCTGCTGTTCCAGACTAGGAGTGCAGGCAGTGTTCAAAATACCAGCTTTTCATATCAGGGGAGCAGTTCCTTGCAAAGTAATTGTGCTCCGACAGCCCCACACCCAGTTGTGCAAACCTTGGGACTATACTTTGTGTGTAGGCACAATTCCATCAATGCAGCTGCACATAAGCTCCACAAAGTGTACAGAGCTGGTGAAGTAGTTTGACAATGGCAATTACTGTGTTAAAAATAAACCAGAGGTGCATTAGCACTAAGTGTTCTCACAAGCCAATCTCTCCCCAAGAGCTGTGAAGTTGGTGAATACTGTCTTACATGGAATCACAGAATCACAGGATCATCTGGGTTGGAAAGGTCCTCTGGGATCATCAAGTCCAACCCTTAATCCACTGCCACCGTGGTTCCCAGACCATGGCACTGAGTGCCACATCAGTCTCTTCTTAAAAACCTCCAGGGACGGAGAACCCACCACCTCCCTGGGCAGCCCATTCCAACGCCTGATCACCCTCTCTGTATAGAATTTCTTCCTAATGCTAAATCTTGCATTATAAGGTAAAGGATGTAGCAGATTGCTTTGGTTAATTATTTGTTTTGGTTTTTTTTTTTCTCCAACCTCTAAATGAGTGTAGAAGGTGAGTTTGCTGCAGTTCAGAAACCCTGCTGGCTTCTTTGAGCAAGGATGACTGAGGATGGCACAGCTGCCTTCTCCATAAAAGACCTATAGAGAGCATGTTCCTGACTTACTTTTACAGTTCTGAGCTCGTAGAAGTGCTGGCCTTATTTAAATTTTAAAGAATATTTAAGAAAATACAGTTATGAAACTGTATTTGAAAAGGACAAAATGCATGGGAGGAAGAAGCATAGTTTTGTTTCAGATCAGATCAAATAGCACCTACTCAGGTGAGAAGGGAGAGGCTGATGCCCTCAGCGAGAGGGCGCTTGGAGGTATCTCTGAGGCCAAATAATTATTTTGGTGGGTTGGCTGGAGTCTGTGGCATGCAACAAAACCATTGCATCACCATTTTTCATTACACTATGAGAACTAAGAGTGGTGGCAATCCTGTTACATTTTAAGGACTAGCCATGTGCTGGTACAGAAGAATCGAATCTGCTGATTTGTAACTCAAAAAATTTGAAAAAGCATTAAAATTCAAGGCTCTCTGAGTATAGCATGGAAAAATCACTCAGTTTGAAACTTGGCTTTGGATGGCAAAGTGTTAAATGTTTATTCACACAAATCTGTTAGTGTAGTTTGCTGATAATTGCTGATTATCAGCTGCAGACTGCTGGTAAGCAGGCAGAGCTGCTTTTTGTGTGTGTGTATTCAGTTTGTTCGGGTTTTTTTTCCCCCTTTAGTTTTAGTAAAGATGGGGAGGAAAATGCAGTGTAGGGGAAAAGCTGGCAGTTGTTGACCTTGGTAATAGGATTGCAGTTGCACTAGGATCAGCTGAACCAGAAGGGAGCATGTTTAAAAACTCTGTAGCTGTAGTATGCAAATGTGTCAGGCTTGTGACATGTAAAGGAAAACAAGATTTTGGATTTAGAAAGGAAAAACAGTGTAATATTACTTTGCTTTTTATTGACCCTACTCTGCAAAGCATCCTTTAGGTGAATAAGGAGCACACCAATACTAATGAGAACAATTACCACCCCATAATGTTTAAGTGAAAGATGAGCTAAGACATTTGAGTAAGATAAGGATTTTCCAAGTCTGTGCCAGAAACTAGAATTGAAGAGGGATTTTTATTACTGTAGTTTGGTAATACTGCATTACTGTAATCTCTCCCTCTCTATCATTGCCTTTTCCTGGAGTTTTGGAAACAATCAAATGAGCAAAATAATTTGTCCAGTAGCTCCAGGTAGAGTTACTGGTGAGAGATGGCAGTGCTTCCAGCTCATGGCAGAAAGTGGTTTTGGTGATTTGTAGTAACACCAGCAGACAAGTCTGTCCTCCTGTCTCATAATGTTAGGGCACTTCATTCCATTAATCTATCCTTTAGTGCTGTCTGAACTGAATTTTTGAACAGTGCTTAACTTTATTTAAATGGAAGATAAAATCTTGAGGACATCTGTCTCTATCTTTACACACACTGGCTGCTGAGTTGGTGTTTAGGAGAGACGTGAAAAGCCACTTGTCCCAAATAATTTCTTCTGACTGGATTGTTGGGCTGGGGGGATTGGTAGTGAGGAAAGAGCAGGTCTCCATCATAGTTTTAGAAAAACAAGAGTTCTGTGGCATTTGAACAAAAAGGGAAGGGGAGAAGCTTTTGTAATTGCTTGGGATAGCATGATGGAGCCTCTCCAAGTTCTCTCCTTTAACCTCTGCTGCTGCCTTGGGACAGAGAAGCTTAAAAAAGCCAAAGAAAAGCCCACTTTGGATGCACACAAAAATAGCAAAGCCTTCTGAAGGAAAAGAGACTTGCAGTAGTTTCTGTTGGCATGGTAAGGTGTGTGTGGCTTCTGCATAGCATTATTTACCCACTGGGCTTCTTGAGCCAGATGTCTGGGGTATACGTGTGTGCTAGGAGGAGCAGGTGGCAATACTCAGTCTGTAGGTGGATGTATGGGTTGTGTGTGTGTTCAGAAGCAGAAGTTTCTTCTCTCCTCACACCACCCTCTCCCTCTGTTGTTAGGTGTTTCTCTTGGATTTTAAGGAGCTAAAGGCAGCAGATGGAAACAATGACTGAGCTCTGATAGTTTTTCTTTCCATTCATTCAATTAGTTTTTGTAAGTGGCAATGGTTATTGGTTGGCATCAGGTCTGCAACCTGGTGGTCATTTAATGGCATCAGGTAACTGGCTGCTGGTCACCATTTTTTTTTTTTTTTTTTTTTTCCCCTCTTCTGTCCTTGCTCTTTTTGATAATGTGTTTCAACTCTGAAATTCAGTGAAACAACAAGGTTTTTATGAAATGTGTTACCCCTTTCTGTGGGTCAGTTCTTGAAATGAGAAAAGTCCATCACTGCTGTACTGCTGTCCAACTATTTTGAGTCCTCTTAAGCTTGATAACCCTGTGCTACAATTTATTATGGCCCCATAGGTTGGGGCACTGGCCACTACTAGATGGATTTGGTTACCTGCAGAAGATGATGACAAACTGAGCTTCTGCCTTATGTTTTTGATTTCCTGGCAGCCTGTAAGATGTAATTGAAGGACCTGGTTGCTTAACTTTCCCCAGCCTGTGTGTGTTCCTGGGGCAGATGGGTGCATTGCTGCTGAGGGCTCCCTGGGTGCTGGTGAGGGAAGAACAACCCCAGGGGAAGTGCAAAGCTGAGCTCTGCAGCTGTGACCTTGCTGTGCCTGTGTGTGGTTATAATTAAAGTCAGGACACCCTTCTCTTCTGTGGTGTGGTTTCACTTCGTAATGGGTTAAACAACAGAGGATGAGGGAGTAGGAAGATCTGCTTTTCAATGTTCTGATACTTTCACTGTTTAATCAGATGTTTGTTCACTTTTGTAATTAGTTATGTTCAACCTTTTAGAGGGAAACTTATAACAATGTCACTGTAAACTTTAATGTTGTAACTATTGCTTCAAATCCTATGGTCTTTTTATATATTTCCTGTTACTTTTTTTACATTTCCCTTACATTTCCATCTTCTGTGGGAAAACTCCATTTCAGGGTTATTTAAAGGATTTCTAGCTGTGGTGATGACTCACAAGGGCATCTATAAAATTTCTTGTGCAGAAACTACAATTCTGCTACCGTTTAAAAAAACCCTACTCTTAAGTGCTCACCTGGAGATGATTACGAGACTTAAGACAAAAATTTACTGGCAGAAAAAATGAAAATTGTGAATGTAGCATTGATTTTTATTTTTTTTTCCCAATTATTTTTTCTTTTCTCCCCATTTGGACTCATGCATTATGATTCAGTCATTAGTGATAACGATCACATACTTTGTAATTCTTCATGCTTTGCCTTGTTGAAAGCACAGAGGGCTTGTGCTCTGAGAACACATGCAGAACTCTGTGTGTGACCTCTCTCATTGCCTGAAGATGATTGGGAAGTGAAAAGAGCAGGTATCTGCAGGACAGAAAAGTATGTTCTGGTGATAGTGAATGATGCTGTCCTGAAGTTCTTGTGTTTATGTGCACTTGTTTGGATTTACAGACAAAAACTGTTCCTTCTCGCCTGAGGGCTCAACTTCTACTTCTGGTTCATGGGTCTGACTCTCAAATTCAGTCAGTTGTTGTTTTGTTTTTTTTTTTTAGATGCAAGGAAAAATATCTAAAACATTATATGCATTTATATACCTATGCATACATGTATGAAACAGTTGGGATGCTGGTGTTTAGGTCTGTATGTGTGCATGGTGCTTTTTATTTTTCATTCAAAAAATATGCTCTGGATATTTAGTCAAGAAACAATTAATTTGAGAACATGAGAATGTAATCAAAATGCATACACATTTTTTTATAACTTCACTTGAAATCTCGTGGAATACTGAAAATGGAGTACCCCTGTGTGACTCCAGGAGAGTAACTTGGAGAAATTACATGTCCCATTTGATGGTGTGTCTCCCTGTTGATGTTTCTGTGACACTTGTAGTGTTCTTTTAATGTGACTATAGGAAAGTATGGAAAATTGCTGTAAAGCCTACAGGATGAGTGCATTTTTGTTACTTGTATTGTCCCTTTTGCTCCTCTGGGCAATACATGAAAGTGTGATTCAAAAAAAATCCAAAGGATCTGAGGAGACTGGCAAGACAAATTTTAGAATAAATGAGTTTTAAGATCATGAGAAGGTCTTGGAGAATGTGACCTTGTGGCAATAGTAAAAATGACAGATCTGAATTTTGAGACCAGTAAGGAATACTGAACACTGGGAAGTTAAACAGCCTCGTGAAGAACAAAGCTAAATAAATGGAATTAATTTCTAAAAAGTTGAGTAACAGTTTTGGTTTTGATCATCAAAACCAGCTCAGTTAAATGTTTTTGGAAAGACTGTCTTTATGGATTTTGCCTTTTGATTGTTGTCAGGGAAAATGGTTGGTAATAAGGATTTTAATGTGAGTCATGATCTGTGGGAAGAGCACGGCGTGAATGAACTAGATGGGGCCGCTCGTGTGGGTCTCCAGAGATGGGAGAAGTGATGCGTAGCAGATGAAGATGGGATTAACACTGAGCAGAGGGGAGAGACCAACATCCTGAATTGTTATTAATAAGCACTAATGAGTGAACATCAGCCATCCTTTGTGTTGAAAATGGAAGGCAATTTACTAATTAAAAAAAGAATCATAAAGTGGCTTCGCTTTTTGTATTCTGCCTGTAAAATAAGTATGCACCAGAAGCTTGGAGGCAAAGTAGCAAAGTGGTTCTATATAAGGAGGATTTGAGAATTCATTGCCTTAATACTTGAGCTCCTTCTAAGTGTTGTTTTGCTCCCTTCCAGCTCTGTGAGTACACATGCAAGAGATAAAAACACTGCACTTGTACACTGTATACATTAATAGGAGTTAGGGTAATGAATGAAATGGCAATCTTTTATTTCCATTACTTAACATTGAATCTTGCCACAGATTTTTTTTTAAGCCCCATGTTCATCTGAAATCGTGAGAAGAGATTAAAATAGGTAGAATGTACTATTCTTCTTCATTTTGTACTGAAGTACTTCCTCTTCTCATGGTGCTTTTTATATACTAAAGTCACATTACCAAAGCATGGTTCCTTTTCCCTAATTATGCAGTATAATTGGAAACTGTGGGCTAATCTCCTAATCTCCATAGTGACAACAGAACATTTATCTAATTAGTAGTTTGCCTTTTGGCATTACTTTGAATAAATTATCATTTCATTAGATACCCTGGGCTACTGGGAAAAAGTTTCCCAGAGTAGTGTTTAGTCTTTTGTCTCTAAAGAATGGGTTTTTTAATTAGTATAGGTTAATAATATCATTTGTAACTGGAAAGATAGATTAATAATACTGTTGTTATTCTTAGTAACACAGGACTGTCTTTGGAGGATCTTTGCTTTCTTTAATTCCTGTGAGTCAAAGTAAAAACTTACGTCACCTTATTTGATACCTCCTTCCCCAGGGAAAAAAAGAAAAAAAAAAAAGGAAAAAAGAAAAAAGTAGAACGGTTTGACATACAACTTGAAGTCCTTCCTCTACACTTTTCCTTTCTCCTGAGGATGAACTTTTCTTTAAGATAGGAAACAGTGCAAACACAGTGATGTGGACTAACTCAAGTGTCGTGCTCTATCACTTGTTGTAAATGAGCATTTCTGCATTTTTTTCTGATGCAGCTAATTCAGAATTATCAAAAACTTGTGTTCTTTCCTTGTGTATTTAAATCAATGATGGTAAACCGGAGTTGGGTTTTTTGTTGTTTGTTTTTCTATTGACTGCCAGTTGTGCTTTCTGGATCAGCTACTGGCAACCCATAACTTTGATAGGAAGTTAAAAGAGGTAATGATTAAAGATGGGTTCTCATTGATTTTTTTTCCCTAGTGTTAAAAAAGAGCAGAAAGAAGAAATCCATGGGTATGTGATAAAAGGTTGTAATTTCCTTTCCTTGACTGATTGACTGTTTCAGACCCTTGCTTACCCCTTCAAAGAGCCTTTGGCTATTACCTGGGGCAGAATATTGCTATGAAGTATGCTGTTAAATATTCTTCCCTTCTCAAAGGGACCTTTGAAGCAGGGATGTACATTTACACCACCATTGTCAAGGTCACCTCTTGGTAGATACAGAGGCATCTGTCTGTTGTTTTACCAAATCTATAGGAATGAAACATCTTCTATTTGCCTGGTTGTTCTTCAGGCTGCTTGGCTATCAGACTGGATTTTGTATTTGTAGCACAGTATATCTGGGGCTTACAGTATTTGTGAACTGGAACTGGTTACAAAAGGACCTCCAGTGTGGTGTGGATGTGCAAAGGTCCACAAGAGCCTGTCCAGCTGGGCTCTGTGATGACAATTTCTCCAGGCTGCTTTCTTTTTACTAGGGAGTCATTTACTCCCTAGTAGGGAGGCAGGAGAATCCTGTACTTAGACCTGCCCTTTAGTAAATGTTTTCTTGTTTCTGTGCCCTGGGAAGGCTTTTTTCCTTGTTCCTTGTGATTTGACACCAAGTTAGCACATAGTGAGAGAGGAGCTCATGTTACTTTCTAGCTCTTTGCTCGGACTTTTTCAGTTACCTATCTTGATTCAGTAATTATGTTCTGGACCTGTGTAATGAGTTAGCCAGAGTTTTGAGGTGGATCTTGTGATGAGCTTCCTGTAAGAAACCCAGGAAATAATTTTTCTAACTTCGGTCAAATCTAGCTTAGCTGGAACAGTTAATGGAAGACTTGAAGATGATGGAAAACAGGATGGAAATCAAAGGTTTATAAATTAATCTCTGCCCCTTCAGTGTCAATGCAGGCAGGTTCCTGCTTTAAATCTGGTCCTTGGTTGGCTCAGTACCTTTGTAGGAAGTTGGTACGTGTGTCCAATACTCTTTCCTGGAATATCTGAGACCAGTTAGCACTTGACTATAAAATGAGAACACCAGAATATCTGGGTCTTAGTTGACTGCATTCCCCCTGACTGCAGGACGGCAGCTCATGTCAGCCATGTGCACTGTCCCTTGGCTGTATCCTTCCTTATAGGGGACATTGACTGGCTCACATCTGCTTCGTCCTTCCACTTCCTTCTAGAGGCCTGGAAACTCTACTTTAAATGCACTGTAAGAACAGAGAAAAGTAATTTATATCCTCTCTATATATTGAAATTAATTTTTCTTTCTTTTTCCTTATAGGACTCTATATAAATCCTCCAATGTGTATGCTGCAATAAATAAGTTTCTCTGTGTTTGTTAGTGGTGTTGAAATTGTTGTGGTCAAGCATAGTCTAGTGAATATGGATCTGGGATTGCACAAACCAGAACAGCACCCGTTTCCTTATCCACTCCCTACATATGATTTTGTTTTAGGGAAATCTTGTCTGCAAACCTGAAAAATCAGAAGGCGATGTTAGAATGACTGCTGTGATCTAATGATCTGAATTTTGTTCTACAGCTTGATGACTGCACCCTGCAATTGTCCCACAATGGTACCTATCTGGATCTAGAATCCACCCTAGCAGAACAAAGAGATGAATTGGAAGGCTTCCAGGAGGATGCTGGGTAAGTAAATGTTTACTAAATATAGATAAATAAGCATGTTTGTCCAGAAGCGTAGAAAAGATAAAATTCTTCCCTCTGTAAACATATCTCCTTTCCACAATTAATAATTTTATTCATTCTTTATCTATGTTTACTCTTACAGTTTCTCTAAAAGAAGATAGCATACTATAAGAAATATATCAAGATGAATGTCTTGACGAGCATAATAATTTTTATAGTTCTTTAGAACTTGATAAATGAGGGTCGTTGGTAGTGAGAATTCCAAGATGTTTTTATCTGATAATAGTTGGTGTAGAATATATACATATGTATGTTATAGTTCATGCCCCTGAAGTTAAAATCTCAATTTCTTTGTGCCTTAATATTTAATTCCTCCTTTTATATTACTGGAGGAAAGACCTGTATAGATTTATTTTTTTTACTCCTGGCATCGATTTAGCCAGCCTGGTGTGTGTTTTATTGTTGTTTTTTGAATATTCTTCTCTGAACTTGTTTTTTCCCCCTCTCTTTTTATTATTGGTGGCTCACATGTATTCCTATGACACATCTTTCCATAAGCCTGTCTCTGAGAACTGAAAATGAAAGCAAAAATTAGCATCAGTATGTGTCTGCATGAATGCATGTTTAATATTTGCTTTTTAGAAGATTATTTCTTCTGGGCTTCTTAGGTAATCACTTTTTTGAGGTATAAAATGAACAGACAGTCTAAAGCTATTTTTACCATTTTGGTTGTTATATTGAACTGGGTTACTGTAATTAATTTTATGGGTACTTTTGGCATGGACTTCTGTGTGAGTAATGTAGCTGTGCCAGAAAGAAATTAACTGCATGCTGCAGGTCCTTTCTTGTTACTAGTAAGAAATGCACCCCTTTTGCTTGTGCTTATTGTGATAGCTGTCTTGCCTTGTTTGATGAATACTTCTTACAAATTTAAGCTGTCCCTCTCAAGGTGATTTTATGTGGAAAAGCAATTTAAATAATGTTACATATATTAATGTGTGCATTTGTGTATGCTCATGCCAGTTTTGGGTGTGTTTTTATAACTGTTGAAGGTAAAGAAACGGTTCAGTTAGAAATTAATGAGTTAAAAAAAGAGTTCTTCAATAGGTGGAGTAGCCAATGCAGCTGAACTGAGTCTCCCTTCCTATGCAGTGTAGGAGTCCTTAGTGTTGAAGTCGATCTAGTCTTCAGTTTTATGCAGAAGTGGTTAAAATTGCTGCAAAGAATAGCAAGTTCTTCTTTCCTGATAATTTTATTATTAGTTGAAGTCAAGTAAGGTGAAGGTAAAAAACTTTCTGTTTTGGTAGTTTTTCTTAGTACTACATTAGAGCTTTAAGTAATGTTTTCTTTCCTTTCCATTGATATCTCAGTGATAAGTCTAGCAATTTTAACTTCATTGCTTTTAATACCCCACAATGGCATTGCTGACCAGTTCAACAAGCCAGAGACAGATTGGTGCTTTTCCTACCAGACTTTGACCTTCCACTTTCATTTAATTTCTGCTTCCTTTGGGCACAAAAAACTAGCAATAATATGAATTGTTACTGAAACATGATGCTAATGTTCTCTCTGGTATTTATCCCAGGAAAAAACTTGAAATATGTGGAATTAAGTGTGCTGCTTGGAATTGCATATCTCCTGTGTTTTTCGAGCTGAAAAAATCAGGTTGTTTTTGTGTACTTGGCACATGTGCAGGCCTCCCCTTAGTTGCACAACCTGTTTTCATTTGATTAATTGCTTCTTCTAATGGCTTGTCCTGCCACTAATGCTGGGAGGTCCTTTGTTCCTCTGCAAAGATGACCAAGGGAGGTATGAAATCGGGTGTACTAAGGTGCATCAGAAATGCTTGGGCTACAATTTATTATTGGAATTATCTTTTGAAATTTGTGACGTAAAAGAGAACAATCCTTGTGTTTGCTGTTGTATGTCATGTATGCAGCCCTCACCATCACTGGTCTTTGTCCTGCCCTCTGAGGTTGTCCCTCTGGTAATTGTGGGTCAACAAGAAGTGCTTTGTTTTGATGTTTCATCTGCCTGTCTCAGGTGCACCACCACCTGCACCACCACCTGCACCACCAGGATTGGCTCTTAGGTGCAACACCAGGCATAGGCTGGTATGTCCTGATGCAGAGGCGAGAGGGGATGGTTTCCTGGGGGGATGATCACCTTAGCACTTCTTTTGAGGTGCCTGTACAAGTGGTACTCTTCCCTTGGATAAACCTAGCTTGTGCTTAACCTGCAGCACAGGGTTTGTGCTTTACCTTGATTGTCATGAGGTTGAGGGTTTATGGCTCCATTGCTGCATGCACAGTAACTTGCAGGTTGGACTGCTGAAATCCTATAGAATTTTGTTTTGCTGTAGTGGGATGAAGGTCAGTGAAGTATAAAACTTTTCATGTAGTAGTAATTGGCTAGAGGACAAACAGGTACTGGTCAGGCGGGAAAAAAAAAAGGAGAACATCTGACTTGTCAGCAGCTTGGCAGGAAAGAATCTAATTTTTTTGGGGAGCTGCAAGCTGAAAGCAGATTGGTGATTGTGGTGCTATGGCAAATGTAAAGGATACCCAGGGTGTAAAGCAGGAATTTAGTCAGTGAAATGGCATGAGTGTGGTGTCTTCAGTACTGGTGAGGATTTAACTAGATCTCTGCAGCCCGTGTTTGTCCATGTTTTGTGGGAGAACTGGAAGAAGATAAACAAGAACAACCCAAAACTTAAGAAATTTGTGCAGTAGCTTCCCCAGATGAATTAAGTGACATTGTCACTTCAGGATAAATGCAACTCACGAGAAGTTATCCAGAATAAAGGAATATTCTAGACATAGGCTAGTGAATGTAGACGGTAATACAGAAATCCCAGGTTTCTAGCAAACTAATTTTTTGGCCTTTGAGCTCCCTTGCCCTTGAAGGGACCAAGGTGCTGAGCTGAAGTGCCCCAAGATGGAGCTGCTGGCTGCGGGCACCTGGGGCTTAGCAGCATCCTGCTGTCTGGGAGGGACTGGCCACAGAAACCGCTTAGTCTCCCTTTTTCTCTCTGGGTCATTTCAAGGTCCTGCTCTTAATCTTCAAAGCTTTTAATTTTCTGAGATTAAGCTACCTCAGGACTCTCCTCTCTGCCATGCTGAGGCTGCTCTGCTCATCAGGGTCACTGAAGCTTGCTGAGCTCTGAATGAAGGAATTAGTAGCTGGTTATTCATGGCATTTTCAAAATTTTACATCCTAAAGTGTGGAAGCTCCTATTAAGAGTGACCAGAATGTCTTGCAGTCTGTTTGCAGCATCTTTTTGTCAAAAGTTCCCATTTGCCCAGGGAAAGGTTTTCAAAATCTGTTTTATTTAATTTATTTTAAATTCACCAATGAAAGAAGACTTATAAATAATTAAACTGTGCAGAAAACACAATCTTAAATTTTTTTAGTGAGAGACTGCAGGTATCTGTTTTCTCATAGAAGGCCTGTTTTTTCATGGAAGGACTGGATGAGCATAGTGAAAAATGAGAAGGATTTTTCTTCAAGAATAAAGAAGAGAAGTAGTGGCAAATTAGGCTGGAGGCTTATGATGATGTGTGTCTGTAAATAACAGCTACTAGAAACACATGCACTCATCCACAGTTTCAAATTAATCCTTTTGCATTCCTGAATATAATGAAAAGAGGCTTTTGATAGTTGCTGTCCACCCTAGCAGAATCTAAACTTCTGTTTTGGGAAGAGAAACCCCAGTACGTGTATCCTTTTAGCTTGTAGTGCAAAAACTGAGCAAAACGTGGACGGGGACAGGACTGTTTTCCTGTGTCCACAGCTCTCACTGCTTCCATGCAGATTTGGGAATAGCAGTAGGATTTGGAAGAATCAGATCAGTTTTATAGGGAATGTTTTTTTGGATGGTCAGGATGAACACCTGACCAAGCAATGAGGCTGACTCTGCAGAATGTGTCACAACCAGAAAACAGGTCAATAAAAGCATGTGGAAAAACTGCCTTTCTTTTCAAGTCTGGCATGTATGTTTGTTGGCTTTATTGGGGTTTGGGGTTTTCTTGTTTGTTTGTTTTTTTTCCTTGCTCACAAAATGTGTTACTTTGTGGATTCTTAATTGTGTGAAGAGGCCGTTTAGCTGGCTCTTTTGTTGAGGTGCACTTGACATAGAATGCTTTTTTTCATCATTTGTGATTTTACAAAGCAATCAAGAGTTGTCAAGCAGTTTATGTATTTAATTTACCACATAACTGCCTGAGTTGTTTGTAACAGACCTTAAAGGTATTCCACAAGATAACAGTCCTAAACTGTGGACCAAAAAAGCTTCTCCAGGCAGAAGACTGGGAGCAATGGAGATATCCTAAGTGAATTCAAGACTTTGGTTCAGCAGATAGATTGTTTTAAAGTTCTTCTGACAAATTACTTCAGTGCTGATGGTTTTGTATTCCTTCTAGACACCCTCTCCCAAGCCATTGTGGCTGGGTGAGTCCCACTAAAATTGGATGCCAGATGTTTTTTTTCTTGATGCTGCTGTTCATTCTGGGCTCAATTCAGAATCTGTTTAGGTCAATGGAGTCTGGCAGGGATCTTTAATATTCTTTTCCTGCTTATGTACTGTGTATTTTTCCATCTTAGACTTTAAGATTAGCACAATTGTGAGAAGGAAATTTTTTTGTCCCGTTTTTATGCAAGGAAATTGGGGATGCATTTGAAAGTTAACTTGAGTTTTGTCTAAAAAAAGTGGTGTGTCCCTCTTCTTGAAGCTGTACTGCAAACTAACAGATCCTATGCTGGTTTTGTATTAGTTTGGACAGTGTATTTGTATTAGTTCACTGTTGAAAAATGCTCTCAACAGATGACAGCTTTGTCACCATGTTTTGTCTTGATGTAATTTCCATAATGTTTCTTAGTTCAAACAGCAAGAAAAATAAGGGAGGGACAATCTTTCCTGTGGGAAATTGTCATGGTGTGGCTGCCAAGAGTAGAGCCCATGTGACTTCTCATTGCAGTCACAGAATCATAGAATAATTTGGGTTGGAAGAGACCTCTAAAGGTCATCTGGTCCAACCCCCTGCAATCTTTTACTAATGTTTCAAGACATACATTAGTTCATCTGAATATTTTGATTTCTGTGATATTTAGTTATTACTCTGACCAAATGTGAATTTGAAAAATGTAATGGATCATCACAATAAAAGCATGCAACAAAGTAAAGAAAATCAAAATAACCAAACCAAAACCCCCACAAAAACAAACAAACAAAAAAAGCAAGAAAAGGCAAGCTTATTTTTATAAAGAAGATTGCATTAGTTTAGGAAGCTGGCACACAGGGCAGGTGGTGTGTGGAAGCCTTCCTCTTGTTTTGCTTGAGGTGATTTTTATGAATCATTTATCATCATTTGCACTTATCCAGGTGAAAGGACCAGAAAGACTCAAAACTAGAGACATATGATGTTGAGTGGGGCTGAGCCTCAGAGTGACTCAAATGATGCTGCTTTTGCTTTCAGCCCTCTTATGCCTTGAATAGCCTGGTATGTTCATGGATTTCCCTCAGTGAAAAATCTGCTCTCTCTCGTGCTCTTTGGTTAGTGTCTAGGCGTATTCAGCCTGTCATATACCTGAAAGGTTAGGGTAAATTTCGGGAGGTATAGGGCTTTCTACAGGTAGCAGTGTTCCAGTCTATATGTGTCAGATTAAGATAGTGAGACACATTTTGAAGTTAGTGATTAGCTAACGCTTCATTGTTGCAAAACAAATGGGTACAGAGATTAACTTTTCACATTTTTAATAAAACTAATTAAAATAAATTAGATTAAAATAATATTTGTTTTCTGGATTATTAAGTTGATGCTTTTTTAATTCCCTCCTACCCACAGTTTGGGGAAAATTGCTCTTAGTATTCATCTATTCAAAACTATGCAGCTTTTTAACTCTTAAATCTTTATTCCTAATAAAATGTCTTTAGTTATAAAATAAACAAATCATTAGAATGTTGAAATTACTCCTTAGGTAGAATTGTAGGAATTTCTTTTGTTAGTTAGCTAGCAGTGTTCCTTGACAGCAAAATGAAGTAATGGGTCCCATACACTTTCCCTGCCACAGAACAACAGCAAAGCATCTCTGAGCATTCACGCTTCCAGGGCATGTTATCAAGAGGAATTAACAAACATAGATGTATTTCATAGAGCTTGACAAATGAGATATGTCACTTGAAAATATGTGCCCTGGAAGTAGGATGGAGGCAATTAACATTTCAGTCTTCCACCACACAAATTATTGACCAGTTATGAGATAAGGATTTCTTGACAAGGTGTCTTGTGAAAAAGATCAAATTAAGCTTTCCTACTAGTAGTAAGATGCTACTACTTTAGTAGTTAAGGAGTGAATACTGCTGTATGAATGTAAAGCATATTTAGAAAACAAGCATTTGAATGAATTATAGCAAACTTGCATAAATTTTACTGCAGACCAAGGCTTGTTTTCTCATATCTTCTCAGCTTTAAAACTGGCTTGATGGTGTGGAAGTAAATCTGTTCTGCATACACCTAAGTCAGAGACTGCAAGTGCTCAAACCAAAAGACAGAAAAACCAAGATCCATGTGGACTTGTGGAAAAAACATGTGGTCACCTGCTTCAGTGGGCTGGCCAGGAGGGAGCTGGAGAGTGGCTGTAATCACAGAAATTAAAGTGATTACAACTATCTGTGGTCTGTAGTTGAAGCCTGGGGACATCGAATTGGGGTGCAGTCAGTGAACCTTAGAATTTCATTCCAGCCTAGGTGGAGAACAAGAAAGGAAAAGAAAAGAAAAGAAAAGAAAAGAAAAGAAAAGAAAAGAAAAGAAAAGAAAAGAAAAGAAAAGAAAAGAAAAGAAAAGAAAAGAAAAGAAAAGAACCAAAAAAACCCAAACAAAAACCAACCAAACAAAAAAAATAATTGCATAAACAATTGCATAACACATAAGCACTTGCATGCTTATGTGTCCTTCAAGGGGAAGCAGAGTTGGTTTTGCTCTTCTCCCAGTGCCTCCAGATCTTGGAGAAGCTGTGTCATGCTTCTTCCAACTGAGAAGAAGCCAACAATTACAGTGGCACCTTCCCCAGCTTGGACAAGACGGCACATCATTGCTTCAGGAGCTCCTGCTGCTTTCTGTTGGTTTAGGGGAGCAGGAATCTGGGACTGGTAGATCTGAGCAGGGCAGCTTCTGAGCAGCTCTTGGACTTGATGTTTGTCGTATGTGAAGAGATGCAGTGATCTTACACAGTGCCTTTGGGAAGAGCATCAAAAGCTCACACAGCTTCATGGGGTCTGGGACAGCATCTCAAAGCCCAGGCAGTAAAATGTTCTTTAGTCTGGTTTTGTCCTGGGGGTTTATTTGTGGGTGTTTTTTGGTGAGGTTGTTTTTCTGTTGAGGTTTTTTGCATGCTTGAGTAACTCTTCTAACACGTGGTTGTCAATACTGGAACAGCTGTGTCTCCTCTCCCAGTTTGCCCCAGAGTTTGCTCACAGCTATCTGTTATTGAGGGAAAAACCTACCTCTTTGGAAACATTTGAAGATTTATTTGGTTGGGGTTTTTTTTCATTTTAAATTTTAGTGATTACTGCTGGTAAACGAATGCAATAAAAGTGCAATTTCCATTGGAAAATGTTTTGCAAAAATAGTGTTGTACTTAGCTCTCTCCCATTACATACCAAATATGGTGCCAAACCAAAAAGTGTGTGCATCATTCATACTGTTTTTCCTAGGATAACCTTTTTTAAGATAGTCTAATTCAGGTTTACATGTGAAAATAGTTGAGGAGTCCAATATTTTAGAGTGGGAACTGAAATTAAAATAACTTACAGAAACAGCTGATGCCAGATGTTTTATTTAAAAACATTTAATTTTATTAACATTGAGGCTCCTTAATAGCTGTGTTTGCACCCTGCCCTCCTCGTCGATGATGAGGTTATAAGCTAAGTGAGCAGCTCTCAAGGCTTGGGAATGTGTTTCTCTTCAATTTGCAGGAGGAAATCTCTTCCTTTCCCCATAAATGTTTCGTCTGTGGGGCTTCAGGTAGGGCTGCCTGAAAGCACTGTAAGGATGCTCCAAACTGGATTCATGTTAGGAATAAAAGCATTGATTTGAGGATCCAAGCCTCAAACACCACCACCCCCACCGGGTACAGTGTCAGACAGCCAGTGTCTGCTGGTGCAGCTTGCAAATGGATGTGGAATGACGGTGGAACTGCCCAGAGTGTGCAGGCAGTGGTGTGACTTTGTGCTGGGTAATTAGTAAAAGCTGAGAACTTGCTACACCTCCCATTCCACAGCAAATCGTGTGTGTGCCCCTGCTCTGTGGTAAACACAAAGGAGATTTTTATAGGCAAGCTCACACTGTGTTTACCCCATGGGAATTCATCTGTCTGTGCATTTGGTGTGCGTGTGTTTGTTTTACCACCGACTAAAATAATAAGGTAATAATCTGCTGCTGGTAAAAATGGATGTCTCTAGTTTAATCTCCAGTTGTGAAATAACAGCTTAAATGATTGCAAGTTTGTGACTAGCCCAGGATCTCTGGTAATGAAGCCATGAAAACTAGTGATTTCTGCCAGGGTTAAGACCAGAGCAGTACAGGAAAATAGTAATTAGTTTCACCTTTACTGCTCGGTAATTGTGCTCGCTACCGAAAGCCTTGATGGCACAGCAATCAATGCAAAGCTTATTTCCTAAGTGGAATTAAGATGCTTAAATAGTAGCCTGCGGGCTAAGTGTTATATTTAAGAACTTGTATGTCAAGTCATGAAAGAGCTCTTGCCAAATATGATGTTAATGGAAAACTTCCAAAAAGCAGAAAGATCCAAAGAATCACATTCATCAGTGAAAAGCTGAATTTATTTTCATGTACTTATACTGTACTTATACTTACATATACACATGCATGCCGTACTGTAAAGTAGGACAGTTTTAAAATATTTCTTGCTGAGTCTGATTAAACTGGTTGCATCCTGAGAAAGAGTGTACTTAGTCAATTAGGCCAGTAGGACATTGCTTTGGAATGTGTTCTGTGTCACTTTGGGAAATCTCCCAGGTTGTTACCTTTTTAGTATCATCAATTACATTGGAAAATCATAAAAGATAGAGTTTTTTCCTTGAGGTATTAGAGAATGATTTCTAGAAGAAGGGTAAAGTTAATGAAAAATTATTAAAGCCCTTTTTTTCCAAGCTAGTTAAGTCAAGTTTTAGATAATTTTAATTATGAAAAGAAAATTAGAACTCTTTTCAGTCAGAGTTAAGTAAGGTACCAAGGGCCTTTGTGTGAGTGAAGAGATTGTGTGGGTGCTATTTTCTTCTGCTTTGCACCTGTGAAATTCTTGTAATGAACTCTGGCTGGCTGGCTCTTCTCCTGGAACCAAAACTGTGGGTTCTGTGATGTGGTTGGGAGCACCAGAGCACTGAACCCTTTACCTGGGGAGGTGAAAGCATCAAGTGACCCAGTTGAGAGAGATTATTTTATTTTGCTTTTGGAAAGTATTGGTCAAGTGATATGTCATCTCTCCAGAAGAATGTGATGCAGGTTGAGAAGCCTTCTGGTTTTGTGTTTTACCCAGAAGCAAAGTTGTTAAAATAGCATTGCTCAGGCAGTCTCTTCACCATCTGTCAACACAAAGTGTGTGTTTTCTTAATGCAGAAATACATGGTGGGATTTAACTTCTCATTCCATCAGAGTGTCACAAGACAATGGGATAAACTTCCTGCTGAAGACAATTTTATGTGGGTTGAGCTTTTGAGGTGAGACAGGACACAGCTTTGTTCATGATTAAGGACAGCTCTTGTAAAACAGTCACTGACTGTAAAAGCAGCAGTCAGCCCTCAAGTATTTTAGGGGCTGTTAGAAGTTTATTCTTTTAATGTGTGGAAATTGAGCCATTAACAACTGAGAAATAACCAGCATGATGATTCAGAAAGTAGGGGAAGGGAGCAGGGAGAGGATTCTCATTTTCCAGCTCCTGGTATTTGCTTGCACAGAAACTACTAAATAGGACAAATGGAACAAATATCCCCTCATTTTAACTTGCTGCATTTCACAGTGTGTGAAAGTGATTCATTGTCTTTTGGCAAAAGTTATTGCCTTGTGATGAGGTACACAGAAGACCCCACCCAGACCTTACCGACATAGCCTCAGCATGCATTAGTAATAAGGAATTAGGCACGACTAATGTGGTTTATGTGGCATACTTCATTAATCCCTTGAATGTTTTACTCATCCCTTTTGAGTTTGACTTTCTTTCCCACTCTCCTTCCATCCTGTTTCATTTCCATGTTAAAAGGAGAACCTAAAAGAAAGAAAAACTACCCAGTAAATGTCATGCTTGGGAAGAGGGGTTGAATGTGGAAAACTACCACCTTTTAGTGGCTGTATGTAGTCATTATTTGCAGGCTTACCTGGGCAAAGGTGTGTCAGCCACAGTGCTGTGCTATTCCTTGACATTCACATGTAAATTTTTGCATGGTATACAGGTTGTTAGCAGGGAACAGGACAGTTGATTATTAAATTCTTTTTGGCAAACACAGAAATAATATTGGAATAATCCACAGGGGAAAAAACATATACAAGCCTCAGCCTATTCCGTTCCTTCGCGTACTGTTGCTTAGATTAATAATTTGCAAGATTTTGCCTGTTCAGTTTTTGTTTAGGGAATATGCCATTTGGATTATTTTGACCTGGATTAGTCAAATTTCAATATTTATTTATTTAGTTTTAATGGATAGTGAACAGGCATCTGAATAGTCTCCATCTGTTTGCATATTTTGATTCACTGTTTTCAAAGGTGTTATGGTCCAGGAATGCTCTGAATAAAACCACTAAGTTAAATAATTGTATGACTTACAAGTGTATTGCAAGAACAGGATGCAGATACATTCTGACTTCACACTAAGTTTTTAGATGGAAAAAATGAGCTAAAAAAGTCCACTGACTTAATTTAAAGATGGGCCTATGCGTGTGTGTTTGCTTCTAACTCCCTGTCATGATCCAGAAAGGGTTACTAGTGCAGTCATCCATTTGAATTGTATTGGAGGTGAATCTTATCAGTTAAAAGACCTTTTAAAAATTTATTGCTTGAGCCCCTTTGTTTCAGTTATTCAATGAGAATAGCATGAACTTGAACATGACAGTTGGATCGTTGGATGATGATCTGTGAAGAACTTGAAAAAGATTTTTTTGTTTGGATAAGATTTTCAGATGACTTTCAGAGAGTTTCTTAATGCCTTTCTCCATGCACGTGTATGCTCTCTCTCTCCAAAAACTTGGCTTTTATACAACATTTTTTTCAAGTGTCAGAAATTTTTTTACATCTCTCAAGTCTGCAGTTGGATGGAGAAGAATATCGTATTGAAACTGCAGTCACACCGTATCTTAACAGCTTTGAAATCAAAGTCCAGGATTTATGCTGTCTGATTAATAGCAGGTTAAGAAACACTTTCCTTATTGTGTGCGTGCTGGCTTGCAGATCTTTTCCAGGGAAAATCTGATAGACTGCAGTGCTTGAACTCTGGCAAAAATTCCATCCCTTATGCATTCAACAAGGAATAGTTTGTTTCCACTGCTGATGTGGAGTACCTTAAGCTATGAAGTGACTGACTGTGAGGCAATACCCTATCACAGAAGCGTTTTGCATTCCCTGATAGTTGTGTGCAGGTAAAGATAGAAATGCATAGGTGCTGAAATGAAAATATGAAAGCCAGTTGCAAACATAATGTGCTTCAGAGCGTGTCTGTTGCCACACATTTTTTCTGGGGACATGCTGTTGTCCAGACTGACTCACATGGGAGTCAGTGGTTCCTTCTTGAGCTGAAGGCTGCTTGTTGGATGCTGTTTTTCTTAAGCTACTGCTCGTGAAAAACATGGATGTGATTATTTGAGATGGTTGCTGGTCCACCAAGAAACATGAGTGCTATGAGAGTCTGTAACAAAATGTGAAGCATGTGTTGGGCCTTGTGCTTTGAAAGGTTTCCATGAAGAGCAGAGTGTGTGTTAGACAGGTTTTTATAATGGTTGTAGGTTATTGCATCAGGCAGAAGTAGATGCAGGATTATTGTAGGGTAAGTTGTCAAGTAGGGCTGGCTTCAAGTGCTGCCAGGTCTGAAAGCATTTTCAGTGTTACTATGTTGAGGTGAGTTTTCATCCAGCTTGTGTCCCTCTTTGGGGTTAACAGACAGCAGCCCGTGGTGGTAGTTTAGCTTGATTCAATAACTGGATGTGTTTGCTTTGCTGGTGGTTATGAAGGACAATGAAACTATCATTTGATTATTTCAAGAGGATTGGGGGCAAGGTAGACTGATGTCTGGCTGATCTGATGCCACCTGGTTCAGAGTTGGCCTTGCTGTGAGTGATTTAGTGATTTTGAACCTAGTAACAGTGATTGTGACTGATTCTGGAAGGGGGTTTGAAGGCTGGGGAGTGACAAACCTTCCTGTGGAATAACAGGTGAGAGTAATAAAAACACAAGGTGCCCATAGCATTTGCCAGTATTGGTTTTCACCTTTATTTTCCCTAGTTTGGTGAAAGTGAGGAGGGAAAGCCTTTATTTAACATTTAAGTCTTTTATGTATTGTTTCACAAGTTACAGGCTAGAGGCATGATGAGCTGATTACCCTGTACAGTGATTTTCTGAAGCAGGATGGGGAAAAGTAGATGTGAGGTGGGAGGACATAAACTATGCTGTTAGCCCAGTGTAGGAGGGCGATGTGTCCATGTTCTGGGCATCAAGCCTTAGAATCCTTCTGCTGCTGTTGTGGTTTAAATTGAAACTTTCGGGGTGTAATTGTGGATGTAATAGATTTGTAGGTGATCTTCCTTTCCCCAAAACATTATTCATGCTGTCTGAATGTCAAAAGCATTCAGGAGAGAACTGCGTTGTTTTTGCTATTTTACATGTTACTGGCCTTCTCATAATTGGCTTCCATGTGGGAAATCTAGTGTGTCTAAAATCCATTAAATGCTTCTGTAGCTGAGTTTTCATCTTTGTAATTTCTGGTGTTTGAATCCTATTGGTTTTTGGTACATTGAAAAGGGTGACAGTGTGACCAATGGGAGAAAATAATCAGAATTTTGATTTTATTGTGTAAGAATTTTCTGTGTTATGTAGTATATAGTTGGGGCAATTTTACAGATGTCACGGTTTAACACTGGCCCAGCAATTAAACCGAATAACAGATTTTTCTATTCCCTGATAGGTGTGTGCAGGTGAAGATAGAAATGCATAGGTGCTGAAATGAACTATTAGACCAGAACTAATAGAAGAGAGGTTGCTCTAAATTTTCAGGGTTGATCATGGGGAGGTGAGGTAGAGAGGGAAGTAGCACCACTATTGAAGCCTGGTATACTGCCAAAAAAGAATAACTTGGTTTTATTGAGGAACATAATGCATTAGATTTTTTGAAGCAAAGAGAAAGTAATAGTATTAAATTGTAATGAACCTGAATCACCACAAGCTTTATAATGGTGCTGGTTTCTTAGGTCCTCGTGTTTCTTCAGTCCCTCTATTTTGATTTGGTTAAATTAGCTGTTTCATTAGGAACCTGAAAATTATGTTGAGCTAAAAGAATGGCAATTAGGTTAGAACAGGTTGAGAAGCTGAGTGCTGGACCTTTGATTTTAGGTGAGCTCAGGTGTGCTTCCTGGAGTTCTAAATGGTCTTCCAAGCAGCTAGTGGAATTAGATTAAATGTGGGGGGGGAGGTTTTGGGAACACGTGAAGACAAAAGTTCTAAGCTCTGCTGTATGAATAGTCACTCCAGACTATTGCCAGAAAAAAGGCAAAGTCATCCAAAGGAATAGAGTCCAGCTGACTACATACCCAGAAGTGACTGCTGATAGTGTGGTGAGCACTGGAGTGAGACCCTTTGCATTTCATGGCAAGCTGGAATCCAGTTCTGTTCCTTCATTCCACCAGACCTGGATGCTGTTAAACAAAAGTTACACAAATGTCTCATTTGTGTGTTTAAAATGGAAATTCTCAGTGAATTATGTAAGAGCAATGAGGACAGCCCTATAGCATGTACATAAAAATGAGATTCAGGATGCCTTGCAACGTCTTCAAACTTTGTTACTACTAAAATGCCTCACAGGAATCTGGAGAGGGGACTGTCAGAGATAGAATAGATTCTAACACTTGGTGTAAAAAAATAGAAAAAATTCTCTCCCTTGTCCAGTTAAGAAGGGGAGTGATGGAACAGCTTTGGGTTGGCACCTGGCATCCAGCCAGGTTCAGCCTGCCTCAGTGATAGTTTGCTAATAGGAATTACTGGTAGCTTGGGGCAAGGATGGCAATAATTTATATAGATGCATTTCAGCATAATGGACACATCTCAGGGAGGCTTTAAAGAATATTCTGAAAGTTTGGAACAAGTTCCTTTACATCAGTACCTAGAAAGTCAAGTACTGGATGTAGTACCTGGCTTTTCTGAATTCATCTGTGTATGGATTTACAGGTTGCAGAACTTTGGACTTTTTCTTTCCTCAGGTCTCTACAGAGACATCAGCTTTTATATATTCCAAACTCATACCCCTCATGCTTGCTCAGTGTCAGTGTTAGTGCTCTTACTCAGTGGATAAAGGTATGTCAGGAACATCTCTGTAAGAAAACAATTTTCAATTAGAAACACATGAGCTATATAAAATCTCATGGGAGATACTGGGAAATGCAGCTTCATGCTGAGGGCAATAAAGTAGTTACTGCCCTAAAAGTACTAGGCTACCAATGCCACTGTTTTAGTGGAAGGTAAAGTAAAGGTAATGCCTGCCAAGTACAGGCATTAAAATCTTATTTATGATGCTACCTTTCCTGTTATTCAAAAAAAAAAAAAGAAAAAAAAAAAAAAAAAAAAAGCACTAGTTTATATATGTAATTGTTAGGGCAAACAGTTTCTGCTGAGACTGAAGCAGGCAGCTTCACCAGATCAGAGTGCAGTAGGATTTTATTCTTTCCTAGTTAGTCTGGCTCTGGACCCCAAGGCTCTTGCACTTGCTTTAATACTTGTATGTATGCACTGACTTCTGTATCATTATTATGATGTTTTTCCTTACGTTCCAGTGCTATGGAAGATGTCTAGCTGATGCTTATTTAGATGTTTTAAGTCCCCTTCTTCTTCTTCCCCCCATCCTGTCGTTTTAGAAGAGCAAAATGTTGGTCATGCAATGTCCAGAGGAGAAAAATTAGATGGCGAGCACAGAGTGGAAGGCATGGGTGACACAGGTTGGCAGGTCTTGCAAAACTGAGGGTGAATCTGCTGTTGTTCCTTATTAAGTGAAGGTCTGAGCAGAAATGCCTCAACACTCCCCTGTGCTGAAGTGCTGTCTGCTTGCAAGTGAAGTGAGTGGGGTGTGTGCTCCCACGGCTCACAGGCAGCCTGCAGAGCCACGGGCCACCTCTGAGGCCATGGCAGGCAGACTGGCTGTCCTTTCCTTTCAGTAGTAAATACATTCTGCTTTCTTGAAACCTCTCCCTGTAGGTTAACAATCACTTTTTGGAGATCTTTTAAAAGAGCAAATTTGCTTTTGGACAGCTGTTTAACTAGAAGCCTTTATTGCTACATTTCATCTCTTATTTTGAAGACATGATATGGTCACGTATTTGTTGTAGAGAGAAAGATAACATTTTCAGCTACTTGAAATATTTTACTGCAGTCTGTCTTCTGAAAAATAAATAAAAAGCAGGTATTTCTGTCCTCACGCATACTATTTTTTAATCTATACACCCTTAAAATCACTTTTGTAGACCTCTCCTTGAAGGCTGAATGGTGTGTAAGTAACAGCAACTTTTAAGGGCTCAACAAGACCTGAGTCCTAAAAGAAGGCACAGATGGGCAGCTACAGTCTGTTTTGCAGATGGGGGATGCAGAGTGTAGGGAAACTAAGCTCATGTTCTCAGAGTAATTGAGGTTTGTCTTTTGATGTGGCCCATTGACACCTCTGTGTCCTGGCCTCACTTTCTACCATGCAGGGAAGCTGTGGCAAGAGGGAGGTTGAAAATGGAACCTTCTTTGTCCCATATGGGAGATCCTAATCCCTGAGCCATTCCTCTTTTGTTTCCATAGAAGGGATTTCTTCCTTTTGTCTCAAGTACTAATGGAGGGAGAGAGAGAGGTTCAGAAATCTTTTATTGTCTTTGAAAGAATTAGGATGTACCCTAGTAAGAATGTAACAGCTCTTGTGAAAGTGAGGTGATACATTAATGCCTGATGCTAGGATTGGTGTTTTAAATTTGGTACCCTGACAAAGATTACTCACAACCTTTTCAAATTAAATATTCCAGAAGAGTCCTGGCATCCCTGTGGTAAGGGGCAGCTGTTAAAAATCTACAGGACGTGAGCGCAGACAAAGACTCTGTCCAGCTGAAACGGTGGGAGGAGTTTAGGTGGGCAGAGAGTCAGTCCTAAATCTGGAACTGCTCCAGGAAACTTTGAAATCCAGACTGCAGGCAGTTCTTGTGGTGAGAATAGCATTTTGCTTCTCAGCACTTCAAAAATGTTAAGACAAGGCTCACACTTTCCCCACTTTGTCTTAATGATGTTCAGGCAGACCCGTTGAAGAGCAATTTAAATTAAAGTTGGATTTAAAAAAAATATGTTCAATTATTTTGCTTATAGAGAAAGGTTGCCATTCTTAAACTGGAATTAAGCCCTCTATTAGCAGGTACCTTGTTGCATATTAAGCACTTTTTCAGTTTCTTAATAGGCTTTTTTTGCTATACTACTGTGGGAGCAATATTTTTTCTGAAAATACCTGTCACTGCTTCACTAACCTGCCTTCCAAAAAAAAGTATTTGGGACATGACCTAACATATGGTTTCTTGTTGAAAATAATGAAAAATATTTTTGTTTCTCAAAACAACTGTGTGCAAGAATACAGCAGGGTTGGGAAAGAACCATTGTTGCTGTCTGGAAAACAGTGGGTTTGTTCTGATGGAGTTAGAGCCAGGGGGAAATTCTGTTGGGTGTCTGTGTGAAAGGATTGGCCCTGAAATCTCAGCAGAATCCTAACGTTTAAACTGAAGAAGTTTGTGCTGGTTTTGAATTTGCTTCTAATTTGTATATCGAAGTGGGTCTAGAGTTTGCATGACATAAACTAAGCTGCATCTGAAATGTGTTTGAAAGCCAATTTTGTTTCTTGCATATTTCTCCATGATAAAATCACAGAATTGTTGAGGTTGGAAGGGACCTCTGGATGTGATACGGTCCACCCACTATCCTCAAGCATGGCCATCTAGAGCCACTTATTCAGGAATCTCATCTTCAGTTTCAGAGAAAAGAGGAACAATATAGTGCTCTATAAATGGAAAAGACTTCTGGCTTTTTTCACTTTCCTAGGTTTTGTCAGGTGAGCAGGTATGGGTGTAGAGGGAAGGTTCTGTCCCTGTCCTGATGCTGGTTTGTGGGTGTAGCACCTAGAAATCAAGAATGGTGCTCTTGTCCAGATGGAAAAGATGTATATAGTACAAATCATAAATGTAGCAGCTAATTAAGATGAAGTAATTCTGTTTAAGAGCAGGATGAAACTGAGACGGTGCCAGAGAGGAGGAAAACTCTATTGTGCCTCATTGCATGAAAGAAACCAGTCTGTGTGCTTTCAAGACCCTTTAGGGTACTTGAGCAGATTTGTCAAAGTGTAAGCAGCCTAATGTTTGACCTTGCATTTTCTTTTCATATTTATCTCTAGCTTTAAAATAGTTCTGTGAAAATTAAATGTTCAGTTCTCACTTGGTACTTCTCTAATACAGATTTCTAGAGACTCATTGTGGTGGGATGACCTTGGCTGCTTGCCAGTTATTTGCCTACCCAGCTGCTTTGTTGTTCCCTGTCCTCAACAGAAGGGAGGGAAAATAAGATGAAAAAAGCCTCATTGATTGAGATAAAGATGGGGAGGTCACTTGCCAGTTACTGTCTTTAAATTAAAACATAGTTGAATTGTAAAAAGCAAAGACAAAACCCACATCACCTTTTGTTACACTTAAGACTTCTTTGTTACACTTAAGTTCACATTCCCAACTCTTCTACCTCCACCCTTAACCTTTTATATTTTTCTCCTCTTATATTTTTCAGGAGGGGTAAGAAGCACAGTATAATTCTAAGGACCCAGCTGTCAGTGAGAGTCCATGCCTGCATTGGTAAGTGAAAATCAACATGCCTCAAAAAGAGAATGAATAAACAAAGTCAAACTGAGAAGCAAATCTAAGAGAGTATGAATTGGACTTTCTGTGTTCCAGGTTAAGGATAATGGCCAATAAATTGATTTAATTGTTTTGCTTGTTGTGTGCTAGGATGAGGCTGTATTAGTTAGATTACCCTTAAAGTATGTTAAGCAGCACAGGGAAGTATAGCGTTAGACAGTGAGGTGTGATGGGTCAGAGTGCTTTGGAGAATCTTGGATTTTCTGTCTTGCCACAGCCATTGTGTCTGCCTGAAGAAGACTGAGTTCTGAACTGGAAAGGGATCTGAAGAATTGTTGGCTGGCAGCTAAGTGCTGCATTTTAATAGCATGTAATCTTTAATACCTCACATCTTGCAGACGTTGGCCACATACTTGTCATTATCACAGTGTCTTAAAACCCTGGTTAAGACAATGCTGTCATGAGGGAAAGTCTAATGAAAGTCATAATGTGTGTGTGGTAGAGCTTTAAGGTTGCATAAATGAAGGCTGATGTGTTGTGAGGGTGCTAATATGTTCTTCAGAGTTCTGCTGAGCAGCATGTTCATTGATTATTTGTGGCAAAGAAATGCTCATGGTCTGGTGATACAAATGATAGATGGTATGGGTGATTCATTTAAGAGAATGGTTAGTTTAAGAAAATTTTAAAAATAATCCTAAGTGTATGTTCTGCAGTTGCCTGTTTTGTTTTCAACTTCTCTGTAGTGGATTCAACACCCTAATATGTTTAGCTCATAGTTGGTCTTGCTTCAAGAGACCATAGATGAAGCATTTCAATATAGATAGAGATACTTTCCTGAAAAGGTGGAGGAGAAAGTCTAAGTTTTCTATTATTTCCACAACCCTAGTCCTTTCAGAGGATTCGGGCTTTAAATACAACCCAACTTCATTCCCCTGCCCCCAGGATGCATTATGAAACGTCCTTTCTGGGAATTTGAACTGAGCATAAGCAACCTACAGAATTCCTCAAATACCTCCCATTGAGAGCAGTCTCTGGGCTGCCTCATGCAGGAACAGATTCTTCTCCACTACCATTTACTTGAAGTACAGTAGGGCAAGCCTGTGTGTTAAGTATTAGAGGAGAAACAGAGATGCTGTGAAGTCTAGGTTGATTTTATAAATGTGAACCAAATTAAGAACAGCTTGGAGAAGCTTGTTCTTGTTAGGTCTGGGAATATCTTTGGCAAAACAGACCGGTGCAGAAAAACAAGATTTCATGTTTCCAGGACTGAGGTTTTATAAAAACAATTTTCATATAAAAGATTTGTCCAGATTGCAGCCATTGAGGAATTGGAGCTTGCCAGGTTCTGAGCTTCCACGTGCGGTTGGTTTGTTGTTATCTGTTTGCCTTCAAGCTCACCGTGGGCAATTAGGCATATTACTCTGCCTGTATTTTAATTGTTCCTGTACACAAGTGTGTTCCTTTGTCAGGTGCTGTGACTCTCTGGCACTGATGATGCATTCAGTGGTCAGTACAGAGGAAGCCAGGCTGCAAAACTCGAGTTCAGATTTCAAACTCCTAGAGCAAAGGTGTGTTTGGATATGGGCTTTTGGCTTCGTTCGTTATAGGCAGAAAAGCCAAATGCAAGATCTGGTTCTAATTTTTCAGTCCCTCTGCTAAAGTTTAGATTTTTAGGTTAAGTTTTTGTTCCAGCCTTTTGCTTGGTGTAATGTAGTTTCTTTTATCATCTTTCTTTTGTCTCTTTTTTCTTTTTTCTTCTTTCTTCTTTTTCCTTGCACATCAAGTGTATCTTCTTTTTAGGATGTGATTGTTTGAGAATCAGGGACTGTCAGCAGTTCTTGGTTCTGGCCTCATTTGGTAACCTGTGCCTGGCAGTTAAATTTGTCATGGAATAGGAGGGTTTTTTCACTGGCACAGGTGGTACTTTTCTTCATCTTGTGCATACTTTTACATCAGCTGCATGGTAATCAACATCCCTTTTGAAATATAAGCAGTAGGTTTTAAGAGTAAAAGGTGTGTTAGACATTTGGAGCAGAAGCCAGAAGCTAGAGCAATCTGAGATGGTGTTATGTGGAATAAAACCATCTTGCTCTGGCTATTTTCTTCACAATATCCTTGGAGTTATGTTCATCATCATGGTTAGCAGCGTTACTGACTATGTGAAGTCCCTCAGAAGTACGTAAGAATGCTTTATGAGAAGATGTGGCTTGTGCTGTAGTGCCCTTCCTGAAGGGCCTGCTGTCATCCTTGCATTCAAGGTCTTACCCTGTTCTGAAGAGCTGAGAGATGTAAAGAAATAGTTTTGCTGTCATAAAATCTCCTATTTGGCAGTGGGACTAATATTTTTTTCTTCTTCTTCCTAGTGTCTAGTTCTAAATTGTGGGAAATACACAAGTGTTTATATTCAGATATCCAGATAAAGTTTTCCATCATTAATGACTTCAAACTCCAGGGAATTCATTGGGCTTTAACACTGGAGAATAGCCAATATTTTATGAGACTAGGAAGCTTTAGCAAGTTTCATGTCAAGTAGGGTGGTGGTTTTTTGTTTTGGTGTTTTGTGGGGTTTTTTGTTTTTGTTTTTGTTTTTTCACTTTTAAGCAGGGCAGGGAAAGAATAAAGCTTAAGGACTTGTGTATGGAACTTGTTACTGAGTGGTATTGTCTGCCCTACTGAATACTGGGCACTCTTAAGCATCTCACTGAAATTAATGCATTAATACTCCCCTCCTCCAATTTTAGTTCTTGTGCCTTCATACTAAGGACTCGGCATGGAGAAACAAATTTTCTTTTTAGCTATCTATCTACTTATATTCTTGTTTTGATTTGATCCTGATTGCATTGTTAAGACTAATTACAAAAATAAAGTTTAAGTGGTTTTAATGCTAACTGCATTATTTTCATTGTTCTCTTAAATCAAAAGACTATCACTGATACCAGTTTTGTTCATAGAACATAACTAACTGAAAAATATGGATGTACTTTTGTAATTCTTGATGTTAAAAGATCCTAGTGGTGGAAGATCAGTCCTTTGAATAACAGAGTCTGGTTTTCATTCTTTTATTTTTTTTCCCCTCTACAATCTGTCAAATTTCACCTGGTATCCCAATTGGATTTACTGTAAGTTAATAGCCTGTGGGAAATGGATTTCTGGTACTTTTGTCAGCCATATGACTGACTTTGTTTGTATTTAGTTGTGTCTTGATGTAATTTTAATTTTATGTATTTAGCAATTACAGTGTTCTCCTGAAGTCTTGATAAAGTACAATGTAAAGGAGGAGGGAGAACATCAAGAATGCCAAAAACGTTTGCCCCTGAAATGAATATTTTAATCAGACCAACTTTGATTGTGAAGTTGTAAAGATCTTTAGAAGGTCCATTGTTATCAGAGTGACTTGTTTTGTTCACTTTGTTCTTGCTTGGACATTTCTGTGTTGCAGCTGCTGCTTCATTTGTCTGTTCATTGGTTTCTTGGTAGTTTTCTCTCAAAATCTGAGGAAAAGGTACTATTTATTTATTTATTCCTACATGTCCAGACAGAATATCTAGTCCAGGACAGTCCAATGTCCTCTTTTACAACACTTATGCCCGTGATGAGGAATTGGGAATGTTGCTCTAAATACTGAAAATGAAGTTGGATTGAGGACCCATGACAATGACTTAGAATGATTCTGCCAAAAGAACTTTGACATAATCTACAGGTGTCAATACACTACACTACACTACAATGCAAATAAAAAAGGCTGCTGTAATTCTGGATACATGTATTGGCCTGGGATTGCTCAGAGTACTGTAGCTTGGAAAGTCAGCAAGTGTTGCAAAGTGTATTTTAAATGTTACTTCTCCTTTGTGTCAGTTTATTATGTAAAAAAACCCCAAAAAACCCCAACAAAACAAACCACACCACATCTCAGCTGGGTATTAAAAAACTTTTTCTTTGTAAAATCATGGTTTTGTACACTTATAGCTCCTTATATTTATGCAGAGTCTTGCTTATATCTGTCTGCATATTAAAAATAATAATTTGTATTGATATTTTTGTGTATTAAGTTTCGTAGCTTGAGCCATCTTGGCCCCTAGACGGTGTACAAGGATATTACTGGAAGAGTCTTGCTAAATGTATAATCTAGCTTCATTATTAGTCATTATAACCGTTTCATAATCCTGTTCTGTTGGCTTTTGCACATAGGCAGTTTCAGTTTTATTGGGACGTGGTTCTCTAAGTGATCTACAGCCCATCCCTACTCATCCTTGCATAAGTGCTCAGCAGTTTATTCCCAAGTATGGGATACAAGAGCTGCCACGCCACACAGCAGCTGGTTTTAGCCCCTGTTATTGGGGCTTCAGCTTTACCCAGCAGTGTTAGCACCAGTAAGTCAACCACTCAGATTTTTAGATTGCTTTTTTGACATGCTCTGGCTCTTGATACCTTTTTGGAAATGTAACTATAGGTACATAGCCTTGAGCTCCTTTTGTTCTGTGATACCTGAGGGAAGCCGTAAGCTAGGAGGCTGGTAGAAGCCAGCTGGTTTTATTTGTTCTTTAAGGGCTGAAGTATGCAGCTTGTCTTTTTTCCCATATGCAGTTTTCTCTTCTGTTACCCATTACACGGGCTTTTTGCATGTAGCACAGCAGGTGTGATTAGGTCCTGAACTAAATGTGCATTTATTGAACCTTCTGGTGGGACCTATCCCTCCAAGCACTTGAGGTGCAAGTTCCTTCCTAGAGAAACCACTGTGCTTTCCCAAAGGCAAAGTCATATCTCATGTCTACAACCATATCTGGCACTTGGTTGTAGAGAAGTTAAGATACATGGAGAAGCAGGGAAAAAAACGTGGTACTATCTTGCTTAAGGTGCTTCTCCCTATAAACATCACTATTGGATTTGGCCTGCAATGCACTTGCAGTGTGCCGAGTGCCCCATTCACAAGCCATGGACACTGTGAATCTCCTCTAGTTCATATTTCAAAACTTTCTCTTTGAAAAACTTCTTATTTTAAACAAAAAGCTTTAAAATAAACAAGTTTGGTGTTATGGGGATTGTTAGGAGTTTCTGAACGAGCTAAGAGTCTAAATAAAAGGAAGTCTAATTGTGGCACTACAGTCTTTAACTCTTTATTTGGGGAAGTAGTGATGTATATGTTCAAATTAGAGGTACTTTGGGTGATTTGAAGGGCTTTTTACAGTTTTCTGTTCAGTGTTAGGCATTCCTAACAGAAAACATTTTCAGTCTGAGAGAGGAGAGGAAACATGTGGAGAGCATTAGCAGTTCAGCGAAACGTGCAACCGATTCGGATTTAATTTAAAGGGAACAAAAGAGGTGCCTTGAGAATTTCTCGGAAGCTCTGTGGGTTTGCCTTCTTTGCACTGATGGTAACAGGAGAGAGGGAGAGGTGAGCTGAAATTGCTTTATTGAGGCTCTTCTTAGCATAATTGGGACAGAAAAGATGCTGATTAATGGATTTAATGGGGCTGTACAGGGATCCCGCATGCGTTATGGATTTGTAATCATGACATGCTTCCTGTGACTCTTGCTGTAACTTGGGAGAAGTCCTGGCTTAAATGAAGATAATAAACAACATGTTTATTAGATGTAAACTGACATCACACAAATTGAGAAAATGTGAAAAAGAATGCCAAAGCCTGGGGGGATTTTTTTTTTTTTAATTTTAAGGATTAGGTTTTTTGTTTTTTGTTTTTTTTAATAGAATAATTTGAGTTGTAGTGCAGACAGAGCACACAGTACTGGGGCCTGCTTCCAGATGTGATTGGAGATATCTGGTTCAGCTCTCTTTCAGTTGTAGTGAAACATGAAATAGCTGCGGAGTCTATGATAAAAATACCTTTTTCAGCCTTTTAGGATTATTTCCTGAGAATGTGGAACACAGATGCTCTTAAGTAAAATCCCCTGGTTTCCAGATCAGATTGCTTTGTGAAAATCTATCCATATAAATAACTTGTGGTTTTGCTCTAAAAATGTACACCACTTTAAACTGTAATGTTAGACTTTTGTTGTACTCCTTGTGCATGTTTTTAGTCAGCGTCCTTTGTGGGATGAACCATGGTGCTTCCCCATAACCTGTGATTTACCTTCTGTGATCTCACTGAGAAACTTCTGGGCCAGTCCTGTAGCATTTCAGAATTTTGAGACAAGGCAGGGTGATTTCCAAGAATTGTCCATGCATATTACATTGAAACTATAATCCTTAGAATAGGCTTTGCAGCAAGAACGAAGAAGCTGTAGAGCAGATAAAGCCTCTGTTAGCAGTGAGTTGTTGCTTAAAAGTGTTGGATTCCTGCTTTAAAGGGGCTTTTCCAGGTGTGAAAGGACTGCTGCAGAGCGTGCTAGTGGGATGCTTTTTTCATCTCAGGAAGCTTTGGTTAAAATATGAGGGCTTATCTGACTTGACTTACACCAAGAATACAGTAGAAATGGAGTGAACTGTCTTTTAATTGGGATATCCTCTTTCTGACTTTTTTTTCTTGATAACTTAGATTTCCATAATACTTCTTTTTTCTTACAATGTATAAAAATTGCAGGGAGAAGGAATCTACTTTTGGATCTTAAAACATAGATTTAAAACAAATCTTGTTTCTGCACAAACAAAAATTTTCAACCATACTCAGTACCTTAAAGGAAATAACCTCTTTGTAAAGCCATGATGGAAAAGAAGTAGTACGATGCTTTGCTTCTCACCCCCCAAAGCAATCCCATTTAGACCTGCTTCAGATATATTTTTAAATTAATTACAAAGTACTACAATACTAATGTAAATTTTTTTCATCGTGACATTAAAATTACATGGACTGTTCTTTCTTTGCCTTCAGCTATCCTATTCCTCTTTCATTTGTAACCTTTTCATCTTTTTCATGTGCAGCTGCTTTTATTTATGTAGAAAATAAGATGACTTAATTTGTAAATTGTGTGTCTCTCGAATGAAATATTCCGAAGGCTGAGGGACTTATTTAAATAGGTGGTATGGTTCCCTGATGTTGTCTTCTTTAACCCTTGTACGTGAGGTATCCACCAAAACCAGTGTCAAGAAAATGTGTGCTGTAGTGCAAAATATTGCTATGGTGCCTTCGGAAAAGTTGAGATAAAATGCTCATCTTGGGATCAGAACATACCACAGGCAGATGTGGTCATCAGGGGGGGAGGAATCCCACCACTCTTTGTCATTATGGTTTTGTACTTGTACGAGCTTGATGAACTTCATGGTGTGCCTGTATGGAAAAGGGCATTAGATAGGGGATTTTTTTAAAAGCATTTAATTGACAAAATATTGCCAATGAAAAAATGAAAATGCAAGCTTTGTAAAATAACATATAATGCAGATGAGTTTATTTCACAATTTTTCTTGTCTTCGAGTGTTATTCTAATAGTGAGCCGTCCTTTTCTGTTTGGTTGGGTTTTTATGTACAGTATCTGTATTTTAATAACAATAACATTTCCTTTAATTCTCTCTTTTTCCTGTTTAGTCTCAGTAAGGCACATAAAAATTTAGACTCCAAAGAGATAAAGTTACAACTACTCAATTTAAAACCCCAGCAGAAGTTGCTGTGGCTGAGCAGCATGCTGATGTAAGTGGTAGGATGCCATAAGCCATGTCGATTCATATTTAGCAGTTTGATACGAGTCTGGTATGTATGAAGTTGTGTCTCAGGTTTCCTTTAACCTTTCAGACATTAAATATTTAGCTCTGATCTTACTGTTAAAACATGAAGAGGAGTGTGTTGATGAAAAGAAGAAGAAAAAAAAAAAAAGTTAAAACCTGTTTCTGCTGGTTTATTTCTCCCTGTGGCTGTTGACAAGGATTACACTTCAGCTTCAAGGGCCAGTTGTCATTTCAGAACATCTAAAGCTGGCATTTCAGGTTAACTTTTTATGTGCTAAGGAAGAAAATATAAATGTTGGATGTGTTCCTTACTTCTACTACATAGTCCTGAATTTATGTTCCCTGGCCATTTAAGAGTCCATTCAGCATCAAATACTGCTGGAGAGATTACTGCTCTGCTTTGTGTGAAACATGGGCAGCTGAGAGGGCAGAAAGCTTCTAAACAGGCTTGGAATGAGAGGATGCCTGGGACTGATCTCACCAGTGCCTGAGGGCTGGGGTTTTCCTCAGCCCTTTTAGCAGCAGAAGTTATTCTGCAGGTTGTGGGGCAGATGAGCTGTTCCAGGCAGGGGAGGATGGTGACAATTCTGGAAACACATCAGCCAGCTGTCATGTCTTTTCTGCCTCTTGCTGCCTAGATGACCATGCCTGAGTGGTTCACTATAATTGCATCAAAACCACGTTGGGAGGCTTTTCCACTTTTTTTCTTTTGCAGTTGAAGTGCTTGGTGTTGAACTGAAGAAAAACTTGCTAAGGAAAACGTGGGTGTGTTTGCATGAAAGGTCCAGCGTCCTGTGTATCAGCATCCTGAAAAAGTTTGGTTAGAACTGTCATAAAGGAGTTCTGCCATATGTTTTTCACTTCAGTGTTTATTGTTTCCCAGTATATTAAAAATATGAGATCCCAAAAGAGTGGATGAGGAAATGAAATCCTCCTTGTATCTCTGGCCAGAATAGCCATATCCAGCTATATGCAGTGTTCTCAGAGGTGGTGTGCCTTGTGAGAGAGGAGCACTAGGGATGCTCCCCAAAGCCCTGCTGTGCTTTTGTCCCAAGGATAAGGCAAGCAATGAATAGAGAAGCACCCAAAGCTGCCCCAGACCGCATCCTGTGGGGTGCTCTGGTGGCAGTGGCTGGGTCTCCTGGATTTTCACTCCAAGGTGAGTGGTCTGCACTATTTGGTTTATAATGTGTATCTGCATTTGAGGTGGTGTGCGTAGCTTTCAGTTCTGTATGTTGACTGTTCCAGGCTACTTAGTCAACATTCAGTCATTTTATTATCTTTAGTAAGACTTTATGGGGAGTTTTTCTAACCTAACTGCTATGAGGTTGGATCTTTTTTGTTTTAAAGCCAGTAAAAAACATATCATTTTATACCAACTCAGGGACCTAGAGGAACATGTGTGAGCTGGCAGTACCTGTTTGACTAGATGCCTGTTACTTCAGGGTGCTGGGTATAGTTTTCAGCTGGCTCCTGGGGATGCTTGTCCAGGAGGCAGGAAGTGTGCACAGTCCAAACACAGGAATACCAAAACAGTTCCTAAATTTCTCTGTGGGGAAAAACAAAACACCAGAGAAGAAGCACATGCTGCACAGAAAAAAGATTTTTTTGTTATTGCATCTGTTTTACTAATACTGAAATGGGGCTTTGAGCAGCCTGGTTTAGTGGGATGTTTCCCTGCCCATGCAGGGGGGTTGGAACTAGATTACCTTTAAGGTCCCTTCCAACCCAAACCATTGTGTTATCCTATGAATCTCTAGTCTTAGCTTAAAGAAAACCAACCAAACATCCCCGAACCAACCCAACTCCCCCAAAACCAAACAAAAAAATTTTAAAAAAACCCCCAAAACAACGACAAGAAAACAACACAAACTTAGTTCCTTCCTCTTCTCTGCTTTCCTCTTTGTTGCAGGAAGGGAGTCTTACAAGCCTACTTCAGCTGACCTGAAGCTTCGAGGCATTGTACATAGATTTGCTTTTCCATATTGTTTGAGTTGTGCTATCTGTGGTGCCTGTAGGAAAATAACTTTGAAGTTTTACTGCTGTATTGCTGCCCTGAGCAGTCTTCTTCTCAGCCTCCCAGACATGCCACGCGTGCAGCTTGGTGGCTGTATTAGCCTCTAGGCTCCCTCTGTCATCAGTGGGCAGAGGGGCACTTCAGAGCATCTCAGTTATGTTCCTGCCCTAAAGTGCTCTTGTTCCATTGACCATAAAGGGAACAGATTAGGGAGAGGAACTGCCTGGCTGAAAAGTACACATACTATCCGTTGCCCCTTTCTGGTTTATGTCTTCAGAGTCCTGATAGTAATTCTTGGATGACAGCAGCTTTTACTGAAATCTGGTTCTTTGCCAAGCACTGAAAATAGTTGCACTGATTCCTTTTTTCTATTGGGATCTAATATGTAGTTTTTATATATGAATTTGCTTATTGAAATAACTTCTGCAAAGTCATGCTGGAATGAAGCTTGGTAAGTCCAAGTAAGATTCAGGGATTCAGGCTGACTTGCCTCCATTGGCTCTGAGGCCCATTGTATGGGCAGAAACAGATGGAGCTGGTGTCTGCTCTGTGGTTGTGTCCAAGTGCTGTGCTAGGACTGAGGCAGATATTCTGGATATTGGAGCACAAAACTCCCTCCAAATCCTCACCTGCCTTAAGACTACTTTGGGTAAGAATTAGTCCATTCTGCCCCTATGGGGTGCTGGTTTTGCATTTGAATGAAATGATGCTTTTTGGCAATTTGTACCAGCCTGCTTCCTGGAGATCAAATCTGCAGGTGCATCCGTTTCCAAAAAGGATAAAGTTACAGTTTTAATGTGCTTTCCAGCATGGTGTTTCTGACAAGACATCCCTCCAGGCAAGCGACCTGCTTCCCATATTGCAGGGCCTGCTGCGCTACCTGCAAAGCTGCAAGAGCTGATGAGGAGGTTTCCTATTTGTGTGTCTCCTGTTCCTGCTGTTACTTGCTTGTATTGCCTGATTTTCTGAGCCTGATGCTGTGCACCAGCAGATCCCAGAGGCAGCTGCTGCCTGTTGAGGGCTGGGTGGGTGGCAGGGGGTCAGGCAGCCCAGGCACTGCCTATGCAGGATCTCTCCTAAACCTCCCTTTGGGGGTCAGGTCAGCTCTACTTTGGCATTAAACTCCTAGTTGGAAAGATCTTTTCCCTGCTTTCTATTAATAACAAGGAAAAGGAGATGAGAGACACTTTGTGGACTGTATCCATACCTGCCCTCTTTTTGCTGAGAAAACAAGAGTGGCTGCATGTCCTGGGCATTAGTATGCAATACCTTATCAGAGGTGGCTGTGGCTTGTGTCAATTTTCACCCCTTTCACGCTGTCGTCTTGGTAGATAATGAAATTGTGCCTTTTATCTATCAGTTCCTCCTCCATTTTGTGATATCACAGTGACCCAACTATGTGCCATTGACCTCATGGTATCTCTTGGGGTTTTGTACTACTGTTCTTTGCATCCTTGCACATTCATGACAGTGCTGCTTTTCATTTTTCTCTCTTTCTTACCTTGTTGATAGGACATTAGAGTGTGTTACAGCTTTTGTGTTTGTCAGGGATAGCTATTTTGTCTAAGAAGAAAAACACAATTGGGATGAAGAGATTTGTTTCGTGTCTACCTGCCCTTTCTTTTCATGAATTCCTTGAGCTTAAGAAACATAAAAAATATGCAAGGAAACTCTTCAATTTACTTTCCTCAGCCTCTAATTTCTGAATAAAAGTAGCTGTTGCAGGTGCAAAATTTGTTGATAGATCTGAGTTTGCCATTTTGAAGCACTGTATCTGGTTTGAGATTTTAGTATTTTGATGTTACAAGTCTGACCACTGCCTTCGTAACTTGAGTCTCCTGAGCCCAAGGAGACTCTTGGGCTGTTTAAACAGGCAGCTTGCTTGTGGCTTTCAGGGGTTTAAACTGGACTGAACAAAAGCTACATTGGGGAGCAAGACAATGTTCATGGTGGTTTTTTTTTCACTACTCAAATATCCTGTGAGTGGCTGTTTCAGTTCTTCCAGATAGGAGCCACAAGGATGATCAGAGGACTGGAGTGCCTGCCATATGAGGAGAAGCTGAGGAAACTGGGTCTGTTCAACCTTGAGAAGAGAAGGCTTAGGGGAGACCTTATTAATGATGTTCCAGTACTTAAAGGGGGCCTAAAAAGAAGATGGAGACTCCCAATTTACAAGGAGTCACATGAATGAGACAAGAGGCAATGGGCACAAGTTGTTTCTGGGGAGATTCCAGTTGAACACAAGAAAAATTTTTCACTGCGACGACAGGTCAGACATTGGAATGGTCTTCCAGGGGAAGTAGTGTCCCCCACTTTGGAAAGTTTTAAGTCTCAGGTCAATGGGATGTTTATGTCATATAAACAATAGTATTAGAAGGGTTGGACCAGATGATCCTTGAGGTCCCTTCCAACCTGATCTGTATGTTTCTATGATTCTTGATGTAAAATTAGGATTCTGTTTCTCAGGCTCACGTCACTGAAAGTCTTGGTCAAGTACAAGAAAACTGAATTTATTGTAAAAATGTGTTCTTGTGAGGATAAGTATTTCTTTTCCATTTTCATCCAGAAGACTGCCACGAAGGACTCATTGAAGAGCTCACTTTCCTCAGTCTTATGTTTACATTCCCATGCTCTCTTGAATTAGGTAACTGCCTGGTACTTTGACTGCTCTGTACTGCCCAGATAGGCAGGCTGTGGTGTGCCTCTTATGTTTGCAGAGAATAATTGAACAGCTCTGGACACCTGCAAAATAAATGTTGGTTATTTAGACACTTGATTATCTGCTTCCAGCTCTAGCAACTTCCAGTCTGGATTGCAAAATTTCTTAAGTATGCTTTCTGATTATCTCCCGAAACCTCTTACAGTGTTTCTGTTAGCACAGTGTGACTAGTGTGCCAGGGAGCCTATGGACAGGATCTGTGGGAACATTCCTTGGTGTAACAGGCAAGATAAAAGTATAAAAAATTGTTTTCTAAGAAGAAACTAAATTAAAACCTTTCCTAATCCTGAGCAGCCAAGTAGAAGGAATAATAATCTATGTAACCCTTGCATAATGAGGTTGCAAATTTGGAAATATAAACAGGTAATAACTGCAAATAAGTGAGCATCCTCAAGAAGCAGCTGTTTGGAGAGAAGGTGTGTGTACATTATCTAACTATTGTGCTTTAATGAGATACAGACTTGCAAGCACATATTACCAACTGGCATTGTGCAAGTAAGTGCAGAGCTTATTTATGTTATCTAGCATGATCATAAGACACTTTGAAGGTGATTATTTTGTAGAGGATTATTTTCCAGAAATATTTAGGTTCTTGTCAATTGATAAGTTCTGAAAGATTTTCATCCTCTCCCCTACACAGAGTGAGTAAGCATGAAGTGAATGACAAATCATAGAATTACAGAATGGTTTTGGTTGGAAGAGACCTTAAAAATCATCTCAGTTCCAACCTCTCTGCATTTGCCAGGGACTCCTTCCACTAGACCAGGTTGCTCAAGGCCCCATCCAACCTGGCCATGAATTCTTTCATGAAGGGGGCATCCAGTCCCCACCAAACAGGTTGTAGAACAAAATGGCCTTGCAGGATCAGACCAAGGGTCTGTGTAGCCCAGTTTCCCCATTCTTCTGCTTCATTTTGAAACAGCTGCTGTGACTTAGCTGAAGAATATAAGAAAAGTGCAAAGTATTCCACTAGAGTTCATTCCAGCCTCTTGCAGTCTTCAGCTTCAAGGACTTTGAGGTTGGTGTCTTTACACTTGGTCACCCTCCGTGGAGTCTCCTTCCAGGAACCTGCCCAGATGCTCTTCAGACTTTTAGCATGTAAAAAATATTGCAGGTTCAAGTTCCCACAGTTCAACAGCTGGTCCCTGCACTCTGGGTTAAGGACCAGCTCTTTTTGGCTATTTTGGACTTCAAACTTTACTTTGATTACCTGTAGCTATATTGGAAAAGGAGTTCCTGATTGATTTCCAGCATTCTGTTGAAGGCTCAATAGCTGCTTCTCCTTGTTCCCCTCCTGTCCTTTCCCCAGATCATCTCATTACAGTGAAGAAATCCCTGTAAAGAATGGGGAATCTAAGGGATCTGAGTGGCCACTCTCCTTCTGGAAGCTGGACTGTCCTCATAGCATACTACTTCCTTAAAAAAAACCCACAATTATTTGCCAGTAATCAACCTTCTCACAGTTCTGTCTGTTCCAGTTCTGCTTTGTATCCCATTTGACGCTGAGGGCCTCAAACGTACCTACTATTGAAAATGCAGGTACACAATTTATTTAAATAGTGTTGCAATGCTAGTTCTTCCCTTGTTTTGTATTCTCTTAAAAATAATTCCAATTATCTTTTAGCTATGGAGCAGTTAAAAAGCAGAGATGCTACCAAACTGGTATTACTTGCGCACCTTCTGAGCAATAAAATTCAATTCAAAGCCATAATTATATGTAAAGTTTAGGTAATTTTTTTTAAAAAGAAGATGTAACATTTCTCTGCTCTGAATTTCATCTGTAATTTTTATCATTCAGTCAGTACTGGATGCTTCTTAGGCAGTTACCTCTGAAATTCCTGTTACCTGCTTTGAGTAGCTGAGAATTAAAAAAACCTCTTTTTCCATGTACTATTCACGTTCTTTGTAACTGGAGATCAGCAAAGACCCATGAACCAGTTTAGTTAGTTAGGCTCTAAACTTAAATTTTCTAAGTATAAATTGAATATAATTTTAGCTCTGGGATTTCTGTGGGGTTAATGAAGTATGAGTTTCCCCTAATATATCTATTCTGATGTGAAAACAAAGGTGTAAGCTGACACATAATCAGGTGTACTTAAGGAGCCAGAACTAACCCATATGTTAATTGTGCCAGGGTGGCCTTGTCTTAACTAGAATGTGATTAATCACCACACATCTGTTTTCCATTCTAATCAAAATGTAACCAATACCTCTTTTTGCTTGTTCACCATAGCTGGTTTTCCATGGATTCATAACAGGCTGAAGAAAAAAAGTTCAGTATGTTTGGCTGGAATTAGGGATCATTTTTCTCCCTCTCAGTAAAATTACTTTGACACGGCCTGTAAATTTTAACTAATGTTATTTAGTGAAAATACTGATTCTAACTTGACAGAAAACAGGTCTTTTCTATATGAACTTGTTACAATATCAGATATAACACCCTTCCTCTGTTGCTACTCTTTCCCTTCCTCTTGAACTGCTGCAGATGTAGTACTTGGAAAGATGATTTTCTCTTCTTCCTTGTGGTGGTGAATTCTTACAGCCTTGAAGCAAGAATTTTCTACAGACATTTGCTGAGGAGTTTCTTGTGTTGGGAGAGGTCCAGCAAGGACCAGAAAGGTCTGTGAACCTGTTGTTGACTCTAAATAATCCGGATTTTAAGAAGGACCAGTAGTGTCATGCTTTGTGCACACATGAAGAGCAAAATGAAATACAGCAATAGCTTTCCACCTTGTGGTCAGTTTGGTGTTTTGGGGAAGCTGGAGGACCCCGTGTATGTGTGTGTAGGATTAGATAAATTCAGGGTACAGTTTCCAAAGGTAGCACGCTGAGTGCTGCCTCGTGCTCCTCTGGTGCGTTTCACCATCCCCCCAGTGACACCCGTGGCTTTGCTGGGCTGCACTTCCCAGTGAATCACTGGGGTCCTGGGGTTCACCACAGTCCTGTGTCATGGCACGGGAAGGAGATGGACTTCAAGCATGGGTGGCTTGAGTCATTTGATGGGCAGAGCAGCCACCTCCTGCAGCCCTGGCAAGGTTGGGAGGGTAAGTAGCTGCAGCCTTGGAACCAGGCAGCAACAGCATTTCTGCCACTAGAGAAAGGTTGTCCCATCAGTGCAAACACAGCATATCCGTGTTTTTGGGCAGTGTATGGAGTGGGAACAGGACTGTTATAATGCTTGTACATCATGCTTCACACCAGTACGTACAGAGAATTTGACTCTATTCCTGCAGCTCTCAGGTAGGTGTTAGACTTCTGAGGAGTAAGAAGAAGCATCCTATGTGCAAGCTGGGAGTATGTAATCCAAATCAATAAAAATCTTGAGGTTTTTTTTTCTTGTTCTGCTTTATCTGAGAACATATTTTAAATTTCCTGATCTTTGTCATCCTGCTCTTTATACTATCTGAACAGATTTTTCCCAACTCTCCAGCCTGAAATAGTTGCATTAACTTCAACTGAAGCTCTGGTATTTATTTTGTCTGAAAATCAGTCCCTTGATTTGTCAAATGTTCATATTTTTAAGATCAGGATCCTAGATCTATGACTTCAGTTTTATTACTTAGTTGTTTCGTAATTGTGAATTTCCATTAGCATCTGGTTGAAAATCAAAAGCTGCAGTATGTTTTCATGTATAAATCTGTTGTGACACAGAGAAGTCTGAGGGTGTTGAGGGCAGTAACTGGCGAGCAGGGGGGGCAGCTCATCACACCCTTTATACAGAAGAGCTCAGCTTACCATGGAAACTCCCCAAAACTCTCGCCAAATCTGTTTCATATATCAGAAATACAAATTTACTTAAGAGGTATAAGTTTTCCACAAGGAAAAAAAAATATCTACAGCTTAAGTTTTTATGTGCAAGAGTGTTTATGGATGCTAATTTGAAAACTCAAGGGTGCTTTCATGATGGTGTGCTGTAAAGATTGTGCTTTGGGAAATCAGTGGTGTTTTACACCATTCTGTATTAAAGTTAGTTTACTACATCATGTCCAGTAAAAGCCACTTATGGAAGTATTTCTTTTATGATAGTCTCTATGCAGGGATTTAAGACTGGGAGGGGCATCCTGTGAGAGCAGTCTTCTGCTATCACATCCTTGCATAATCTCCTCTATAAAGTTGCTACATAATATACAGGTACAATAATATACATAATACATGAACAATATACATGGCAATAGCCACTTTTTTTTTTTTTTTTCCCCCCTCCTAATTTATCTTAACAAATTGCTGACTTTGCCCTGTATTTCCTGGATAAAATTGAATTTCTGCTGGCTGTGCAGCCTGAGATTTCATTACTGCTGACCTCACCTGGCATCTGAAGTTTGGGAACAGCTGTGCATGCTGAATCAGATCTTTGGCCTGTGCAAATTAATTCTTCTGTAAATCAGATGAGAAGCTGGTACAGCCTGTATGTAATTTCTATTGTGTAGGTGCAAAACACTTACTCTGAGTTTGCTGCTCTATAGATTCTGGGTTCAAAGCATCAAGGAGCTTCCAAGGTGTAATCAAATCAATAAGAACATGCTTAAGATAGAGATCAACAGTTGAAGAGTAATTAAGGTCTCATTCTTGTATTTCAGATTGGCCACTTCTGTTCAACAGCAGTTCTTCTTAAGGGATTCTACAGAGCTGGTTTTATGCAGAGTATATTCTCATTGCATCGATTTTAAACAGCAGAATATTTTGTGTGGCATGTTGACAACTTAGAAACATGTAGACAAACTTGTGGAGTGGTGGGAAGGAAGGCAACTTGGTAGCTGAGTCTTGAATTTCTGACTCTGGGTAATTGATCCTTAGCCGACTGTGACAGGAATTGCTGCTGGATGCTACCGTGTTGCATACCCTTCAGGTTTCCAAAGGAGCAGCTGTGAAGGCAGTTAAATTCAGTGAAGGCTTTCACTAGTGTTACAGTAAGGTGTTTGGCACCGACAGTGAAATATGAGGATATAGAAATACTGTTGAGGCTACTAAACTAACTCTAGGCAAAAAAACACCTAAGCAACCCTTCCCTTGCCAGCTCAGTCTACCTTCTCCTTCCCTTTCTTCCTCCCTCCCTCTCTCCCTTACCCCGAAGGGAATGCCTGCTACTGCAGGTGAGGAGCTTGTAGGTGGTTGTATACATACATTAGGGTCATCTTGGACACCATCATGTCCAAAATGAACATCTGGGTTTCCTCATCGCATGGAGAAAAAATGATGATGCCCCTGGGGTATAGGTGACAGGGCTGTCTAAGAAGCCCTGAGTGCAGCAGTAAACAGATACCTGGATTAAAATGACAGTGAGTTAATTCAATACAGGCTTATTCTTAGAGGACAGGTCAGTTGAGCAGAGGTAAAATGCTGCTGTAACAGACAGACAACTGCTTGAGAAAGAGATTGAAATAGAGTAAGGTAATTAGGCCAGGAGGCAAACGTATTGCATGACACTACATACACAACTAGGGCTAGAATCAACAGTTACCTTCCTGGAGGTCTTTGGCTCTAACACCAAAAGGAAGAAGTATAAGAGTGGAAACAAAGCAATATTTCTAATATTATTTCTTTTTTGTATTTATATGCAAGGTACTTTCCAGATACTTGAAAGGAATAATCCTTGCTTCAAAGCATCTGGTTTTTTACTACAGAAACTTAGACAGAGGTTTGGGGAAGGGGAACTAAACAAGGAAAGCATATGTCATTTAAATGCTTAATTACACACGCAGAAAATATTTGAAGCAGTCAAAAGGTTTCTTAACCCTCAAAAGTTAGTAAACACTGGAATTATGACAGACTTCAAGGCTTTTATTATGGTATATTTCAAAGCTTTTGTGTGCGCATTTTTCCTCTTGGTCATGCATGCTGTAGAAGAAGGAAAAGGCTGAGTTGGGATACCTGCTTATGCAGTTTAGCTTTCAGTGTTTCAGGCCCCTGAGCATTAGATGCTGTGTGAAAAGGGCCTAGGAAGCATGTACTAAGGGTCACAGCACCCCTCTCAGCACCAGCAGGCCATTGATGGGCAGTAGCAAGGTACTGAAAGATGTAATCACAGTCTAGGAGCGATGTAATTCCCAGATGCAGTGTTGTATACTCCTGAACTAAATATGGCATAGAAGTGTTACAGGAGTTTTGTGTTCAGCTTGCAGATCTTTGTTAGAAGAATTCTGAGAAAAATTTGCAGTGTGGCAGCCAAGGCTGGGTACAGTGCTTCTGGCAAGTCTTAGATGAATTTGTGTCGTCGACTTCTTGGCACTGCCAGTAACTGCCCTAGCAGGTTGCAGGTGGAAGTTGTGGTCCTCTGCAGTAACTCATACTTAGGCAGTTGTTTTCTCAGTTATTTTCTGACATGAGGAGTGTGTTGAAATCAACAAACTGATTTAACTTGAGATGCTGGAGGGAACTTTCTCTAGAAACCGCAATTTTTTCTGTATCGCTAGCTATGTTTTCTAACTACTGGTAGAGGACAAAAGAGACAAAAGAATGTTTCTCTGTTCTGCAGAATGAACCATTTTTTCCTTCCTCATCTTTCTCATCTTTCCCAACTCTCTTTTTGCCTCCCAGGAGGGAGAGAGAAGAGGGGAGAGACAGTGGAACCTATGGCTAAGTTTGGTTAAAGAAAATAAAAAGTGGAGAGCAGGGTCTTAAAAAAACAAGTGTTAGGTGACATTAACCAGAGGAAAAGCTACCAGACTGACTTGCAGCTAACCTACTGATGATGTTCTGGGCCAGCATTGTCACTCAGAGGGTGCTAAGGATGACTGATAAAACAGCTGCCACAGACCGACATCAACACGTAGGTCTACGGAGACTCATTAACTATGAGACTACGAAGTCTCATTAACTAATGATTAAACAAATGTAATTTTAACTTTCTCACGTTTCTGCTACTAACAAGGTTGGTTGATGCAGTGCACCTCTGAACTCTTCCTTTGCCCCTTACTTTTAGGATAGCGGTCAGTAGGATAATTTACATCTTTTGGTAGAAAAGTTGCACAAGAAGCACTTTTAGCAAGAGCAAGAGCATTGCATTGGAGCTGTGATTTTGAATCTGTGTTCAAGACCATATTCAGCTGTTTTAATATCTTTCCAAAAGGAGGTTTTTGCCAAGAAATTCTTGAGGAGATATGTGTGACTGCCAGTACCTTCAGCAGGCAATTCGTTGCAGAAGTGCCACATTAAACATAAGAACTTCAGCTGTCAAACATTGGAGTGTAGAATACAGTGTTTCTGTTTGCAACTCTATGTGGCCATTGTATGTTTTGTGCTATCTCAGATGTATCTTGTTTACTACTTTTCCTTCTCTGGTCTCCATCACTTCCCCACTGTTATGATCACAACTAAAGAAGTGCACAAGTCTCTTTCTTCTCTGTATTGATACATTAAAATGACAGTCAAATTATTCTACAGTTTAATTCAAATAAAAAAGAAAAGTAAATTGCTGCATAGCAAATCTAAGACATGGCATATTTAAAACATCATCTGTTTCTTTATGCCCTTTTCTGGAGACAGTTAAAACGTTTGGAAGGTTCTTTTAGTTTTTTTGGTTGGTTTTTGTGGGTTTTTTTGTTTGGTTTTTTATTTGTTTTGGTTTTTGTTCTGGTTTGGTTTTTTGGTTGTTTGTTTTTTGGTTGTTTTTTGTGTGTGGTTTTTTTTTTTTTTTCCCTCCTGCATTTTGTTTCACAAAACACTCTAGGAGCAAATATCCTCCAGGGGCTCAGGTGGGTTAAGATTTTGGAGAGCTGGGGTAGAGCTTTGCAACACTATGACCAGACAGGCAACCTGTTTGAGATTGCAGAATGGTATTTTGTGTTTGTGGCAAGTAGCATCTGAGCTGTTATGTGCTGAGCTACCACTTAGCTCCTCTTTGGACAAGTTGCATACCTCAGAGCCAAAGTGTGTTGCATCACATTGTTCCATGTCTTCTTGGACCCTTGACAGCACAGGGACATGTACAGTCAGTTCAGCTGGCATCCAAGTTTCTGCTGTTTATTCCAAGCAGTTTTCTTTTCTTATGTTATTTTGATCTTAACTTAAAGAAAAACAAATTTAAAAACCCCAAACTGCACAGGACAGGCATCTTTAGGCTCTATTTATAAAGACTGCTTACTCAACTCAACATGACACTGAGGCAACCTCATAGTGAAGTTGTTATGCTATGCATCTTACATTGAGTTACAGTATTCTAATTTCAGTTCCTTTGGCTGTATGATACAGTGGCCTTGTGGATTATGTTTTTGGCATCAGATAAAAAATACCAAGTCGCTGAAGTAGTTGGCTTTTTTCTTATCCATGCACAGAAAGGGCTGTGACATCTAAAAAATGATCACCTGTTCACATGGGTCTGTGCACGCCCAGCACCCACAGCTGTGTGTACATCCATGTTCAGCAGTGCAAGGTTTTTAAAGCCTCATGGAGGTTTTGTACTTACTGTAGTGCTCTTTGCAGANTTGATATTTTTGTTTGTTTTGGTTTGGTTTTTGTGGGTTTTTTTTGTTTTGTTTGTTTATTTGTTTTTGGTTTTTTGTTTTGTTTTGGATTTTTTGTTTGTTTGTTTTTTGTTTTTTTTTGTGTGTGGGTTTTTTTTTTTTTTCCCTCCTGCATTTTGTTTCACAAAACACTCTAGGAGCAAATATCCTCCAGGGGCTCAGGTGGGTTAAGATTTTGGAGAGCTGGGGTAGAGCTTTGCAACACTATGACCAGACAGGCAACCTGTTTGAGATTGCAGAATGGTATTTTGTGTTTGTGGCAAGTAGCATCTGAGCTGTTATGTGCTGAGCTACCACTTAGCTCCTCTTTGGACAAGTTGCATACCTCAGAGCCAAAGTGTGTTGCATCACATTGTTCCATGTCTTCTTGGACCCTTGACAGCACAGGGACATGTACAGTCAGTTCAGCTGGCATCCAAGTTTCTGCTGTTTATTCCAAGCAGTTTTCTTTTCTTATGTTATTTTGATCTTAACTTAAAGAAAAACAAATTTAAAAACCCCAAACTGCACAGGACAGGCATCTTTAGGCTCTATTTATAAAGACTGCTTACTCAACTCAACATGACACTGAGGCAACCTCATAGTGAAGTTGTTATGCTATGCATCTTACATTGAGTTACAGTATTCTAATTTCAGTTCCTTTGGCTGTATGATACAGTGGCNCAGGCAATTCGTTGCAGAAGTGCCACATTAAACATAAGAACTTCAGCTGTCAAACATTGGAGTGTAGAATACAGTGTTTCTGTTTGCAACTCTATGTGGCCATTGTATGTTTTGTGCTATCTCAGATGTATCTTGTTTACTACTTTTCCTTCTCTGGTCTCCATCACTTCCCCACTGTTATGATCACAACTAAAGAAGTGCACAAGTCTCTTTCTTCTCTGTATTGATACATTAAAATGACAGTCAAATTATTCTACAGTTTAATTCAAATAAAAAAGAAAAGTAAATTGCTGCATAGCAAATCTAAGACATGGCATATTTAAAACATCATCTGTTTCTTTATGCCCTTTTCTGGAGACAGTTAAAACGTTTGGAAGGTTCTTTTAGTTTTTTTGGTTGGTTTTTGTGGGTTTTTTTGTTTGGTTTTTTATTTGTTTTGGTTTTTGTTCTGGTTTGGTTTTTTGGTTGTTTGTTTTTTGGTTGTTTTTTGTGTGTGGTTTTTTTTTTTTTTTTCCCTCCTGCATTTTGTTTCACAAAACACTCTAGGAGCAAACATCCTCCAGGGGCTCAGGTGGGTTAAGATTTTGGAGAGCTGGGGTAGAGCTTTGCAACACTATGACCAGACAGGCAACCTGTTTGAGATTGCAGAATGGTATTTTGTGTTTGTGGCAAGTAGCATCTGAGCTGTTATGTGCTGAGCTACCACTTAGCTCCTCTTTGGACAAGTTGCATACCTCAGAGCCAAAGTGTGTTGCATCACATTGTTCCATGTCTTCTTGGACCCTTGACAGCACAGGGACATGTACAGTCAGTTCAGCTGGCATCCAAGTTTCTGCTGTTTATTCCAAGCAGTTTTCTTTTCTTATGTTATTTTGATCTTAACTTAAAGAAAAACAAATTTAAAAACCCCAAACTGCACAGGACAGGCATCTTCAGGCTCTATTTATAAAGACTGCTTACTCAACTCAACATGACACTGAGGCAACCTCATAGTGAAGTTGTTATGCTATGCATCTTACATTGAGTTACAGTATTCTAATTTCAGTTCCTTTGGCTGTATGATACAGTGGCCTTGTGGATTATGTTTTTGGCATCAGATAAAAAATACCAAGTCGCTGAAGTAGTTGGCTTTTTTCTTATCCATGCACAGAAAGGGCTGTGACATCTAAAAAATGATCACCTGTTCACATGGGTCTGTGCACACCCAGCACCCACAGCTGTGTGTACATCCATGTTCAGCAGTGCAAGGTTTTTAAAGCCTCATGGAGGTTTTGTACTTATTGTAGTGCTCTTTGCAGAAGGGGGAAACAATGGGAGAAGTCAACAAGCGAGGACATCAGTTAAATCCCAGATTTCAAAGGAGGAATGGTCCTTGCCTCCTGTTTCTTTGCCGTTCTGTATAACCTTGGGGGTGTTTGCGCTGTTTTTCATGAGCTGACCAACCAAAGCCAAGTTCAGGTCCTTGGGAGATTACTGTAGAAGAACTAGTAAAGCAGCAGCATTGCTGTTTGTTTTCACAGTTTTTTTTAACTATATAGCTTAATTCATACTTGTTTCAAAAGCATTTTTAGGGTAAGAGAACGACAGCTAAAAATTAAGTGGTCACTAGTTAACTATAAACTATGATAAAATTTACATCACTACATCTCAACTTTGATTATCATGCACATTATTTTTTGTACAATATTTGTTCATACTTTTACAAACTTTACTCCAGGTCATTTAGATGCTTGAGACAGGTAAAAATTTATCTCCATTTTTTGAAACAGTTCGTTTTGAAGTAGAATGGAGAGTTGTTTCAACTTCAGAATTAATGAGCTTCTGAATATGAAGTGGCTATGTACTGGGTTGCCACAGCAATAGAACTTTGCTGTAAAAATTCATCAGGTAAATCTTCTAAAGCATTGTGGAATTTTTTTGTTGTTGTTCTTGTTGATGCCACACATCGGGTATCCTAATTAGCTGCTAATTATATGCGGAAGTTCAATAGAGTCCTGTTACGTTTAAATTGCTTCCTCCCTTACTAACTTTTCAGAAGATTGTTGAAATATATCCTGGATTAGAGTGAGCAGAAAGAAATTAATGCAGCATTTTCTCCTTTGAACCCCCTTTGCTTTCCTAGGGTTTGGATAGCAAACGTAGATAATCAGATTTGATTCCTTTCTGAAGCATTTAGATGAGTACCAGTGGACTGACCTGTCTGTCAAAGGAAATAATAGCTCTTCTCTTAGGTAAGTAGAAACAGGTTAAGATGGAGGAAAGTGAAGTTAGAGTTTAAGTTAGGTGCAGCACTTTTGTTGTCTTACATCTTCAATAATATGTTTGTTCCTTGTGACGGCTTAAACGTAGAGGACGTGCCACGAGGGTTAACAGACTGTACAGGTTGTCTGCATACAAAAGGGAGTTGTGTTCTTCCTTGGTGTAAACAGTCACTGAAACCTGCCAGGTACGACTGCTCTCAAGGCTTGAAATGGTACATGAGTGAAAAGAGAGCTTGTACTTAGCACTCGTATCTGCAGGAAGCAGGTAGAAGGTAGAACAAGATTTTAAATGCGAGCAACAGCATCTTGCCCTGCCTTCCTGAGCTGAAGTCAAGGCAGCCCCTTGGTGTCTCAGTGCTCTGATTTTGGGAGCAGAGCCCTGCCCAAACTTCAGTATTGAATGTCAGGTTTTCCTTCAGGACAAAAAGAACTTGAGGTGTTGTCATGACAGTGAAAAACAGACTGTCAGGTGGCTGGGACTATGTATAGGCTATTGGAAATGGAAATTGTGGGGAGAGGCTGCTCCCTACATTTCAGCCTGACCTGTGGCTTGGGCATGCTGTGCACATCAGGTGTGCAGGCTGAAATCTGCCTGTGGTGGGGAAGTGAGGTCAGCAGGTCTGAAAAGTTTTTTTGAGGGACGATTCTTCTCATCTGATGCACAGCAAGGCAGTGACATGGGGAGGACCTATTCTTAGTGGGCTGGCAAGTGCTTTCCTGCCAGCACCCTCTGACTCTTCACAGGAGGGGGATACATGGACAGTCCTTAACAACAGGAGTTCTGTATGTTATTTGACAATATTTTGGGCTGTGTCTTTCAGTTGTTAATTGTCTTTTTGAAATTTTGAGAATACTTTTTTCCTGCCTAGTGTAAGCATTACACTTAGCTACATTACTTTTCCATAATGTGTGTATTCTTGTTTGTCTTTACACTGGTAAGTAAGATATGCTCTGTCATGTGTTTTAACAAAAAGTTCCCTTCTCACACTGCAGCTATAACTTCATCCCCAAGCCAGGGGCTGAGGGGGCAAAAAGGTCACCTTGAATAGAAGAATGAAGAGAAAAAATACTATTATGAAGCATTACTAGTGACCTGAAAGCCAGTTATCAAGTATGCAGCACTTCCTAGAAATGTGTTGAGAAAAAGAAGAGTAATAGCTGCCCCATCTCTATCTTTTCTGAACAGAGGCTTACAAAGATCTTTTCAGTGTTGCTGGAAAGTTAGGTTCAGGTTTCTCTTCTCCTACGCTGATGAAAAGCATATGTCAAAGAAATGCATGTGGGGCTTTTCTATTTTGTCTCATCTGAGCCCTGCTAGTTAATAAATGTTTGTTTTGCTGATGGCATGGATTGGGAAGCTCCAAATGCCTCATGAAATAGGAATTACTCATGGTAAAGAGCTTCCTTTCATTTGGTCATAAATAGATTCTTTCTGCTTTTTTTTTTTTGTTTGAAGTCTTTGTTCTGCTAGGCTGGCACAACCTGGCCTGGGGCAAAAACAGATGCTAGTGGCAGAGTTACAATTTTCAGAAGCTTTGCATATCTTCAGGTAGTTACTTGTGTATTCTTCTAAAATTAACACAATAAAATCTGTATTTCTCTTGGCCAATAGATGGTGGTTTGTATAAAAAGCATCCATAGTGATACAGCATCTAGCCTTGCCTCAGGAATCTTCGGCTGGAAAACTATCTGTAATTTGCAAGAGTTTCAGATTTATCCTTCTGATTTTAAAATGTGGATAGTTTCTGTTCTGTGGGAGCTGCATGGTGAGATGAGAGGACAGTGGCAGTCTGCTGTGGCACATGTTTAAACTGTGGGTGGCAGCTCTCTACTTCTGTGTGGTCCCCAGGGACTTGGTTGCATGAGTCCAGCTGCAAAGGAGTTGTGTAACAGGAGACTTGGCCAAGGGTTTCTGTTGGTTCCTACACAGCTTTGCTCAGAAAACAGCTTCAGAGCTTTTTTTTTTTTTAGTTCTTGAGGTTTAGGAAATTGGGAGGATTATTGGATATGTTTTACAATTAGAATAAGCAGTTATGGTTTTTCCCTAAGGGATCCCAAAATGGATCTGTGAAACTACAGGACTGTAGAATTTGGTGGAAATGTGCAGGGATTGATTCAGCTGATAGAGGAATTGTTACTTTTGAGTGGGTGACAAACATTCTGGGTTGAGTATTTTTGTGTTTTATTTTCCTGAGTACAAAATATAGCTGGAAGTAGACAAGGATAGTAGCATAGCTAGAGGAATGTACAGAGGTAACTGAGAGTGATAAAGACTTGGATTTTTATGGAAAATTAGAAAAAATAAATTGCTCAGATTTAAAAGGCTAGCCATCAGTTATTGCTGGGAATTCAGAGGTTGCAGAAGATTGGATCTTGAACTTCAGCTTTGTTGAAGCTGTTGGAAAACTCCTTTGGTTTGAGAAGTGCTGAGAATTTGTCCCTCTTGCAGACTTATTTGCATAAATTTTATGTGAAACCGTCCACCTCGTGAAGATTTTATTAGTCTTTCCTACCACATTTTTCTTTTGATTGACTTGTACATGTAATAGAAGTTTCTGCAGTTCCTGCACTTAAGCTCAGGCTACCCTTCTCCATCCTGTGCAGTTTTATGACTGAAGATGCCTCCTCCTGTGTAGTGATGACAATGACTCGTGCATTTACTTTATGTATTCCTCAACTGGCAGCTGAAAGTGGCCCTCTGAAAGGCTGAAGCAAACACTGCCAAGCATTTAATTTCTAGAATACAAAAGAAAGTGCAATGAAAGCAGCTAAGTGTATTGCTTATTGCAAGGAACAGGTTATGACTAACTAGAAGTAAGCCTGACAGCCTTCAAATCTTGTTGGTACTTGACATGAGGTGAAGTTATACACACTGATAGCTGTTCTTCTCAAAAGATTTTGCAACTCCTTGTTTCTGGATGTGGACAAATTTCATGAAAGTTGCTACTTCTATGAAATTGTGACAGAGGCAGGGTTTTGTTTTGTTTTGTTTGTTGTTTTTTTGGGGTTTTTTTGCATGACAGTGAGGGAATAGGAAGGGAAGTGAGGGAAGAGGAGGGTCAGGGGAGACCTCATCACTCTACAACTCCCTGAAAGGAGGGTGTAGCCGGGGGGGGGTTGGTCTCTTCTCCCAAGTAGCTACCAGTAAGACAAGAGGGCATGGTCTTAAGCTCTGCCAGGGGAGGTTTAGGTTGGATATTAGGGAAAAATTCTTTACAGAGGGTGATCAGGCATTGGAATGGGCTGCCCAGGGAGGTGGTGGATTTTCCGTTCCTGGAGGTTTTTAAGAAGAGACTGATGTGGCACTCAGTGCCATGGTCTGGTAACCACGGTGGCAGTGGATTAAGGGTTGGGCTTGATCATCTCAGAGGTCCTTTCCAGTCTGGATGATTCTGTGAACAGGGAAGCCCTGGAGCATGACCCTTGCTCTTTGTTCCTGTGGTCAGCACTGTAAGGCCATTAGTACTGTCCTGAGCAAGAAGGAGTTCAAATTTTACTGAATGCTTGAGCTTTTTCAGAGAGGGTGGTACTGGCTTTACTGCTCTCAGTAGCATATAGGGATAAATTGGCCTTGCTGAGATGCATGTTCTGTGTTGCAGAAACTGATCTCACTTGCATTGGGTTTCCTCTGGTTGCACTGCTGAAAATGAGAACAGCTGTAGCATTTTGAGCTTTATCTTTAGGATCTGTGGAGAAATGTAGTGAGGTTTTGAAAAGCAATGTTTAAAAGGCTTCCTCTCGTGCAAAGTTGTCATCTTTTTTTGTTTGGAGAGATTTATAACAGCATTTAAATACAAATGTTTTGATAAGGTGTACGATATACTATCCTTGATCATTAATGTTGTCATTGTTTAATGAATTGCTAATTTTATGTTATGAGAAAAAATCATGCACTCATAAAATTATAGTAACGTTTGGATATTAGATTATTTTCTCTGCATAAGGCAGCAGAATTAGTTTTGATTTACCACTTAACTGCTTTCAGAGTACACCCTTCAATGAGTTCTGGTTGTGTGAGTAGTTTGATTTATTCAAATAAACTGCAATATTAGGTTTATTTAAGGAGCAAGGTCATGATGCTGTCAGCTTTGGGCAACTTGAGCAAAACGTGGCCTATTGTATTCTGAGATCTACTGGAAAATTTTGGAGAATATCTGGGCAGAAGGCTTTGTTTAAAGTATGCTTTTGACATACTTGAAGGTGTCCTATTTAAAGGCAGGAATCTTTTAGTCTAGATTCCTGTTTGGCCATATATAGATCCTTAGAATCCATATTCTAATCATTTGGCAAATTTATGAGTAATTTGGTAGGCTACAATTAAATCTGGATTCTGATGTGATTGGTATTGAGGTCTCTAGTTCTATAGTACATGCAGCTTGGATTTTTCAAATTTTATTTAGTAGGTCCCCTAGGCTGTCTCACCCTAACATGTCCTACAGCTGTAGAAAAGAGCAGTCATTGATTTTTGACTTTCACTTGGTCCTTAGGAATTGGAAAATACATGGTGTGTGGCTGGAGATTAATTAATCTCCAGAATTATTATATGAGATTATATGAGCGTGCACCAAAACTGCTCTGTGAACAAACCAAGGAAGGGTTAGTGGAATAAGCGGTAAATTTTTTTTTTTTTTTCAAAATTACTGTAGCTGCTATCAAAGGCTAATTCAGCTGTCAAAAGAGGTTTGAGAAAGGGAACTGATCGAAACACTTTGCTATAGTCTTCCATCTAGACTGACATGTCTAGCAGCATTGCTTATGCAACAGATTTAAACTAAATGCAGTTCAACAAATGTCTTTCCATCTGGGGACATGGTGATGGTTTGCCATCGGCCAGAAAAACTTGCAGAGCTTTCTTAAGGGTGGTGCCACCAGTTGAGCAAAGCAGTGAAGTGCTGCTGACTTAGATTTCTGGCTACAGCTGTTCTTAGGCTCCAGGCCAAAGGGAGATCCTGCAACTTTGAGTGCCAGGCTGTTATTTCTAGTGATTTGTGGCAGTGGGTTGTGTTTGCTGGTTAGGCACCACGACTGGAAATGCAAGTACAAGAACTGGAGTGTTATTTCAGAACTGGGGTTTCCTGCGTGCCTAATGCACTGTGTAAAAGCAGCCTGGGTGTGTGGATTAGCATAAACCCTCTGCAAGTTCATTGACATCAGCCAGCAGGCATTAGGGAAGCAACAAACCTGAGATTAGTTTCATTCTGCTTGACTACTGAGTTGTAAATGCTGGAATAAGAAGTCTGAGTCTTCTGCTTGTAATTTCAGGTAGCAATTGAGAAGAGCATTTTGAACTAGTTTATTTTCATAACACCATAGCAATTTATTCTTCTTAAGTTATTTTCAGTAAATTTGATTAGTTCATCCTCTGGTTAAGTTTGGCTGTGCTATAGAAGATGCCTCAAAACAGTGTTAACTATTATGTTTGTGGGTTTGAGGTTTTTTTTCCCCTCATCTTTTTGGTAAAACCAACATATATACAACAGAGCAGATCTCTAACTACATATATTTATCTTCCATGTCTTTCTATGTATTAACATGGGAATTGCAGGGAATCTCTCAAAATAGCACACTAACTTTGTTCTATATGTTTCTGCTTTAACATCACCTTTTTTTATTAAAGGACTAAACAACTGGAACAAGATCTGAGATAATTGTTTTCAGTTTTATAGCAGAAGGCAGAAGTTAATGTTGGTTAATTATAGTCAACGTACCCCAGAATTTCTATGTTCCAAATGAACCAGTTGTCATTGTTTCACCTTATAATAATTTGTATTTAAAAGAAAAAAAAAATTCTAATATATGCAATAAAATACTTACTGTCCTACCCTTTATATAGCACTCAACTGTTTAATATGCTGCTCTTTTTGTCTTCAGAAACTTGAGACCATGAAGGATTTATATTCATCTTCCAATATTCCACTTCACATGTGCACCAATACAAACAGAGATTTTGGGCCTCATTATGTTAAGCACTCCTGTAATTTAAAGTAAATGTTTACAGTGTGGAGTGGAAGTCTGTCTGAGAGAAAAAACATGTACCAGATATTTCACAAGTGTAAATGTGCAATTGTAAATTATACTAAAATTAGCATTTTTTTGTGACTAAATGGGCTACACCCCTAAATTCCGGACTTGCTTCATTCTCTTGCACTTCAATTTCAGTATTCTTTTTTAGGGGAACAGGGTGTTGTTTGTTTGGTTCTTTTGTCAGGTGTATTTAATTTTTTGTTATTTGTTTGGTGAGTGTAAATCTAGAGTAAATTTGGACTTGCATAAGTTTTGTTTCTTTCAGGGATAAACACATATGAAGTGTGATGTCTAGGCAGAATGTCAAGATTTTTAATTTCTCATCTTTAATAAGCTTACTCATTAATATGAAATGTTATTTTTATGCATTGCTTTGACATTGCCAACAATCTTGAAACGTGGGGAAACCTGTAGGCTAAAATGTGATTCAGAAAACTGCACTTGTTGCATTCAAGGTGAATAAAGGATACAAGCTCCATAATGGTCTCTGCAAAGGCATAGCCAAATAAACTGTATCTGTAGTCCATGACCCTGCTAAAATTCAGGGCAAGTGAAAAACAAAAATTAAGTTTGTGACCAACTTCTGAATTTAAGACAGGAATCCTTCCTGCATTCTCCTTACAATAGTGCCATTGGTTGCTCTCTGTAGCTGCCAACTGAATGGCAAAAATCACATAGGGAAGATAGGATGTCATTCACCAGATCACTACAGATCTTTTCTTGACACTGAAATAAGTGTTCAGAAATGCAGACGTGCAGTGTGGATCATAAGGAGGTAAGATTAGCTGGTAAGGAGGGGGGGGCTCAAAGGAAGCCATCTGATAGTTCTTCTCATGAAGTTAAGTAAAAGTACCAGACTGAAGTATTTTTTTCAGGAAGATCAGAATCTATTGGCTCAAGTCTATGGTGAAGTTTTATCAGTCACTTCATACCTGGTCCTATATATATATGTCTAATGCATTCATGGTTTCCTTACCCCTCTGTCTATCTTATTCTTACCAGAACCACTCTGAGACAAAGTAAGCAATTTTTCTCTGAAAATATATGGACTTATTTTCTTTTCTTCCAAACCACATTAGCATGGAGGTTTTTACCCCACATTGAGTAATTACATTGAGTTTTAAGAAAACTTAACAGAAAAAACCCAAACCAAATGTCCAAGTGGAGATCAGTGACAAGTGGTGTTTCTCAAGGGCTGGTACTGGATCCGGTGCTATTTAACACCTTTGTCAGTGACATGGACAGTGGAATTGAGTGCACATTGAGCAGATTTGCTGACAAAACCAAACTTGACATGCTGAAGGGATGGGAGGCCATACAGAGGGACCTTGACAGGCTTGAGAGGTGGCCCCATGCAAACTGCATGAAGGTCAACAAGGCTAAGTCCAAGGTCCTGCACCTGAGTCAGGGCAATCCCATGCAAGTACAATCTGCATGGAGAATGGATTGAGAATAGCCCTGAGGAAAAGGACTTGGGGGTGGTGTTTGATGGGCCAGCAAAGTGTGCTTGCAGCCTAGAAAGTCATCTGGCTGTGCCCTGGGCTGTATCTGAAGAAGCATGGCTGGCAGGGTGAGGGAGGTGATTCTCCCCCTCTGCTTTTATGAGACCCCATCCAGAATACTGTGTCCCATTCAGAGCCCCCAGCATAAGGAGGGAAAGTGTTGAAGGCCAGGCTGGATGGGGCTTTGAGCAACCTGGTCTAGTGGGAGGTATCCCTGTCCATGGCAAAGGGGTGGGAACTATGTGATCTTCAAGGACCCTTTCCAACACAAACCATTCTGTGATTTGTGAAATTGTCATGCCAGTCAAGTCAATGAGAAAATTTGAGTCACCTTCAGACTTTGTTTCTACTGGAGTGGTTTAGCTTGTCTGTAGGTGAGTTCATGACAGAAGAGAAGGAGAAAAGTCATCTGATTCTGCTAAGAGCAATTTAAAGGCCACTTGAAAATAAGCCAGCGTATGTTGAACAAGGAGACACTACGAGTTTTCATTTTCAGTTATTAATGCGTACCATAGACTGCTGTGACGAGTTCACTGCTGTGCTTTAACTTTTAAAGACAAAAGTGATTTTTTTTTTTAATGTTAGACCTTGAAATCCACCTGTAAAACATCAGATATTTATGCTTTCATGCATGTGAATAATGGGAAATATTTACATGTTAATTCAGAATCTACTACAATGACTTTCATTTTAAGCTGTGCTTTTAAGGTCTTTGGAAAGAGTCTGAATTGAGACTGAAACAGATTGGAAAATGCTTGCTGGACTGATACAAGAAGGAATTGAAGCCTGTAATTCAGGTGTAACTTTTATCATTTGTGTTTGGTCTCTACATAAAATTAAAATGTTGGAATTGCAGCACATGTATGTGTATATATGTTCAAAGTATTTTTATACAGTTATGTATAAAGTATTTCAAGCATATGGGAAGCAGACAAACGTGAAGTTTTAAAGATACTCTGGTTTTAAGCTTGAGATGATGATTTGTAGCCTGGAGTCTCTTTCTGTAACTCCCTTTGCTTAAATCTTTCACATAATCTCCGGGATGATTTCTTCATGCACAGCAGTGCCAGCATCCTGAAGAGATTTAGGGATGCTGCTCTGGGAGCAGAGCTCTTCTGGGAGTCGCTGCCTTTATCCCCATTCCTTGAGGTAGGATTGAAAGATCTCTGATGCCATTTGCATGTCAAACGGCAGCTGGGAGTCCTGGAGCACCCCGTGAAAGGCCTTTGCCACCCCTGGCACAGGGGGCTGTGGGAAAGCAGTGACAGCAGTCAGGGCTTTGTGCTGCTGGCTTTGTTAAAGCCTGAGCCCCATCAGTGGCCACCTAATGGTACTGGGGACAAAAAGGTAGCAACCTGAGAAATACTGCAGTTATGCGGGCTGGTTTTTTTCCCCGTGCTGAAGTTGCCCCATCACTGAAGAGAAATGAATAGAAAATGGTTTGAAAGTTTCCTTGAAGTTCATATGCTTTGGTAATAGTGATGTATAAACAATTTATGTTTGCAAATGGACTGTAGGTGTTGTAGAAACTAGCCTATTAATACTTCCGTTAGTTTGAAACTCAGAGAGCTAAACAAGGGGCAGTTAGGTAATTTTGTCTTAAAAATGAGGAAAACTGTTGCATTTCAGCCACTGAAACAACATTTAAAAATCCTAGTGTATTAGTATAAAGTACTTTATTAATCGACTTTCATAGCAGAACTTGTGACACTGATAAGTTTATGTTTCTGGACAGCTGCTTAGTCAACCAGAAAACACTTCCAGCACCGTTCGTGTACCCATCTGGAGTTACTGGTTCAGGTCAAGAATTGAGGCTTGGCTGTAGTTTACAGCAAGAGCTGCTTCTGTTCAAAGTAGAGTCCATGCTTCTCAAGTCTACCCTTTCTGCAGTGTTCTTGTAGTCTAGACCTCCTTAAAGTAAGTAATTTTGACTTATGGATTAAAACCAGTTTTTCCAAAGTTTCAGCTATCTCTCTGAAAGTTGTGGGGGTTTTTTAGCTGTCAAAACCTGTTCAGTAGCTGGTATTTTAAGATATCATTAAAATGGTTTTGGATTCAAGGATTAGGGCAGTTCAGGTGTTTAAAGGATGTTCTTCATGAAGAATATTCTTTCAGTGGTTTAGTTTAGTTAGCTTGAAGAACATTGCTTTTGAGCTCATTTTTTATTCCAGGGGTGAAGTTGATGCTATGCATTTGAGGTTTTTCATGAAGTGTGCCATTTGACATGCTGGTGCATTTCCACTGAATCTGAACAAGGTAAAACTTTTGGAGACACCTTTATCTAAAGTAGAATTTTAGGGATATTTTGATTGGTAAGATTATACATGGTTTCTTATGGCATGTCTTGAATTTAGTATAATGCCTACTGAGGTATCACTCTCACAACTGCAGAACCCAGGCCAAAGACTGCTGAAGGTAGATGGAATCTTTCCACTTGCTTCCCTGAGCATTGCATCAGACCTTCCAAAACCAGCATTCAGAAAGGCTAAATCTGAGAAAGCCTCGACATGCATAAAGTGGCATTTCTAGGTCTTAAGAAGTTGTCAAGAAGACCATGTTGTCAGAGAAGAAAACAATTTCTGAACCCTTTGTCAGCAGTGCCTCAGGCTCAGCCTTGAGAGAAGACCTCTCATAGGACGGGAGTGCTCCTTGCATGTCTGGTTTAAGGTTTCAAATAAGTTGTGTATAAAAGGTACATAAACCTGCTCAGGCATTTTCCACTGGAGCTTGGTGATTAGTATCCATGCCTTATCAGAAGTAGATAAAGTATCTTCAATTGATTCAGTTGAAGTGATTTTTTTTATTTCTTTTTAATGCTAAAATTTGGCTTGTAAAAATGAAAGGCAAAATTCCTATGCAATTTTTTAATTGCAGGAACTGGGTTTTCAAGAAAGAGTGAAATACTGTGATTCAGTGGGTTGAGATATTGTACTGTTAGTTTCAGCTACGTTTTAATCTTGCCTAAGGCTATGTTATTTTTTAAATGCAAGTGTTTATCTGTCTTGCGTAATTCCATTTTTTTGTATGCAATAAACCTGTGCTCCTGACATACTGTTCTTGTTATTTTATGCTAAATTGACAGATTTATTTTATTTCATAATTAGCATGTATATGTATGAGTTAAACTTAGCAGAATTCCTGCAAAACATGATACCTCATTGCTGACAAGGAATCAGCCATGCTGTAACTGTGTGTGATGCTTGTGCTCTGAAGATGTCGCAGAGCCCAGAGCAGTAATCTGCACAGTGAATTTAAGACTGACTGTAGCCTTGCTTTTCTTAATTGTTATTTGAAATGTTGTTTGACCCTTTTGAAGTGGTCCATGGACCAAAGCTTGAAAACTGGTAGTATAATGTGGAAAATGTCAAAGAGCCTGTACCTCAGGGCTTGTACAAGTCGGATGTAAAGCCAAGAGAGGGTGCCTACTTGCACTGCAAGGGCTGGGTGAGGGGTAGCCTGCATTGTGCAGCATAACAGGGAGACAAGCTTTGGATGCTTGCTGTGAAGAAGTTTGGTTTCTATTTACGGCTGGCTATTGTATAGTCTGCATTCCTGCCCAAATCCCTCCCTTTCTCTGGAGTGCTGCTCTTGGGTTCAAGTCATTAGAGAACTGCTTGAAGAGCTCACTTGTACATTCTCCATATAATTTTAGCAGCCTGCTCATAGGCTTAGTTATGCCAGGCATGATACTGAAGAGCATTTATTATCTTTGGAAGCCATTGACATGACAAAAACATATGGGCTGGAAATTGTTCTGTAAGCTAATGTTGTAAGCAGTTGAAGTCAGCTGTAGATAAAAACGTCCTATCTGTTCTCTGAGTAGTAATTTCAGTGATAAGTATTGCTAAACTATAGGAGACTCAGAGGGCAAAAGGAAAGAAAAAGAGATATGTTCCATTTTACACGCTTTCCATCACAATTTTAATCTGTTACATAAAAAACAATATCATAAAATTGCAGTGATTTGTAGGTGGCAGCCCTGGAATATTACTTGCTCCTTTTCCTCTGCTGAGCCTCATTTTACAAAGACCCTTCTGTTTATTCCAAAGTTCAGAAAGGGTGAAAAATCTTTGTATTTGTTCTGATTGCTTTTTGACTGATGGTCCATATTGGTCATCTCTGACTGTGGAGCTGGAATCATAGTGATGGTAAAGATAGGACAATTTTGAGGTGTTTGTACAAGTAAGAAAGAAGTTAAGCATCCCTAGTTCCTCAAAATCATAATAATCTTAGGTGATTTTTAAGTGAAATCGTGACCTTTTTGGATGTCAGTATAAAATTAACATCAGTCAGATAAGGGTGGGGATTGAAATGTGCTAGGTCACGACCATTATTTGATCAAGTAACAGCAGGTTTTATTTCATAGTTTAGGGGCTCTCTGAATTCCCATTTTATTCTGATGTTTCTGTATTTGATGAACTTAAGTAGAAGGTACAAAAAAAGGGGAGGGACATTTGTGTACATGATGTGAATTACATATATAAATATGTTAAGACAAAGAGGAAGCCAGAATCTTGGAAAGATTTTAAATGTACTTCAGTGTAGTGTTGAAAGACAAAGCTATTGTTAGAAATAGAAACACCAAGTGGGTTCTGACAACGCCTTTCTTGCCAGAAACAAGGAAGAATTCAATTTTATTTTCCTGTTCTTCTTTCAGTAGGAAGGATTTCTTCCCATTCCTGTGGGAAATGTTACACTTTTGAATGCATTGGTCTCTCTTTAAGTAAGATCTTGAATATATGACCAAGGTTTCCATGTAACAAACCCTTCTTCAAGAAATGTAAATATGTTTATGTGATTTTATTTCATCTCAAGATTGTGAAAAAAGATTACAGTGAAATCACGTGTTCAGTGATGCAGCACAGGATGTAGTCTGTGTTCATAGGGAAGAGGAGATAATGAAATAAGATACTTTTAGGCCTCTATATATTCCAGATTGTGTTAAGTTCTTCCTTTCAAAATTACAGGCTAGAGGCTGTGTCTTCAGAGCTTTTAGTGGTTTCCAAGTGGTTTTACACAAAGAGCTTCTGAAATCATATGGTTGCTTCATGAAAAAAGCATCCCTTTTCACAGGTCAGTGAGCTGATGGAATGCAGACCGCATGCTGCAGGGTAGTTATCCATGTACCATCAGTATCCCTGTATGCACAGCCTTCTTAGTATTTTTACATAGATCTTTTTATCTTCCTTTTCTCATTTTTGCCCCTCATTCACGTAAAAAAACAACCACAGACTTGGTAAGTTTTAGTGCACTAATAAGCACTGCTGGTAGATGTATGGCTCATGTGTAGCTGCACAAGGATGGGCTTTTGTTGCTCTTGGCTTCCTTCAGTAATCCACACAGCAGTGCTGGTATTAACAGTAAAGAAAGTGTCTTTGCCCTTCTCGTCTGCCATGGCAGCCACAGGCTTGAGTTTCAGGTTTGTCTGTAAGTAGCTTGTGGCTATTTAATTTCATGTAGTCCTGCCTTGCACAGATTAAAGCCTGTTAGGAAATGCAGGTTTGGCTTTTGGGTCAGCATCATGTGTGCATGTTCTTGCAAAATGACGACTGAAGTGATTCCAGGCAGCCTTTTTCAGAGATTAATAGCTCTCAGGGGTACTGCACTTGTAAGGCACTTCCACTGTAAAGTCCTGCTTCAGAGAGTGTTATAACAGCACAATACACAGTGCTCAGCAGGGTGAAACTCAGTATTTGAAATCTAAGTCTGAAGGCAGGGAAGCCTTTTAGAACAAACCCAGAAATTTCTTTTCTCCGTTTTTCTTAGTGTTGGATGAAGTCAGACTCTCAGAGAGTCCTGTGTTTTTTTGTTTATTATGTTCTGTATGTCTTATCTGTGTTTTTCTTAGCATTGAAGTATACACATCTAGAATAACCTTCTCTGCATTAATGCCTGTAACAGTTTAAAAGCTAGATTTTAAGTAGGTAGTATTTTGGCAGATAATTTCTATTTGTGTGGTTTACAAACTTTATTGTCCAGCCAGCCTAATCAGTTTAATGACCAATACTCCTGAGATTTTATGTCTTATGCCAGTGGCAGGTTCCTGCAATGCTCCATAACTGTCTATGAAGAGAAGTTCATTCACGGCAGAAGAAATCTGTCTTCACTTGCAGGATGCAAGAAGGCTGCTGTACTATGATGGCATCCTCTGGCATGTGGTATTCCCAAGTGAGAATTGTTACTGAGATTTGGCACTGAGTTGTGAACACAGCTCATCTTTCCTTGCTATGATGTTGATAAAAAGCTGTAATCCATTTTTTTCTTCAAGTTAGCTCTAATCCATTTTTTACTTCAAGTTATCTCAGCGTTGTTTTGGAGACCATCTGTTGCACATTTCCCACTTATACCTATGCCTGACTCCACTGGGTCACCTCTAAAGCTAAGGCCACAACCAGACTATGAATGAGTAATCTCACACTGATGGTTGGTGGTTATTCTATGAGCACAACCAACCTGTCTGATATAGTTTTCTGTGGTTTGAGCTTTTTATGTTGTTAGGATGATATGATAAGATCGTATTACTTCTGTATTGGTTTGTATTTGGACTCTTCTTCTTTTGGTGGTCATAAAATTCTAAGAACATTAAGAATGTTAGAAAAGAGTAGAGGAGAATATGAACCTAAAATGGTCATCTAGTCCAACTGCATGACCAATTCAGGGCTAACCAAAAGTTAAAGCATGTTATTATGGGTATTGTCCAAATTCATCGTACAGGTCTGGGGCATCAAGCAACTTTCTAGTAAGCTGGTTCCAGTGTTTGACCACCCTCTTGGTCAAGAAATGCTTCCTAATGTCCAGTCAAACTGCCCCCTGGCACAGCTTGGAGCCATTCTCACACATCTGTTGCTGGATACCAGGAAGAAGAGCTCAGCACCTCCATCTTCCTTTCTTCAGGGGAAAGCTGTAGAGAGCACTGAGGTCACTGCTCAGCCTCCTTCTCTCCAAACTACTCAAGGCAGAGTCCTTGGCCATTCCTCATAGGACGTTTTGTCCAGCCCTTTCACCAGCTGCTCTGTCTTTCCCTGGATGCATTCAAGGACCTTCACATCCTTCTGAAGTTGTGGGGCCCAGAATTGCACATCGTACTCAAGATGGGGCCTCACCAGTGCTGAATAAAGTAGGATGATCATCTCTTGTGACCTGCTGGTTACACTGAGTTTGTACCCTAGAATGCAGTTCTCCCTCTTGGCTGCCAGGACACATGGCTGACTCATTTTGAGCCTGCTGTTGACAAGCACCCACAGATCCCCTTCTTTCTGCAGGGCTGCTCTTCAGCCACTCCTCTTTCACTTTTTACTTCTGCCCTTCCTAGGTGCAAAATCCTAAGTCCCTCTGCAAGGCTTCCTATGTGCAAAAATCCTAAGTCCCTCTGCAAGGCTTCCTGTCATTCAAGAGAATCAACAGCACCTCCCAGTTCAGTATCATCAGCAAACTTGCTACTGGTGCATTCAGCTCCTGCATCCAAGTCATTGACAAATGTGTTGAACAGAACTGGCCTTAGGGTTGAACCCTGAGGAACACCACTGGTGTCACCACCCAGATATAGCCCCATTCACTACAACCCTTGGAGCTCTGACCTTCAGCCACTTCTTCATCCAGCACACTGAACAACCTGTTCATCCCACAGTTGACCAACTAGTCCAGAAGGATGCTATGAGGGACACTGTCAAAAGCCTTACTAAAATCCAGAAAACCTACATCCCCTGCCTTCAGGCCTTCATCCACCAGGCAGGTGGCTATTATAGAAGGATATGAACTCAATTAAACAGGACTTTCCCTTTGAGAACCCATGTTCACTGTGCCTGATGATTGCATTGTCTTTGAAATTATAGAATCAGAATGGTTTGAGTTGGAGGGGACCTTAAAGAAAATATTGACATGAAGCAGCATAAGTTGTGCCTAACTATCCTGAATATCCAGGAAGAGAATGTGACAAAGTGGATCAAGTTTTTGTACACCACCTCTCTTCCCAGTTATGTTAATTGCAATTTACATAAGCTTCTTCTTGTTACACCTAAAACCTCTTCTCCAAAAGGCAGTTTAAAATGTCCTGCAAGCTGACAGGGGGTGTTTTTGGTTTATGTGTGTAATTACACCATTTACAGGGTAAACAAAAAGTTTTGGAAGTGGTTGTCAAAGCTTTGAATGGGCTTTGTAATAGCACATGGAACATTTAAGTGGTCATTTCTTTTCTTGGTCTGTTTACTGATAGCAAAGAACTGCTTAAATGACTTCTGAAACACGGGGCTTAGGCTCAAAGTATTTTGTTAGAGTCTTTTGTTTGCTTGTTTTTCTTCAGAGTGCGTTCTATTTATTGAATATTTTTTAGTGTGAATACCAAGAATAGTTAATTCTTTGATTTACAAAGAGACTTACTGGAAAATAATTAGCAGTTGCTCCTTCGGATGTCTTTTTAGTTCTTCTACTCCAGTTGAAGGACAAATAGCCTTTACCAATTTGTATTTTCTTTTGAAAGCTGCCAGAAATTATGTAGAAAGTACTGAAACTTCAAATTCCTGGGAAGAAAATAGTTCCTGTTCTCAGTTGCTCAGCTTTACCCTCTTTTTTTCTTATTGTACCCTTAGTTTACTACCTCCTGTTTATAGAATAGACTCACAGAATCATAGAATAATTTAGGTTGGAAGGGACCTCTAAAGATCATCTAGTGCAGCTCCCCTTGCACTAATCAGGGACACCATCAAATAGCTTGTTCAGAGCCTTGTCAAGCCACACCTTGAATATCTCCAGGGATGAGGCCTCAACTACCTTCCTGGGCAACTTGTTCCATTTTCCCACTGCACTCATGGTAAAGAACTTTTTCCTATCATGCTATTTAAATCTCCTCTAATTTAAAACCATTGCCCCTCATCCTATCGTTACAGATCCTTGCAAACAGTCCCTCCCCGGCCTTCCTGTGTGGCCCCTTCAGATGCTGGAAGGTCACTATTAGGTCTCCCTGGAACCTGCTTTTCCCCAGGCTGAACAACCCCAGCTCCCTCAGTTTGTCTCCATAGGAGAGGTGTTCCAGCCCCCTGATGGCTTTTGTGGCCTTCCTCTAGACCTGATCCATGTCCTGCCTGTATTGAGGGCTTCAGAGCTGGATGCAGTAGTCCAGGTGAAGACTTACTGAGCAGAGTGAAGTGGCAGAAATCAGAAGATTTTATCAGGAGACCTCCTCTAGCAGACAAAACCTGCCTCTAAGTAGCTAGAGGCAAATTTTAGTCAGTAATGATCCAGCAGTGAAACCTCTGTTTGGCTGTGTGTATTTTCCCACTTGGCTTATCACATTTAGTAAATTCATTTTGGAGGAAGGGTTTTATATTTTAACAATAAAATCTCAAATCAATTTGTTCGTGCAGTGACTTAGTTTAAAAAGCTTGGAAGTGTTTGTTCCATTTGTTTCTGTTGTGCCAGAAACTGAAAATACCCACTTTGTTAGTTGATCGTGGGATCTTCCTGCTTGTAGTAATCTGGTGTGGGAAAGGGAACGGTTTTAAGTGTGCTCATCCAACTGGACTTTTAAAAACTGCAGTGTCTGCTTCTCATTCAGAAAGAAAGATTCAAATCCTAACTAAGCTAAAACAATAGAAACAATGAGAGTGTTTTACAGTTTAAAGTAATTCTTGAAAACAAACTATTACATGCCAGGATTTGACACATCATAAGTGTTGTTGCTTTCCTTCCCTGGCAAGAAGCAGAGGAATAAATGGGGCAATATGATGAACCTGTTATGTAGTGTGCTTTGTAGCTGATGAAAAATATTGTGGAGGCATAGAGGAATTTGGGAAGGGAACTCAGCTATTTTACTGGGGTGTTATCTCCCTTTTGCATGACTGCATGTTGAGGAGGCTGATTAATGTTTGCACCTCTGCCTTACTAGAAAGAAAGGAATACTGAGAACTCCTGCTTGTGTCTGTATCTCCTACTGCTTACGCAAGTAAGGGGAAGTGATCAGAAGAAACTTGTCCACTGGCACATAGTTAGGATATACAATAGTCAGGATATACAATACATGATGACTGAACCACTCCTGAAATTACATTTTCAAATTGCAGCTGTGCTAATCTCCAGTGTTCTAACATCTTCCTAGAGGACAAAACACAAGCACTAACTCACCTGCAGATATTTAGTGTAGTAGCTTGTGTGTATGTAGACCAGGTAGGGTTTTGCATGCTTCATCCTATTACTTCTCTAACTGCATATGCTTATGTTGCAAGAAGGAAGAAGGAGCTGCTCTATGTCTGCTGGACTTTCACCCTCCCTGTTATTCACATGCGGACCTGGAAGCATTTAGGTGGATTGGTGCAACTCAGGTCTGAGCTTTCTTTCTGTTGCCACAAATTGGTTTTGGGTATGCTAGGCTGACATTGATTCAATGTGAACTCAAAGTCATGAGAAAAATTTACTGAGGAAGCCATACAATTTTGAAGACTTTCCTTTGAACAAGCTCACCGTTCTCGTTATGTAGCTTTGAAGCTGCCCTTCCAGAGGAATGCATGTTTATTTTTGCAGACTTCATTCTCTAACTAATTTCTTTTCCAGGATCCTTTTCTATTTCCAGAAAAAGGCTGAACCTCTGCATGACAGCCAGGTTTGCTTCATCTTTCTGTGGATTCAGGGTGCTCCCAATACAGGTGGCTTTCCAGTGGTCTGGAGAAACTTCTTTGCCATCTGCTACAAGTCCCTTTCTTTTCCATATTGCCTCCTTTTGGTGCAAAGGTGAATACCATTGCTTGTTTTCTGCACGTCTCTTCAAGGCTTGTGAAAGAGCCCTTAGCTTGCTTTTAGCTTGGTACCAGAGTGACAAGGCAGGACTACCAGGATGATTCTAGCAGTACCAGCCAGGCCAGGCTAGCCTGGGAGGGTGCCAGGTCCTCACACCCCAACTGAATTGCTTGTCCATTTCTTGCATCCCAGATGTATGTGTAGAGTCTTGAAAAGAAATACGTGCCATCCTTCTTGCTCTGTTCATCTTTATGGAAAGGCTGTGCCTAACCATGTATTTTGCTCTTATTCCTTGTTATTTGAAACACATGACTATAATTCAGTTAAATACTTTGTGGTACTGTTCTCCATGCCTGTTACTCTAACATAAATGTACTGTTTTGCAACATGACTTTTTGATCTACATAAAACCAGGAAAGGGACAGGGGGAGAAGTGTGGGTTGGGGTTGAAGGGGAGGAAATTTGCCACAAAGGCAGCAGGTGGAATACATTTTAGTCTACTTCATTGAGATAACCACAAAAAATAACGGGGGCTTTGTGGTTTTTATTGGCTGAGTGCCTGCTGTGAATAGAGATGTATTTCTTTAACCTGAAGGTGGGTTATTCCTTGCCACAAAGTCGTTCATGTACCTTAGGATCAGGCAAACATTTATTTTCTCCCAACTGGCTCCTCCCCTCCTTTGATGCTTGCTTGAACAAGGGTAGTCTTACTAAGTCAAAATTTGATTTGGTAAGGTGTTTCATGGTTTACTGTTGCTGCAATATGCTGGAGTTTATTTTTTAGCCTGTAGACTGTATTACTTCTGCCTGATTTCTCCCTCACTCAAGCACCAAGATGTTATGGGTTAAATGTGAGACAGCATTGATGCTGAAACAAATTAGTAACAGAGTATGTTAATATTTTATGTGATCTTTTGTGAAATGCGTGCTTAATATCATAGTTTATAGCCTTGTCCACTTCATTGGTGGGTTTTGGATTTTTTTTAGAGTTTCTTCAAATGACAAAACTAAACTACAAAATTAGAAAAGTGCCACCAAGCAACAAAAAACTGTTTTGATTTGCTTATTCTGTTGACGGCCGTTTGTGGAGTATGTTCAGAGCTACTTGACTGCAATAGCATCTTGTAAGTGTAAAGTGAGAAGATGATGGGAATATTTACTGAGTGACTGGTCTTCTTCCCAGATCTTCCCTGTAACATATGTGCTGTGTTAGAATTCTTCCTTGCTTTGATGGGTACTGGGCTAAATCACTATTTTAATTTTCTTCATTTTCTATGTAAAAAAAACCCAAAACACCACGATTTTTTGCCAAGGAATTTTGCTGCCCTCAAGGTAAGGATGGCTTGCACTGCTCTTGTCTAGCTACTGCCTGCAGGACAAAGCAGGGACAAACATCTAAACCACACTCCAGGCCACTGATACTTGTTTCATTAGTGCATTGATGGCCTTAATTTAAAACAAAAACAGCAACAACAACAACAAAAAAGCACATCATTCTGTAACAGAAAGAAAAACAATAGAAGAATTTGTTTTCTTCTGCTTTTCTCTCCCTGCCCCACCCCACCCACTTTAAGATTTCACAAAGATGAAGTTCGTATAAAGCTAGTACACAAATGCATTTTTTCTCTTTTGTGTAACTTCATTCAGCAAAACTGGGATGGTTTGAGTGCCTAACAGACATTTTCTTCTGCAAAGGGCAGAACAGGTTGCATCGCTGGAGCCCAGCAGGGGTAAAGCCTATGGCACAGGTTGGGGATCTAAACCAGGTGCCTGCTCTATTAACTGTCTTCAGTACTGTTGTTTTCAGGTGTGCAGGCAGCAAGCGAGATTTTTGTGATGGATTAGTTTCAAAGTGACAAATTCTCTCAAATCATACTTGCTAAAATTTGTCTTTTCATGGAATGTTTTTATGCAGTCTTTGACTTTTCACTGGGAATGTGTTCAATACCGGTGGAGAGAAATGGGAAAATAAATGCTAATCTTTCTGTCTATTAAACTTTACTAATATTTCCAGAAGATTTTTTTTTTTTAAATAACCCAATATTCTGCAAAGCAGTTGCAGGATGGTCATCTAGAAAGCTCCTTGACTTTGCTAAATAAACCTATTTGTGGATTTCTTTTGCATGTAGAGGAAAGAAAGTATTTTTGTGAGATTGTGAGTTTTCCCCGAGCTCAGCTTAGAGAGCAAGCAGGCAATCTATGATAGCTCTTCATCTTCAGGAATGATTGAATAGCAAGTCATGTCAGAATTAGCAGAAGAACACCATCAAATGGAATGTAGAGCAAATGTTTGTTAAACACATCTTATGAAACTCTGTGAAAATTTAACTGAACATTCAGAACATTTGAATAACTAATAAAATAAAGTGGAAGAAGCCAGTTATGTTAGTATTTTGGATTTGATGATTTTCTCTCCTGTCCCCCCTTAAGGTTTAAGATATCCACTGTCTTAATTTCCGAAGTAAGACACCATTATGTTGTAGTTTTTAAAAACTTGGCTTTGCATGTAAACTAGTAAACACTAGACAGCCCTGGCAAGTGCTGCAAATGGTCAAGTTGTGTGAATGATTGCTTAGAAGACTTCTGTTTGCTGCTTCCTGTGTGCTGTTGTCTTTGTTTGCTGTTCAGTGATTACTAGATAGGCATAGGAAAGAATGAGCCAAAAGAGAAGTCCTAAAGAAATTGATTAATGCCTTAAGTAGCTGAATGGCTCAAAACCTGCAGACTCACTATTGTCTGTTTTAATTTTCTTGGGGTGCATTTCACATGTTACTTCATCAGTCATCGTACAGAACAGGGCACTGGCCTTAATTCTTTGTGACAGTCTATTTTCTATTTTTTTATTCTTTGTGCTGTCTCTTGTTCTGTCTTCTGAGATCTGGGCAACAAAGATGCCTGACCTCATCACAACTTAAGAAATTTCATCATTCAGATCCAGTCTTTGGACTTCTTCTAAAACATGTGGATCTTCTTACATGATCCTGGGTGATGATCTTTTGTTCTTATTTGGGAAAATATGCTGTGGTGAGTTTTGGCTACTCAATAATAAATATGTATACAGAGACTGAAGGCTCTTGCTGCAGTTTTATTTTAATGGTTTACTTTAGTTCATTTAGGGTTTTTTTTGGTTTGTTTGTTTTTTTTTTTACTGCTCTCTTTGCTTTCAGGAAATGTGGTCTCAAGGTATGAGATTTAGATGTGTCAGCAGCAAGAGGGCCATCTCAGAACCAGGTGAGACATGCTTAGGTGGCAGGTTTCAGGAGCAGTGGAGACACTCTGAGAGTACCCATGTTCTTGTGTGGTAGACAGTACACAAATCCTATTGGAGTTTTGTGACAGTTTCTTGAGAATCATGGAATAATAGGATGGTTTGGTTTGGAAGGGACCATAAAGATCATCAAGATCTGAGCCCCCTTGCATGGGCAGGGACACCTCCTGCTAGACCAGGCTGCATGGTGCCTCATCCAACCTGGCCTTGAACACTTCTAGGGAAGGGGCATCAAGAACCTCCCTAGGCAACCTTCTGCAGTATCTTACCACCCTCATGGTGAAGAATTTTTTCCTAATATCTAACCTAAATCTACCCTCTGTCAGTTTAAAACTATTACCCTTGGTCCTATCAGTACCCTCTCTGGTGAAAAAGGGCTGGGCTGTAGTTGTTTTCATAAATAGCGATCAGCTTGTTCACATTTAATGAAACTGTGTGTGCTTCTGTCTGAGGTCTGGTTTTGGCTGAGGCTGGAGAAAAGCTGATGAGTAATACCTCTCAAATATAATCAGCTTTTTCTGTTTGAGATGGTCTCAGTCACAAAGGCCAGGTGCTTATTTGTGAAACATGAGGAGTCCCTGTGTAAGGGTTCACTCTTGGTGTTGGTGCTGTCAGTAGTGCCAGTATTAGAACTGGAATGGGGAAAGGGCTCCCCCAACATTTTTCCTAACTTTTCCTGGTGTAAGTTAGCACTGGACGGCAAGTTTGAGTTGTACTGCAGCCAAATTGTTTACCTTGTACTGTTTTCTTTTTACTCTGTGGAGGAGCTGTGCAAGTGTCAAGTTCAAGTCTTGAAGGAATAGAAATTCTTTAACTGAAGTTTAACATTATCTACAAAACTGACCTGTCGTTAATTGAGTTTTAATGTTACTGAGAAATCACCTGGTAGAACAGTGTGATTTAAAGAACCTGGCATATAATTATAGGAAACAAAATGCGTATGTTTAAAGGAACTTTTAGCATATCTTTAAGACACTGAGTGGTTAAGTAGCTTTAATGCCATTATGCCAGAGATGAAACATAGGCTGTGTGCTGCAGTAACTTAATATGGAGAAAGGGAAGGTTGACTTCATGAGTATGTAGTAGTGAATATGCAAGACTTTAATCTCAGAAATCCACTGTTTACAGCATGCAAAAAGTTTTATTAAAATACACAGTGTTTAATGCAATTCAGCAACTCTGTAAAATCATTACCACATATTCTGCAGACCACAGTTTGCTAATCACTGATGGAGCAGGGTAGGGGATCTAAGATGGAATGTAAAGTATAATGCGAGGGGTGCTTGTCTTGGTTTTCCTTCATTGTTTAAGATGGTAAACAGCAGGAAGGTTTCTCATGAGAGGCTCGGATTTTCCTTGTTTCCAGTTATCTCCAGTGCCATCAAACTGCTGAGCATTATAAAGTCATTTTGTAATGTTGTTTATCAAATTAAACTTGAAGTAGTTATTATCAAGCTGTTTATCTTGGAAGTTTGTTACTTCTATTTTAGGCCTGAAAAAGAATTTGAATTTCCTTCTCGTTTCCATCTGTCTCCTAATTGAGTCCCTTGCTTTGCTAGCATTCTCTACAAACCCTGCTTTTAACAATACACTGCTTTTAAAGGAAAAATAACAACAAAATTGATAATAACTGGGCCCATTAAAAATTCTTCAGAAATCATAAACATTCCATATTCATAACAGTTAAACATTTTGGTTTTGAGTGCCAGATTCCAGTGAGTTTTGTCCCTAAAACTCAGATGCCTAAAATCACTCTTTATTTTCTAGCCTTACCAGGCCTAGACCAATTGAAACAAGTTTTATAATGGAAATGAAAATACTAGAACAAAATCTGTTGAGGAAAATGAAAGCCAGCCTAACTGCAGGCATCCAAAGCAAATGTTCTCAACTACCCACTGGAGGCACCTGCCTTTCTCAGTGCATATGTAGATTACATACATAAAACCAAGTGCTTGAGTCCTTTTCTAACACCAGGCTCCTCTGTTCTGTCATGAATTTAAAGATATTCCACAGAATGCCATTGTAACCACAGTGCAGTAAAACTTTGCCAAATATAGATGCAGTTTTGTTGAAATAATGTCATTCTGTACCAGGAGTTACTCCTTGCTGAAAGGGAATGAACCAGACCTGCCTCACTCTCTATGGCACTAATGTAACTGCCCATGGTAAGGTCTGTACCAAAACAGCCTTGGTCTGATTTGAAAATAATGGAATATAAACAGACCAGTAATCCAGGAACACCATCCCTTCAAAACTAAAATCTTAAGGGATACACCGGGCTCAAGAATTTGAATTTTGGACAAATGATTTCCATTATTGTTTTCCAGTAATCCTCACAATAAGGGCTGAACTTTCATTTCTTGATTAACCAAGTTTTCCAAAGAAGCTTTAAGAATTTCTTCTTGGTAGCTTATGGTGTGAATGCAAATTACTGTCTTCAGTCTGCATCATCTACTGTGATCACTTTTCATTTCTCCAAGTTAATGAGTCCTCCAGTAATTTTTAATTTTCTAATTAATTTTTATCTTTTTAGTGGACATGTTTTTTTTCTCTTCTTCCACTAATAGAATTGTAAGTCTTCTGGAAATAATTTATGCAATAAAAACAGTTCATACAGCAAAAATGCAATCTTTAATTGTATTTATCTTCAGTTGCTTACTGTAAGCAGGGTCTGCATAATTCCTGCAGGGTAGTGCTTGTTCTCCATTTTATTTCTGAGAAATTAATTGCAAAGAGCAGTATTTCAAATCCCAAACTGCATTGTTGACCTCTAATGAACTCCACGGGTTAGGTGGTACTCTAACTGGTTCCCCAAAGTAAGAGCCACTACAATAAAGTACATTTGTAGTGTAAAAATCTGTATTTGCTTCTAAAAGTTTCTTCTGAAAAAGTTGTCAAAGTAATAATTCATGTGCTTTTTTTCCCAGAGCATCCTATAAAAATCTCCACTAGCATTTCTATGCAGCATGACTGATGCAAGCTCATTTTTTAAACCTGTTTGAATAAGCTTCCTTTTCCATAATCACCTATGATTTTATAGCAGAACTAAACCTACATAGTTTTGTTACTATTTTAAAATTTTGAGGCTTCAAAAATTGTTGATTCTGGGTTTAATTATTACATAAAGAGCAGCTAATTTGAGAAATTTTTCAGATATTTTTAAGTGATGAAATCATATGCCAGACTATGGAAGATGGCTGAAATGTGGGGATGAGTTTCTAGTGCTGTGTTCTAGTAACATTTCATGAGACAGTGAAGATCTTCAGCATCACTGCCTGGTCAATGGCATCACCATTGTTATTTCAAGTGTTTTCAGGATGTTGCTAGAACAAGCAAATCATTCATTCATTTTCCTTTAAACCACCTACAGGTTAAAGAGCAGGAGGAAACCAGGGCTTTTTGATCTGCAGTTGTCATCCACTGCAGAGGCTATTGTCATCTAAATGGTCTCTCCTAAAAAAAGCATATTGAACTGTGATTTTCTTCCTCAAACAGATGATTCCTTGCTGTTGAAACAGATGAAAGCCTGGGGCATGAAAGTGAAGTAGGTACTTATGGAAGAATAAGGAACTGCAGGTTATCTAAGCAAATGTGTGGATAAGCAGCAGGTGGCAAAGGTGTTCAGCTGAGAGCAGGTGAGCTTTTGGTTTGGGTGGAGTGAAAGGGCAGCATTGGAAGGAGGGAGAGGGCACTATTTCAGATGAAGCTCCTGGTTGTAGAATCATTGCCATTCATGTGTTAAATGGGGATCACAGCAGCAGAATACACTGCAAAGCAGGCCTGAGCCTGAAGTTGTGCAGTTTTGAGGAACATCCTCGTACTAGTACACATGTGCATGCACTCAGCCCATTGGAGTGTTTGAAACCAAGTGGATGTTCTGGTTCATGTTCACATGACCTTGTAGCATTTCACATATGGCTTCTTCAAAGCAGGCAATAGTAGCACAAACAAAGATCTTAGCTCAGTCACAGCTGTAGCTTTGCTTATTATCTGAACTAGATGGTGCAGACCCATTGGGATGCTGAATAGATGGCAGTGGCAGGTTATGTAGGATTTGTCACAAGGGTGCCAGGGATCATTTATGCCAAACAAATTAATAAGACAAAGCATTGTGATGTCTATTTCTATGAGTACAAATAAGACTAAATTTTACTTACTACTTGAATTAAGGCTTAACGGAAAATAGTTTGGGGAGGGAGGGCAGGGAATAGGGAGAAGAGATGTAAACTAAACTAAACTGAAGTACCCCTCAGGCTACCTTGATGCAGAGTCCTCTATGTCTACATCAGCAACATAAAGGGGATCTAACTTGACTAGTTTCCTGTAGGACTAAAATCTGAATGAACCTCCTCACTTCCCTGTCAGCCCCACAGACATAAAGAACCCAGGAGTGGCCACTTCAGGCCCTCATCTGGTTCAGTTGTGAGAAAATCGTTTGTGTGAACACAGTGTCAGCTGCAAGAGCCTCACACAGGCTGAACTGTCTAAAACTTGATTTTTCCTACCCTGTGGGATGTACATTTAGTGGCATCAAGGAATTTGTTTAAAATGAAGATGTTAGAAATCCCACCTGTTTTAGACCTGCTGACTTCATGCATACGCACACAGACACACATCTAGCTGAAAATGCATAACATCTGGAAAACGGCTGTAAATGCCATTGGCTTCTCTGAATGGTAAAAAGATTGGATAATGTTTTATATGAGCTTCTGATAATATCACTTCTAAAGAATATTATTCATGTCTGAATCATCCATTTGTTTTCATGCTGTTCTCTTGCCACTACAGATACTTCAAGACTTTCTCACATGAGCTGCCAAAGATTAGTCACTGGCCCTGTGACGTTGTGTACAACCTCTTTTCCCAAGGGCTAGGAATTTTATTCTGGTTGTATTGTGGTGGATATTTGGGTCAGGGCTTTTGTTGTGGCTCTCTGGAGATGGGTTCTCAGATTTTGGCTGCTGTTTGCTTTAGGAATTGAGAGGGTATGAAAAGATCCAGTTGTGGTAAGACAGCACAAACATCTGCTGAGGAGTGGGAGGAGGTTGCTAACCAAATGCAGCAGCAGGGAGCTTCAGTTCCTTCTTCATTCTCACCTCTAGATGAGAACCTGCCATAATAAAAGGCCTGGCACCACAACACAAGCTCCAGAGGGAAACAGGTCTCAGGTCAGCCAGTTAGAGAAACCTCAAAAGAAAACATTAAAACTGAATATGTGTTGGATATAGTTTTGGTAGATTAATTCACTCCCTTCTGTCCCCAGTGCAGTTCAGAATTTACATTTGAACTCCAGGGAAGGAGAAAAGCAAGGCAAACTTGTGCAGTCTGCTTCCTCTGAAAGTAATGTCAACTCTTACAGACCAAAGTTATGATTCCTGTGTCAAAAATGAGGGTAACAGATGGGAATAAAAAAACCCCACATAAGTAAAGGTAGGTTTAAAAATCATACCCTGCAGTAACCATCAGAACAACCTCCTCATTTACAGGAACAGGGTGCATGCAGCCAGTCCTCATTCGCTGTCTTGAGGGGTGGGAACAAGTTGCAATTTGTTTGTGTGGCATGCTGGATGTTTTATCATTATCTGAAAAGCAAACTACTGATTCAATTAATGATGATATATTAGTTTTATGAGAACCAGAAGACAGAAAAATCTGGCAAGGGGTGAAGAAAATAGGGAGGTAGGCTTCTTACAAAATGGTCAAGAATCCTGATCTCAAAAGTTTGCAGGTAAAGGCTTCCTGCAGAAACAAAGCAAATGTACACTAGAAATTTTGTATGCAAATATTATCGCTATTAGAGAAGATTAGAAAAATTAGGTGAAAGTTTGAAGTTCCCATCATCTAACTTAAAAGTCGAATTGTTGGCTTTCATAGCTTTACCACATCATTTCAACTTACTGATTTAATCAGTGTTCACGCTGTCAGGACAAGATCCTGAAAGTCAGCATGGAAACCAAGTAGCAGTCTGTGTGTTTGCTCTCATCTCTGAACACCACGTTTGCCCTTAGATCTGCAGCTTTGTTTCTGCAAATTCCTTTGGAAAGATGATGAGGGTGGGTGGGGTTGAAATGGAGAAGTTTTCCAACCTATTCCACCTGGTACTGCTTCGTTGTGGGTGGTGGGGAGGAATAGAGCAGTGTCAGCGTGGCTGACATCCCATGTCAGCAGCCCCTGCCCTGTGGGATGTCCAGCTGAGAGGTTGCAGGAACTGCCCTGCCTTATGCTTCCCAGCTTTAGGAGGAAAGGACCAGAGTCTCAGATGGGTTCTGAAGATGTTTTTTGTCTTCGATTGGTTTTTAACTTCTGTTGTAAAGGGGTAGAGGAGGAGGGCATTCTGCCATGCTTCCAAGCTTGCTGAACGTCCCTTGTTGCACTTGAGAGAGACTGGAGAGTCTATACACCAGCCAGTTAAAATAAATATCAGGGTTACAGCTCTCTGTGTTTCTTCAGAAAGCATGGGCCTTGAGTAGTCGTTTTCTATAGACACTGTCAACGAAAGATGTGGTTGTGTTTCCCTGGAAAAGCTTTTGTGAGGTTCGATATCTTAAATCTGTGTTGTGTGGTAACATTTGCACTAGTGGGTTCCTAAAAGACCACAATTAAGAAAGTGCAACTAACCAAGTCTAAGTTTTTATACAGTTGGGATCATAGATGTTGTGGATCAAAACTGTCTTGTGTATATTTTCTGCCAAAATATCTCACCAGATTGGTGCTAGAAACTGTAGATTTGACAAGTTTTACCTTTAAGTTACACAGACAAAATGCAGAGCTTATCATGGAGAGGTATTTCGCTTCCAAGTAGCACCTCAGTAATCAGGGCCAGGTTTAAAAGGAAGCAGCAGGGCATGCGGGCTTAACAGGACCAGAACCAGAACCTGCCATGCCTGGAGTTTTGGTGAGCATTGCTGTGTCTCAGCGTTTTAGGACAGAAAGGAGAAGGGTCATCTCATCTGTGGTGGCTGCAGCAGACAACGTAATGGGCACCTCAGTGGTAAGGCCTTGTATTTCTTAATATATTAAAGGTAAGGGGGAAAGTTTTTGTGTGAGGAACTTCCTGTCTTATTGTCACTATCTGTATTTCTTTGTAAAAGGTTCCAGTCTCTTACGGAAGTGCATCAAGTCTGAACAGTCAAGGTTCATATATTTCATCTTGTATTTCTGTTGGCTTTCTTTCTCTTTGCTTAAAAAAGGAGAAGAAAAAGAAAAAAAGAAGAAGAAAAGGAGCTCATTGTGGTTTAATTTCCCTTTTAAGCCATTTGAAATTACGGGTCATCTTTTGTTTGTGAAGGCATTGTTTAGTTTGAAGAGGAAAGAGTATTTAAGGACAGTAATTTGCAACCCAAGTTAGTCAAGCACTCTTGTATTTTTAAAGTTCAGTTCCTCTCATTTCTTGACGATTTTGGTTACAATTTTCCTTTGTGCTTTTTTGTTTAGATGTGTTTTATTTATTTATTTTAAGTTTCTAAACTTCCACCATCTTCTTTCTTTTTGTCTAGTCAGAATTATTCAGGAACTGATGTTCCTAAAATTCCATGTTATTACAGGTTTCTACCAGAGAACTTGGCTTTGGGTGGGAGTGTAAGTTCTTATATATTTTTAATCTGCTTTTTGCAATTAATGATTTTGAGTTGTAATCTGTCTAAACTGAGCAAAACCCATCAGAAATTACTGTAATAATCCACAGTTTTAATCTAAGATTTTAATTTGAGTTTTAATGCAGTGTGTTTTGGGGCTAGTGTCTTTGGTTTTTGTTTTATAACCTTTGATGCTTTCTGGAACCTAAGTAATTGCTGTCTCGTCTCACGAGGTAAAAGAGCAATTTCCTCTTGCAGACTTGCCTCTGGCACCTGGCCTGAAACGATGTGTTCATCAGTGACAAGTCTTCTCCTCAAAGCTTTCTAGCAACAGAAACTTCTTCAGAGGATTGACTGAAAAGTCTGTGTAAAATCTGGCTAGCTCAGAAAATGCTGTTTGTGACCCAATGCTCTGGAGTGTTTTTACTTGTTTTTAATCCATTTTTGTTTGTGTTATACTCAGTGGTGGCACTGCAGCTCAAGATCCCTTTGTGAGCACAAGTACCATGATGTGGGTATGTTTTGGTGATGGCTGAAAAGGGAAGTTCAGCCTGTAGCTAATTCCTGGTCCCTAAAACATGAGATAATAGAAAAAAGGGGGAGAGCTGCACAGTAAAAGACGGAGCTTTTTATTTTCTTGTTTTCATAGTTATTCTTTTATGGAAACCAATTAAAAAAAAAAGGGAATGAACTAATTCTCTGGAGCTGAGCAGTGCTGGTTAAACTGCTTGTATTTATTTAATCATAGCAAATATACCTGATATAAAGCAATGTTTTATTTCGATGGCTGGTGGTCTTCTATGAACACATGGTGCTTTCAGAGTCGCATCCCCCGCTGCCCGCCACCAGGCCTGTCAGCACTTTCATCTGAGCTGTCCTTACTTTTTCCTGCTGTGAGAAAGGATGACAGCTCATTTTATCTGCCTTGTGAACAAACACAAAAGCTGGATTTCCTGCATGGTGTTTTTTTTTTTTTTTCTTCTCCTCTGTGGGGATGAAGGCTTGTATATGAAGAAACACTGATTAATTCCAGCTGTCTCATTTGCAGCTGAGGACGGGTCCTCAGACACTCACCACAGCATGAACCTGAGCCCAGTTGTGAAATCAGAGTTTGAGCACCTCAGACATAAGAGATGGGAAATCTAGCTCTTAACCTTGGGGCACAGTCTTCTGCATATGTGTTATCTGATCTGTGTTGTGTACCTAATCTGTATAAGCATGATTAAGCCATTATAATGCTCAATACTAAACTGTTTGCTGCAGGTTTTGTAAAAAGGAAATTATATATTACTGACGGTCTGGGAGTGGTGATTGTTGCAAGAGCAAGTGACTGAATATTAAGATTTTGATGCAAGAGCTGAATGGAAGATCTGACTGGGAAGCTTTACACCGGTGTCTTTTTTCCCTTCTGCCCCCTTTTACTTCTGCCCCTTTTGTATTTTACCTCATCTTTTTTTTTTTTTTTTTTTTCCCTAGGAGAAGCTGTGAATGTTTCTGGGGAAAACAAAACAAAACCTTATTAATAAAAGAGATTTTTTTTTTTAAGTTTTATGAGAAGGGCATCTTTCTAAGCAAACCTGACATATTTTGCGTATCCTTTCCCAAAATGGGAATGAACTCTGAAGAGTGCACTAAAGTTGGTATGTAAACTTGATGCTATGAGAGGGGCAGGGCAGAGGAGATGAGGACAGGTTAGGAACAGGGAAAAGAGGATTAATTTCTAGCAAGTATTTGTATTACAGAAAACATATCACATCTTTCATGAACCTAATGAGATATATCTTTTTATGTGCTTTGCTCTGTTTTTTTCCTTAATACGTGTTTAAAAACTTGTATGGCATATTTATGTTACTTGGAGCTGGGTCCTTTGCTAAGGGCCAGTGAAACCTTTTGAATATCCTTTTGCAGGCCGTATGTTAATGCAGATCTTTATATTACCTGATGATAGAACAGAAAATCAGCCATTTTATCTGAAATTAAGCTGTAGTCTATATACAGCCCAAGAAGTGCTGACTCCTGCCTGCTTAACTTTTGTTTTGTCTCAATTTGGTTCAAAAATTCAACTTTGTTCTGTATGATTCTCATATGTACAATGCAGTATTTCAGCCTGGTTTTGCACCGTACATTTCTTTCTAAAAAGGAAGAAAACTTCTTAATGTTTATATTGATTTATGTGATTTGGATGTAATTTAGGATGCCGGATTGAAAATAGCAGGAGAGGGAAGTGTAAAGTAAAACTGTATTGTATGGCTTTGGTTTTCTACCCCCAGGTGACTGACTGCACATGGTGCTCTCTGGAGATGTGAGTTCTAAAAGCAGATGCAATATATTCATGTTTGAATATTGTCATAAGTTTTTGATGTACACCTAAAATTTTACTTCAGGCATTGTAACATGTTTTCAGCATTGAAAGAGTCAGTACAGTCCTCCATATTTTTTTATTGTAACATCGAACACTGATGTGGTTTATATTTTGAATTCCACCAGACAATACTTCTTCTTACAATGATACTTTTAACTTACTTTTTTTGGTGATCTCTTTCTGCTTTCCAATAGTTATTTGGAACACTTCACAAAGAAGTTGAGTATCTTTAGGAAAAATGCATTTTGCAATGTGGCAATTACAGCTGGCATGGAAGTGGCTCAGAATTATTGTTTTTATGGACAGCCTATTTGGTTTGACTTTTTTCCTTTTTATAGGGGCTCTGATTACTCTTTATTTTTACCCATGATGTTTACTGAGATCTATAATTTTCTTTCAATCAGATGCTAAGCCAGCTGGATTCATGTTTCAAAATAAATTGCCGCCTTTTCTTATTTTAAAACTTTTTTTAATTCCCCCTCTCTTTAGAAATCTTATAACTTGGCAGGCATTTCTGATTTAATAAAACTCTTTGGTTTTGGGGGTCTGTTGTGGCCAAAATCTCTATTGTTTTCTCTTTGTGTGACTAAAATCCTTTATGTTATTTTTTATTCTATTAAACTGTAGATGAATTTTGCAGAGTCCCAGTTTCCTGGAAAAAAATTTCCAAGACGATTCTCTCTTGCATGCAGCTGTGCACTTTATCCAGCTACTTGCTTTCGTGTTGCTCTCATTCCTTGACTTTTTCCTGTCTTCCTTTGTGGATCCGCTGTTTTTGCTCTGCTCTTATTTTCCACTTATTTTCTGCATAGCTCCCTGCAGCTAGTCCCATTACAGATGAAGGTTTTGCAATTGTTTGGTTGGTTCTCTGATGTAACATAGAGCACTGTAGATGACTGTGGTCTGCTTCTGTTACTTGCAGTCATTTTTCATAGCAGGCAATAGTGAGGATAAAGATTGGGGCAGAGTTAAAGAGCTGTGAAAGGTGCAGTGTAAATCAGTACACAGTGCTTTTAGAGTAATTTATAAAGCTTGTAAATAAAAAGGCAAATGGCAAATATGTGCCCCCTTGAAAAATGATAGCTGAGTCTCTGAGTCACTGTCATCAGTAGATGCTGTTTTTAGGGACTTCAGGAAGCTTTGCATCAGACTGTGAGAGAAGGGTGATAGGAAAGCACCAAAAATACCAAGGTGATATGGAAGAGGATGAGGTGAAATGAGAACCAGTAGAACAGCTGTAAAAGTGGCCATCTGGCGATGAGGCTGAGGCTGCCTGTGGGGAAAGCCAAGGCTCGGCAGGCAAGTTGGCTGCAGACCTTGGTGTGTGGGCTGGCATCTACCTGCCTCCCAAGTGCTTCCCTTGCTGGCTAGGGGGGTGCCATTGGTAGCAAACTGCACAGTCAGGATGGGGCAGAAACAGAGAAAATTAAATCAGAGAGTAGGAAATGATAGAAATGAGGAACAGGAAAATAAAATGAGTTAGTAAATCCTAAAGCAGTGCATTGTGTTGACGTTGCTGAGTTGCCATGCATTTAAGCATGTTGATGTTGGCTTTCTGTTGTTAGAAGGAGCTGCTAGTGTTTGTAAAGTCATTTCAGTATGAAAAATGAGTTTCCTAGGATGCACTGATGTGGTCATTCTAGGCAGTGCTTGAGGCAGGATCAAATAAGACTTTATCAAGTCTCTGCTTGTAAGTTGCATAATCCAGCATCTCTGACCTCTTTATAACTAAGAGGTCTTGATATAATTTCACTCACAGATTGTTTTACCTGATTGATTTTTTTTCTTTCAATCATACTCTATTAGCATAATGTCCTTGTGTAAGTTACCCTTTGCAATAAAAGGTCAATAAGAGATACGTGATGAGTTGAAGTTCTGTATAACCTGTGACAATTAAATTGCAAGGTTTAGGCTGAAAACAAAAGGTGTTGAAGGAGATCAGATCCAGAGTGGAACAAATGGTAGACTTTCTGAATTTCTTATAGAATTGTAGCAATAGAATTATTTTTAAGTTGCTGTAGCATCTGGTACTACTGTTTAATTAGTGTGTGGGGAGTCAAACTCTTTTGAGACGAGCACCCCATCTCGGATGAGGTGCTGACTTGCAAAGTAGAGGTAGTTCATGTTTCCTTAGTCTTCTTATCAAAGAGGGATAAGCTATCCAGCATAATTTCCAAATAGCAGTATAACTCAATATTTGGACTAAACTATCCCTATGAGTATTCTGTATTATAAATGATTTTTTTTCCACAGAGCACTAATAAGTATTACTGTATTTGCAAGACGAGGCTTGGAAAGGGGTTCAGCTCCTCCTCCCTATCCCCAATATTTGTTTAAAGGAAAGTTTTATGAAATTTCTCATTCAAGGACCTGTTAAATTGCCATGACTGATAACTCCGCACTTGAAAAAATATGTATTGAGGCATAGCTGTCATTTTGAGTCCCAGTCTCTGCCTTTGATGTTCGATATCAGTTTTTGCTGTCCCTTGTGGGTGGTAGCACAGCCAGCTCCTTGGGACCTTTCCAGTTGCCTTAGGGAAGTTTTCTCTTAGAGAACATGTTTTAGGGTAATTGCCTCCAAAAAAAAAAAAAAAAGTCTTTGGTCTTGTAGGCTTAAACATTGGCCTGACTTAGGATCCTTGAGGAAGAAAAAGTGGGAGTGCTGATGGGCATTGCAGCGTCTTTTGTGCGAGGCCTTTGGCACAACGCAAGCGTCTGGTCTGGGAGAAGCCTCTGCCCAGGCAGTCAAACATTGGTGCCAGCCCAAAGAGCTCCAGCAAGGAGCACTCAATGAGCACTCTGTTGCCTTCCCTTTGTCTGGCTACGTTTTAACAAAATGCCTGTGTTGGCGGCCTGGTGGAAATGCCATTCCTTGCCACAGTAATCTAAATGGAAGCTACATGAAAAGTTTCCATTCTTAGCTTTACTTAAAATAATGAAGGGAATTGTCTAGGGCAATGCTGATATGAAGTGAAACTTTGAACTATTGAGTAAATAAAGCTACTGGAGTGTATGTGCTTTGAAGTTTGAAGAAGCCCCTGTGAAATGGTTGGGAGTTCTTCTGACCTTTACCTGGGGCTAGAGATCAAGTTACTGAAAAATGAAAATTAAAAAAAAAACAACAAAACGCAGCTGCTTTTTTTTTTTTTTTTTTTTTTTTTTTTTTTTTTTTTTTTTTTTTTTTGTCTCTTAAAAGTGATCAAAATAACGCTGCATCTGACATTTAAGAATCAAAGCCCATGTACGGGCAGATGAAAAGCTGTAGAGTAAGTACTTGGGAAACTCGGTGACCTTCCAGGTGAGCAAGAGGATTCTGGCTGCTGGGATCTACAAGCTCCTGGCCTCTCTCCAGCACTGCCTGGACAGGGGCTTCAGCCCCCTGGGCTGCTGGTGCCCATCCCAGTCCATCCCACAGCTGCTGCCTCTGGCTCCCCCTCACAGCCCTCCCTGGGTGCCAGCCAGGCTGGAGGGGAAGGGGTGAGCTTGCTCACCTTGTGCCAGGGTAGCTCTGCTCACTCTGTCCCTGTGAGAGGTTCTGTGGCAGGAACCTCCTGAGGGGCTGGGAAAGGAGGGCAGAGAAGTCTGACCCTCCTTAAATTGGCCTAAATTATGTTTGTTTCCTTGGTAGATTTAGGGTGCTAGGAGTAGTGATTTCCTGACAATGCAAAACGTGGGATCTTGAGAAATTTGCAAATTGAAGTAATAAATATTTTACTTGATACTGCTTTGCTAAATCTTTTTCTTTGCCCAGAATGAGCCAAGTGTGTGTGTCAGAAAATACTCAAGGTTTTGGTGATTGTTTTGTAATATTTTGGAGTTGGATTGCGGTTTTGGGCTTTTTTCTTTTTCAAATATATATATATCAACTGGTGCAAAAAATTGATTTTTTTAAAATCTATTTTTGTTACAGCTAAAGGGGATCAAAGTAGTATAGTTTACAGAGAAGAATTGTGTTTGTGTCAGTGAATGTGCTGTTTTAGTGGAATAAGTTTTAGTGGAATACACTGACGTCTTGATGAAAACAAATTTATCACTTCTCAGTATTGCTTTCCCACTTAAGTCATGTAAACTCAGAACATATATATTTTTAAAGATTAAACTACTAACACTCATAGTGTGTTGGGGTTTGGGGTTGTTTTTTTCAGTTTTTGATAGTTTATCTATTTGTGCTTTCCTGAATACTTACTTGCAAATGGGTTATATGGTATTTATGGGGTTATTATTTAGGAGCCTCATATCATGCAGATCAGTTTTAATTAACAATGTTCTTCCCACTTGTGAACATTATCAGTGCCCTTACACTTCCATGGCTGCTGTCTGGCAGCCTTCTTGTTACACTGCCGTTTCATTTAAGCATGTATGTGGTTTTCTTGTTAAATGGAAAGATGTTTGAAGGAGGGCTGAACTACCATTTCTGAGCAGTAGCTGGCAGAGCCAGAAGTCTGGTGGTAGCTGTCGGTGAGACTGCAAATACAGTCAGGAAGATTTTCTCTACATACAGTAATTTTGCAGGTGCTGTGCATCAGTGCAGTTGACCAAGCTGTGTGGTGTGGTTGAGGTGCTGAAGTGAAGGGATGCCATCCAGAAGGACCTTGAAAGGCTTGAGAGGTGAGCCTGTGCAAGCCACATGGAGCTCAACAAGGCCAAGTACAAGGTCCTGCACCTGGGTCAGGATGATCCCAAGCACAAATCCAGGGTTGGGCAGAGAATGGATTGAGGGCAATTGAGGACATGGGAGTGTTGGTTGATTGATGAGAAGCAAAACGTGAGCTGGCAATGTGTGCTTGCAGCCCAGAAAGCCAGCTGCACCCTGGGCTGTATCAAAAGAAGCATGAAATGTCTTGTAGCATTGCCCACAGGAAAGCTGGGGTAGGGCTTTGTACACAGGTGTGTGGTGAGAGGACAAGGTTTAAAACTTGAAGAGTGGAGATTTAGGTTAGACACTAAGAAATTCTTTAATTTGAGGGTGGCGAGACACTGGCGCTGGTTGCCCAGGGAAACTGTGGCTGCCCCCTCGCTGGAAATGTTCAAGGCCAGGTTGGATGGGGCTTTCAGCAACCTGGTCTAGTGGAAGGGAGGTTGGAACTAAGTGATCTGAAAAGTCTGTTCCAAGCCAAACTGTTCTGTGCATCTATGAATATGCTGTGGTCTTAGTCTTGTGTTTGAGACTCAGTTTTCTGTGTGTTCTGCATATGCTCTTCACATATAGTTTATTTTTGGTTTTTTTTTTTCCATAGCGTCTGAAGCTTTTCTTTTCTCTGGGTGGTACATGGTTCTTGGTTTTGCTGTTCAGTGTAGCTGGTGGGCCTCTGCCTCTTGGCCATTAAGCAGCTGCTGAAGATGGATACTTTGGTGCTGTTGTTTTAAGACTGAATTTTGCACTGAGAAACTGTGTTTTCCTAAAGCAAGATACGCTGCCATTTCTACTAGAGTAATCAATAAACATGCTGGACTATTCAGTGATGTTAGTGAAATTTGAAACTATCTTATCTTTTTCTAATTTCTGCAAACTCATGCCATGGATATTTAACTCACTATTAAGAACTGTTCCTGAGTTGAAGTACTATTGATGGGAAGCAAGTCACAGTTTGGTCCTTGCTGTGTCCCAGAAGCTTTAGTGTTTAATTGGGATTGCCCCTGTTCAGCTATGGTGCTCCAAGAAAGGGTGATTTTTGTTCTGGGGAAAACAGGGAGCTGTGGTTGTACCTGTAACACCTCCAGATAGACTATGTAACATTGGTAGGAAGTCCTTTCTGCTGCGAACAATTCTTCCACAACTTGGAAATGTGCTGAAGAGTACTTAGTATAATGCATGGAAAAATAAACATTTGTAAGAAGCATCCAGCACACATTTGGCACTTTTTTCTCTTCTATTTTTTCATTCTTTTTCTTTTATTATTTCCTCCCCTCAGACTCTGTGGGGAAAGCTTGTTTCTAAGAAACATAAAAGATGCTACAATGTTGAGGAGTAGTCCAAAATTCAGCACTGAAGTTGTCCAAGTAGTTGCTCAAGTCTCAGAGAGGTTCATTACTTCCCATTAAATAAATTCTTTCACACTGGGTTGCAATTTCCTACAGACTTGTTGACCTCTCACTGGGGGATATATTTTTAATTATCAATAAAGTTATTAAACTCCATACTTGAAACCAAGTATGCAAACCAAGAAGGGAAGGTGGTGGGGTAGAGCCCTGGATGTTGCACAGATGTCACAGACCTGGCAGCTCACTCCCTTGGAGCTGCTGCTGCCGCTGACCCCAACCCAGGAGAAGGGTGTAAGACCAGGCACCTCTCAAAGAAGAGCCCAGAATAATTGATTGATATTTGTTGTTAGTAATATTAACAAGTCTGTTATTAAAGCTCAGTGCTTTTAATAAAACCAGCCTACTAATGAGGTGACTGGGGGAAAGTTTGGAATGATTTTTTATTACAATGAAATTTTTTAACTTTCAGGGTCTTGGAGGCTCATGTAAAAGAGTTGTGAAATGTCTCCTGATACTTGAAGTGAACTGGGAAGTAAAATAATCTCTAATTTACTAGTTTTAAGATACTTTGATTTTTTAAAAAACATCTTAAGATGATTCTTTAGAACATTTTAAGATTTCTGAGCAGCAGAGTTTGGCAGCATTGGATAATGGCAAGCTTTGCAGTTGTCAAATACCTTCACTGACGTATCTGTATCCAAAAGAAGAGTAAGAGCCTGCAAACCATGGCTGATCTCAGAGGTATCACACATTCAGGGAGAAGGCAGGGTCTGTAAATGTGGGAACATTCTTCTGACAACTTGGTGTTGTGTGGCTGATCTGCAGCAATGCCAGATTTAGCGGCAGTTTTATTAATCTACGATAAATCTTATACTCCCTTGAGTCTATACAGGCAGAATGTTTTAAACTGTACAGTGCAGGGCTGGGGCAGCATTATTCTTCTTCTAAAGTTAATCACTCGCTGCTCCAGCTGTTGGCATTGTTCTGTATTTAATCCTCATGAAGACAAAGATGGAAAGGAAAAGAGAGGCGTGTTCTTTGTCACACTTACATTCATGTTATGTTTTTGTCAGACTCTTTTGGACAAGCATGATTTTTTTTTTCTATTGCTGAATTTTGGGACCAGCATATATTGAGTCTGCTCTTTTTCATATTTCAAAGGGAAACAAGAAAATTTGATTCAACTTCCTGGAGTTGAACCAATCCCTACTGTTTCTTTCTAACCACATTTCAAAGTTGTCTTTTTTTTTTTTTTTTTCCATGACTGAGATTCAGCCAAGACAATGTCTTCTTCATTCCTGCTATTCAACATCTCACTGAATTTTTCATGCAATGAAACTAAAATTTATCTCTGAATTTGCCTTCAAGCCTGTTTATTAGTCCAGTTTCATTTGTGTCCATATACTGTCTTCTGAAACTAATATACTTGAATTGCTCAAGTGGGAGAAATGCAATTCAGTGATGGACATTTTTTGACTTTCTGATTTAACGTGGTCTTACAAAGCAAGGAAGATAACCATATCAAAGGCTTGTTGTGATGTGATGAAAGTATCAAAAATCCTGCATCTGTCTAGTCCTAAAATTGTGTTCACACATTGGGAGCATTTTATGGTTATTGGTGTGCAATGCTTAATATTTCTGCCAAGTCTCCTGAGGCAAAAGCAAGTGAAGCAGTGCTTGGACTGGTGTTGCCACTTGGCTTACAAAAGTCAACTGTTTTTGCAGTCTGACATCGTATAAAGGGAAATGCAGTTAAGAAATCAAAACAAAATGAACCAGTAAAGCTGTGTAAAATTAGTGAATTATATTTAGTCTGATGAAAGTAAAAATGTCTTCCAGTTCCCACAGATATTTCATGCAAGGACAGTTTTGAGTCAGAGGAGCAAAGATGTATGGTTCCTTTGAGCCACAGTTTGCTGAGAAAAGAAAATGGAAGGAGAAAAGAGCTTCTCAGTTAAGGCTCAGTCTTTCAGAAGCCCACAGGAAGACCAGGTGAGCAGTCCAGGAGGCCTGCAGAGTCTGAGGTTGCTGACCATGTGCCAGAAAGCCTTCAGGCATTTTGAAAGGGGCCAGGAGAGTGACAGAAGACTGCAGGAAATATTGGGCTTCTGCAAGTCCAGAGAAGCTTCAGAGGGTTGCCGATATTATTATTTTTTAAACTTTTTAAATTTTTTTTTTTTTAGTAGTTTTTAAATTTCAAATCAGCCCAGGTTTCTAGCCAAGTGTCAAATGTGCAGATGAAAACCCGTGCTGAAACCTGGCTTGTAGCTGCTCTTTCCATTTATGTATATCTGTTTACATGTTTCAGCCATTTCATTAAGCTTTTCTAGTATAGCCCCGAAAGACCAATACAGCAAATCTCCTAAATGTTACTGGATACCTTAAAAGAGTAAAAGGAAAGCTGAATATAGCTCTCCAGCAGGTGGTCTGTGTGAGAAGGTCTGGACTTCCATCTCCTCATGTGCACACACAAGGGGTATGGAGAAAGCTCTTTATCCCTGGAATTGCACGTTAATTTTTGTTTCAGTTAATATAATTAAAAAGAAATGTTGGTTGTCAAAACATCACTCAGTGTCAAATTTAAAGCAAGTCATGGTACTCCAGCAGCTGAAAATGGGTTAATTCCTCATGCCTGTTGAGCTTGCAGGGTAGGAGAGCAGTATGGGGCTCACCAGAGTCTCTTGGGAGCCACTGATATTGCTGGAATCACAAAAAGATCAATCTTGATCATTGATTCTTCATGGGCCAAGGGCTCTTTACGGCTGCAGTCTCAACCAGAGGAACTGGAGGAAAATTTCTTTTCTTGACCACATGAGACATGAGATGACTGAGATATTTTGTCCCCTGGTGTTAACAAAAGTTTACTTAATGCAAAGTGGAATTCTGATCTGCAATTGCTTTAATCCGCATTCCTCAGTTTTCACCCAACCGCAACCAGCCGCATACCAACACTACAATAACACGTGCTGATTATGGCAGCACACCTGTGGGATAGTTTTTCTGGCCAAGTCCTTGTTATTGCTTTCCACTGATTTTATCTTTAGACTGTAATTATTTTATTCATTGCAAAGGTTCTCTATCATGGTAACCAATTTCTTTTGGAAAATCACTTTATCTAGATAAGTGCAAAACTAATCCCTTTTTGAAATAACTTGCTGTCCATTTGTTTAAGGCCCTTCTAAGAAGTTAGAAGAATGAGGACTCTGAAATATAAGCAGTAAAAGAAAGTAAATTTTATTGAAGGATATACATGCGGTCTGCTAGAAATAAAGGGAATTTTACTTACTGCTGGAATTGCATTGGAGCTGGGGTATAATCCCTTGTTCTTAAATAAATGAGTAATAGTGCTGTCAACTAATGGATGTGGAAGGAAGTATTTTTCTTCCTTAATTTTCTTTGTGCTTTGTATCAATGTATGTATTTTAAATCATCAGCATGCTTCCAGAAACCGGTGTAGTTTTCCTTTATTGTATTAATCATTACTGCTTTCCACTTCAGTTACTTCTGAGCAAACTCAGCTGCCTTCTCACCCTGTTCTTGAATGGAGCCAAGCTGCTCTTACTTTTCATTGATTTTTAATGTATGATGACATCAGTCCAGTAGCAGATGAATAAACTTTTAGGAATAGTTGAAGTAAATAGTCGGATTTGTTTAAGGTTTTGATCTGAAATCAGTAGCAGAGAGAAGCAAGAGGATCTAGTGCAGTGTCAGGGAAACAAAGGCAAGCATCAAGAGGAAGTATAGGGAGAAGAAAGCCATTGTAGAGGAGCAATCTTAAAGAAAAAGGAGTAACAAGGAAGATCCATACTAGAGAGTTAATATATCTGTATTTTAGTATATTTCAGTATCTGTCAGCCTGACCTCAATACCTGGAAAAATTATGGAGTGCTCTCACATGGAAGTTCAAGACAGCCAGGGGATCAGGCCAGGTCCTGCTTGATAAACCTGGTCTTGTTCTATAACCAGCTGACCTCCCTAGTGGACAAGGGAAAGGCTGTGGATGTTGTCTACCTGGACTTTAGTAAAGCCTTTGACACCATCTCCCGCAGGATTCTCCTCAGGAAGCTGGCAGCTCATGGCATAGACAGGTGTGCTCTTCATTGGGATAAAACTTGGCTGCATGGCTGGGCCCAGAGAGCTGTAGTCAGAAGAGTTAAGTCCAGTTGGTGGTTGGTTACCAGTGGTGTTCCCCAGGGCTACATTCTGGGGCTGGTCCTGTTCAGTGTTTTCATTAATGATCCAATGAGGGGATTGAGCTGGTGAACTGTATGACCATCTGAAAGAAATTGTCCTGAGATATTAACATTCTAAGACACTGGAAATGTGACTTTTCCACAGATGCATCATGTTCCTATCTAATTAAGATTTCTTTATCCAATAACAGTCCTGTTCCCCTAGATGAACTGAGAGGGGTCTTTTCTTATTTGTGAGGAGAGGGTTAATTGTAAAATACTTAACCTATTCTTGTGCAAAAAAAAATCCTCCAAGCCAACAATCAACAACAAAAAAAGACCTTGTGTGATTTAGTCCCACGTTCAGTGAACTTGCTGTGACTTCTCGTGGCAAAGTTACAGCTGTGAAGTAGGATTTGGTAAACCAAATTTGACTTGTCCCTAAAACGTAGGTGATACATATTGGTGATAGCAAAACACTGAATTTGTGGACAGATTTTATTGATAGCTCTAATTTAGGAATCTCAGGAGGTCAAGGTAATTGAATTGAACAATTCAGAGGCATTTCAGTTTGAATTTCACATAAGAAATTCCTATTTATTTTATAGTAATATAATTAACTTTGCTGGAAAAATTTGTTAATTTTGGACACTCCAAGGCACTTCAGTGTTTTGAAGCAAATCACTGGAAATTTTGTTTACTGGGACCATGAACAATTAGATACATAGTGGAAAAGAGAAGCCTCAGCTTTTTTCAGGAATTTATAAGCCTTGGAAGGACTTATTATTTATGTATTTGTTTTCTAAGGAATCTTGCTAAAAGTCGTAAAGAAAAGTCACAAATCTCTTAGAATTTTACGGGTAGTTATTGCAAGAACAATAAAGGTCTGCTCATATCATGACTGCTCTTTTATTTGATGTTGAGTGCCTGTTGGCATAGACCCCAGATACTGACTGAAACTCCACATGTGAAACCAAATAATTACTCCTGATAGGGATAATATATCAGCGCTAGGACACTGATAGTGGTAATTCTCCATGTCATTTAGATAGTAGATAACAGCACTACAGCAACTGATAAATGATAAGCTTAAGTCATGAAATGAGACACGTGTGTTTTTCTGGTTAGGTGTGTGAGAATTACGTTTAATTCTTATTTATGCAGGCCTGTAATTGAGACAATGATTTCAGATAGTTGATTTAGTGAGACAGGAAGAGAAGAAGCTCACTGCTTAAGAAACCCTTAATTTTCCTTCACTATTTCAGAGCATGTGGAGAGAAAAGCAAAGCTCTACAGTTCTAACTGAGATGTTCCTGAGTACGATAGGAATATGCATGCCCTCCTCGGTCTGTAGTAGGTTTCCAGGCATCCTCATATTCATAGGATGCTGTCTCTTCTTAACCCTTCTTCCAAACCTAAATTGGAGGGGAGAAGAAAGGAAATGTCTCTTGGTTCTTCCTACTTTTGCTAAGCTTTTAGACCCATGGACATAGCCAAGGGACAGGATTAAAGCTCTCCCCTCTCTGTGAATCCTCGTCCTTCTCCTGTAAAGCTGTGGCTGCTTATTGTTTATGAAGATAGAGTAAACCATTATCTATCTTAATCCAATCTCTTATCTGTTAGAGATCAAGATGTGCTTCAGGATGCTGACTGATTATCCCATGTCTGTCTGTGATGAGGGTCTTGCAGCAGGATTTTCAGCAGCTGAGCTGTGCAGCTGTCATGTGACAGTGCCTCCACTCTGATTTAATATGGCAATTTCTGCCTTCTTCAGTTTTGCCTTCCATTGTGAACTGATTTTCATTTAATTCTGAAATGATGAGCAAACCCATGTACAAAATATTCATTAATGCTACCTCTAATACAGCCAGATGTACCTCCTTAATGAAAGCGATGAGCCAGACATAACGAATTTATTAACAAGGTAGAAAATCAATGCCTTACCACACAAACAACCGACTTGCATACACTTGGAGCATAGAAACAGCATATTTTATGTACCTTTTGCTCCCTGTTAAATGATTTGGTGATAGCAAAACACTGAATTTGTGGGTGAACCGATTTTATTGACAGCTCTAATTTAGGAATCTCAGGAGGTCAATGTAATTGAATTGAACAATTCAAAGGCATTTCAGTTTGAATTTCACATAAATTCCTATTTATTTTATAGTAATATAATTAACTTTGCTGGAAAAAGTTGTTAATTTTGGACACTCCAAGGCACTTCAGTGTTTTGAAGCAAATCACTGGAAATTTTGTTTACTGGGACCATGAACAATTAGATACATAGTGGAAAAGAGCTGTCTNGAGGTTGGAACTAGGTGATCTTAAAAGTCTGTTCCAAGCCAAACTGTTCTGTGCATCTATGAATATGCTGTGGTCTTAGTCTTGTGTTTGAGACTCAGTTTTCTGTGTGTTCTGCATATGCTCTTCACAGATTGTTTATTTTTGGTTTTTTTTTTTTTTTCCATAGCGTCTGAAGCTTTTCTTTTCTCTGGGTGGTACATGGTTCTTGGTTTTGCTGTTCAGTGTAGCTGGTGGGCCTCTGCCTCTTGGCCATTAAGCAGCTGCTGAAGATGGATACTTTGGTGCTGTTGTTTTAAGACTGAATTTTGTACTGAGAAATTGTGTTTTCCTAAAGCAAGATACGCTGCCATTTCTACTAGAGTAATCAATAAACACGCTGGACTTTTCAGTGATGTTAGTGAAATTTGAACCTATCTTATCTTTTTCTAATTTCTGCAACCTCATGCCATGGATATCTAACTCACTATTAAGAACTGTTCCTGAGTTGAAGTACTATTGATGGGAAGCAAGTCACAGTTTGGTCCTTGCTGTGTCCCAGAAGCTTTAGTGTTTAATTGGGATTGCCCCTGTTCAGCTATGGTGCTCCAAGGAAGGGTGATTTTTGTTCTGGGGAAAACAGGGAGCTGTGCCATTCATTCCTTTGAATACAAGTTGCTTTATTTAATATAGACTATGTAACATGGGTAGAAAGTCCTTTCTGATGCAAACAATTCTTCCACAACTTGGAAATGTGCTGAAGAGTACTTAGTATAATGCATGGAAAAATAAACGTTTGTAAGAAGCATCCAGCACACATTTGGCACTTTTTTCTCTTCTATTTTTTCATTCTTTTTCTTTTATTATTTCCTCCCCTCAGACTCTGTGGGGAAAGCTTGTTTCTAAGAAACATAAAAGGTGCTACAATGTTGAGGAGTAGTCCAAAATTCAGCACTGAAGTTGTCCAAGTAGTTGCTCAAGTCTCAGAGAGGTTCATTACTTCCCATTAAATAAATTCTTTCACACTGGGTTGCAATTTCCTACAGACTTGTTGACCTCTCACTGGGGGATATATTTTTAATTATCAATAAAGTTATTAAACTCCATACTTGAAACCAAGTATGCAAACCAAGAAGGGAAGGTGGTGGGGTAGAGCCCTGGATGTTGCACAGATGTCACAGACCTTGCACCTCACTCCCTTGGAGCTGCTGCTGCCACTGACCCCAACCCAGGAGAAGGGTGTAAGACCAGGCACCTCTCAAAGAAGAGCCCAGAATAATTGATTGATATTTGTTGTTAGTAANCGGTGTAGTTTTCCTTTATTGTATTAATCATTACTGCTTTCCACTTCAGTTACTTCTGAGCAAACTCAGCTGCCTTCTCACCCTGTTCCTGAATGGAGCCAAGCTGCTCTTACTTTTCATTGATTTTTAATGTATGATGACATCAGTCCAGTAGCAGATGAATAAACTTTTAGGAATAGTTAAAGTAAATAGTCGGATTTGTTTAAGGTTTTGATCTGAAATCAGTAGCAGAGAGAAGCAAGAGGACCTAGTGCAGTGTCAGGGAAACAAAGGCAAGCATCAAGAGGAACTATAGGGAGAAGAAAGCCATTGTAGAGGAGACTTCTTAAAGAAACAGGAGTAACAAGGAAGATAACCATATCAAAGGCTTGTTGTGATGTGATGAAAGTATCAAAAATCCTGCATCTGTCTAGTCCTAAAATTGTGTTCACACATTGGGAGCATTTTATGGTTATTGGTGTGCAATGCTTAATATTTCTGCCAAGTCTCCTGAGGCAAAAGCAAGTGAAGCAGTGCTTGGACTGGTGTTGCCACTTGGCTTACAAAAGTCAACTGTTTTTGCAGTCTGACATCGTATAAAGGGAAATGCAGTTAAGAAATCAAAACAAAATGAACCAGTAAAGCTGTGTAAAATTAGTGAATTATATTTAGTCTGATGAAAGTAAAAATGTCTTCCAGTTCCCACAGATATTTCATGCAAGGACAGTTTTGAGTCAGAGGAGCAAAGATGTATGGTTCCTTTGAGCCACAGTTTGCTGAGAAAAGAAAATGGAAGGAGAAAAGAGCTTCTCAGTTAAGGCTCAGTCTTTCAGAAGCCCACAGGAAGACCAGGTGAGCAGTCCAGGAGGCCTGCAGAGTCTGAGGTTGCTGACCATGTGCCAGAAAGCCTTCAGGCATTTTGAAAGGGGCCAGGAGAGTGACAGAAGACTGCAGGAAATATTGGGCTTCTGCAAGTCCAGAGAAGCTTCAGAGGGTTGCCGATATTATTATTTTTTAAACTTTTTAAATTTTTTTTTTTTTAGTAGTTTTTAAATTTCAAATCAGCCCAGGTTTCTAGCCAAGTGTCAAATGTGCAGATGAAAACCCGTGCTGAAACCTGGCTTGTAGCTGCTCTTTCCATTTATGTATATCTGTTTACATGTTTCAGCCATTTCATTAAGCTTTTCTAGTATAGCCCCGAAAGACCAATACAGCAAATCTCCTAAATGTTACTGGATACCTTAAAAGAGTAAAAGGAAAGCTGAATATAGCTCTCCAGCAGGTGGTCTGTGTGAGAAGGTCTGGACTTCCATCTCCTCATGTGCACACACAAGGGGTATGGAGAAAGCTCTTTATCCCTGGAATTGCACGTTAATTTTTGTTTCAGTTAATATAATTAAAAAGAAATGTTGGTTGTCAAAACATCACTCAGTGTCAAATTTAAAGCAAGTCATGGTACTCCAGCAGCTGAAAATGGGTTAATTCCTCATGCCTGTTGAGCTTGCAGGGTAGGAGAGCAGTATGGGGCTCACCAGAGTCTCTTGGGAGCCACTGATATTGCTGGAATCACAAAAAGATCAATCTTGATCATTGATTCTTCATGGGCCAAGGGCTCTTTACGGCTGCAGTCTCAACCAGAGGAACTGGAGGAAAATTTCTTTTCTTGACCACATGAGACATGAGATGACTGAGATATTTTGTCCCCTGGTGTTAACAAAAGTTTACTTAATGCAAAGTGGAATTCTGATCTGCAATTGCTTTAATCCGCATTCCTCAGTTTTCACCCAACCGCAACCAGCCGCATACCAACACTACAATAACACGTGCTGATTATGGCAGCACACCTGTGGGATAGTTTTTCTGGCCAAGTCCTTGTTATTGCTTTCCACTGATTTTATCTTTAGACTGTAATTATTTTATTCATTGCAAAGGTTCTCTATCATGGTAACCAATTTCTTTTGGAAAATCACTTTATCTAGATAAGTGCAAAACTAATCCCTTTTTGAAATAACTTGCTGTCCATTTGTTTAAGGCCCTTCTAAGAAGTTAGAAGAATGAGGACTCTGAAATATAAGCAGTAAAAGAAAGTAAATTTTATTGAAGGATATACATGCGGTCTGCTAGAAATAAAGGGAATTTTACTTACTGCTGGAGTTGCATTGGAGCTGGGGTGTAATCCCTTGTTCTTAAATAAATGAGTAATAGTGCTGTCAAATAATGGATGTGGAAGGAAGTATTTTTCTTCCTTAATTTTCTTTGTGCTTTGTATCAATGTATATATTTTAAATCATCAGCATGCTTCCAGAAACTGGTGTAGTTTTCCTTTATTGTATTAATCATTACTGCTTTCCACTTCAGTTACTTCTGAGCAAACTCAGCTGCCTTCTCACCCTGTTCCTGAATGGAGCCAAGCTGCTCTTACTTTTCATTGATTTTTAATGTATGATGACATCAGTCCAGTAGCAGATGAATAAACTTTTAGGAATAGTTAAAGTAAATAGTCGGATTTGTTTAAGGTTTTGATCTGAAATCAGTAGCAGAGAGAAGCAAGAGGACCTAGTGCAGTGTCAGGGAAACAAAGGCAAGCATCAAGAGGAACTATAGGGAGAAGAAAGCCATTGTAGAGGAGACTTCTTAAAGAAACAGGAGTAACAAGGAAGATCCATACTAGAAAGTTAATATATCTGTATCTTAGTAATTTCAATACCTGGAAAAATTATGGAGTGCTCTCACATGGAAGTTCAAGACAGCCAGGGGATCAGGCCCAGCCAGCATGGGTTCAAGAAAGGCAGGTCCTGCTTGATAAACCTGGTCTTCTTCTATAACCAGCTGACCTGCCTAGTGGACAAGGGAAAGGCTGTGGATATTGTCTACCTGAACTTCAGTAAAGCCTTTGACACCATCTCCTGCAGGATTCTCCTCAGGAAGCTGGCAGCTCATGGCATAGACAGGTGTGCTCTTCATTGGGATAAAACCTGGCTGCATGGCTGGGCCCAGAGATCTGTAGTCAGCAGAGTTAAGTCCAGTTGGTGGTTGGTCACCAGTGGTGTTCCCCAGGGCTACATTCTGGGGCTGGTCCTGTTCAGTGTCTTCATTAAGTGAGGGGATTGAGCTGGTGAACTGCATGACCATCCAGAAGAAATTGTCCTGAGATATTAACATTCTAAGACACTGGAAATGTGACTTTTCCACAGATGCATCATGTTCCTATCTAATTAAGATTTCTTTATCGAATAACAGTCCTGTTCCCCTAGGTGAACTGAGAGGGGTCTTTTCTTATTTGTGAGGAGAGGGTTAATTGTAAAATACCTAACCTGTTCTTGTGCAAAAAAAAAAGTCCTCCAAGCCAACAATCAACAACAAAAAAAGACCTTGTGTAATTTAGTCCCATGTTCAGTGAACTTGCTGTGACTTCTAGTGGCAAAGGAACAGCTGTGAAGTAGGATTTGGTAAACCAATTTTGACTTGTCCCTAAAGCGTAGGTGATACGTATTGGTGATAGCAAAACACTGAATTTGTGGGTGAACCGATTTTATTGACAGCTCTAATTTAGGAATCTCAGGAGGTCAATGTAATTGAATTGAACAATTCAAAGGCATTTCAGTTTGAATTTCACATAAATTCCTATTTATTTTATAGTAATATAATTAACTTTGCTAGAAAAATTTGTTAATTTTGGACACTCCAAGGCACTTCAGTGTTTTGAAGCAAATCACTGGAGCTTTTTTCAGGAATTTATAAGCCTTGGAAGGACTTATTATTTATGTATTTGTTTTCTAAGGAATCTTGCTAAAAGTCATAAAGAAAAGTCACAAATCTCTTAGAGATTTACGGGTAGTTATTGCAAGAACAATAAAGGTCTGCTCATATCATGACTGCTCTTTTATTTGATATTGAGTGCCTGTTGGCATAGACCCCAGATACTGACTGAAACTCCACATGTGAAACCAAATAATTACTCCTGATAGGGATAATATATCAGCACTAGGACACTGATAGTGGTAATTCTCCATGTCATTTAGATAGTAGATAACAGCACTACAGCAACTGATAAATGATTAGCTTAAGTCATGAAATGAGACACGTGTGTTTTTCTGGTTAGGTGTGTGAGAATTACGTTTAATTCTTATTTATGCAGGCCTGTAATTGAGACAATGATTTCAGATAATTGATTTAGTGAGACAGAAGGAGAAGAAGCTCACTGCCTAAGAAACCCTTAATTTTCCTTCACTATTTCAGAGCATGTGGAGAGAAAAGCAAAGCTCTACAGTTCTAACTGAGATGTTCCTGAGTACGATAGGAATATGCATGCCCTCCTCGGTCTGTAGTAGGTTTCCAGGCATCCTCATATTCATAGGATGCTCTCTCTTCTTAACCCTTCTTCCAAACCTAAATTGGAGGGGAGAAGAAAGGAAATGTCTCTTGGTTCTTCCTACTTTTGCTAAGCTTTTAGACCCATGGACATAGCCAAGGGACAGGATTAAAGCTCTCCCCTCTCTGTGAATCCTCGTCCTTCTCCTGTAAAGCTGTGGCTGATTATTGTTTATGAAGATAGAGTAAACCATTATCTATCTTAATCCAATCTCTTATCTGTTAGAGATCAAGATGTGCTTCAGGATGCTGACTGATTATCCCATGTCTGTCTGTGATGAGGGTCTTGCAGCAGGATTTTCAGCAGCTGAGCTGTGCAGCTGTCATGTGACAGTGCCTCCACTCTGATTTAATATGGCAATTTCTGCCTTCTTCAGTTTTGCCTTCCATTGTGAACTGATTTTCATTTAATTCTGAAATGATGAGCAAACCCATGTACAAAATATTCATTAATGCTACCTCTAATACAGCCAGATGTACCTCCTTAATGAAAGCGATGAGCCAGACATAACGAATTTATTAACAAGGTAGAAAATCAATGCCTTACCACACAAACAACCGACTTGCATACACTTGGAGCATAGAAACAGCATATTTTATGTACCTTTTGCTCCCTGTTAAATGATTTGGTGATAGTCAGTGATTTTTACTGTGAATTTGAACGAGTTTGTATGAGGAGAGTTGTAAAAGGTACATTATAAAATTTGAAATGAAGCCAGGAACGGATGTTCTTAACAGAGGCATTACCTTCAGACCATGTTTTTAATATCTATTTTCTTCTGTTAAATGTGGCTGGGTCAGGCTTTAGAAACCCAGTCAGAAAGTCTGTGTTTGATGAAAACCAGAATACCCTGCAGGAGACAGAAAAATTGCAATGAAAGTAGCAACATGGAGGAAAAGGGAGAGTCAAGCAATTCTTTCAGCCACCCACACTGTCACAGCAAAGCTTCAGGAGGGAAAGACAGAGGTTTTGAAGTTAATATGTTTTTGTTCAGACCTTGGGGAAAAACATAGGTCATATTAGAAGGTCTGTGTACCTGTGCTGGGCAGTGTCTTCTTCCATGCTGAAGTTACTGGGACTGCCCAAAGAGTGCAGATTTTTTCAGTGTGTTTATGAGCTTTAAAGTCATAGTTTTAGCTGCAAAGGTAGTTTTTGGCAGAAGTGCTGCTTTTTCACTATTTAGGGGAAATATTTGTGAAAATGGTGTGCTTAGTCCAAACCCTCAGAAAGTGTAATTACAGCTGAAGCAGAGAGGAACAGTCAGGCTAGACTGTATAGTCATTTCTTACACATCTTTTTGGCTGCTGGAAATGCGATCAGTCCTCCTAAATCCCATTTTATATAAAGATAATAAGTAGAACTCATTACAGATTTTTGGCTGTTTGTTTTGCTGCTGGCTATCAATATGTGACAAGGCAACCTTAATGTCTCTCTGGCAGCCAGTAGAAGAAAACCACACATGGGCATCCAGAGGCTGCAGAGGAAGCACAGAAATACACACTGTGGAAAAGGTGGAGAGGTCAAGTTTAGCATTCAAACCCTGCTCATGACTAACTTAAAGTATTGCTCTTCAGCTGTGAAGGGATGGATTTCAGCAGCAAATTTGACCAGATGGACCACACAATGAAGTCATCAGCCCTGAGACCCACCAAGCTGATAAAACTAACAACCCCTGGTGTTCAGACAAATGCTTTGAAGAGTGGTTGATATTAATCAGGTGATGCTACTGGTTTGGAGTACATTAGTCATTCTGTATGAATAAAAATGCTGATAAAGGACAGAATAACATTACAGAGCCAGGGCAGTTTTGCAACACAAGAAACCACAGATCTGCATTCTACCTAAAGGGAATTGGTCAGGGTCCGTTTCAAAATTCCTTAAGCCAAATTCATCTCTAGGCTAACTCCTTTGAAGTCGCTGAGGTTACACATGGAATTCATTTGGCCATTCAGCTCTGTACATTAATTGGGATCTGATCAATGATCCTGCTTGCCATGTTGGAGGCTTTATCATTTCAGTGTGGTTTCCTCAAAGGAACTCCCAAGACAGCCTATGTGTTCCTACCGTGGACAACCTTTGTCTTCCCCACCCTCTGGTCCCATCGATTTCTTAATTCCTGTGTTAACAGCTGAACAATTCCATTAACTATCACCTACTATCAAAACATCTCTTTATTGTTTTGAATTTTTGCCTACAACTGTATTTGGTAACCTAAACCAAATTTCTAACATGTCAAAGCTGGGCATGGACTTGACTCACTGAGAGAAGTTAAAAATTTGGTGTGCCTGTCTGTTCTTGGACTGCAAGCACAGCTGAATTCTGGTACCATGGGGTTGGATCCAGAATTGCTTCAGTCTGGCAGAAGTGAAGTGTCTGTTTCTGTTTTCCTCCTCCTCACGAGCAGTATTTGTCCAGCCACGTGGTGAGCTGGAGCAGGGTACAAAAACCATTGAAGAAAATCAACCTAGAAAATCCATAGTCAACTATCTCCATGAGTCGCCCTTCAGCAGAAAGGGATGTGATAGCAAAACCAGAAAACTCTGAGAGCTGTCTAGAGGTGACTAGCAGCACTGGGCATGACCTCCAATGCTCTTGGTTGCTCTTCTGACTGTGGAAAGAAAGGGAGGAAACTCCAGCCACCTCCAGTTACCCACACGTTTTGCTTTTGGGGGACTGCTGAGGTTTTTGTGTCCCTCATCTCTGCCAGTGGCTGTTAGGAGGGGTGACAGGAGGAGGAGAAGTGCCTGTCAAGCTAATGGTGAGTCTAAGGAGCAGCTGGCAGCCGATGACGATGCCCTGTCAAAGCCAGAGGTGCTCTGGGAGCTCTTATATGAAGCTGTGTGGTCTCATGGGATAGACCACTATCAAAGATTGCTTTTTTGCCTGTGAGTGATAATATGTAAGTCCCACCTCAGGGATCTGTATCCACCGAGCAGTACTTAGATGACCTGTTGAGATGTTAATGGATGTCCTGATGGTATGTCTGTGCCCACAGATGTGTGTGCACAGTGCTGAGCCTTGGCTGGGCTCTCCAGCTGCAGGAACTTAGTGAACATGCCCTTGGAAGCATTAGTAGCAATTGTGTGTCTAATACCCATCTCCCTGGGACATGGGTCAGATGTCTGTGATGAGCAAGCATCATTCATCATCTGGGGGATTTTTCTGTATGTGAAGACCAGTGATGTGAGTTGGAAAGAGAATGATACTGGTGCCTAGTATTGCTATTCAGGTTCTCCTAGAGATTCAAAACATGCAAAATATTTAACAGCATCATTATTTCCCTGGTGAATAGTGCATACAGCCAGGAGAAGAGAAGTTTTATATGGGTATATTCTGTGAAATGAGGACAATTTATGAATACCAGACCAAATAGTTTTTTACCTTTTACTCTCTAGCTCTGTCTCTTTCTCTTCTCCTGATTTGAGGAGAATGTTGTCACTCAGTGGCGAAGTCTATGCCATCCACCTGCTGAGGGGCTGCTTTTGTAGAAACAGGGCCAAAGCATGGTCTATAAATTATTACCATACTTAAAGTGACAGGCTGAGGAGGGAGTTGCCTAATAGTAAGATAATATGGTAGTTTGAGGAGCTGAAATATCAACTGTGTTGCAAGTTAAAAGTTGGTTGTTTTGTTTTTTTTCCAGTAGAATGTTTAAAAATATGACAGACTGATACCTAAACATTATTTCTGAAAATATATACTGTTGTGTTATACTCACTTTTGTCAAGCATTCCTTGGATTTTAGTCTCGGTGCTATGTGAGGTTTCCCCTGAGAAGTCCATGTATTTCTCCTTGAAGAAATATAATTCATCTCTGAGTCTTATCAACCACATGTCATCCAGGATATCGAGCAACAGAAAAGATCTCCATAATTTCTCCTCTAAATAACAGAAACACAGGGAATTATGAGATAAAAGTCTGCTCTGTAATTAATAATAAAATCATAGCTAAATTATTTCAATCCTAAATTTTATTCCAATCTGGTTTGCAACAGACTGTGGAAAGTAGATACTGGCTTTGCAATTTTGTTTTGATTTTTTAATGTGATATTACAATTTATCATTCAAATAAAATGATAAGGTGGTAAAAAGAATGTGAAGCTAAAAACCAGAAGTTTGCCAGGCTTTTCCGAAACAAAGTGACGTAATCTGTTCCAATTAATTAATCAACTGATCACTTTATTTCTTTTTTTCCTTCAAAAGAACTTGTTTGAGCTTGGTCATGAAATTAACTGCTATACATATATATGGTTAAGATGCATTCAGCCATACAGTATTGCACTGCCCAAGTGAAAAAATGAAAGGTATCATGATCAGGAGATGATAAATTGGAGGTTGCTCACTGGGTTGGTGGATATCCCAGTGACAGAGCCTTGAGTTTCCTCGTGGTGAGCCTGCTCCTCAGCCTTTGAGGTCCCAGGTGGAAGACGTTTGCTGTCATGCATGGTACCAGCTGGTATCGTGGTACCAGCGTGCATGAGACACGCTGCAGTCTGTGTTCTCTACAGGGGAGCCCTGCTCCCATGCCTGTAAATGGTGACCTTCCAGCTCAGTGTCCTAAAACTAGTTTTATTCCTACACCTCCTGAATTTTCATCATGTTTACTCCTACTTCACAGTTGTGGTGTTCTTGAAACAGCACTGAAGAGTATTTTTGATCATGCTGAAAAATTTTGATAAACCGAAGACGTTGCTACTCCGTCATTTCCTGCAGCATTTCTACAGTGTCACAGAGGACTGCAACTATTTGACTCTTCCAAGCTTTAGAATTCAGAAAATGGGTTCTTTGAAATAGAGCACACTTCTAGGATGTCTAAATGTTATAGCAGATGTTAGTGGAATAACATGAAATTGGTTTTTCTACCAGTCTACATCTAAGTGAGAAGAAATACATGATTAAAAAAACCCTGCTAATCTTTCTGTAGTGCTATCTCATGCTTCTGCAAACCTCAGATAATTTAAATTATTATCCTTTTTTTGTACATTTATGCAAGTGCTTGATTTTAAACACAAAATGTGATTTAGCATGTACATGAAGTTCACAATGTGGGTGTATCATGAAGCTTTGTGTATGGTTAAGGTGAACTCCTGCAATCTTTTGTGGGTAAGAAACATCTTACGTTCCCTCTGAAGGCATCTCTAGGGAGTGGTCTCATATGTGGGATCCAGATGCTTCACCTGCCAGCTTGAGAAACCTTTCTTCAACACAGGTGTAATGTAAGAACAGTGCCAATCTGAAGTCCATGAGAAGGAGCACAAAGACAATGTTGATGCGAATTTCTAGAATCAGCTATTTGTCTTTTGATTTTTAATGTTTGAGTGAATCCCCAATGAAAATCCATGCATCTGTGTCTTCCTTCTCTGGACATTAAGTAGCTGACAAAGCTCCAGTCCTCTTCTTGCCTGGCTTCTATGATCCCAGGGGAAGCTGAGCTCTTGCAGGGACTCTTGGGCTGTTGTATCTCCAGACCTCACTTCAGGCTGAAGCTTGTTTTGCTTTGTCAGTGGAGGCAGCAGTGCTTTCAGGGCTTAAAAAATAATAGGACACATTTGTCTGGACTTTGTGAAACCTAAAGAGTTTTGCTCTGATTTTTATTTTCCTGTGCTTTGATTCTGTGCAATTCCACACTCAGTGTTGTGACATTTGCCAAACCTCTCTCGAGTGAACAGAACTGAGTGAATTTTGAAGGGTACACTGAGAAAGGATGGTGGCAAGTAATCCAGTCAAATTTTAATTTAGAATATTCAAGTTGCCCTCAGTCCCTTTGCTGCTGTTTAGCTTAGTATGTTTTTGCTGCCAGCAGAATTATAAATGGGTTTGCTGATGTTGGAAAAATGCAGAAATAACACAAGAAATTATTGTTATGAAAGCATATATGCACAATCCTTTCTCAGAAAAAAAATGAACAAAATTAGCTGGATCAAGTAGGAAAACATGGGGAAAATAACTTTTATTTATAGAATAATGTTTTGAAGGTGAAGAAACATTTCAGAAAGAAGCAAGAATATGTTTATCTTGATACAGTTTTTACCTAATGGCCCTTGCTGTGTGTGTCAGGGAAATATACATGCTGAAAGAGAGGACTGCAGCCTGGCAAGGTCTAACGTCATGAAATTTCCATTGGTCTTTAAAGACCTAAATGATTTTGGGTTCTCAGAATTGAGACATCAGTGAGAGACATCTGAGCAAAGTTGGGACCTGGATTTTTTGCAGAGCTGGGAAGAAATCCTCTGGCAGGCTTGTTTGCTGTGTTTCTGTGGAATTTATAAACAATAATTGAGTACAGTAGTGTGCTTTTTTGTGTGCTTTTTTAATTAAATGCTCTGTCTGCGTAGGTATGGAGAGTATTTTGAAAGTCGAAGACAAGCACTAAAAGATAAGATAAAATGCTTGCCGATAAGAGTTTTTTTCAGGATGTCAGTTCAGTTGTCACAGTTGACAAGTGGCTCCTCACAGCACTGGCTCTTGGAGCTTGTTCTTCCCAGCACTCCTCAAACCCTGGATAAATGGAGCCCTTCTCAGAGATGCTGAGCTGGCTCTGGGTCAGCGACTGCTGCCCACTGGGTGCTGAGCACTTGGAAACGCAGCCATGGTTGACCACCCCAGTACTTGCTGAGGTTTCAGCATATCTCAGGCTCTAACTTTTATATGGGTACCAAGATGTGGGCTTTGCAGTTTTTGCTTTCCAGGTAGGAGCTGGTGTCTCCTCATTCACACGTAAACTATGCAGACAGCAGCATTCCTTACATTGTACAAGGTATTAGTGCACTTTCCCTTAGTGCTTCAGGATAAATTGCATGCCCCCAGATTCAAGTTGCAGCAGGTATTAAAAAATGGAGTAAGGTTCCCAAATTAGTATTTATTAAGCACTTTTGCACATTGTCTTTGAAGTCCGTCAAGTATGGAACTTGAGTGAAAAGTTCCTCTGGTATTTGCTTATAAGAAAAAGCATTTCAATTCACCTTTAGAGGGGAGTGAATATGAAAGTCTCCCATTGCTTCCTCTGATTTTAGATTTCCTTGCATGGCTTGTCAAGCTTTGTGTGGATATTTTGCTAAGTAGCTCTCATATTATTTTACATGCATGCTCTGAAGAATATTTTTAATTTATATTTTATTAGACAAATGATGGAAGGGATTGAAATATAAAAATAATCTGCATAAATCAATATAACTTTCACCATAGCAGCATAATGGTGAAGAGAAAATCCTTGTTGTTACCTAAGATAGATGGACATGGATGTGTAATTTAGTGGAACTGATGTATGCAAACCTATGGATATTGGCCTGAAACTCAGTGTATGTGGATTAACATTTGTGAAATGCTTCCCTCACAGGCTGTCATTTCAGATTGTACAGGGACAATGTATTTCCCTGAGAGAACTATGCTGCTTTCCTCCCTGATTAACAATTATTATTAGCAAGTCAGAATTTGTACTTCTTTGAGGAAAAAGAAAACCAATTAAAGCAATAATAGCTGAATTAACAATTGAGTACTTAATTATACATGAAAGCCAAAGCTGGAGAAGCCCAGGGGGATGCAGCCCATGTTCATTCCCTGCCAGGGCACCAAGTCACAGTATGAAACTCCATTATCAGAACTGCAAGGTTATAATAAGTTTTCAAAATCTAGTTTTATATGGAGTCTCGATGCAAAAGCCTCATGAAATGCAGAGTACTCCTTGTTTTCTTAAATAGCCCTTCCTTCATGAATTGTTTAGAAATTTATTTAGTGGAGCATTTTGTTCATATCCTGCTCTCTTGCCTTATATGGCTCTTTTGCAGTTATATGCTAGATTGAAATCTTAGGCTATGCTTTGGTTGTAACCAGAAAGGAATGGCTTCTTATCTTTTCTGGAGCTGACATTCTACTCTGTAGCTTAGTATGTTTTGGGGTTGGTTTTTTTTTTTGAGAAGCTATTAATCTTCTATCTCTGCTCTTTCTATTTTTCCTCCACACTTGTACAGTGGCTGTTCCTGGACCAGTTTCATGTTCAGCTGCTGACACACAATCCCTGCCCTTCAGGGAGAGTTGTGTGAGACCAGAGTGCTGAACCATACATAATGTTTTTTTTGTTTTGTTTTTGTTTTTTGTGTTTTTTTGGTTTTTTTTTTTTTTGTTTTGTTTTGTTTTGTTTTTTGTGTTTTTTTATGGGATTTTGCAGCCGTTCTCTTGCTATAGAACTAGAAACCTTTTTCTCATAAATTACTTTCCTGTATTTTAATAAATGTTTTGACTGTTCTGACTTAAATGAAAACTTTGGGGATGGTGGTAGGTGATGTCTTTTAAGAGGGTAGGAGTTTTTAAAATTCTACTATACTGTAACTTCTGCAGTTGCCGAAGTCTAATGCTAATATATAGTCCATAGCACCGTAAAAATTAAAAAACAGGAGAGAACATGCTGAAGTAAATTGTCAATTTTGCAATACTGCACACTGGAATGATCAATTTTTTGTGTGGCTATGACGTTTTATGAAATTATCATTCTTAATACTCCTATCTAGGTCATTTAGATCTTATTTTAGTAATTAAGATATATAGTCTAATCAGAGATCGCATTTGCAACGGCAACTAAAGCAACTAAATCTCATTATTTGTTTTTATTGTTTTTTTCCAAGTTGCTGTTACTGTTACATTTATCTACTGAAACGTAAAATCTCAGGACATTTTATTTCTGTAATTACAAGATAAAATCTTGCTCAACTTTAGCTTACCTGAATTGGAAATAAGACACTTCCTCCTCACCCATGGTCCAAATTTAAAAACATGGTTTTTTTCCAATATCTAAGTACAACTCATCTCTCCTATTATTTTTCATTATTTTCTTTTATTTCCCTCCATTCTAGAGATAGTAATTCCTTCTGCGGGTTGTTGCTGCAGTAATTTTGAAGTTGCTCCATTCAAGGTGTCTTTTTCCCCCACCAAAACCTTTGGACAAAAATGAGTCTCCTAAATTGTACACTTTCTAACAACCTTATAGATGTTGTGATTAAGTTTCCATCTTCTTCCCAGCTCCTTTTGTAGCGTGGAAAAGGAAAAAAAACCCAAACAACTGTTTGATCTAAAAGCGAAGATTAGAAGGGCAAAAATTATCCTAATGGGTTGTGAGGTGTTCCCACCTCAGGTGCCTCCACCTCCCTCCATGCAGCGAGCCAGGGCCTTCCCGCCTGCGGCTGCCTCCAGGCCCGAGTGAGCGATACAGCCTGGGGGGCTGGGGGGCCAATCCAGTGCTGCCAGCTCCACCTCAACTGCTTTGCTGAATTTAGAAATGAGCACTGGTGCTTTTGTTCTTTCTTCACCCTCTGTCAGCTATGGACGTTCACGCTGCAAACCCCTTGAGGGTCCGTGCTCAGTTCTGTGCAGTGCCCATCACTGGGAGGGAAATAGGAGAGGAGTGTGTATGAAGCAGCCTCAGTATCTCAGGTTCATCTCAGGTCTGTCCCACAGTGAGGTGATCCATCAGGTGGATGCCAGTGTGTAGTCAGAAATTCAGTCTTTAGACATGCCAGCTTCCCCTGACCCTGCCTCCTTGTAGCATGCTGCATCCATCTGCAGCTGTTTTCCTTTCGCTTTGGTTTTGTCTCAAGAGAGAAGATGATGCTTAAAAGAAAATGGTATCTAGAACTAGGATGGATGAAACTGACTCGGATCCCTTCATGGAGCTAGCTGCAAAAAATAAATTTTTTATGCTGGCCATTGAAATTTGAAGTATCCCTGAGATTTAAAGGCATTTTTAGTGCCTTTACAGGCATTACAGAATCCCTTCATCCTGCAAACGCTCATGCTGAGAGTTTGCACAGTGATGCAGAAGCAAACACATTGGCTGTAATTAACTGGATCCAGACCGTGGTCTTAACGTCATTTGGCCTTATTAAATGTTTATGTGAATCTGTGAAAATTCCCCATACTAATTCCTCATTCTAACCAGTGTCTAAGTATTTCAGACAGAAAAAGTAATAAATGAGGCTGAGGAAGCAGAACTGAATAACGAGATAAGAGTTAGATTGCTTGTGCTTGGTGATGAGTGAATTATGATTCACAGGGTGATGAGACAGGCTTGCTGGTACGACATGAAATTGCTGCTAAATGAAAAAACTTTTTAAAAAGAATCTTCTTAAAGATAATCAGTGACCAAAAAGCTTTCTTTTGTGTGAAGGCTTTCTATTATTATTATTATACAAAACAAGAATTGTGCAAACCTCTGTACTTGACCAGTAGCAGTTAAGAGAACAGGAGCTCAACAGAGCAGAGAATAAATAGAAGTTTATATGGGTTCATTGGAAACAGCTGAGTAATTTGGTCTGGCTAAGGTGGTAGGCTGGCTCTATGTTATGAGAATATTCTGGAGAAGAGAAATAATTTTAAAGTATGTTCACTTTGCTGTTTTTTCCCCTCTCTCATAATAGAATAAACACTAGTTATTGTAGAAACATTGCAATGTAATACATATCCCTCTAGTACACATTTTACTGTAACATGTTGCAGACATTATGTGCAGACATAGAAGTAAATGGTAATAAATATATACTTTTAGGGACCACAAAGTGATAGCACTTTGATTTTACATTTTACTGGCAAGGCCACAGAAAGCCCCTTGGTATTGTGGCCTATTCTGCCTCATAGGAAAGAATATATACTTGTTTCTCTCTTGGGTACCTAAAACACCTTGGATGTCTCCCAGCTACAACTAAGCCATGCATTCCAATGCAATTTTTAAAAATTTATTTTTATTTTTACTTTTTTTTTCCTGGGGAAGAGTTTTTCGGGAGGAGGTACTCTGTACAAGGATTTCTAGTTTCAAAAGCAAGACTCGGGTAAATAGGAGAGGAAGATTAAAAAAAAAAAAAAACAAAAAACAAAAAAACAAAAAAACAAAAAAAAAAAACAAAACCCACAAAGTAAAATAACTGCAGAGTTCCAGATGCACTCATTATATTCAATATAACTTAATCTTAAAGCCTTATCTGTATCGTGCTTTCTGACACAGCCCAGCAGCAGCTGAGGGTGTCCCAGCCAGTCTCAGGTCAGTATAAATGTAAAGCAGCTTTATTCCGGTACTCTCAAACCAGGATGACTTTTTAAATCCAGAGCAATGTAATAATTATGTGGTGTCTTGGTTTACACTTGCATGATGATAGGGTGTGAAATTAGTGGCTAGAGTGCTCTGCACTGAAATTAGTCGTACGAATCTTGAGTGCAAGCATCTCCATGGTGTAGTCTGTGTGCAGTGTTGGGTCCAGAGGCCAGCATCAACCACCATGACATTTTCTTTCTTGTCACACTTTTTTTTTTATTATTATTATTCTCTGTAGCAAGCACTTAGAAACTTCTTGCAAGATAAATGAACTGTGATGTCAAAGGGAAGTCTAGTGCTTTCCAGGATTTAAGGAAGAGGTGTAGTATTTCAAATTTAAAGAACACTTTTTTGAGAGAGAAGAAACTGTGTTGTGAAAGGCTGTTGACTAAAATACTTCACATGTCTTGCTGCTCTATTGCCCAAAATCCAGGTGGAAGGGTTTTGTTTCACTTGCAGAAGAAATCAACAGTGTTTCAATGTGGAGCTTTGCAGAGGCTCAGAGTTTGCAGAATATAGCTTAGAGGGCTAGGTTGATAGAGGCTATTTGAAGAATAGAAAAAAAACAGATAGATCCCTTAAATATATTTGTTTACTAGCTTTACAATGGTGAGTGACCAGATGGAAAAATCCCACTGACCTTCATTTAGAAAGCAGCAGCAAGTTCTGTGGTAGAATTGGTGCCCTTGGGAGCACAGCCCTCACTGTCCCTGGGAATTTCTGTGTGATTTGTAGCTGCTGAGCTCCTGACTACAATGTGTCTCATTCTCATGCTTTGCCAACTAGCAAAGTTGTTTGCTACCCGTGATTTGCAAAGGAACCTGAGTTCTAGAATTGTGCTGACACAGTGATTTTCTCAAAATCACTGCAAGAGTACAGCAGCCAAACAGGACAGCATCCAGGTTACTTTGTGCTGCTTCCAAAAGCAATGCCATTAGAAAAGCTGAGGGAAGCACTCTCTGTCAAATGGAAAGGATATTGGGGACAGGTAAAATAGGATTAAACTAAAAAATAAGAACATATCACAAAAATAATGTCTTGTTAAAGTGCTTGTCATTTATGCTCAAAGAAACAGCAGATTAGATAATTTCCATTAGGCTAAATAACTTCTTTCTGGCTTTCTTCACCACTTTAGGCCAAAGCATCCAGGGAGAACATGGTACCAGAATCAAGGGCAGATGCTTGTTGCATCAACACCTTAATCTCCCTTTGAAAAACTGTTCTGTTTGTCCTCTCCCACTCACCTCCCTGGCAGGAACTTTCTTGTATTGAAGCTGATTGTACTGTTTTATCTTTGGGTGAAACATTGATGGACTTGGTGGCTGGTGTGTGGGTACTGATTTAGGGCAATTAAGCTTTTCTCATTGTTTTAAATGGCACAGCTTTAATCATCTGGCCAGCTCTCATTCAGAAATCCTTACTTCAGTCAGCATAGATTTTGCTTTCAGAAAAATCAAGTCTGGCTGACCATGGCAAAGCAGCAGTCTGATTCTGCCAGACCTTACTGGGAAAGTAGTAGAGAGAACAATGAGCACTGTTTGCCTCAGTGAATTGCCAGTCCATTAAAAGGATGAAAAGGAGTGGATTAGATTCATGGCTTGTTTTAAAATGTTGCAGAATTAGCCCTCTTTCTCCTTCCTTTTTTCTTTTTTTCCTTTTCTCTATTTTTTAAAAGTATTTTAAATTATCACGTTCATTTAAAAAGTGGTAGTATTCTTGTGTGCAGGTAAAAATGCAAGACCTGTTCCAAACTGTTCTCTGGAATATCCAGGGACCTGAGAGCATAAAAGAGAAACCAAGAGTGTTAGATGCTTATTTGAAATGTCACAATAGCATAATTTTGTTTCTACATATTGATACAATTATTTTATAACTTGGTATGTTTAAGGATTGTCTTTTCAAAATGCTAACTGTAGAAAATTGGAACAAACAAGTTAAAAAAAAAACCAACAAAACAGACTAAATAAATAAAACCAAACGACTGATGGTAATACACATTGTGTGACAGAGGTCCACTGATAAACCAGAATAAGAGACTATGAATACAAACAGATTGTTACCACAAATAATAATAAGCAACATGTGTCTGTGGTTAACAGCATGGCTTAGATGCCATGGGAGGTTGTGGTACATGTTACTGTAAAGAATGCAGTCATTGCTAGTATGAACATAAAATTTCTGACTGTACCAGAAACTTTGTAAATGCTGAACTTTCAATCCCAATAATAGTTGGATTGATTTGCTTTTAAATCAGGTCTAAAATGGAGAATGATCTTCCATTTCTGATGTAGCTGGAAATCTTCTAACACGAACAACCATCTCATTACATTCTTTGATTATTACAAAATTTGACTTCCAAAATGTGGCTATTCTTCATTAGTTTTTACTGCATAGGACATATTTTTTAAAGCAAAAGATGAAGACATGTTCTAGAAACGTATTCCCTATGTATGTGCGTGGCCATTTAAAACCATCTGTAACTTCATTCTTGGGTATTTCCTGCTTATACTATAGAGATAATGGAAGCTGAATCTGTTTGTTTTAGAATAGATTCTCAAGTTATTCCATGGAAATATGAAATTATTTTAAACATCAGAAGGTTTTGAGACTTTTTTCTCAAGCAGCTGCTGAACAGATGGTAGAATATTAAACAATATATTTCAACATACAGATATCTTCTGTGCATTTGTTGGGGTTTTTTTGTTTTTTTGTGGTTGTTTTTTTTTTCCCCCCAACAGTTTTGAAGCAATTGTTTTTAAGGGATTTTTAGGAACTTCCAGTCTGACAACTTTTCTTATGCTGTTGTTTATTAAAAGTTGATTCACTAATTGGTTTCTGATAAGTCTTCTGATGTGAATTACCATGCATTTTTTAGAACACAAGCTAGGTTTAATGCTTTAGATGTAATAAGTAGGAAGCCTCTAAAACACTACTAGCTCAAGAGTTTGGATAGTAGTGTCCATGAGAGAACAGATTAGCTCTTGTTATTTGACTTCTTGAGAGATATAATCCTGTATTTGGGAAAATGCCTTGCATCCTGTTGACTTGGTGCAGGCATAGAAGCTTGAAGAGAGGATTGTGAATGTTTTATGAGCAGCTGTGTTACCATTGTATGTGACAGCATTCACAATGTGGCAGTTTTCTTCAGGTGAGTTGGAAAATTCAAAGACATTGCATCTCTGCTAGAATAACATCTGTATTTAACCATACCTCTCTCTGTAGGCCCAGTCTTGGATGATGATGTCTGTCCGTGGTTCAGAAAAATCTGTGTTTTAGGATCTCCTTTAGTGTCTGAATTGCATCTGGTTCCAAATAGTTTGATTTTTTTTGCTGGAGAACGGAGAAATTGTGGTGGAAACCACAGGGCCAGTTCGGATACAAGAAGTAGGATGTGTTTTGGAATTTCGTTTTGGAATTTAGTTTCCTCTGAGTCAGTCTTTTGAGGTTAATAAGCACTCATGCTGCTTTCTGTGGGATAGCTTTCTAATCCTTCCTTCTGTACTTTTTGTTGACCGCAGGAAAATATTGCCTGAAAATACAGGAAAAAAGGAATTTTATTATTGACTAATTGTGGAGTTGGGATACAGCTAAAGATGCCGTAAGCGGTCGTGTTAATGCTATTTTCATTATTTATACCCTATTTCATTATTAATGTATTTATCTAAGAATGATACTAAGCATTCTGGGGTTTTTTACTGCTTGACTGTGGTGTCATTTGCACAAATGTTTCAGATTTAGAGATTAGCACTTTTATGGGCATAACATTTATAAATTCTTAAAGAGGAGTACAGAACATTGATATACTAGATGGATAACTTAATGTTAAAAAAACAAAACAAAACAACAACCAAATATGTTTCTCGGAAGGGACTTTTCAAACTGTTTCCTATGAGTGACAGTCCAGGAACTGGAGAGGTCGATCTATTCTGTTTAAAATGTCTTTAAAAGTCTAACACTTCAGAAAACAAATTAAAATCAAGGACAGTTTTAATAGCTAAGCCAATTTTCAGCTCTTGGTAGTTTGACATTGACAGAGTTGGAGAGCTTTCAGAAAAGACGTCAACCCCTTTTGCTTCTGATGTTGCTCTTTACTGTGAATTTCTCTGGTTTTGACTTGGGATGAATTTGCTGATCATCAGAGTCAGTCACAAGACAGCTGCCACACCCGCCTGATTTCATGTATGCTAATATATTGTATTAGGAAAATGAGAAAGTCAAAAGTGATTTCAGTATCTTTCAAATACATAATTGTAGGAAAGAAAGGTCAGCTTTGCACCTCAAATGCACATGAAGTAGAAAAACTAAGACAGACTAGGACGTCATAGAAGAGAGAACACTTCAGAAGTTGCATGGCTAAGTCTGACATGGGCAGTAAGGTTAGGTTTATAGACCACAAGGAAACAGTAATAGCTGTTCATGTTTAAGTTGTAACTTGATATTTTTCTGCCTATTTTCTTTAGGGTGCTGGCAAAAGAACTATTTTATACAAATACGTCTCAAATTGTTTTACTTTTTTCTCCTGTGGCTCTCAGCGTAGATACTTGAATTGAGCAAACTATTTGGCCCCTGAAGCCATTGTACAACAGACTGCTAACATATCTGCTAATCTGAAATACAGTAAGTGTATAACTGAAGTGTTTATTGCCATTACAAATATGTGATTGAATCTTTTTTTGGAAAGAATAACCCTTCAGTGATTGCAGTCTTTGTTTCTCCAGGTTTTTGCTTTCGTCCTCTCTCCCTTTCCCCTTCCCCTTACAGTAAGGCTATACATGAATTCTTACTTTGGCAGCAACTTGCCAGTTGTTCATCTTCACAGAATTGCATACACACAGCAAAAAATTATTCAGCTCCTTCCAAGAGGGTTTGAAAAGAAACTTTTGGTCCTGGATTGCTCTCAAACCTCCCTAGCCATTAGAAGAGAGGGCAATACATTCCCTGGTTTTGTGTCCTGGGTGGGAGCCTTGCTGTTTTGCAGCCACAGCTGCAGTGCTATGTAAAAGCTCACCTGATACAGTGTGCAGAACAGAGTGGGTGATGGAGAGGGCATTATCCTTAAAGTTCCAAAGATAACTGATGTCATGATTTGTTGGTACATTTTTTAAATGTCTGGCTTTCAGTCACTGTAGGGGATGAGTCCTTCAGCTCTTCATTAATGGAGCGTGGCTGTTTGGCTGCAAAGCTCTGCAGGTCTGTGTAATTGTGTCAGCAAGCCAGGCTTTGGCTCAACATTTCCTGTCCTGTATTTCTTGGTGGTTGAAATAGAATTGCCCAGCAAGCAGATGACTTTTAGAACACAAGGGGATAGTTTGTGCACAAACTTTTCAGGCTTTTTCAGTAAGTGTACATTTGTGAAACTTTTGTGGGATCATTTTAGTAAGCCTTGGAAACGGAGACTTTCAATAGAGTTTCTCATTGCTTTGCCTGTATCTCTACTCCACCACTCACCCTTTTCTCTGTCAGTTTCACATCAACCAGTTCTTAGCTGTAATTCCCTCAGTCTAGATCACAATGGTAATTTTTATACACTTTTAAATTTCTTTTTCTGGTTCACAAAGTCTGTCTTATATTCTCTTTCACATGAGAACAACAGTGGTCTATTACATTTATTTTTACATTATAAAGGAATCATATTAACTCTTGCTCTTTGGCCTGGGCCCCAGTCCAAGCTTGAGAAATGAAGTCTCATACACAAGTATCAGTGCTTCTGATTTTTTTTCCACATATTTGCAGCCTGGATCTTTGATCAGATGTTACTCAGTAGCTGCACTTCTGCTTCTTAGTCTTCATCTACCATAGTCTTAATTTTTGCAGGCACCTAATCATCTGGATACCTGAAAGGATATACATAGCATTTATGCAGGGAAGTGGAAGTCACAGAATCACAAAACAGCTGAGGTTGGAAGGAGCCTCTGGAGGTCATCTCCCACCCCTCTGCTCAAGTAGGGCCACCTAGAGCTGGTTTCCCAGGACTGTGTCCACGTGGTTTTTGAACATCTCCAGAGGTGGAGACTCCACAACCTCCCTTGGCAATCTGTGACATTGCTTGGTCACTCTCAAAGGCTTCTGATGTTCAGATGAAGTCTTTTGTGTTTCCATTTATCTGGACACAACAGAGAAGAGCCTGGGTAGTGGAGGCCAATTAATCTCCATGTACTCCATGATTCTCTTGAATCAGATTCCATCAGTGCTCCAAATGCCATGCAGATTGTCAGCCTCTTCCTCTTACACCTCAAAATGCTGATTCTGATCTTTACAGTCCTGGGCCACACAACATTTCTTTTCCTGTGTAGTATCAGTGCTGAAGCCACTCTTAAATATGAAAGATGTCCCCCTGATTTTCAAGATAGAGGTGGATCTGAAAGATGCTGACATCAGCGTGGCTTTCTTCCTCCTTAATCTGAACAACCAAGCCACAGGTATGTAATGCAAAGTTTCCCATACAAGGAGCTTCATGCCCTGTATCTCATTTTGGTGGCTGAAGTGGGTTCCAGTGGACAGAGGGCACAATAGCCAAACTAGGTCTAGGCTTTTCTCAAGTGCTTGCCAAATTACCATCATGAGCCTCTAGGCTATAAGTCAGCTTAGTCTTGATTAAAGTTTTTCTCCTAGGTGTATAATCAACTGTTGAAATAGAAAAGAAATGCAGATGTTACATTTTTGCCCCACAGATTTGGTCTGTGAATCTGTGATTTGTCACAGGGCAAATAGAAAAACTCTGCACATACCAAAAAGATAAGTTTGATGTGTTTTGTCCATCACTGAGGAGAAGTATTTTTAAATTACAGTCACTGTTAAATCACATTTGGTTAATGTGACACATAAGTTGAGGAAACTATGTAGCTAATAACCTATCTGATCTTATTTTATTAGAAGATTTTCTTGGATTTTTTTTTTTTTTAAAAAGGTGGACAATGTATCAAAATAAGACTACCTACCTAAGCTTATTTTTCTTTGCAAGTGATGATTTCCCAGTCTGTAAGATTAGCAGCTGAATTTGCAGGGCTGGGATCAATAGATGTGGACCTTCCTGTTTCCATTTTACAAATCAGTCTGTCTTCTAGCAGTAGAAAGACAAACCTGATTGGTAAACTGAGAAACATTCCTTGAAGGAACTCAGTGTTTCACACTTTTCTGTAAGCATTGTTTTAATTCAAAGATTCAAGTGCCAGAAAATTATTTTAACAATAGTTGAAATGTAATTAGAAAATACAGATGTGTTCTTCATCTCTTTTCTTCCTTTTATGGTCTTTTTGCAGACATCTTGTGTTCACCTCCCTTGACATGGAAGTAATTTTTTTTTTTAAATTAGCTGTAAGTCATTGGACTGAGACTTTCTCAGGAGTCTTGAAAACCAGTGTTTCATGAGAGCCAAAGGCAGAAAATACAAATATGTCCCATACTTTTGGTTTTGGCTCCCAAAGAGAGAGGTGTGCTAGCTGGCTTAAGGTGCCCCTGCTCATCCTTGTTTCCTCACTGGAGAAGGACAGCACTTACCATGACAGGTCACCTTCTATCTACTCAAGTTTTTTTGAGCTTTAAAGTCTCTTCCCCTTATTCCTGTCCTTCTGTGAGGGAAATGGGAGTAACAGAGAGCATCTGTCACTGGGCAGTGACATGTTGTTAGAAAATAATCAACTAACAGGAATTAACCACGTGTGTAATTTACTGAAGATGATGTTTGCTGTGGGAATGGAGCACCTCATTTTTCTCCATCCAGCTAAGGCCTGAGAAGTCCTGCCCCTTAGCTGAAGGACTGCTGCTCAGGCAATGGGGTGGGTGTAAAATGATGGTAAAAAAGATGATTCGAGCTGTACCAACCATTTTTAAGGTTCTTACTAATTTCCTGATCTTGAAGGAGCGGCTTTTCTTTAATCCTGAAGTGCGGGAGTTTCAGGCATGTTACTTAGTTTCTCTGATGGTTGCTTAAAAATTATTAGACTCAAATAGACAAAAAATAAATAAATAAATAAATAAATAAAAATAATAATAAAAAATAATAATAAAAAAATAAAAATTAATTAAAAATAATAAATAAATAAATAAATAAATAAATAAATAAATAAAAATCCATGACAGTATTCAGGACTGAAATCAGAGTAGCATGAATGCAGGAGTCTCCTTTTCCCATTGCAGGCATGCCCAGAGTTGGGATGGACAAGCTGGGCATGGGAAATGATGCGTGGGTAGGTGTTGCATGGCTCAGCAGATCCAGTGCTGCCCTGAGAGCTGGCGTGCATAGCACCTGGAGAGGAGGTGTCAGTCCCAGGAACTGACTCAGCTTCTGCTGAGTTCCTATCTGCATGCTCTGTCAATAGCTAGGAAAAGAGAAATGAAGATTTTGGTTCTCCTGTTCAAGCATTTATGACCCGTATCCTAGATCCCTTTTTCAAAATCTGGCTCTCTCTGTTAAGTCACTTCACTGCTCTTAAAAGCTTTCCTGAAGCCTACAGCTAGATTTTATTATACCACTGGGCTTTGGTAAATCCTGGAAATTACAGGTCAACTGTCAGTTTTGTTTTTAAGAGGTAATAAAAATAAGTAGGAGTTTGATAAGTACATGGTTAAGATGCTCGAGCTTTTTATTCACTTGTTGACTAAATTTAGTCAGTGGTGGTTCATAAGAAAAAGCAGTTTGTAAGAGAAGTTCTGTTTGAAAACTTAAGTAGCTGGTAATATTCCTGAGCTTGTCAACTCTGGAGAATGTGTTTGTCCCCAGAACATTCAGTTTCCTGTGGGTCAGAGGGATTTTCCAGGTCATCTGTGCAATATGATTCAGCAGCCAGCTTTCAGCTCCAGAGGTGACTGCTGCCCCTTGGTGTGGGTATGTCATGTTCCATGGGTACTTCTTCCTTGGCCTGTATTCTGAGAGCATTAACCAGGTGGTTACTTCATGTCAGTCGTGGGAGTCCTTTTTTTGGTAGGTGGTTGGTCTGTGAAACAGCCCATTCCCCTCAGTCCCTCCCGGCTTGTGCTGGAGTTGGCATGGATAGCTCTTTACCCTGTGGCCTTCTGAATAACATAGCTCCTTGTTCTTTTTTAGTAGGCTGACAAAGTATATTGTTAATCTTGAGGATGGAAAAGATAAGGGAAAGTGGAGTTTCAAATATTTGTGTTTTTGTAAATCCTACCCCCACCCCCCTCCAGTCCCTCAACGCCTGTCTTCTCATGTCACATTTTCATAGCACTGGAGAAAGTATTGCCAGTTTTGGTGTTTTCCCAGGCTTTGCAAAATTGCTTTTCATAATTTAAAGTCTCATGGTAAAGATTGTCTTGATGTATTCTCACATTTTACGAAGTAAGAGATGTCTACTTTTGCTTTTATTTCTGTACCTGGAGAACACAACAGTGTGATAAACATACATCTCAGGATACCTTGCCACTTTACTGGTAGACCTATTTCAGTGAGTTTTTCATGTGGAAGCTTTTTGACCTTGTTAAGATGGTATGTTTTGATGATGGCTTACTAGACAGGTTTCTCCAAACAGTGAGCCAATTATCACAGCAGCTTTGTCCAGGCCCTCTTCTGGGGCAAGCTGCTGAACTGTGCCAGCTTTGTTCTGCTGTGGGTGGTGGAAAAGACAAAAGATTCTGTGATGGTGAGCTAAAAGAAATGGGTCAGGAATTAGGAGAAGATTGATTACCTTCCAGTAATGTTTCATGCCTGGGTAGTTTCCCAGTATTTTCCTGTCAGTCTCCCTCAACTGAGGGAGGTTTCAGACGGTATTGCAAACCTAAGGCAAATTGAAGATACACAGTTATTTAGAGAATATAACTGAAAAGTGGATCTGGTGCTGCAAATAGTTCTTGGAGGATAAAAGTTGAAAGAAAGAGAAGAATGAGAAGAAACTATATGCTTAGCTCTGCTGTGGAATTTGTCTAAAGACCATAGAATAAGCCAAGAATAAAGAAGCAACACTGAAATGTTTGGTGGAATTTTGTCTTGAGTCTTCAGGCTGCAATTCTAAATCAAATTCTTCAAGGGAAAAAAAAAAATAATTAAATTACATCTAGGCTATTTGCCCAGAAAGATAGTGTTACACCCATAATATCTTTAGCCTGTTTGGACAGACTAGTACACGTAGAAAAGCCTGTTTTGTGATCAGAAGCAACTTTTTGTGAGCCATAGAAAGCACTGCCAACTGCCAAGCTATTTGTGGTACCATGTTATGGCTAGCAGAGGAGAGCAAGCTTGTGGTAAAGCTCTAAACAGTCCTAAAAATATGTCATCAAGGATGTGAATTGAATGCTGATCAGTGTTAGCAGAACTTCAAGCATGGAAACTGCATACAACATTGCTCACACGCATTCCCAGTTCCTTGGGTATTGGCAGAAATGCAAGGGCAGATGTAATGTGTCTCTCACTGTCACTGTCAAGAGCTGAGTCACCTGAAGCTTCTGGGTGACATTTACAGCTCACTAGCAAGACAAGGTTAACCTCCCCTGCAGGATGCCCGTGCTGTCACAGGGCCTCTTGTCTTTGAGGGAATTGTTGTGGCAGAGATTGTTAAAACATTTGTGAAAACTTTTGGTTTGGGGGAGTTTCACCTTTCAATCTGCCTTATTGCTTTCAGTGCCAAGGTAATAGCTTCTGAATTCTGTATTAGCTGTGTGCTGACATGTCATTGCTGTAGACGTTATGAAGGGAACTCAGGGAAAAAAAGAAAATGAAAAGAGAAAAAAAAAATAGTTGAAATGGTTCGAATTTGCAGAATGAAGCATTCAACTATGGGAAAATCTCTAGGCATCTGTAGTTATATGATTTTCTGCAGGTATATAGTTTTCTGCAGCATTCAAAAATGAAGCAACAGCTTCATTGTACACAAGCTATTTCAGACTTGGGAAAATTGTAATCCCAACTCATGTTGACTTAATGACAATGATATGGCCATGATGATAACTTCAATACTGGAAAAGGTGGAATTAAATTGATGTAATGGTAAGCCATTGTAGGTTAATCCTGATTGCCACTTATGGGAATGTCTAAAGATATGCATATCAAAAAAAAGGTCCTTTGAAGGATTTTAGATTCTCATGAAACATGAGAATTTCATAGACACTTATTCATCAGTGGAGTCTGAACAGTTGTTTGATCTGAAATTGGCAAAGAACAAGTGTATATCAGATTGCCTTGGTAAAAACTGGGTTATGGATGTTATTGATGTTATCTGTTTGTTTATGATGTTAAATCTTAACTGTTTACATTGAAAATATGTCATAAATGTAACAGGTTGCGGTATTTGCAAGGTTTGAAACTCAAACATTTTACTTCAGAGTGACTTCTGAGTACTTTTTTACTGTTAACATGATTCAGATATGCTTATCCAGAAAAACAGGCAATTTCTTCATTGGTTACTCTCAATCAAACAACATCCTTAATTACTGAAAAGGGGAAGTCCTGGCTGCATGGTAGGACTGATGGTTATGGATAAATATCCGAGTGCAGTGAGTCATGTATTTCTTCTGTCTGGAAGTCTAAACTGCAACCTTATTGCAAGACACTTGATCTACTCTTTTCATGCCCTGAGACCTTTTAAAAGCGGGCATTTTAAATACATGACTTTTTAAACAATAGCTAAATAGCAGCATTCCATTTCAGTGCTTAATTATGGCTGAATGTACCCTTTCACCAAAGGTGTTGCTGAAGCATTTCTGGTTTTACTTCATCTGGTCATACTTAGGATCCAATATGATGTGATAGCATCCACTGTTTCATGCTGTGCAGGAGTGAGGGGTTATTTTTGTTGCACTGGCAGCTGTTTGATGGTGCTAAATCTGAGTGAACAGAGGCTTATTTTCTGTAAGGAATTACACAATTGGTGTTGCGGTTTTGTGTGTGAAATATTCCATCCTGCTGCCTGGAGACCACAGGGTCCGTAAGCAGAACAGGTGGATGTGGGCTTTCTGTTTCGATCACATCCCATGTCACCCCCTGCTTGGAAGCCACTCCCTAGCCCTGCATGCCCAGGATATATTCCCTGTGAGGGATCTATTCCCAGGCTGAAGGTCTGCTGCTCTCACTAGAGCAGATAATTCAACAGTGAGAGAGACATCAGGAAATAAGTCTGGGTTGTGGCAGAGGGAACCATAGAGTTACTGTAAATATATGGTTTGTCTGAGGGATGTCTTTGGGAATCATCTTTAGAGGGAAATCAGAAAGTCTGATTGGTGTAATAAGAAAGGAGTATAGATTACTTTATTGCTTTAAAGCTGTTTTGTGATCCAAAGAGATGTACAGTCAACAGAGTTATTTGGCAATACAGTAATGAAATAACCACCAGGCCATTTTAAAACTTAAATTGATGCAGTGAGAAAGACCAGGAGATTAAGTGGGAAGCATTTCTCTCTAAAGTATCCTATCTTTTAGTATTTATTCAAATGCTTTCAAAGTTTGGAAACAAGAAATGTTCAAACAGTTTTGATTTCTTGCTCTTTTTCCTCACCCTTTAATTTGATCACTTATATTTTTTCTCTTATTTCCAAAAATTTGTTTCTGATCACTTTCTGGTCAACTCTCCTTTTCAGCACAAGTGAGATGATTCCTAGTATATATATAATTCTTTTTTTTTTTTTTACCCCCTCTAAATTTGAGCTCTTTTTTAGCCGCTCTCTGTAGTGTCTCACCTTTTGCTTCTAAGCAGCCTCTTTCTGGGTAGCCAGGCAGAGCTATTTCAGTGCAGGAGCCCAAGCAATTTTGACAGCTGCAGATTCTTGGGTGTAGTGGATGTCTCTGACTAGAAAAAAACAGCCCTGGAATGATATTTCCCTTGCATTTGAGAGACATTCAGTGGAAGAAAGAGGATCTGATAGTTTTCTTAGAGCAATGGAGACTTGATGGTTAGATGCAGCCAACTGTGGTCCCATTAAAGGAAATGCTGGATTTGGGTGTCTTGGCGTTTTCCAGTTCTATTGCATACAGTGTTGCAAGCAGCTCAGGTGTAACTTTTCAGAGCCCTGGTGTGAGTGAGTGGTTGGACCAGGTGTCCTCTACCTGCCTTCCAACCTAAATTATTTTGAATTCTATAATGCTATACCTTTTGGGCTCTTTTTGCTGAGTGTGCACTTTGATTGCTCGTAGCAGATATGATAAACTAAAACCATGGCTCACTGTAATTACAGTAGTTCAAGATTTGTTCCAGAGATGGATGATGCAACCATGGTGATTACAGGAGCTCTTGGTTGACACAGCTGATCCATTGTTATGGGACAGAGTCCAAATGTCTCCGCATGGCATAAAGGGAGATCTGCTTCTCCCTTCTCTACCTTTGTCATCAGGACCCGCAGCTTCTGCATCTGCAGAAACATAAAACCAAGAACAAGAGAGAAAAATCCCTGCGAAGGGTTGATCTTTGGGTTTTTGGTTCTCAGTGCAGTTAGCCTGTTTAAAGTTGTCTTCTGGCTTACACAAACCCAGCCTGATGTTAGGGGCAGTTTAATCTTGTGTTCTTTGTGCTGCGTAGTCATGGGCTAGCGTGAGAGCAGGTTCTCTGAACTAGGACCTGTGAGCATGGTGCACAGCAGTGTAACCACTGGCACTCTTAATTTAGTTTGCAACAGGGTTAGATCAGGGATCAGGAGCCTTCTTTTGTTACTCCGAGAACAGGGTTTTGCACAGCCAACTTTCTGACACCTTGTGTAGATACTGTGAATTTTGGGAGCCACAAGTAGAGCCTTGGTATGAGGGGCAGGGCACACGTATCTGGAGTAACTTAAGACCTCAGGAAATCTGCATTCTTCCAGTTGATTGATGAAAAAGTTAATTCCTTTACAATTTTTCATTTCCAATGGCTGCACCCTGTAGACACACCACAGCTCATTTAAGGATTTGCTTAGTCTTTGTCATGTGTTAGGCTTGCTGTATTTTTGTATGGCTATGGAGCAGAACACTGATTATTTGTAAATGTGTTTTACACAAACAGGAGTTCACCACTATCAAAACTTGTAATGTTAGTGATAAAGAAAAACTAACTTTTGGTGGGATTGATTCCCATTGCTACCAAAATGAGAAAAAGAAGCTAGTTATGAATTCAAGTTGAGGAAAATATTCATCAGAGAGTCAGTGAATAGTGTACAGCACATGCTCTACAGATTTGATCTAGAAAGCCCAAGTCAAGACTGATGCTTTTGGGGAAAGTTGGTCATGTGTTTCCATTGAACTAAACAATGAAACTTCAGCTTTCAATTGGATGGATTTTCAAACAGACACACTGGAAAAAGTGCTGTTGCAAATCCTGCCATCCACTCACAACTTGCACTGATAATAAGGAAAAGTTTTAGACTGATTGAACTTGATCCCACATTTAAATGCAACAAAGTATCCAATAGTGGCTACAGCAAGATCTGATGCTTCTTTTTGTTTTCATTACCCTTGTATTGAGGTACCTACCTTCTTCATTTTTCAAGAAGGTAGATCCCTCGGTATTTTGAAGTTGCCTGGAGATGCTTTAAACACATTTAGGCATCCGTATACCTTTGAAAAGCTGACATCTGCCTATAAATATTTATTGAGAAAATCAGATAAAATGACATTGGCTTTGTTACCGTGAGTGAATTAACCATGTTATTTTACCAGCTTGGAGGTTCCTAGGCTCTGTATGGATAGCTCTGGATAGGCTGGCTTCAGCCAAGTGAGGTGTGGTCACCTCTTTTTTTGTTAACTTGACACTGAATGCAACGGCAGGTGTGGTACAAAGTTGTATGAGGTTGATTCCCTGAGATAAAACTCTGAAAGCAGTAAAATTATCCATATTTATTCTTAACAAGAAAATCAATGACGACCTTATTCCACATTAGGGCAACTAGTGGAGATTTGACTTCAGGAAAATACACTACTGAAACCTAAAATCCAAACTTCTGAAACAAAAAACCCACAAAACCCCCTAAATACTAATAATGTTTGTGCTTAGTGCATGCGATTCACATGTGTTTTGTAGATACATAATGTTTGTTGTTTTTTTTTTAATGGTGTCCCACATTTTGCAAGCTATGATTTTGAAAGGAGGATGTCTCAGGAGTACATCTGGGGGAAGAATCACTGCAGATCTGTGAAAATGTCTGTTTCTGGAAAAAAAGACAGGGTTTGATAAAAAAGGGTAGCTGACCATTTGTCAGTAATTTTATTATGCGTTATGGGAGACGTTTGTCCAAGAGTTAATAAGAGACATTCCAAGGCATATGATATACTGAAAACCAGGTAACTAAACTAAAAGACTTGTGATATCCTCCTGAGCATCTCTTCCTTATTTAATGGTGTTCTGGTAGTGCCCACAGGAGAGTAGTGTTCTCTTCACTGGTATTTGAAACTGGTCCAGGTTTAGAGTGCCTTATGCTCCAAGAAGATAAATGATGGGGGAAAGCTAAAAAGATTATTAAAAAAAAACTCCACTCAGTCAAAACATGTTGTTCAAAATGTAACCTCCAAACCTGGACAGTATTAGTGAGAACTATTTTAGGCACCATAGCACAGTAGGGTTTTGGTAAGCGTGTCATTCCTTAGCTAGAAATATAATACAAGTCTTCTAAAGAATTTCTGGTCTGACTAACAAAATGAGGTACATTTTCATCACAGAGGGACACAAGGTGAAAAGTTCAAGTCTGGATCCGCTTTGGGTTTAGTCTATTTATACGGATAAATGTGATAAAATGCAGCTGCAAGCTTCAGATTCATGTTTTTCTAATGTTTAGAACTCAGACTCAGTTGGGTTTTGCACCTTCTGCAGTTTCCAAGCGTCTGCTGCCAGGGAAGGAGTGGTGCCACTGAACAACAGAGCTCAACTTCTCGTGCTGGACTAGTGTGGGAATCATGCTGTTTCAAAAGTATATTGAAATCCTACATCATAGACTGTTGGAGATAAAGCATCTTGACAACTCCCCCAGCACCCCCCCTTGCTACTCTAAAATTATTTTCAGGTCTAAAATCTGCTGACTAATAAAGCAAGATACCAGTCAGGTCTCTGATTTGTGTCTGAAAAGATAGAAAACTGCTGGCCATGCAGCTAAGTCAAGTTCCAAGTGCAGTAAAATTTGTGAGGTGATTCAGCTCCACTAACCACCTGTTTGAAAACCTGGTGCAACCAGTGCATAGCAGCAAATCACATACGTCTCAGGCTGGAGATGGACATTTCACATCATTGTGTAGGATGTGTCAGATTTGACTTTGCTCCCTTTATATTAAAACTACTCTGGTCTGAATGTAAGAAATGTTTGGTGCCATCCTGCATCCATTAAGAAATCTACCTCTGTTTGACTCATGCTTATAAATCTATTGTAAAACATCTTAAAATAGCCTGCTCCAAAGGAAGATCTGAATTTCTATTAGATATGAAAATACTCTTGTGCCTATTTTAAAGATAAGAAACAAAGAAAAAATAAAAAGAAGCTAATCAGAGGTTCTGCTGCACTGATACTTAATCTTTGCACATAAATGGTATTTTTGTCTTTGAGGCTTCAGTTGCAATTAGCCAGCACTGAGGAATTTATTATTAGTTCAGGGCATACCCTGCTTGCAGTAGGATTGTGTTGGGGCTGTCTAAGTGCAAACCAGTTCTTCAGCTCTAGGATCCTTTCTTAGTTAACATTTCTGGTCTGTTGGAAAGGATTGTGAAGATATTTATGGTATAAATATAAGGGCCAGCCAGGGGGTCGTTGATACCTAAGGAGAAACAAAAAGACGTGTGCATGCCGATTTCCTACTTCACTCACCTGAAAGGTTATGCAGGTGCTTACCTCGACAGGATTAGCTTGCATTTGGCAGATGCTACTGGTTGGGATGCTTAATGGAGAGGTCCCAGTGAGACCTAACAAGCTCTTAAGTATGAAATTAAAACTTATCCCGAGTGTATTTGCATTTGTCTTTTATGTAAGCTGAGGAAGGTGGGAAGAAGCCCCAGCAGGCTGTGTGTGCTGTCATGCAGCAAGTGGGCTGGGCCGTCCGGTTTGTTACCCAGTGTTTGATGAAAAATGCGCATGTTTTGAAACACCTCAGGTTTCCTTTTTAGGAAAGTTCAGGGATTTTATCTGATAATTTTACCTAACTTTATCACTCCTCGGTCAATATATATTGGTAGGCCATGCTGAGCATGAAATCTGCCTGGTAAAGACAACACCTTGTTCCCATTGTGACAGTAAATGAACTCTAAAAATGGGCTTCTCTAGCTACAATGGCTGAATCCCAGTGTCCCCCAAAGCTACACTAATGTATTAAGAAGAAATTCCACATTTCTGCCTAGCATAGGAAATGGGCTTGTGAGTGTAAGGCAGGAAATAGTTTTGCAGCTGCTACATCTTCTTTTTCACCTGAGTTGCTGGCATTTGCATTCCAGTAATAGTAGATGTTTTTAAAACGTATTTTGTTCTACGACATCTCCTCAAATTTTATTGTAACAGTGCCAAATCACAAACAGCATCATGTACCGAGTGTTCTGTGTAAATTAACTCAATAGAAAAGTTTGATGTTATACCTGTCCTTAGCTGATAGCCAAAATCTGTGCTTTCGTAAGCATCGGATATTCAGATTCTGCTGTGTGTGGATATGTAATAGAAATTTCTTATAGATGTCTTGATCGTTGATGAGTAATTCCATTCCATTTGATACACTGATGTTTGTGTGAGTTAGTAATTGAAACTGTACTTGAAATTTCAGGGAAATGCTTAGTCTGTAAATTATACCAATAAACTTCCCATGTGGTTTAGCAATTGTATTAGGACTAACAAGCCTTAGTTGTAATCACAGTTTTGGAGCTGGCAGGAAATTGGGGCACCCCAGCACTGGCTTCAGCTCAAATGGAAGAAAAGCTGATTGAAGAGATTTGGTGTAAAATGGAAGGTGAATCAGCCCAGTAAGCTAATCCATACTGAAATGGAGGGAAAAAAAACAAAGCAACAAAATTAGCTAGATGTCAGAAACAAATTTACCTATTGAGCTTCCGCAGCCAGAGCCAGGTATCAGTAATTTGAATATATCTATTAGTTATTTTGAAAAGCTTTGTTTCTTCTTCCAGAAGTGCTTTTCTGTATTTGGTATAATAGAGAAAACTACCTAGGGTGTCAGTTGTGTTGGATGACAGAGCTGTTTGCACTTTCTTCAGAGATACACAAAATAGAAGACAAATTCTGCTTTCTCAAATATATCACAGACAGTGTGAAGGTTTTGTTCTAGATCTTGCAATTATACTAAACACTAGGAAAGCTTCACTTTTTTTTTTTTTTTTTGACAAGACAGATGACTGCACAGTTTTCAGGTGAGAGATGGAGGATCCTGAAGGAAACCAGTGTTTTAAAGAACTGCTTTTACAATCACCAAATGGGGAAGGAGTCTATATTTTAATATTTGTGCACATAATATTTGTGCATAATCCTACCACTCTCAATGGGATTTAAAATTCCTTCTAATCAATATGATACATATGGTAGATGTCACGGAGTGACTAATGCGATGTAATGCAGTAGCCACTGTATACAGAGAAGCCTCCCATGTGGCTGTAAACATCTGCTTTTGTAGTCAGTAACTCTAAAGCTGTCATAGTTGGCAAAGAGCAAAAACAAAACAAAGGGAGGCTTGCAAAAGAGACAGAGCTTTCATCTAAAGGGAGGGCGCTGAAGTGGAATTCCCATCAAATGGTTGCTCTTAGTTGCAGAGTCCCAGCTCTTCCACACAAATAACTGATGAGAATGTGGCAAACAGCAAGTTTTTGGGGATGCACATGTGAGAGAGGAGAGATTTGCACTGTTAAGATAACTTGATTTTTTTAAAATGATGATATATTACTTGTTGCTGGCAGCAGAGGTTATCTGACTCAATAACCCCAGCTCAGGCTGTTGGGAGCAGTGGGCATGTGTGGTGTGGGCTTGTCAAGTTCTCAGCTCCAAGGGAGAGAAGCTCCTTGGGTTGCCTGGCACATTGCAGCACAACCTGGAGTCCTGCCTTTTCCAAAGTGGGGCGTCAGGCTATTGACTGCAGGGTCATTTAGGTGTATGCCTTAATAGAACCAGCTCACCTCTGAGATAACTTTCTGTGATTCTGTGAGTTGGTGATAAAATGCCATTTTCAAGCACAGTGCCTGTACTTTGGTGCCTCAGTGGCCTTTCTGAAACCAAAGGTGAAATTTTCATCATCTTGCATTTGCACAGTGAATCCTTCAGAGGTGGAGTGGCTCCATCCAGTTGTATTGTGCTGTTCCATGTGATCCCAAGAGGGAGAGACACAAATGTGCTTCCTGGTAGACTTTTTGCTGAGGCAGGCATAGGAAGGTAATGCTGCTGTGTGCAAACACACTTGTTGGCTTCAGCAGATGAAACAGTATGAGGAGAGAAAATAGGCTCTGGGAATTTGCAGCTTCTGGTACCTGAAAACCTGTCAAATGTTTTCAAGTAATGCTGCAATCAAAACATTTGTCATAAGCTGCATTTGCAAATTCAGCCACAGGCACTGAGAATTCTGGCAATTATTTGCTCCCATAATCTTCATCTGTTTAACTTCTGTTTATAAAATTAGGCTTCCTGTTATTTTGGCAATACATACTGACAAGAATTGTGTGGGTGTGATATTTTAGTATGTTTGCTTCTTCTCATCGCTCCAACAGCAGAATCACCCTGAATCCACTGCACTGGAGTATACAGATGAAAAACAAAATATAAATTTTATTTGCTAATAGGAGGGCCCTTGTTATTCCAGAGTAATTCATAGAAGCGTGGGATATCTTCTTTGAGTACAGACACGTAATTAAGTGACTCCCTTTTGGAGTATTTTGCCTGATTAGTAGCTGAAGAACCAATTCCCATTATATATGCTGTTACTCAGATAGTGTCATGCAGTTAGAAAGCTCTTAAAGAATAATTTCCATATAGTTACAGCTGGAATTGGATACATTCTTAAGTATCTTTTTCTTTTTTTTCCCCAAACGTCATCATCACTTTTCTCAACACCAGCTTCCCACCCCCTTTCCATGAAAACACATGCATGCATGTGCTCTTCACAGAATCATCCAGACTGGAAAGGACCTCTGAGATCATCAAGTCCAACCCTTAATCCACTGCCAGCGTGGTTACCAGACCATGGCACTGAGTGCCACATCAGTCTCTTTAACAACCTCCAGAGATGGAGAATCCACCACCTGCCTGGGCAGCCCATTCCAATGTCTGATCACCCTCTCCGTAAAGAATTTTTCCCTAATATCCAACCTAAACCTTCCCTGCCACAGCTTAAGGCCATGCCCTCTTGTCTTTCTGACAGCTATTTGGGAGAAGAGACCGACCCCCCCTGGCTACACCCTCCTTTCAGGGAGTTGTAGAGAGTGATGAGGTCTCCCCTGAGCCTCCTCTTCTCCAGGCTGAACAGCCCCAGCTCCCTCACCATCCTGAGGTGGATCCATCTGGACCCATAGACTTGTGAGGATCCAGGTGTCTCAGCAGGTCACTAACTGTTCCCTCCAGGATTACACGAGAGCTACTCAGCTTCCTATTTCTCTGTACTCTTTCTTCGTCACCTCATTTCTGTTGGATCTAATTCTTTCTGGGTAAATCCTGCCTCTTTGATATATAGGCTCTTTGTTTCAAGACAGCTGTAGTGTCAGGCCCGCCCAGACTGTGCTGTCCCTATTGCCTTGAAGTCAGCATTTCAAACATAAAATAGGCATCAGGTCTTTGCTTTGGTTCCTCTGGCTGGGGATGGCATGAAAACAAAAGTTTTAAGTTCTGGCTTTTATCTAAGAGAGCCAAATGAGTAGAAGATTTCACAGCTCCAGCCAAGGGCTTGTCATGAAAGGTACTTTTGACTGAAAAGTTTCAATAAAAGAGGAAAGTGCAAGTGTGTGAGGAAAGTGTGTGCATATTGTATCCCTGTAACTTTCCTAAATTCGTATCAGCTTTGTGGTCATTTTCTGTCTTCGTTTTGTAGATGGGAGGGGAAAAAAAAAATTGGTTTTGCCTTCACTGAATCTCTGCAGATTTAGGCAGAACTTTGCCTGTGGATTCTGTGTGTTTGGTGTATAGAAGGAAGGAAAGAGGTTCTGCTGAGAGTGCAAACTGGCGTGATGTCAGTTTGTGCTGCTGCACCTGCAGCCCTACAGAGGAGTGGTAAATGCAGCTGTGTGAAGTCATTCCCATGGCAAAGCACTTACACAGATCCGTTTGCTTTGACCTTCATTAAGCAATCTGAGAGAAGACAAAAACATGACCAGGAGATGCAGAGACATTTTAATCTAGCAAAAAAGGTTTTGGTGGGTAGGTAGTGCAGTGATGCTCTGCAGCCTAGGAAACAATCTTCATCTACCTGCAAAGGATTTCTTTTGCTTAGGATTTTCATAGGAGAGCGTCTCAAAGGAAACACTCCTTGCAGTTTACCTGTAGTTTAACATAAAGAAAGTAACTGCCAGGGAAAATTGAAGCCAGATACCAGGCAGCTAGGATTGCCGACTGATTTAACCTGCCTCTGACAGCACATGTAGCACAGCTAGAGTGATCCAGCCTCAGAAATGTTGATTTCTTTAGGTAAATTCTGATGTAATGACAGAAAAATGGTGCTTGATTTTAATTGCATAATAAAGTCTTGGGTTTTTTTGATAATCTGTAGAAAGAGCACGTTTACTGTGTTCAGGTTCATCTGCAAATCCAGGGGTCAGGGAGTAATTGAACGTGAAGTTCAGGCCCTGGGTCACTTCTCACATGAACTTTGGGTTTTGATTTGGCTTGGTTTTGTTTTGTTTTGTTTTTTGGGTTGGTTTTTTTGTTTGTTTGTTTTGGGTTTTTAAAATTTTTTTCATGACTTTTTTCTAGCTTCAGAGATTTTGAAGGCAGATGATTTTCTGATTGCATTTAACTACCCGTCTTGTTTATTCATGTTATTTTACTTATCGTCTGTAAACTGTAATCTGTCTATTGTGTCATCTGTTCATGCTGGGAAGCAGGCCAGCATACCAAAGTAAAGGCAGTTGGAGTGGGCATTGCTTTACATCTTTCAGGACATACAATTTTTCAGTGAAACGTCTTTTTTGGTATTCAACTATCTGATAGATTACTACCATGTTATTAGTGGATGAAAACAACTATGTTTTCTGATCAAAAGTATAACTAAAATGAAAACACCAGAAAGATGCAAATGGCACGATATACTTTGATTATTTGTGTGTGTTTGTATGCATGTGTATGGTAAACATTCCCAAAAAAATTCTTATGAGTCGTCTTGCATGATTGCTTAATATTGATGAGGGGCTTGAGACAGAGAGCATAAATCTGGGTAGTTCCTGCTTATCCATAGTATATGATGTCCTGAGGAATTCTGCAAGGTGTGTTTTGCCCTTGAAAGGAACAGGATGTATGGAAGTATTTAAGAGTTTGACTATCTTTGGCAACATAACCACTGTAACTAACCCAGTTCTTCCACAGCTAAAAGATCACTCTAAAAACATACTGCTAGGCTATGGGAAGTGAGCTGGTACAGATGTCATTCATAATTATGCTTCCTGTCCTTCATTAATTTCTAGATTTGATCTGCTCTGCCCAGTTGGAATGGGGGTTAGTTCTGGTTTTGCTTTGTTGCCTGTCTTTTCATGAGAAAGCTTTGCTAGTCCCTTTCCTGTCCAGGTCAATAGCAAGTCAGAAATTATTCTCACTGGAAAAAATGTGTGGTGTGGAATTAAGATAATGAAAATGAAAGTCAGTGTTTCAGTAGTGCTCTCTGTTTTTACTTGTTGAAGGGTTTGCTTCAGGGCTCCTCTCTTTCCTGAGCTCCATCAGCACAGGCTGTCGAGGTGTCTACAGGAGAAAAAAGTGAATCACAGAAGCCAGTAGCAATGGGTTTTTGCAACACAAAGCGTGTTATATCTCTGTTCCAACAAGGCTGGTGTTGGCACCTTGACTCAAAGCTTGCAGAGCAGGATTCACAGTGTCCGTGTGCAAGAGAACATGCTCCCAGTTCCACACACCTTGACAGCCAGGTCTTTTTGCTCTGGATTGTTCCCAGCCAAATGTCTGTCACAGTTTAACCCTGAGCTGGCAATTAAACAAATGACAGATGCTCTCTCTTAACCCCTCTCCCTTCCCCTACAGGGAAAGGAGAGAGAATAAGGGAGAGACATACAGGCTGGAAACTAAACCTACACAGCTTTAATGAAACAGTAGTGACAAAAAGGAAAATAATGAAAAAGAGATATGTCTTCCCCCTCAAATTATATATTACCACCAAGGTTGAAGGGCAAGCCCTGGAAAAGTCACAGGCTGGCCTCTTGGAATCAGCAGCAGATGGGAGCTGGAAGCAGGAACACATGGATTCAGGAGGCCACGGATCAGGATGAAACACAGATGAATGGATGGAGTTCTCACAGAATGCTGGCCATGGATGAAGAACTTGACCCTTGTGATGTCTCAAATTTATGCCAAGTATGGGTTATGGAAGACTTCATTTAGTCAGTTTTGGTCACCTGGCTGGGCTGCTCCTCCCCAAAGGGTCATAGGTGTGACCCTCTATTTCCTTTTGTTTCTGAAGCATAAGATGTTTTTCAGAACCAAGCAGTGGCCTTGGTCCAGCAGTAACTATAGACATTGAGCATTATCAGTCCTAGAAGCAGAAATATGCTGTTAATTTAATCAAGTGAAGCTACTTAGAAGACTTAACTGAAAAGTAAAATTGCTAGAAAGAAAATTGGTTCTATCCTGGCTCAAACCAGGACTGTGTCCCAGGGGTACTGGGTGCAGAGCTGGCCTCCTTGGCTGGTGGGTGGTTGCTGGATGTCTTGAAGCAGTGCCACATGGAGAAACAGTCTGGAGAACTCTGATGTCATGGCCTGAGTGAAAATGAAGGAGAAGAGAAGGTGCAGTGGGTGTCGCTGGCGGGTGTGTGTCTGTTCAGAGGGAAGTGGGAGATAGCTAGTGAGGGAACCATATAGGGAGCTGGCGGCTCTCTTACAAGGAAGAGGCGGTGGAAAAGAGCAACGGGGAAGGGCTGCCAGAGCCAGGTGGGATCATGCATCCCTTTGGCACCAGCAGGCCCATCCCCAGCAAGGGCAGAGTGTTTGCATGGCAGCACTCATGTTTTAGGGCAGGACCAAGCCCCTGGCAGTGCAGGGGAGCTGTGCAGAGGCATGGGGAGCATTGCCTGCTTCCTTGCTGCAGTTTCTGACCCGGGGCATTGAGTTGTGATGGTGGCACAGGACTGTCATTGAATGCAGCATGCTGGGTAGGATCAGAGCTGCCTGAACACCAGAACCTTCTGTACTCATCCTGCTCCAGTAGGTGCTTGTCTGTCCCCTCCTGCCTTGGGGAGATCAAAGTGGGCAGATGCTTGCACAGGGGGCTTTGCAGGCAGAGGGGCAAAAGGCAAAGAGAGGGCAAGTGCCTTGCACAAGATTACATGCTTGCCAAAATGTCCACCTGTTTGAAAGGTGCTAACACACCTGTCTGGGGCTAATGCCTGTGCTTTGTGAATCGATCTCAGAAAGCAAGTGACCCTTAGGCATATCTGATGTTCTGAACTGTAGGGGCTTGTTCTGACCAAAGTTAAAACTGCTTCATCCTGCAGAATGTGCCTCACTTGTAAGATGGAGAGAGATGTGCCAGCTCCCCCTCTCCTCTCAGCTATTATTTCTCAACAAAAGTTCCTGAAAAAAATTCCTTATGTCACAGGAAAAGGACAGTTTTTTACTGTAGGATTTATTTAATTTGATTAGCTGTTTTTGCTGTTAATAAAACTATTAAATACTCCAGGAGGGAGACTTGCCAACCTTCCCAAGGCATGCACAATGAAGTTGAAGGAAAAGTAACCATCCTCTACTGACTCATGGCCTGTGAAAAAACAGAGGAGAAGATGTAATTAATGCAGATATGCTTTATAAAGACAGCAGTCAGAGTAAGCCAAAGTTGCCTCCCTTATTTTTCTTTAATTGTGTTATAGGAAATGGTTTTGAATTGTTTTATTTCCTAGTAGTCACATCCTTATTAGCCTTGTGTTTTTCCTTCCCATATACCTCCTGAGGGCTGTGTTCTATGTGAGAATTTCTAGCCTATAAAACCTAAAAACTTGTGACAGAAAAGCAGTTTATAATTTATAGAATCATTAGTCATTGGTAGTCTGCGTTCTTGCCTGCGCATCTTATGTTGAAGTATCCCATGTTTTATTGTTGATGTGGACAATGTTAGAGAGGATTATTTGGCCTTTTACTGGCTATTTATGATTTTATTGGTCTTCATAAATTAAATGTCCCCTTTATTTTAGGAAAGAACTTTTCAAAAGGCCAGAGTGAAGGGACTGAGAGGAGAACACTGTTGTTCCCTTCAGATGCAAATTCTTTTCTCCCTCTTTCTTCTCTGCCTCTGTGCATGAGTGGTGTAGCACAGCTTGCCTGAAGTTTCAGCCCCCTGTTGCAGGGATCCCTGTGACATTACCTTTGTAGTTAAATCTGCACATTCCTTTTTTTCTTTTGCTAGTCTCAGAAACTGATGAAATCATTGTAGATTGTTCTCACTTGAACTCTGGTTTTGTTTTGAAGAAAAGTCCACTACTTTCTTTTTTTTTCTTTCTTTCTTCATAACTGTATACATTTTCAGAAAAAAAAATATCATCTGTGTGCCATTAGAGATTATTCATACTCATTTTGTTTCTCTGTTTTATTGGTTTGATTCCTAAATGTTATCAGAGAGTTAGAGCTGAGCTCTTTTAATTCAAATGGCATAATGCCCAATCCTCTGAGATTAGCTGGCAAGCGATTCTGGGCATGATGCCACCTGGCATTCCTCAGAAAGGGGCTGCTAATATAACACCGGAAAAAAATAAGATTGTTCCAGACATGCACACCCCTGAAGTCGCAGGGAGCAAGGAGTGACAGAGATTTCACAAACACACCCAATATTCTGTGGCACAACTTGGAAACTGCTCAGGAAATGCCATCCTAATACTGCCACAGAAAAATGATATTGACGTAAAGGTTCTTTGAGTACAAATTTATTTTTCCTTTCTAAAATTCATGGTTGCAATGCACATTTCTCATTTTTTCAGCACTTTGGCTCCAGGTTGGGCTCTCTGGGATTCCCACAATGAAGTTTGGGCTCCCTGAGCTCTCAGCATTTTAGGACCTGGAATTTGTGCCCCTGTAAATTTGCCTCACTATGGTGCAACCTCACAGCTTCCCACGGGACCATCATAGGGCTGGGTCCTCATCTATAGTTAATCTAATAATCCTCACTGGGATCCTGTCTTTTTTCTAAAAAAAGTTTGTTGGCTGTGAGAGACTTTGAATGTAATGTTTCCAAATTATTTTACAATTTTTGTTTCACTGGAAAACCTCCAAAAAAGCTCGATTGCTGGATAAATAGGTCCCAAGACATTCAAGGTTTTATAGGTCTAGACTACCATCTTAAAACTAGCAGGCTGCCCAGGCAGATTGTGCATCACATATTTAATATGCTTATGAATTAAAATGCCACATAACAAGAGAGTTGCCAAATTCTGCACCATCTGAAGTTTTCTGCACACACTTGAGTGGCTGTCTCAGATAGCATGTGGCAACAGCTCTAGGACACTGATTTGCATAAAAAGCCTATCCAAAAGTAATAAAAAAGAAATATAAAGTAAGAAATATTTATTCAGTCCAAATAATTTTATTTTTTTTTATTAAGGTGTTATGTTCCTGCAGCTTCACTGTCTGCTTGCTTTGTGGAGGATCAGTACTTGTTGCAAGCCAGGAGCTCCACTAAGGCAACCTAGAGCAACTGGTTATTTCTTCATGGTTTTCCTTCTGTAGATGGTAGTAATAATGTCCTGTGTTTCTTCTAAAAAAACCCCAACACATTTCCCTGTTTTTTTCTGAATGTAATAGGAGATTATCAGATGTCCAAACCCTCTTGTTTTCTTGCTGGAGCTGCCTTCTGTACTCATCCCCTGTCATCACCTTTATTTTCCAGTGGCTCTGTATAGACTTCAGAAATAAAGATGGGGTGGGGGTTGGAGGGAGGCAAAGGGATCAGATTCGTGCTGGTCCTCAATAGGTAAAGGTTCCCGAAGGCAGTGGCAAAGATCCAGGTGACTTAAGAGGAAAGTTTTATTTCACAGTTTACTGCTCACAGTTTACAGTAGAATTTACATTCTACTGAGGCCTTCTTGGGCCTCATTCTGCCAGGACACATCTTTCTTCGCAAGAGTTCCTTAAACTGTGTGTAATTTGGTCTCTGTGTTTCTTGGCTGCCAATTAACATCAACACAGCATAAACATACAACTGTACAAAACTAAATCACTTCTTTTAAAAAAAGAGAAGTGATCCAGAAGTGATCTTCCTTTCAGATTCAATCTGACAACAAGTAACTGGATTTTTCAAATGGGAAAGGATAGGGAATTATTTATTTACTCTTAAGGTCTGTACTAAATAACCTGTACTTTCAAGCGAAACTGTGATAATGTAGTTCATAATGTTGATTTATGCAGTTCTTCAAGGGGGGGGAAAAGAAAAAGTAACATATGAGACAGTCAAATCATGCAGCAAACAGTTGTGGGTTTGTCAGGAGCAGTGAGTGGATCTTGAAATATTGTGGCATGTATGACACTCTCTGAACTACTTTTTTTTTTTTTTTTTTTTTTTTTTTTTTTTTTTTTTTTTAAACCTGAAAAGCCCATTAAGAATGCTGAAGGGAGGATCTGGTCCTTTTAATGTTCTTTCAGATCCTGGCTGTTTGGTTGCTTATAGTTTTGTGGTTGTAGGCTTGTGACAGTATGATTAATGGGCAATGCAAACTATGCAAAAAAAAAAAAAAAAAGATCCTCCTTCTGGAAAAGACAAGAAATAAAAAGGCAATACAGTATTTGTGCTAAGTAATCACAGAAAGCAGAACAGTTTTTCCTTTCCAGTTGTAGAATCTAATTCCAAACTACACTGACTTAGCACACATAATGCTTACACTAAGTGGAGGTGTGGATGTATGGATTTTATGTTACTAGTTTTTCTATGGTTGGGAATTAAAAAAAAATTGCATTACGTAGCTGAATGGGTGTAGTATGTGGGCTTTAACGTGCCTGCATCAGCTTTCTCAAGTGGATGAGAAAGGGTACAGAACTGTTTGAAGACTTTCACACAGTCATTGGTGTTGGATGGCATCACTGGTCCAATTCCCCTGCTCCAAGCTGGGTCAGCCAGCACAGGTTGCTCAAGACTGAGTCCAGTCAGGTGTTGAATACCTCAAAGGATAAAGACTCCTGAGCTGGCTGATTGTTTTAATTCATATACAAAATAAATCTTTATGTTTGATTTAGCTGATCTGGTAAGAAACACAAAAATTCCTTGCTAGCTGAGGGAAAGAAAGGGCACCTTCATGCACACTGTTGTTATAAATCTATTTACATACAAGTCATATTGAATCTGTCACGTTATTTCCTCAGTGAAGTCATGAGGGCTGCACAAATCCACAAGTGCCCGTGAAGGGTCAACCCAGAGTAACTGTCTGGTATTCAGGGTGCCAACCACTCTGTGTGTACTTTGCTGAACCAGCTTTGTTGTTCAGGAATCATTGAGTGCATACATGATTGTGGTAAGTAGCTAAGGTTGTGTAATATTGTTGCTGAGACCTTTAATTTCATGTCCTTAAGATTTAGCAGGAGCCATTTATCTTCATCACTGAGCCACATTGCCTATTCTGAGAGGCAGGACAGATATTGGAGATCTTGACTGACAGAAATCAGTCAGGGTGAGAACTTCCACATCTTCATATGCTTGAAGAATGTTGGCTGGTTGCTTAGGGATGTAAGTAAGGAAATCTGAGTATTCATCCAGCTGCAGAGCGAGTGGTTAACTTTTCTGATACAACCTTTTGCAGAAAGAACTATTCCATTCCTGCTACTGGAAGTGGTAACACATTGCTACTCATAGCTGTATTCTTTAAGCCTACAGTGGGAAAATGGCAATTATTCATGTTTTAGCAGAGTGACTGCCAGTGTTCTCCACTGGGAGACAGGCTTTTGCTTCTCAGTAAATTGCTGTTTTCATGGGCTTGCCTCCCAAGAAAAATTACTTTTAAACATCAGCAGATAGCAGGGGTTGAGGTGTAGGTGAGTGATGCAGAATCAATTGAATCACTTGATGTAGCACATCAAGGAAGACTGAGCAATACTCTGGTGTGAGTATCTTTAGTATTGGTGCTTGCCTATATTTTTCTTGATGGACTTTAGAGTCAGCCCTAATTATCACATTTGCAGTCCTTGAGTTACCACACATGTTCAACATTGGAAATTATGGTAGGTGTAGCTGAGAAGAATAGTAAAGCAGAAGGAGCAGGGACCCAAAATTTGTCATTTCTGGAGTTAGTTGTAGCTTTGACTTGCTTATAACCTGTGTGAGATTTTTTGGGAACTGATACAACCCTAGATTAGGCTAGCAGAGCAGAAGAACCACAGCTGGGCATCAGGGGTCACTATGCTTGTCCAGTTCTCCATAAATACAAGAGAAAGGAAGGCACCAACATGGGAAGGACCTTACATTTTGCATAGAGAAACACTTTGCGTAGCATTTTCCTGTATTTTTATTACAAACAGCAATTTCCAATCCATGTGGCAATTAAGCTTTTCTCGTCACATGGCTCCTCCTAAAAAGAAACTATTGCATTTATATGTTTATAATAAGTATTAAAAATATATATAATTATCTGTATAAATGAATGCGTATTATATGTAACTAAAGTGTGTATACATAATGTGTGTGTATATTTAGTATGTGTGAGCATGTAGTTGATATTCTCCTGATTAATTAGGTGAGTAGAGCTAGAGCTTTTCCAAGCCAGTGACTGAATTAATAATGAGCAGAGAAAAATTTAGTATAGCTGAACACTTTTGTGTGGCTTTGGTCAGATTACTTAGAAGCAGGAATAATCAGCGGCTGAATTAAGTGAGAGGCCTGATACATACTGGAAAACCTCCATCGTTTGTCAGATGTTTTACAACTGTGATGAATGAGTTTGGATAAATAACAGGAACATGTGTTAAACAAGTTCAGGCCAAGTGCCGCACAGTACGGTAAACAGAAGGAATGTTTGAAAATATAAATGGATGGTAGGTGGTATGTGGAGAGTGCTGGGAGGATGGCCTCTGGGGAGGGTAAAAGGAAGAATCTTCTTTACGTGCTTCAGAAATAGCTTTTTATTGTTGTTACTGTTTTTAGCAAATACAGATGTAGAGGTTTGCTGGTACTAAAAAAGGACTATTTGGGTTGTTCAGCTGTTAAGCCACAAACACTGTGTTTCATGCCTACTGCAAACTTGCCTGAGAACTCTCCTGAACCAGCACAGGACTGAGCCATATGGAGAGGAACCCAGTAGCTCGAGGGGCTTTTCATTTAAATTCTGTTTGTTAGAAAAAACTGCTAATATGAAGGACATGGGAGTAAACAGTGGTGGAAGATCAGTCTGAGCGAGGGTCGGAGTCTTCCAGGGTCTGTCCCACCTCCCTGTTTTCAGACAAAGAGAGAGGTGAAGAGCTGGTGCCCCAAGGGGGTAGCATGCTGTTGCTTGGGGAAGCAACACCCAACTTTTGTTTCAGCATGGAAAATCTGTGCCAGAGCAGCAAGTCATTTTGTATATGAGCTTCTCTCTTGCTGCTGTGTAGAACCTGTGTGGCTAATGCACTTAAGCAAACTCACTGATTTCCAGATGCAACAGAGAAGCATTTATCACAGAGGTTATTTGTTGTATTTGTGAAGTGATTGCTTAGATATTTGCTCACTCTTGCATCCATCCATACTGCTTTGGAGCCTAGTAGTTTCTCACATCTTGTTCCTGGAAAATCTGGGTTACTTTTCACCTGTGAAAATGGAGCAAAAGTTAAAGTTCCCACTTGATGAACATAGTGTTCATCAGTAATTTCCTGAATGTAATACATCGGCATGGTGGTGACCAAAGTCACATGTATTACATTCAGGAAATTACTGATAAACACTATGTTCATCAAGTGGGAACTTTCACCTAATTTTTATAAGGATGTGGAGTACCTAAGTACTTCCCCTGTTAAATCTTCGCAGTGTAATGTACAGATACAGAAGAGAGTATGAAGGTGTGTCCCCACTGCTGGAGAAGCCTTCGTATTCACAACCATCTGAGTGGTAATAAAACCCAGCAGTTTAGGCACAGATAAACTGCACAGGAGTAAAGGATAGCAACTGCAGTGCTCTGTTGCAGGGCTGTTGAGTGTGGCCTGTGAAGGATGTGACTGTTGGCTCCCCCATGGTGTCACATCCCTTCCTTACACCTGTTAAGCTTATAATGCTCCCTGCTCAGCGATGCTGGGCTGCCTGTTCCTGTCCCTCTGGCTGTAAGGCAGAGTATGACAGATGCAGTACATTGCTCCAGCCACCTGCCAGCATGACCCAGGAGGAGATGGCAAGGCACATGGTGCAGCAGCGTGGTGCAGTGCCGGGAGGTGAGATGTCCAGCAGAAAGCAGGGACCTGCCCAGGCTACTGCACGAGGACTGGACATGTGCTTGACCTGGCACCTACATCTGATGAGGTTCATGCACTGGCATGGATTTACCTCAAGATCTTAGCGGTTCTGTTCCAATTTGTTCCTTTCACTTGCCAAACTGGTGTGTTTTTCATGTGTTCCAGCAATTTCAGAATGATGGGAAACTTGCTGACCCTGAATTACTTTGACATCTGCTAAAAGTATTTCTGCTGCACTATCCTTCTGCTCATCTGATATTTCTTCATTCCCTCTCTGTTACAAATCATCCTCTGTTAACTTAATTTCTGTTAACTATGTCCTTCAGGTATTCTAAAGAAACGTTCTTCAAGAACCCCAAAACACATTTAGACATATGGAAAAATACAGATCAAGTTTTTTTAGCAAACTTTGTTAACTAGCATGATGGTTTTGACTTGAGATCACGTCTGCTACAAACTATGAGAGTATAACTTTAAGGAATCATTTCTTGCCATGTGACTTTGATACTAAAGCAAAACCAACCCTTGGTCTGTTGAAATGCTCTTTATCCTCATTCCTGAAAGTCAGTAAAGCCTCAGCTGGACTGCTATGTCTGGGTTTGGGCAGTTGAATTACTGTGTCTGGGTTTGGACATTTAAAGATGCAAATTTGTTAAAGGATGTACACAAAACCAAGAAGGACTATCAGTTGCTTAGGAAAGATAAGGTGCAAGTCCAATGTTTTAACACCAAAAGAGGCATTACAAGACTTTTCACACTGGGAAGTTCTGAAAATTAAATTAAAAAAAAAAGTACTTAGAAATCAATATTATCATCAATAAATGTCATGAAATACTGAAATTTGTATCCTGTAGATTCTGTGGTATTCCCACTGGAATTCTTTGCATATTCTGTTTTTCTAATTAATTTTGGGGAAGAATCCTATAGGTGAAGCTCCACTGGAGTCAGGTGCCCCCTCCAGCAGCTTTCCAGAAGGGGTCTTCGTGACCTTATAGCTGATGCTCTGGGCAATGCTGAATTACAAATAAATATTCATCCTTAATGTATGTCTCAGTCACAGGCATATCTACTGCTTCTTGTATGCAAGGGTTTTATGGTGGATGCTTGGTCCAGGCCACTCCAAATGGTAAAAAAAATCCCCAACATTGGTTTGGAACCTTGTTACTCCCCACACTGTGGCTGTGAGACTGGAAAGTCTCTCAAGCATATGGATGATGCAGGTTCAGGTATTTAAAGATGCCCACACCATTGCAGTTGCTAGCAGCAGCCAGAGGAGAAGCAGTGTTATGAGATTTTTAGCATCAGCTGTTAATGTGCTTTTGCCTGTTGTCTTGCTATCATATGAGTGGTCTGTGCTGGCTGCCTAAAGTTTCAGACAGTCTGTGACAGGGTTGAATGCATGCTGTTAATTAGGAGGCTGCATCCTCTGAGGTCCAGAAGCTGGTAAGTCCTGATGCAGTTCCTGCACATGGACTGGGATCACTGGAACAACCTGGTCTTGGAGATATGGCCTCTGACATATTTCAGCATGTCTTACACTACAGTAAAACTTGGTCTGAACTTGAAGCTCAGACCATGTGCTTGGCACAAGCCTGTGAGATCTTTGTGCTCAGATGTTTTACCTGTTGCCAAGCTGTCAGCACAGGTAAAGCATAATTCTAGAGAGCTAGAGGGCATGTGCCTAAATATTTTGTCTTCTTTTTTTTTTTGATAGGTTGCCATAATTTCCTTGTAGCTCTCTGTCTACTAATACCAACTGAGCATGCAGGGCAGTATGTTGGCACTGACTTTGGAATAAAATCAGAAAATTTAAATCATGACCAGCATGTTGCTGTTAAGTACTTGTAATCCAAGAGGTACTAATGTGCTTGTTCAAGCTCAAGCATACAGGTCACCAATTTCCAGACCTAGTTGTAAACTGGCACAGATAGAAAAGATTGGTTTCTCTGTATTTTTGTTATGATTATTTTTTAGTCACAGTTTGGTTACAGTAATCTCTAAAGAAAGCAGTAAGTTCTTCTATAGTCTTTTCTAGCAATTTTCTCTGGCCCTATTCTCTTGAATTGTCTAACCTATATTTTAGTATAACAACTACTTTCCTGCTGTATTACTCTCCAGGGAACAATTTTGCATTAGTAAGGGGATGAACAAGATGACCTCTTAAGTCTTTTCCATCACCACTTACTGTAATACGGTGCTGTAATATTTGACCCTGTTACGCAGCCTTTTCCCTTCTATAACCCTTTGACTTTTACAGAAGAGCAGCCACAGCATTTTTTGTACAGGCAGAAGTGCCTTGCTTTGAAGTTATCAACCCCAAGTACTGTTTCCTGCACTTCAGAACTGAAGAGTGTAGCAGTGCCTTTTGCATTCAAGTGGAGAGGACCTGTATAAATAAATCATTGCGGAGAAGAACACTACAGTGCCTGTTCCATAGCTGGGATAAAGAAGCTGAAGAGGCACAGGATATTTTTTTTTCTTTGTGTTGGCAGGGATGTAACTTTTGAATATGCCTTTCTAGTGTTGCTTTTTATATCAAGGAAGAAAGAAGACCAAGCTGCTTGAGCAAGTTGAGATCTCTAGTATGTCCACGGACCTATGCCGTGTACTTATTTCTCTGGCATGTTTTCCAACAGCAGGCTTTCCTCTGTAGTGGGAAATGTAACTGTAAAGGGTAAACCTATATTCAAAATTGCAAAATCAGAAAGGATATCTTGTGAAAGAAGTAATTTGGGAATGGAAAGAAAAGCTGTGGTTCTATTCAACTGATACACAGATTCAAAGATGCTTTGCTGTTCCAGTTTGTTCACAGCTTTCAACTCATAGAGGGCAGCAGATGATTTTTGTGGCATAGGCCTGGCAATAATTTCTCCACCTCCAGCTTGACCATAAAAGGCAATTATAATTTTTTTTTTTTTTTTCAATGAACCCCCCTTGCATTTTCTTTATCTTACCAGAGACATCTAATTTATAAAGCCTGGGGTATTTTAATCATTGAAATGCTTGAGCCATTCTGGTGTCTTGGGATTGTTTCTGCTACTTTCTGTGCTGTCTAGTGATTTCTTGTTAACTCTGGGTTTGAGTTTCTAATTTTCCCTTTCTGATTTTTGCTTCATAATTTAAGTAAAAGCTGCTGTAGTGTTTTTTGTCGCTTATATCCTTTTTACCACAGTAGCAATAGAAGTCAGCTGAGATGGGTTTCTGCAGTACAGAGTTGGGAAAACAATGGAGAAGACACAAGTATAAAACCAATGGAAAAAGTAGTAGCCTTTTCTGTCAGTCAGATCCACCCTGCTCTCAGCCCACATCAGCTTATATGTCCTCTTTCACTTGCTTATGAGTGAGTGGGGCCTTAATACATTGAGTAAGCCAGAAATGGAAATAGTGACAGCAGGTTTTGATACCATCAGTGTTTAAGATCTTGGCATAATGCAGTGTAATATACAGAGGGTACCAGCTTCTATAGCTGTAATCCCCAGGATCCAGCAGATGAAAACTAAGGTTTCCTATTGCACATAACTATATTAATACTTTCTGCATTTTAGCATCTCACTTTAGCATAAATCATTGGCGTGTGTTTGTCATAGTGTGTACAGAGAATGTGACAAATACTCTTCCTAGAACCACCTGTGTGTGGAATGAGTCTGCAGGAGCGAAGGGACAGTAATTTAGAGCTTTGTGAAGAGTAAGTTGACTAGTGATTTATCCATGACACATGGTTTGCTTAAAGCCAAGCAGAATAAACAGAAGTTTGGTATAAATGATTGAGAGGAGACATCAGTTAATACCTGTTAGACCTCTCAACTATGATGGAAACTGGGAAGTCCCTTCTACCACCCTAATGCATGAAAACCACCTTCTTTTAAATCTCACTGATTTACTAAGGTGTTGCTGTAGTTTATCTGTATGCTGGTAACAAATATCAAGTTTTGACTAAAATCTGGAACCAAGGGTGGAGGAGTCTCCAGGATGTTCAGGAATTATGTGATCAGAAAGAAAAGGGCCTCACCTGAAAGGGTGATTACTCTTTCTCTGTTTTACAGAAATTATTGAGTTTCTCAGTCTTTCTGTGCTTCCTAAGTCTGAAGTTAGCTCTCTGTAGGTGATCATTCAAGCATTACTGCTTTCTTTAAGCATTATTGTTTTCGCATTAGTGACACTCGAGACCTTCACCTCTCCTGCTGTCTTTTCTCCCTCTTACTGACTCCCCTCTGCTCTTCTGTGCTTCTCTTCCCATCATTTCTCTGTTATTGCATGTCTCTGATTCCTCATTCCTGGGGTCATCATTTTTCTCCTCGGTCTTCTGGAGTTTTCTTATTTTTACTCTTTTCCCTTCAAGTGATTGAATTTTATTTCATGTCTTTTGGCAATTTGGGAGCAAGAATCAGGGTACTCTTTGGGGAGGACACTTGCACCTGGAGGAATGGATACATTTGTCACTGAATTTAAATGTATTCTTGAGCTGACAGTTTTATGTTAATTCCTTTGAGATTGAAGTTAGGCACTTCAGAGAAGCATTCAAAAAAAGTTAGCTGTAATCCCTCCTCCCAAAATGTGGGACTTCTGTCCTGTGTGTTCTCCCTATGGAAATCCAGAGCATTTTTTCTTCTGGTTGCTTCTTGCAGCAGCAGTAAAGCAGACTTCTGCCCTTGAAGAGGCAGCAAAGTACTGGAGCATGAGTGTACAGAATTGCTGTGAAGCATTGGCCACATCATTTATTTTAATTTCCCAATGGAAGTCCTACCATGGAATTGCCCTGCTTGCTTGTCCAAGCCCAGGGGCTTCCCAGGCTTTGCAGGTTGCTCTTTGCACTTTCTGCTTTAAGCCTCTGCCACCATGGGTTTAGGGAATGGGATAGAAAAGGATGTCCAAGGCTATTTTGTGGCCTCCCCTCCTCTCCCTCCCCACCTGCAAGTCCTTTACAGAGAAAGGGAATAAGGATGCAGCTCAAAGAGAGCTCTTCTCATGTGCACGTGTAATAGGATCCTCTCCCCACAAAGGATCCCCCTCTCCCAGTGGGGGCAAAGGACCCTGCTCTCTGAGGGGACCCACTGTCCCAGCTAATTAGCTAAGCAGCTGCTCTGTGTCTGAATGAAAAGGAGGGGAGGGAGGTTTTGCTCTGATGAGAAGTCGTGGTGGCATTCCTCGGAGGCAGCCTGCACATTCCTGCAAGGCAGTCGGTGCTTACGGTGGCGTGGGCTCAGCATTGCACCACCAGGCTTCCCAAAATCTGTACGCAGCAACTTGCTTGGCCTCAGGTCCTTTCTTGTGGGAGAACTTTTCCTCACTGAGTGCTGGTCATTTATCCCTAGATTGGTGAGAGAACATATAGCTTGAACTCACATCTGACAGGTTGTGCTAATTAATGCATAACCAAATATATATATATATATATATAAACAGATCACATTCAGAGAAAAAAAGATTTGTAATATGTGAGACAAAGTAATCTCAACAGAGGCAGCAATTGTGTTAATGAAATGATGGGCAATGTGCCTGTGAATAAATCTCTTCTCAGTGTATTTTCTAGGGGGTCTGGAATAAAAAAGGACAGTGCCTTGTCTGGCCAACACATTTATGACTAGATTTTGTGGACAAAAGGAAAATTAAAAAGAGCCTGTTCTTGGCACAGGACCAGGTCTTTTCTTAGAGGTCTGCTTTAGTTTGTTTGACATACAGTGAAAGACTGGCACACTGCACTAATTAGTTTTATATACAGTTGTTTTATAGATCTGCAGCACTATATGTACCCATGGGCCCACTTCAGTAAACCAGTAAAGTCTACCAGGCTGCTTCCTGAAGTCTTTTCACAGGACTGGACCCAGATGCCTGCCTTCTTTCTATGCTTCTCAGTTTTTTACCCGGTTTCATAAATGTGTAAATTCATTAAAACAAAATAACATCAATTTAAAATTGGAATGGAGTGCAGTGATAAATTTGGATGTGTGGTCATCGGCATTGGCAGAAAGAGGGTTTTCTAATTGAACATTTTTATTTGTTCTGTTATTCATCCCCCTCCATCAGTGCTGGCGGAAACCTAGACAGTTCATTAAAATTCTAAAATACTGTTACTGTTACTATTGCTAATACTTCTTCCTAGTAAGCACTTAAAATAATCTGTTATTCATTGTTGCAGGAACAAAAATTAAGATTTTAGTTTCTAAGTATGATCCAGTTTGCAAGGGGCTAGTGGAAGCCAGAAAATATTTCTACTTCTATCCCATGCCAGGCCTTTAGAAATGAATGGCAGGAAATGCTTAAGTGTCTTTTAATTAGATCTTCACCAGGTACCCTGCTAATGTAATCAAATGTGGAGTTGATCTTCCCTTTATGTTTTTGTAAGGAAAGAAGCTTCATCTTGAAATTATAGTTTAAAGAAAAGAGGCATGGATGGGAGACGTGGAGGTCATTCAGGCAGCAGCAAGTGAAGCAGAGCAACTCCCATTTGTGCTCAGCCAGATGTTCACGAGCCTTTGCCAATAGCTCAAAAGGCTGATGCTACATAAATTACTATATCCTAGGGACTAATTCAATGGGTGTGATGGAAGAGGAAGGGAGGAGGATGGTACCTGTCGGTCAGAGGTCAGGTGTAACACATGGGACTGAACTAAGCAATATTTAGCCAACTCTGTTTTTTCTTTTATTAGTGTGGATTAATTTTCCCATAGAGAACAGAAGAAAAGTCAATACTTTCATTAAGAATATAAAGACCAGTTATTATCTTATTTAAAGTCCCTTTTCCTAGTGAACTCTGAGTTGCCATCATCCTTGAAAATACAGAATCAGCTTTGAAAGGTAAAAGTAGTCCAATGAAATAAAGATGTCTGAATGCTTCTCTTGCTTTCTGAAAAGTTACCAATTGCAACCCAATCTGCCTTCCCTCCACCATTGTGTTTGTACCTAGAGAAATCCCTTTTCACCTCACCCGAGTTGTTTTCCTTTCCTCTATAGGAAAGTCGTTATTAAAAAAGCAAAAGCAAACGCAAACCCGGAGTAATAAATAATGGTTTTCTTTTAGAGCCTGAAGCCTTGTCCCAAAGAAAGTGCTGCTGGTGTGTATCCTCTCATGTGTATCTCCTTACCACAAACTCGCTTATCTTTGAAGCTCTGCCTGCATAAACAAGTGGTGAGCTCTGGGAATCTGTCTCTCAAGGATATACACCTGCCAATCAAGATGTGAAGGATAATTTAACAAATGCAACTCTTCTGTGTTACATAAAAGTAGATAAAACTCAAGCCCATACCAGTATCTGGTTTTTTGTCAGATAGTTTCAAAGGACTGGACTCTGATTTTGAATATTTCACGTTGGCGGTGCTGATGATCTTTAATTTCTCAGGATGTCCTACAGGTTCAGGGTTAACAAAGTACTAACTCAGCATCCCAGTATTGCTCAATCAGTAGGAAGCCCATGGGGGAACAGAGTGCCTTTTTTCTCATAAAATAAAGAAATAAGCAGTGCCCTCTAGTGTTTGTTAAAATCAGAGGGAATCACCAGGAGACTTTTCTGCCATCTAGCTATCTGCAAAAGATAGGCAAAGATGCAGATCCTTATATCTTGGAGGAAAGCAGTAAAAGAAGACTGCAAAAGCAGTAAAAGAAGACTGCAATAGCATGGCTTATCAGGACATAACTGTCAGAAATGCAGTCATCAGGGATGTTGTGTCTTCTCTAATCTTGTAGTGTATGTGTGTACAATAACTTGTACCTGTACTGGAGTTGTGTTTTCCCAAAGGGCCAGGGATTTGTTTCAAAGGGAGGTGTAGCAATGAGTGTACCTGAAGTTCATTGGTTCAGTTTCTGGCAAAAAGCATCCCTGGTGTACATATTCAAACTTACTTACATGTTCTAACAGGCAGTGAACAAGTAGGTTTTTTGTCCTGTCCTTGGAGAAACTCAAATTCTTTTAGTACTGGTGATTTTTCAAAACTGCAGGCATCATTTGTTTCAGTTCTCTGAAACAACTCCTCCAGGTTTGCACCACGGGAATTACAGCCATCTCTGTGCTTTAGCGTGGAAGGCTGTTTCTCAGTCTGTTTAAAAGAGGGCAATGCATTAAATTGCTAATGTAAACCAGCAAGTGGTAAAAAGCACTTGCTCTCTGGTTTCTGAATCGTGTTCTGTGTGAAAACATTGTAAGCAAATGTGCCTTTTCCTTTCTGGGGTTTTAATTTTATTTTCTACTATAGGAACAGAGCTTACGAATTTTTATTGCCTTTCTGTTTCTGCTGATGCATTTTCATAGCCTTGTTTGCAGTCTGGGGCTCATGGGATGAACCCAAGGTTTCTGTGGTGTTAAAGTTACTGTTGACAAATTGGAATCCTGTACAGCTTTGAGAGCAACTTACAGAGTGTCCCTGAGTTGTAATCTGGTGTATGCATTTATTGCTTTATGAAAAACAGCACACAGAAATACAGTAGAATACAGGCTTTTATATAAAGTGACCCTCGCCATACTTTGGCTTACCCAGCCTTTTCTGCCCTGCATGAGGCTGGCCTCGGACTGTAGTTTTCGAAACCAAACCACCTTCTAATGCAGCATGACTCCAAGAAGTGACCCTCTTGCTTTCCCCCTTGGGTGATGCTCTGTGAATGTTTCTGATGGCTGCCAGCACTATAAGAAGTAGGTGCCAAGACTTACGTAGACAGTCATTATATTGTCCACGTGTAAGGATATCAGGTGAAGAGGTTAGGAACTTGCATGTTTGAGCTGATTCAACAAGAATTAACTCCACATGAGAAGGATCTGTGAATTTCTGCATAGATTGCTGCACCTGGAAGTAGGTGTTAGAAATCAAGTGACTTACCTAGACTGTTGCTTCTCTAAAGGGATGTGAGACAGTAGTTATTGATTCTTCAGCTCTAGTGATAAACCCCTTCTTGAGCTGCTGTTATTAACTTCTGTCCTCTTTGCTACACACAAGCAGAGAAATGGTTTGTGCTGATTGCCAAGGATGATGTTATGCTCTGTGAAAAGACCAAGAAGAAAAATATTCAGCATTGTTCCTCTGAGATGTACCAAAAATCTGCACGCACCAATGAAAGCAACCAGCGTTCTGGTGTCATAACAATGGTTCATTAGGACTTTACCCTGGGCCTGGATGATGATTGTTCCTGTTTAAGACCAAAACCAACAGATGGCATTTGTTAGGACATTGATATTTATGTGCAAAGTTGCCAGCACTTCAAGAAGTGGTGCCTCTCTTAATAAAGATGATAATGTACTGCCTTGTTTAGAGAGATTCTGCTTGTAATGATGCTGGTGAATTATGAATAGAGGGAAATTAGTAATAACAAATGCCAGATGGAGGTATCTTTCAATGAGGAATATTTTGTGTAATATGGCATGTAAAGTTGACAGACCGTGTCTTCAAAGACCTTTATTTTTCTTTAAGATTTCCTGACAAAATTACTCTTTATCCTGCCAAGAAATGTAGTTTCACATGCCAGTGTGTTTATAAGCAAGAGTAATTAAAGTATGCCTCTAAGTTTTGTGGCTTGAAGTGAAATATGTTCCTCCAATGTTTTGTCAGGAATCTATAAACAGTGCAAGCGAGGAGACAACTTATAACAACAATAGTTTTGCCAATTCTACACGTTCTGCCTTTGAAATCAGAGGCAATTAGGTATGAAAAAAGCTACTTTCAAAGTTTACAGAAAAAAGTGTAAGTCTTACTTAACTTTTACTTAAAATTTTTCCTTTGGTTTAAATGACTGGAAAATTTTAAATAAATTTTTTAAAATAAAACAACAATTCTTTGATTGAAGTAAAAAATTACTATTGAGCTGTAAATGCATCAAATCTTCATATGCTAGGCTTTTTTTCTAACTTCCTGAGAGTGGGAAAAAAAATTTAATTTGGTTTTGTAGTATCAAATAGTAGTAAAATGAGAAATAGACAAGGGAAAGTCAGAAATAAAACTTTGAGAGTTGATATTTTGTTTTCTCATCAGAATATTCCTATTCCGTGGGCATTCCATCTTTAATTTCATGACCTACAGGCCCTTGTCCTTTGCAGAGAAGGTCCTTTCGTGATGATCTGTGAGTGAAGCAAAGTGTATCATGGGAGGTGACCATGAAGATTTTATTTCTGTTTTTAATTGTACTTGGATTGCATTAATGTAATGAAATTATATTTAGGATTAGCAGCATTGCATAGTCTCTCTCTATCATATATGCCAAATGTAGTAGACCAGGCAGACTTCAAGAGCATACCTTCTGCTCCATCCATACATAGTCATAAATGACGTCCAAATAATAAACAATAATAATAAACTTGAGATGTACAGTCCAAGACTTTTTCTAAAGGCACAGACATTATGGGTAAGGTTCAAAAGAATAGCAGAGGAACTGCTTTTGTATTCTTTGAATTATTTCTGTGAGTATGCATTAGTAAGGGAATAAACGAAGTAATATATTTCAGTACTGGATGATGAAAAGAGGGCTTCTGCTTCATTTAGGAAAACATCAAGATCAGTTTTCATGAGAATAAAACACTGTTTTGAATTATGCTTAGAACAGACTGTCCGACTATTTCTGGTATTAACGTTCATTGCCATTGCAGAAAGGATTTAACAATAGAAAGATGAGAACATGAGAAAAGAATGTCTAGAGGGAAGGCAGTCAAGGGTGGGATTCAGTGGCTCTAGCTTTGATAACAAAAGCAAAGAGTGCATTCAGTTGAGTCTTTTGACACTAATCTGGTACTTTCAATAAACCCTAAATTTACCTTATTGCAGAAAGAGCAGTATTTCTAGGCATTCTCAAAAACATTTTAGTGTTGTTTCTCTCTGATTTTATTGAAGCTATGATAAATTTACCTGGGAGATGCCATCTGAAGTTCTGAACGGTAAACCCTGGTTTTACTTGCACTTTTTAACTGAACAAGTCCTGCATATATAAAAAACAAAGCTGCTTTCTTTAACAGCAGTCTACTTAATGGCAAATGTGCACTGTGACTCTTCAACTCCTTTGAAATCTGCGCTACTTTTTTCCCATGTTGTTGGTTTTGCTTATGTTGAATTTCTTTCTCTTTTGTTTTTTTTTTTTCCCCAGAAAAACTTTACAATTCCAATGGACGGGAGCTGAGACGGGCACTTTTCTCTTTGAAACAAATATTTCAGGTGAGCAAATAATGGCTGTCCATTCTGTGATTTGAACATGAATTTAATTTTTTAAAATTTTTAAAATTTATCTTAATGTAGGGAGAAACAGTTTCTGGCAAAAGAGAATTTTAAGATTTCATTTGTAATGTTATCTTAACCAATTGCTTCTTAGGTTTTTTTTTCCTTATGGTCTGCAAGCCTCCAGTTCCTTCAGTCTGTCAGAAGGCAGGACTAGATGTGGAATAGTGGCGGAGTTTAGTGGTTGGAACCTGCCAGCAAGGGAAAGAAGAAAACTTGGGACACCTAGATGGAAACTTAGACTGCTTTTTAAACAGTAGCATAGTTCTATATTGAGAATACTGAGAGAGAGATGTGAAAAGAGGATCTAGGAAGCCATGGGTTGGGGTAATGTCCTGACATTTGCCCAATAATTGACAAACAGTCTAGATTTAAGCCACATCAGATACTGAAAAAGGATGTGAGAGACATGGGAGCTGAGGAGGGTATGGTAGTGACTGATGAGTTTAAGCGTAAGAAAAGGCATGATTTGAATGTGAGTGTTCACATATGGAGTGTTCACATGGAGGAGACCTGAAATCATCATCAGTCCTGGGAGTAGCCAATGTAATAGGCAAGTGATGTGGATGATAAGAAAGTGAATTATATTGAAAGCTTGGATTTCAGGTTGGTCTTACTGAGTGAGGGGCAGGACTCAGGAAAGTTGCAAGACTGGAAAGAAACTTCTTGATGAGAACAAGTCAGGAAAAGTGAAAACAAAGTGTCAGTAAGAACTACAGTTTACTGCCAATGTGATCCTAATATGAAATTCAGAATGACACATTCCATTTCTGTAAGTAAATATAAGTGAAATCAATAAGAAAAGCACCTTGCCTCCTTTACTAATGGATCCAAATGGAGGATGACAACATACGATGTTTATCAGCTACAATATCTAGATGCAAGGGTTTCATACAAGAAGAATGACAGTTTTTAGTGATTGTCATTCAATCACTAAAGACTGTAGTCTAGAATTGCAGATTTCCAAGACACAACTTTTTTGCAGGCTTCAAGGTTAAACATTCAGAACTTAGAAAAAAAGAGAATGAAGATTTTCTGAATAATAGGAGTAGATGGTAAAGGGTGGACAATGTAATGGAAAATGTTGGTAGTTGAAGGTGTCATATGGGTAAGAAAAAAGCCCTTGAATTTTGAAATATTTGGACAGCTCCAAAACAATTCTCTTCTAGGCATTTCCAGGGAAAGATTGAGAGTCACAGTGATGCAAGTGGGTTTCCCTGTGAGCTTTCCAAGTGGGTGTACTGTGTTCTCAAATGAGGCAGGTTTCCAAGAGTCTTTTGTGGTTTCTTCTCTTTTTATTCACCTCAGCTGTTTCTGGGAAGTATTTATATTTCTCTGATTTTATGTATTCCGCAGGTCAGCTGGGGTATTCCTGTGTATTTAGATGTGAGTGCTAAGCCTCTCTTCCCACCCAAACTATGTGTTGCATGCCTTGCATCATGACTTTTCCCAGTTTGGGTATTTATAGGTATCCTCTTCCATGTAGGTTATTTGAAGTCCAGTAGTTATTTCTGAGCACCTAGTACTCAGTGCTTTCAGTGGACACACCAGGAAGATCTCTGTCTTTTAGCTGATCACTTTTCACAGAAATGTTGTTTAACTACCATACTAAATTTAGAAGGAGTTGACTGGATTGAAGAGTAATGAGAGGGAGTGGAGAAGTTATGAGCACAGCTCCATATCTGTGTATGCATTTATATTTTAAGTGACGTCTGTCTGACAGTTTCAGAACATATTTGTCCTTGAAGTATTCAACTTCCCAGCTTCCTAATTTGTGTGATATGAAGAAGAATTTGAGAATTATGTATTATCACTTTAAGTGTAGCTACTTTTGGTAGAACTGTGTCTGTCACACACCTTTCAAAACAGTCTTCATGGAGTCTCAAAATATAGATTCTCACTGGTGAATAATTGAGAAGTCTTCCTCATGCTGGAGAATACTCATGTCACATGTTCATGTATTTGAGGGAATACCCTTCAAACTGGAAAATGAGACCTTTGTATGATATAAATTCCAGTTTTCTTGTAAAATTTACTGTCCTTAACAATAGCTCCTAGATATTGTGCAGTCTCTTATTTGGATTAAGTGTAAACAAGCCCAAATTTTACATCAAATATGAATTACATACAGTCGGAGCTGTTGATTTTTCACACAAGGCCGCAGCGAAGCTTAGCGACATTTACCAAAAGCAAGGCCTTTGTTTTAAATTTTAAATGAGAGATTCATTTGGCAAGTCCAAACTTGGAATTTCTCCATGGTTTCTTCTGATGGGTTGTTTTTTGCAAAATGATAAAGGTTATGCGAGGCATTTTTCTTTGACAGCAATGCCATTCTGTTCCTGTCATTCATTCTGACGGGTTAAGGTAGCTGCACTCATGTTCTTTTCCTGGCCTGTACTGCGGTATTCTTCATCTGATTTACCAGTTTGCCTTTTGACAAACAAATAAGGAAAGAAATGTTAAATGTATAAGTGTACGAAACAACCTTAAAAGAACTGAAAAAAGGTATACAGGTATAACTATCAACCTGTTGGAGTATGGTTTAGCTCCCTTTGGATGCATTTTCTGTGAGACTTCTGAGTTGCCTTGTTCTTGTGTGTTTAGTGCAAAATGCTAAAAATTCCCAAAGGCATCTGGGGCAGAATCCAGCTGAACAGGATCACAGTTGAAAACTATTCTAGCACTTACTGATTGTGATATCATGAAGATAAAAATACTGCTGCTTAAAACACTTAATTCAATGTAAATCTTAAAAGCAGAGAAACTGTAATATCTTTGAATAGTGCTGTGCAATTTACATGATATTAAAAAAGTTTATTTAATAAGACCGCCGATATGACTGGCTGTAATATGAAGCAGACATGTTTTAGAACCTATAAACAAAAGTGTGCCTTACAGTTACAAAGCATGGTTTCAAATCATGCTGATTGCATCATTTTAAAATATGAAATAACTGGATGAGAATATGGTGTTATAAGAAAAATAAGAAAGCTATAAAACATGTCTCCACTCTGTTGAAATCTGTAATCATGTGTAAATCTGCTTCTCAAAGTTTTGGAAAATATTTTTAATCAATCAACGCATTAGTTCTTTTGGAAAACAGATCTGAAGGATTTGTTTTAAAGTTTTGAGGAAAAAAAGCCAGTCTTCTTTTAGAACTGTTTTCCCCAATAAGTGTCCATTGACAAATGCATGAGAGCTCCCACTATTTTTCTCAAGGAGCCTAGATTCTTGTTTTGTGTCATGTTCAGAATATCAAGCAACACAGTTACAAGATTCTCTTACTGAATTTTCTTCTATTGTTGAGAAATTCATTAATCATTGAACAATTCAGCTTTGTATAAAACACCACAAAGAACAGCTATGTAGGGGCCCTGGAAACATTAACTAGAAGGTGTTTGGATAGACACAATCTTATCAGTGAGTGAAATCAAACGTCACACACTTCAGCTGCTAAGGAGTCATCAATCATCCTTAAGAGAGCAGGAGTATTCTGTGTTTGCCTCATTGATCTTGAGGAAGAAGGCTGCTCCTTCTCCTCTTGCAGGCATGAGTGATGACTCCTTAGGGTCTGAAGCTGTGTGACACTTGATTTAGGGGATGCTGTCATCACTTTAGGAGTAGGCAGCCACCTTTCCCCTTCAAGAGCCCTTTTGGAGGCATTCTTGATTAAGTCATGAAAAAGAGAGAAACCTTTATTTCCTTCCCAAATCAAATTCACCATGGTTCCCTGTAGCAGTTTTCATATTTTTAAATTAATATTTTAAAAAGGTTATGTCTCGTTACTCTTTGGAGATTATAAATAAAATAGATATGACAGGTTAAATGTCAAAGTCAGTTTCTCAAAATTGTTGGGAAATGGAGTGTCTTCTTCATGCCTAGATAACGTTATAGGCTGAGTTCTCAACAGATCTTAATGAAATTATAAATGTGAACTGCTTCCACTGCTGACAGCTTGGGAAGCTGGGACAACATTATTCATTCTCTAATCTGTGTAAGTCTTAGAAATGAAACAAGAAACTTTGTTTTGCATGGATCCTATCTACTTCAGATTCCTCATGTGTGTAATACAGTGCATGAACATTGTTTCCTCTCTTACTTTGCTCCCATGAGGAAAATCCTGGGTAGGTTCTGGTCTAGGTGAATTTTAAATCAGTTTTTAATCACACTATTAAGTAGGAGGGAGAAAATACAGTGTATTGCTGGGTCTGCTGTCCACTGCAAAGGCTGAAATTCTGACCCTGACAAGTCTGTGATACAAAATGTTTCTTTTTTTTTCTTTTTCTTTTTCTTTTTTTTCTTTTTTTTTGTAACCTGGTGGTTGAGTGTATACAAAAACATGGACCGCAGTAAACAGAGAGCAACAACAGGACTTTTTTTGTTGGTTTCCTGATGAATGCTTTGTCTTTGTAGGAGGAGGCAACCAAAGCTTTTGTGGGTAATAATGTATTGATTAATCTGATACTGCGGTGTGACTTATTTTTGCTTGCTTGCATCTTGCACTCATAGGGGGAAAAAGTTACAAAAGGAAAAAGATCCTGTTATTATCTGCTCCTTCATTAACTGAAATTTTATTAACTTAAATAATAAAATACTGAAAACAGAAAGTTACTTCCAAATGGTGAAGCAGTAGTAGATTTTCTTTTCCTTGTTCTTTCAGCCTGTTTTCAGAATTGCAGTACAGTTCCATTCCCTCTCCTGAGAGATGGGATACATCAGTGTATTGCTTGGTACAACCCAAACAGGTAGCCCAACATTTTCAGTGGTAGAACTTGATAGGATCTTTATCAGGAAAAAGTGGCATCATGCAACTGCAAGGGTAAGTGCAGTGAGAGCACTAGAAGCAAGCTGTCACAATAAGGGGGCTTTCTACCCGCAGCTCCCTTGTCTGACACTGGTATCAGGAAGGTTATGTGAAAGTAGTGAAGTTAATGACCAAAGTTGCTGAAGAAGCAAAATACTACATTCATAATAAAGGGGAAACAGAACTTTATTAGAGAATATGTTGATGAAGATCAGACAGGATCACAGTAATTTCATCTTGCTAAGAGCGTAAGTGTGGCATGGAAGCAACTTTGCTGTCTGAGCGAAGCACCCTTCCCTCTCTAAATTTTAATTTGCCTTTAATCAATTTAAGACATGAGTGTTTCTTTGAGTATCTCAGTTACATCCACTGAAGATGTCTTCACTTTCATCTTAGCACTGCAAACTTTTGTTTTCTTTCCTACATGTAAGTGCCTATATGTGTCTTTTACAAATTGATTATCTATCACAAGTTTAAACATGAAAATCCGCGAGCTGATTTTTTTCCTTGGTCTTCTACGAATTTGTTTTATGTATGTTCTTCCAAAAGGAAGAAAACTCTTCATGGAGGCAAACACAAATTAAATTAAATTATATGAATGGAAAGTAAATTATGCATTGGGCCTTGATAAAATAAGGTGAAAGTTTTAAAGTTTTAGGTTTGTAGTTGTTTTTTTTCATGGATATATCAAAAATATTTCAAAAGGGAAACTACAGGGGAGTAATGACTGTAAATCAAACACTCTACTTCGGGGAGAATTCCTGCATCTCTTTATTGGTGCCACAGTGGAAATGTATAAGCAATAGTGTTCTCTATATTTGAATTTTTTTCATTTTGGAAAGATTTTTATGGTTTTTTTATACTTTGTCTCATAGAGTCATCATTATCTGGCACAGATGTGCTTAAAAGTGTTGCAAAAAAATTTCTGGCATTTCATGCTTGCTGATGAGGCAACTGACTAATGGCAAGGATATGCAACAGAATTGACACTTGAGGGTGAATTTTCATTTTAATCATCACTAAAAGCCAAACCACAAATCAGGTGTCTTAAATACATTACTCCATTGAAAGTAAAGGAGTATGGTAATTTCCATGCATGCTGTTGCAAAATGTTTGTTCGTGTATATAGATGTGAGAATAGAAAAAAAAAAAAGGAACATAGTGAAAATAATTTTGTGTCATGTTATGGTCATGCTTATACCCAGATGTATATGTAATGAGCTGGGAAGGTGTAAAGGCTGAGGGAGATAAGCAAATATGGAGCATGCAGTCAGCACAAGGTATATATGGGAAAAATAGGGCAGAGCAGTGGAAGCTATGGCAGTAAAGTGGCTGAAGTGAATTTTCAGCCAGCAAAGAAAGGAAGAAGAAGGAGCTTCTGATGATGAACAAGTGGTCAGCTTGGTCACCATCAAACCCTTCACCTCTCAAATGCTTCTGCCACTGCTTCAGTTACCTCTGGCTGCTGACTGCTGCTTCGGGACACCCCAGTTTAAAGCACCCTTGTTCTCAAGGAGTTCTTACAGGTGTGCTGGTGGGAACATGGGGAAAGAAAGACAGCAACTGAATTTGCTTTAGCATCCTTTTCTTGGTTTACTTTCTGAGTTGCCAGTTATCAAGGAGTGAAAATACTTTTCTTAAAGAGATGGAGTCTCTGACAGCAGAAGATATTTCTCCCGCCACCCCTGAGAGCTGTAGTTAATCTTTTAAAAGTAGTGTCATGACTCAAAGTAGAGCAGAGGTTTCATGATTTAATAGAAGACTTGCATGCTTAACCTCTGGCTCATACGATCCATATATAGAATTACTTTCGTAGCTGCTTAAATAATTTAGGTTAAAATGTCAATGCAGTCTTGAGGGAGTCATAGGACTTAAGTTTATGTGTATATGCATGTGCGTGTGTGTATGGTTTTGGAATGATTTATTTCCAGATTTGTTTGCTATAGATGACTTGGCTTTTAAAATGGACTGAAATAAACAGTGACAATTGAATTAGATAGTATCAGGCACTTCTGGATTGGCAATCTAGTATTTTGATTAGGAGTCCAAAGAACAGAACTGGAGTTTAAAGTGTGGGAAAGTAACTATAAATTATATCTTGGCGGTCCGTGCTCCTTCAATCACTTCCTAACTATGTTTACTCAGTTTTCAAGCCAAAATGAGCTTTTCTAACTGCAAACACTGCAAGCCAATCTTGATCTATAAAATGCAACCTGTTGCTTAGCCAGTAAAAAAGCTGGACTCCAGAAATCATCTGGGATTTCTGTTTCTAATAGAGCCCAGCATAACTCTTTTATTACTACATCATTGTAGTCTTGTCAGGGGGAGTAATTATTTTGCTGGTGACTTTAGCAGATGTGATACATACTGAAGGCAGGTAACAATAGTTGAAAATACTCTTGTGGAGATTTTATTGTGTTATACTTCTAATGTAAACTTGGAGGTCACAGAGCAAGGCAGCTGAAGCGGAGGGTTGAGAGGAACTGGCAGTTAATTTTCTTTTGCTTTGGAGGCAAACCTTCATGTAAGCATTTGAAATTATGTGGAGAACCTGTTGACATGAAGGGTCTCAGGTAGTGGAAATGCATTCTGGTCAGACTCCTGCACAGTCTCATTGCTACTGCTGCCCAGGGCAATTAGGTTTAGAGGCAAGCTATGGGGATATTTTGGGTTTGGTTGTTTTGGTTTTGGGGTTTTTTTGTTTGGGTTGTTTTTTGGGTTTTTTTTTTGGGGGGGGAGGGGTTTGTATACATGAGGATTTGCCAGAAAAATGGTTAGGAAAGAATGTCAATAGATTTCTGTTCTGCTTGCACTATTAAGAAGGAATAAGAAGAGTGGAATAAGCGCCTACCTGCCATTGATGCAATTTCTAGAAGAAACCTGAATTTTATCATTCTGCCTTTACTTGCTTAGTTAAAGAGGAGGCTTTTCAAGTATATTGGGCAATAATTCTGCGTTTTCCTTTCTCCTGGTGGAGCCCCAGATGTAGTGTCATTTGAGATTTATACCAGAAGAAGCCTGCAGTTGTGCATGGTTTGCTCTTTGACCTGCCTCCTCCTTTCCTCCCTTTCCACACCAGTCAGCTGCTGTCCCTCTGCCGCTAATTTACATCCCCAAATGAATGAAGCCTAATCCCTAACCCTTAATCCTCCTAAAACCCACTGAACTTTGTGATCCTATTTTGACTATGCAGGACATATTTATTTATTTATTTATTTGTTTATTTATTTTAAGGGAGGGGAGGGAGGACAAAAAAAATCTTTTCCATTCTAAAGAGTGGCTTTCATTGGTATTTTTGAGGAGACTTCCTGCGAGTGCACTAGCATGTTAGTGTTCCCTGTATTTTTCCTTGTTATTTTTTTTACACATTAAGGATAGCAATCTGGGGTTTCTGATTCAGTCCCTCCTCCCTGCGTGCAGTACAGTATATATTCCTAGCAGGGGAATCTGAGGAAGAGGGGTTTCCAAGGAGACCTTGCTCCAATCTAAATAATATAGAGTGGTGACAGTGCATTTTCCCAGCATACTACTTGATATATGAACATAGCAATGAATGGAGATTTCCCTAGCTCTTTTTAAAAAGTACTGATTTTTATTTCTGGAGGCAGGCAGTGTCTGAAGGAGCTGTGCTCTTTCTGCCTGTAGGCTCGAGACCTTGAGCTTAATCCCTTGATAGGGATGTTGTAGAGTGACAGAGCAGAGAGGGAAGCTCTTCCTCAGACAGACGATGAAGTGCATCAGCTGGTAGAGTGTGAGTGCAATCCTCTCTTGTGGGCAAAGCTTAGCAAGAAGATTCTCGTGGCTTTGGATGCTACTCTGGTTGCCTGTGCTGCTCTCACTTGTAGGCTGTATTATTGAAACTTTTGTGTTTTGGCAAGTTTGGTCAGTACAGAATGTGATTGCTGGCTCACTCAATAACACGTCATGTGGAGAGCACAGGCTGGGGAACCCCATGGTTCCTTATTTAAAGAAATGAACATTATGAAATGTGCAGTGTTTAACTCAACAGAGAAAGAAGTGGATTGTACAGTATAGGATTAAATATGGGAATGCTCAAACAACCAGAAACAATGGAATATTTTATGAAAGGAAAAAAAAAACATTAAAATGAGGTTCTTCTTGGAGGAAATCTTATAGACAAGCATCTTGTTATGATTTCTTGGAGAGTACTCTACACAGCTGTTAGCCACGTAAGAGAGAAATATGTATGTGCATATCCAAATGTGAATATTCAATAACTAATCCAGTTTTAGCAAATACTTGAAATAAGGGTTCCTAACCTTTTCCCAAACCTTTTCTAAAATTAAAAAAAAAAAAAAAAAAAAATTAAAAAAACTTGCCCTTGAGAATCTGTGTTCCAAAACCTTGATTCTTATTAGGAAGCAAAGCAACTTGCTTGTGGTGGAAGAATAATCATGCTTTGGGTAAAAGTTTTCAAACATACAGAAACAGAAATAGAAGGCTTTAGAAAGATTTCTCTTTAGTAGTATGTAAACAATTTATCTATGCGTATGGAAGCTGCACATCAGATAAGATGCCTTCCTGTAAAGTGGTGTTGGAAAAAAAGTCTTCAGTTTCCAACTTCAGATAAGACCTCACAAAACTGCATTAAAGAATGTGGCAAATGGTACAGAGACCGGGTAACAGGTAGGAAAGAAGGAAATCCCACATAGACATCTTATTCTGCTAGTGGCTCATGAACATACTGTATAGCCTGTTTGATCAGAGGGTTTGTGGGGTTTTTTTGACAGCTAGGCTGAGTTATGTGGGTGAGAGTATGATTTATGCTTTTTTTCAGCCATAGAAACAAGCTTAAAAATCACCAGTTTGAGTCTATTTCATGTCTTTTTCACTATACATTGAACAAAAATAGAGCTCTATTACAAAGAGACATACACTGTCTTGGTCTCTCTTCCTTCTGAGATGCCTGAAGAAAAGAAGAGACACGATCTGCTCCAAATCTGTGAATGCAAGTGTAAAATACATTATCTAAGAATGCCACTGCTATCTTTTCATAAAGATTTTAAGTAGCAAGCCTTTGTGTCACTGTGCAGTCTTTAGCAGGAAGCTTAGAGAGCTTTGCCTGTGTTTTGCTCCTTTTCTCCTCAGTGCTTTAGTGCCTGCTGATTAAGGGGTCATAAATCTTTGAGATATTAGTGGAGGAGTCGGAGTCCATTTCCACAGCAAATGACAAACTTACCCTGCCTCCTTTTAAATGTTATCACACACATGCGGCAGCTACTTGTACATGTCATTGTCACACACACCATATATTCTGTACAATGAATGCTCTTTTCCTGGAAACCTGAACCTCTTACCACTGCTAGAGAGAAGCCTTCACTCTTGAGGTCACCTAACTTGGCAAGTCAGTGAGTTAATGGGTCTGAAAAGATTATCCCAGACTAAAATTGATGTAAACATTCGCTTTTCAATGTAGAACGTATGGGTTTGGATGCCTTTCATCTTTCTTTGCACATTCCAGATGTTTGCTTCTTTCCTCTCATCATATATACATGATGGGATAGATAATGTACTGAGTTCAGATTTATGTCTAGAGCATGATGTGTTTGTACTCCGCTTCATTACACCTTCTTTCTCCCTTTTATTTGGAAAGGAGAAGTCCCTTAAAAGCCTTTTTTAATTCAGGTTTGATTTGTTTATTCAGTGCTTTCCAAAAGCAATCTGGTTAGAGTCCCTTGTCCCCTTCATTTCCTTTGCTGTTCCCTTGTAAATATATCTTCTTGCAGTCAAGGATGACTCTGCTGCTGTGGTTTATTCCTTTGTCTGCTTTGAAAAAGTTCCAGAAGGCAGATCTGACAATTTGTTTTTAAAGTCCTTGATTAAAAAAAAAAATTACCAACATAAAACAGATAGTTTGCATTTAGTATTTGCAGAATTAAAACTTAATTTTTCCCCAGGTGATACTCTAGTATACAATCTTGAAGTTTTAATGGATATTTAAGTTTTTATCTTTCGCTGAATATCAACAGCCTTTGGTCGTGGCTATGTGCTGTTACAAATTATCTTTTGTTTTTGGGTTCCACCTGTAGGGCTCTGAAACTGAACTACTGTTAACATCTCTAGCATAGGGACAAATTTTTTTTTCCTTTTTTTCTTTTTTTTTTTTTCTTTTTTTTTTTTTATCATCCAAATGTCTTTTATTTTTCCCGAACAGGCATTTTAAAGGTCTATTAGAAAACATCAGAATCTGCAGAGCATGGTTATTCCTCCTTTTTCTTATTCTTCCAGTCTTGCTTATTTGACTGTGAATTGATCCAGAATAGATATTTTTCCCTGAACTCAAGGATTATGCAGAACACTCGATGCATGAAATGCCTACTCAAGTATCAACAAAAGAACAAGTGAAGAAGTTCTTACTTAAAGAACAAGGAAGTGTGCTTTGAGCTAGGACACCATTACTATCTGAAAAAATAATTGATGTTATTTCACTCTGTAGTTTATATTTTTATATACCTTGTTTCTCTTAAGTTAGACAATGGTGTTGTCCAATAAAATGTGCATCTGTCATTCAATTTGTAGAAAAAAATTGTAGAAAAGCTATTTTGGAGGATTATTTCCCCAAAGGTTTATTGATTCTGCACTATGCTACCAATTTCTACCAATTTTTCAAAAGTTTGTGCGCTTCTGTCCTTTCTGTCCCTTGCCCTTCTTTCCACCAGTGCCCATTCTGGATAGATGAAATTTAGCACCTCCTCTCATTAGTAGTTGGGAATTTTTAAAATTGACCTTGGCATACAGTGTAACTTACTCTCTAGGTATGCAAACTCCTTGTGAATTACCAAGGTAATTAGGTAGCTGTAATCTATCTAAACCCTGAATATGCTTTACTTTAAGATTAGATGACAAGTTCCAGGGATGCATTCTTCTTTCTTGAGTTTTAGGAGAAACAAGATTCAAAATTCATGAAGAACAAGAGGTTACTCAGGTTTCTTTGAGTCAAAAGTGCCATGTACAAAATGATACATGGATGGATCAGTAGCCAGGCTCTGGGGGGTGGGGGGCAGAGAGGACACTTCCTTGGGGTCCCTGGATATAGTTCTGTTCTGTTGGAGGTGGCTCTCCATTATATAAGGTGAGCTTGAATGTTGCTTCCTCTCCAGTGTGGCTTGGATCTGTATATTGCAGCATGCATATTTTTTTTATGTATTTATTTGTACATGCTTGAATTAAATCAAATACCCCAAGTTTGTGGGGGTTGAACATGAGATATATATTCGATATCAGAAAGCATTTTATCTTGTGTCCTTTTCTTATTTTTCCAGGACTTCATTTGTTGTAAAATGTTGCTCTGAAAGCTCATCTAGTGAATTTTACCATCACTCACTGCACGAATTTACTTGAGATAAATCATGTCAGAATTAAGAGTTCAGTCCTCCCAACAAGCCTTTGGAAAGGACTTTTCTAGAGACCACTGCTTGGGATGAGGCAGGCAGAGGTCCATTTTTCCTGGCTGACTATGCCCCTTCCTAGGCCCTTATCCCATGCGTCAGGACATGCTCTTTAGGTTGGTGGCTTGGCCAAAGGTACAGCAGCCTCTGTGCCAGCCAAAGGTGTGACGAGGTCTTTCGTTGCTCCTAATTTTTCAGTTCTCTTCTAGAATGGCAAAGGGAAATTCTCAGGTGGGCTGCAGGGGAGGGGGATCTGTGCGTGCACATTTGAAACACCCTTATGTACAGCAGAGGAAATCAGGATGTAATTAGTGCCATTTGTAATAACAGCTAGATTGTCTGTGCACCCTTCCTCTACTAGTAATCTCATCATGTTTTGAGCACGGCAGTTGGCAAGGTAGAAGAAATTTGGCATCTTCATAAAGCTGAGTGCTGGTGTCTGTAGTTCCCTGGGTCGGCAGGGGACTTTGTAAACTTCTTAGCTCTTCAGAAAACTTTATCAAGGTTTTTATAAAGCTAAAGAAAAAAATACCAACCTCAAAAAAACCCATTGAGGTTAAGAAAGAAATTTTTTAGCTCAAGTGTGTAGAGGCAACCAGGTGAACACAACCAGGTGTTGCCAGTCAGGAGGAGGAAGGTGTGAGCTCCTGTTAAGCCCACCTGTGCCCAATTAGGGCTGGGCCCAACTGCGCATCAGCAGAACTGGGGGACCAATAAAAGGTGGCCTTCCAGAAGCCACCAGGGCTCACTCTAGAGCAGCCTGAGGAAGAGGAGAGTTGACTCTGGAGCATTAGTTCCAATATAGACTGACTGATTCTAAGGACAACTCTCAGAGTGCTGTCCTTGCACCTTGGCAAGAACACCTACTGGACCTCAAAACACTGTGACCCAGGAAAGGATTGTCAGCAACACGAGTGTGTACAGTGATGGATTTTATCTTACTTATTTTGGGATTTTACAAAATATTTTTGCAAAGATATGGAGAATGATTGTATGCCTACTCTATACTTTTTAAAGGATAAGTCACCTTTATTATACGATAATGTTTCATATCTATACGTGACTGTGAAGTATATATTTAATTTTTTTTAAATTGACCTTCTCCTGAAACATTAGACAGATTTTTTCTCATGATCTCTATATTTCTTACAAATTGATAAATCACCTTACAGTTTTAAATATCCCATTTGGTTAGCCTTTAAGAATTATGTAACTTAGGTCTGGCAAAAGAAGGAAATTCATTAGAAATAAAGTGTCAGGCTGAAAGAACTTTGCAGTAAGTGAATTGTCACACTGGAAGGAACTTGATTCTTTTATTTCCCTAGGCAGTTTTCTAAGTGTATGCTGTGAATTCAGAAACCCCTCTCAACAAAACTATCTACTGTCTGGATCTTGGCTTCTCAGGGCTGTGTTATTGGAAAGCTGAAATTTCTATCTAACGCACTGTTGCGTATGAAAACATACATTAAACATAATCAAAAGAAGAAATTCCACATCTATGTTGGTTTTGTCCACAGAATGCTTCTCTTCCACTAATATTTCCACTAATAATTTGGTTGTGTGCCTGGTTTGTATGGCTAATACATTAAGTGCCTTTAGTAGCCTTTTGTTTGTCTGTATGAGCCTCCTGGAAGAGGACAGCCTTTAGGTACAATGCTGTTTAGTCCCTGGGCACAGTATTATTAAGAGCCCAGGAAAGCCCTCCTCTCCCTGGGATGTGATTGATATGGTGTCACTCTGCTGCTCTTGGTAGTGGACTGATGGGTTGAAATAAACTAATAAATAAGTCTCTCACAAGTTCAATTCCCATCAAATGCTAAGGAGTATTTTCTCCTATGTTCTTTGTGTTTTATATTATAATGTGGGAATATTATCTGCTAGTGTTCCTATATTTAACACTGTACTTTCTCATTTTAAATATAGACAAATAATATTACTTCGAGTTAATGAATGTAATGTTACATTGCAATAAATGCCACCTTTAAAAGGTTTTTAGTACACTCTTCAAATATTGAAGCTGAAATTATGCTAAGGCATATAGGTGTCTTTCTCTTATTAACACCAACACTTTATTGCCTTAAGGATATCTGCTTATGTGATATGAGATTTTAATACCAGGTAAAATATCTGCAAGCACTTAATTGAAAAAAATGAAGTCATTGGTTTTGGATACTAATCTTCTGTAGTTCACTTAAAGGTAAAAACTTATTTTACCTTGCTTAGCATCCATGTATTTAATTCTGATTTTAAAATTCAGAATTCTGCTGCCCATTCTACGTAGCAACTTTCATGTCAACTTGTTTAAATCATCTGAAATATAAATTCAGCGTTGCAGGCATGCATTTGGTTTTACATTATGATATATCCTGGGTTTTGATTTTTAAAGTTCTAACACATTTTTCTTTCCCCTTTGGCAGGATGACAAGGACTTGGTTCATGAGTTTGTCGTCGCTGAAGGTCTGACTTGCTTAATCAAAGTGGGAGCAGAGGCTGACCAGAATTATCAGAACTACATCCTGAGAGGTAAAGAAAATGTATCACAAAATTGGTTTTATTGCTCTGAAGCTCTCACAGATCTGCTGCAACTTGCCATGTAAAATGTCTTGAAAAGTATTTCTCAGTTTGGTCTCAGTTCTTGCGTGTTGTGCAAAAAAATGAAGGAGGGATTAATACTCAGCACTGAACAGGATGAATTGGAAAATTCAAACATTATCCATTGTCTAGCTTTTATGTAGATTATACTGAAAAACATATTTTAGAAAAGATATTCTAAAGAGCAAAATAACTTCTCGGAGTGGGAGTGGTAGCTATGAAATAAACAGTGAGACAGTCATATCTTAAGGCTAGTTGGATGGAAACAGTTTTTAGCTGGCTGATAGTTTGGAGTTAAACAGGTAGTCAGAGATTAACATTCTCTTCTTTTAACTTAAAAGATCACTGGCAAAAAAGGTAGGGTTTGGAGAGTGGTGCAGAAAAGGTGTGTTACTGTATTAGAAAGCAGATTTACTCTATTGTGGGCCAAATGAATGGGATTTTCATCTAATCGAGAAGCCCTTGCTGCAAATTGGGAGAGTTCCTTCAGGATGTTGAGAGGTTTTGAGCAAGGAAAGAACAAAGAAAAGGATCTTTGCTGATGGATGATCTCGTATTAAACAGGGTGCTAATGAATGCATAGTTGTGGTGGATTGCTCATTTGAATTTTCTTAAACTGATGTATATAGCTGTCTTTTAAAATGTCACTGGTGTGTTTAGCTGCCAAAACTTAAACTGCAAATTGAGGGGTAAAACAAATACAGAAATGAGAAGGATTTTATAAGAACCAGGAATGTGCTGGATTACTATGTTACTGCAAGCAAGGATTCAAATAGTAAGTGTGGCTTCATGCAAAGAACTTGAAGATTAAAATGTACAAATATGGGCTTTGGGGGGCATATAAGAAACCAAACCAGTACCACAAATTACATTCTGTGTCAGTAGCTGCACGGTGACATAAATTTGCTTGAATAGTAGCTTGTACATAGTCAAAAGGCAAAGACTGTTGATCACAATGAAAGTAGACGAGGACACAAAAACCTGTGAAAGAAAAGAGATTTTTTTTACAGCTAAAAGATGTTTCTGGGTGGAAACTGGCCATAGATACTCTCAGAAAATTCAGACTAGAAGCAAACTAGAGCCTCACAGTTAACAGAATGATCTGCTGATACCAGAGAAGTCAGTCACATCGGAGTTATTTCACTATTCTATTGTGCATGCCTTCACCTTACCAAGATCTCATTTGACATCATCCAAGTGTAGAAGAAATAAAACTCTGAGAAGAAATAAAACTCCTTTCCACATGGATTGTTTTTTCTTTATCCTAGGGTATTCTGTAAAGCATCCATAATTCAGGGAGTTCACTGTGGTCTCTTTCTTGGTGTGGCTTCTCTGGTTGTGCTGTTCAGAGCTTGGTGTCTGTGCTCTGAAGTTAGAGATGCTCTACTGATTTCAGTGAATGTTAAAATAGAGCCTTAGTGCCAGTGTCCACAGAATCATAATACTTGTTGAGTTGTTATTAACAAGTGGTCACAGCTTGTTCAAAATAAATATAAAACAAACCAGCAACTGGGAACATAACTGTATAGAAGTAAGCCATAGTGATAAAAAAAATATTTTTAAGAAGATGCTTTTCAGGCTTGATGTCATCTGAAATCATGTCTTTTTTTTTTCCTCCTATCTTGCTGATGGAAGAAGCTGAAGTTTCTCTCTGGGCAGTGTATCCCAGCATGTATTATAATAATATGATTTTTTGAGTGACATGGAGTTTATTTCAGAAATTGAATTCATCTTGATTGTCTTTCAGGAAGTTCAAAGCTTGTTACAACTCCAGGATTATGTCAACTGGTTTGCAGTTCCAGGAGCCAGCATGTACTTTGTGAATAGGTCTGCGTGTGCTATGAGATAAAGATAGGTTTGGAAGTACAGTGAAGCCAGACAATCTTATCCAAGTATTCAAGGAGGTTGCTGAAAAGAAACATTAAACACGTCACCTAAGAGTGTTTTTCTGGTATATTATTTTTGGATGACCATAGTGATTGGTTGGATTTTTTTGTGGCAGTCATGTGTATTATTTCAGTGCTGCATTTTACTAAACTCAGAGTGCTGGTGAATAGGTTAATAAATTTCACTGAAGTTACATCATAGCTCTGAGGTGGTCCTGTAAGCTTTAAACTCAGTCTTTAAGTGCAGAGATTTCTTTTTAAGAAAATGGTCTATGTCTAGAATTTTTGTGCCTTTCTGCTGTGGTGTCCTTGTCCTGCAGATCCTTTTGCAGCGTAATATATCCTTCTAATTCTCACTCCTTTTAACCTGAGCCATAAAGGGATTTCTTCTTAGTTGCATAGTGTGGCAGCATTTCTCCAGCACTTCTGGTGTAATTCACTGTTTTCCTCAAGTGATCCTAACCCAGCTTCCAGGGCTTGTGACACTAAATGCCAGCCTTGGGCACTGCGTTTCCTTCTCCCACCCCCCAGGGCTTGCCCAGCCGCCCATCCTCGTGTCTGAGCCATTTCCAAGTGTTCTTCTGACCTTCTTTGCTTGCACTCTTGCTTTGGACCTAGGAGGGAAAACAGGTTGGAAATATAAGCCTACATAAGGGTTGTTGTAGGTTGTTCAGTGAGTTACCAGATACAAGTTACTTCTTGAGGATTGTTCTTTCCTTTTCCAAAGGTCTGTGTTGTTTCACTCCATTTTTTTCTGGTTGTGAATTTCTGCTTAGTGGTTTTGACTTGGTTCAAGCCAAACCGAGCTGCCAAAAAAATGACTAAACATGAGTCACAAAAGTTTTAGTTACTTTAATGGGTAAGTGAAGAGAAGTGTGGCTTTTATATATAATACTCCAAAATCCATATTTTTTATGTTGAGTGCTAAGGAGTCACTGTTCTGGTTGGAGGTCTCCTGACCTAGGATTGTTTGACAGTACATTTCCCAGAGTGTTCTCTTTTGTCACAATTCAGTGTATAGGCCCTAAACCAGCAGTAGCCAAGGCTTCTTTCAAGAGTTACTCTATTGAAAGACTAGTTTAGAAAACAGCCTTTTTTCCTCCGTGTTCTTCACCCTATATTTACTCTTTTGTATTTGTTTTAATTGTTATAGAGATCTAAAGAGAGTTTGCGTTTGGAGAGAGATTTTTCCCCCACTTGCTTGCTTCCTTCTTTTTTTCCTGCCTCATTTTCCCTTTGTTGACAATTATCCTTAAGAATGATGAACTTCATGCATAGCACTGAAGCTTGAAGTTTCTGTCTCAGTTACCAGATTGCAGTATGGTAGGTTTTGCCTAAATATTCGAAAATAAATGGCAGTGGGTAAAAGTTAGATGAAAATATCCCCAATTGATGAGGATTAATATGTTTTATTGTAAATTTGAATATGCTTTTGATATGATTTTGAAATTTTCTGTTCCTTGCACAGAATGAGAAAGCCACACATGAAATGATACTGGTGAGCACAGAGTAATTAAATAATTGGAAGAATTATATCATACTTCATATTTTCTGTTAATTAAGCTAATGGTGAAATGGTGAATGGTGTTAATTTAGCTAATGGAAAGTGAGAAGGAAAAGCAGTTTTTGTAGAGCAAGGCTTGTTTTAAAAATTTACTGAATAAGTAAAGTATGGGGGCTCAAGGGTCAGTCTGCTGAGCACCAGGATGCCAGAAGTTCTACCTGATGGGCTCCTATCCCATCTGTCCCTTGGCTGTAATGAGGAGGCTGTCAAAAGGTCATCCACCCTTTTTTGCAGAGCATATCTGTGTACTTGTATCTCTAACTGCTTGCTTGTGGATTCAAATCAGCAATTAGTGATGCCCATAATTAAATGAAATCTAGAGTTTGTTCTTGTGGTCTGAAATCACAAGGTAGGTGTCCAGTCCAAGCAGGGGGAGGCTTCACCTCACTGCAGTGCAAAATGTACAAGAACTAAGGCTGTAGAAAAAATGAGACTCAGCAGTCTGTGTTTATATTAGACCAGGTTTGAATGAGATTCTGCCTTCAGAGAAAGGTCACTGATTAAGTGAGAGCATACAGGGATAATAAGAATTTGGGTTTGAAGTCTAGATGAGAAATGTCTTTCATTTTGTTTAATGTTCTTAGTTTTTTGCTTTGTGGTGTTTGTTGGGGTTTTTTTTGTTTGATGTTTTCGAGGGATTTTTTTAAGAAGAAATAAAGGAAAACAAGTGCTTGGAAGGAGGCTAGGAGTTACGGTTCGAGGCAATATTTCCACTTTAATTTACCTCCTCTTCCAAAGCTCAATATCATTATTATGATCTAAAATTAAAGTCAGGGTATATCCAAAACTTCAATAATCTATAATTCATTTAATAATGTGAACAGAAAAACTAGGTTGCAGTAGAACCAGTTTTGGTTTTTGCTGTCATGGGACTGCTGCACTTCTGATAAAGTCCCACTGGTCTCTGAAGACATTGGAGCAAGCGCAGAAGATGGTCCTGGGTGAGGGATCCAACATACTCCATATCTGGATGTTGTGTGTACCCATGCAGCTATGTTGTACATAGATAACAAGAAGAAAAAGTGAAAAGAAATTGCTGGAAGAGCAATTTGTGAAACAGCAAGTGATTTTGCTGTTGGAATTAGGAGAATCCAGGCTGTTTGACAGGATGGTTGAATATGCACAGGAGCCACGGGAGTTGGCCTGAATGCCCAGGCAAGGGGGTCAGGCTTTATAAAGCAGCAGGCAAATGGCTCAATCAGAGACCTGTATTAAAACCACCACTGGTTGGGTCTATTTCTAAAGCCAGAGGCACGCAATCCCACCTGCACACCAACTTTAGAGCAAAGTGCTGTGGTGTGTATTCTGGGAAATCAGATTAAATTCCTGAAACAACTCAGCGCTGGATGGCAAAAGACCATCTGGTTACTGTCTGTCACCGGGACACCGCGTGCCCGACAACGTCAAGAAGCTAAAGGAAGTCAAAGGTGAGGGTGAGGTTTTGCAAGCAGGCAGTGGAAGCTGCTGCTGATAACCCTCCTCTTCTAAAAGCCAGACATGGAGTTATCAGCAAGCCAGTGGCATTTCTGCATCGAGCCAGCTGCTACTAGGAATGCTTGGGGTTTGTAAGTGTGCTCTCTGTAACAGGGGGATCATCCATTTCCAAGAACTGGTTAGCCCTTTTTATCAAGAAGACCCCTCATCGTTAACAAGGACACAAATGTTTCCAGTGCTCTTAATTTCCTCCCTCATCCTGATAGCTTATGTGGTTTTGGCCTTTTGCTTTAAAGGTTAGGTATTACAAAGCCTTTAGCATGAGGAAGCACGTTCTTTTGCAGTAAATGTATATGAAGCACACAGGGTTTGTGTACATATCAAAAAGCTACAAACAAGGTCTGTGAGAGGCTATGTCTCTGCTAAATAGATGTGTATTGTCTGGTACTGCAGGGGTAAAGTAGATGGTAGTGATGTCAGTTTAGTTGTTAAAATGGAGTTAATACTGTGTATCGTGCATACCTTTGCATTATTCCTGTTTCAGTGTGAACTGGAGAACTGTTTAAAGTTTTCCAGCTGTGGAAAAGTATCCCAGGCTCAAATAAATAGAAACAGTCAGCGCATGGTTAGGCTTACCTTAGCATTTCTTTCTTTTCCTGAAGCCAAGTATGAAAACTTTCCTGACTTTCTTCTCTTAAAATTCAGTGTGCCATATATATCTGTGAAGCTCTTCAACATACCCTTGCAAATTCAAGTTGACTTTTTATGTGCAGTCCTTTAAAATTATGTAAACTTCTCAGTTGATCTTAAAGTAGCTGTAATAAGAGCCTGTGCTTTAAAGACAAATCACGTGCCTAAAGCTGGGTTACTTAGGAGTGTTGCTTCTGAGAGGGACTTGCTTCCTCATCCTCCTTGTAAATTTAGTTGTTTGATCTTTCTTCTGAGTCCATCAGATAGCATGTCAGAGTTGGACACTTGGCCTGTGGGTGTTTAAACATTCATATAATTCATTTTGTGCTGGACATCAGACTGCAGTTCCATGAAACCAGACCAACAGATGGCAGCTTTACCTGAAGCTGTTATGCACAGGTAGTATGGGGCAGCTCCATATGGAGATGCAACCTAGGTTCCCGACCAGCAGAACTACGAAAATCCCAAAACAAAACCCACCAACCAAAAAACCTCCACAGCTGTATTAGCAAATTAGTAGGAAATTAACATACCTGTGCTAATAAGACAGTGAGCTTTGAAGGTACCATTCACTGTTCATATCAAAAGTAACAGTCCTGGAAAAATCAGACCTCTACCTGATGCCTCAGTACCTGTTCCTGCTGTATGTGTGGAGAAAACTCAAGGTGTGCCTCTTTTGTGTCTTGAAAAGCCACAGAATGAAAAAATACAGATGGATTTGGCATCCTGGTTCATGCCTTCCTTATATTGGAAGTAGTCAGATTACGAAGTTCTTCATTGTACCAGAGAGGAGGGCACATCATACTATCTCTATGATTAGTAATATAAACACTGAACCTCCATGGTTCTATAGCTGAATTTTTTTTCACTTCTAAAAATTTCTCTTTAAGATTAACTGCATTTACTTACTTGTACAAGGGTTGTTGGGAGAGCTTGGCTTTGGAAGCCATTCAGTTTTAAAAGGAAAAAATCCTCTTTGCTTTCCTCTCTCTTCCTTTAGCATTTCCTTTCTTCATTTGTCATCTGCATATTTTAATATTATATTTATTAGACTCGATGTATGCACTGAGTTTCCTAACAAACACAACCTTAAGTGTTCCCTTTAGTTTGTGGAGGAAGCCCTACCCTCTCCCTTCTCCTCCACCACCCTCCCCTTCTCCCTCAATGTGATTCTGAACCGTGATCCATCTGGAAGCAGAGCCAGATGGTCCTAACACACAGTGTACAGTACAAGTCCTCCCAGTCTGGGATGAGAATTGGCACTGAAGCAAATTTGAGTTCAAAAGTTTAACCACCCTATAGTAATTTACACATCTACAAATAAACAGAGCTGTTCCTTGGTCTGTGCATTATGTGAAATGGCCTTTCATGTTGGGACTGCTTGTGAGGAGGATATAGGGTTCTTATGGTCTACATGGAATTCAACAATAACACCACCATAAAATTATGGATTTCCCTTGTTTTTAAAGCTGACAGAGGCTGGAAAGCTTTGGGTTGCTTTCTCTCTCCATGAAAATGAATCTTCAGGTTTTGTGTAATTTTTTTTTTTTTAATGCTTTCTGAAATTCCCATGAAATGTGACACCTCAGGCTATGCAGACCCCATGTAAAATGAGGAACTGAACCGTGAAAAATGCACATCCTTAACTACTAAGCAACGAATAAGTACTTGGGAAGTAGTCCCAGGGGCATTTAAAGCCATTGTGGATGTTATATGATTTAACTACTTAAACTTCACGAACAAGCTGATTCCAACTGGTAGGAGCATATTACAGAGCATTTCTGCCTTTTTGTAGTAATCTTACAGCCTGAAAGTATCCAAACCCTAATTCATTAAAGAAGGAGATAATGTGCATAAAATATAGACATTCATAATCCAGCACAGACACTAATGCTTCCACTAAGTATGCAGCTGCTTGCAATTTCACTATGAACTATGAATTCAATGTAAGCTACATTGAATATATATACTTAAAACACAGTGTTTGATTATTTCCATTTCAATAGTAGATACTTCCACAGGTGTTTGTCAAACTGCTCTATCTTGGTACAGAAGTAGGGAAAATTAGAAGCTTTGAAGGGAAGAGGCAGGGTCAAATGTGTAGGATAATTCAAAAGTGCTGTTATTCCATAAAGGTGATTCCATAAATCACCTTTATTCCATAAAGGTGATTACTGTGTGCCAAGTGTCCAAAATGAGATTCATCAAATGTCTTCAGAATTAATTTTCATATCCAGATGTTTAATTTAAGTAACATTTTAGCCCAGTCTGTCTTTTTTGCAAATGTGCATGCATGTGTGTTTTTATCTATCAAGTTCTCCTAGGTGCAACCAGAAAATGAGACCAGAAAATGAGACTCAACTCTTAAATCACTTATTTTCATTACCATAAGGCAGGCCTCTGATGAAAACCTACTGAATCAAAATATTAAAAAAGCATAGAAGATTCAAGAATTTTAAAATTAAGCCATAAGAATTGCGTGTATTTGTACAGTAATTATTAGCCTATCATAAATACTGTGTTCCTGCATGTGTGTTTAAGAAAAGCTGTTCAATATTCATTGACTGATGACAGTGCGGGATGATCTTAGTGAGCACATACAAATATTAAAATTTCTGTTTACTGCTATGGAGCGTCTCTGCTTGCCTATTCTGTACAGCCCCGTGGGGCACAGAGGCAGTAACTCATAGAATCACAGAATCATCCGGGTTGGAAAGGACCTCTGAGATCATCAAGCCCAACCCTTAATCCACTGCCACCATGGTTCCCAGACCATGGCACTGAGTGCCACATCAGTCTCTTCTTAAAAACCTCCAGGAATGGAGAATCCACCACCTCCCTGGGCAGCCCATTCCAATGCCTGATCACCCTCTCCGTAAAGAATTTTTTCCTAATATCCAACTCAAACCGCCCCTGGCAGAGCTTAAGTCCATGCCCTCTTGTCTCACTGGTAGTTGCCTGGGAGAAGAGACCAACCCCCCCCTGGCTCCAGCCTCCTTTCAGGGAGTTGTAGAGAGTGATGAGGTCTCCCCTGAGCCTCCTCTTGTCCAGGCTGAACACCCCCAGCTCCCTCAGCCCTTCCTCACAGGACTTGTGCTCGAGTCCCGTCACAGCCTCCTTGTTCTTCTCTGGGACCTGCTCCAGCACCTCAATCTCCTTCCTGAACTGAGGGGCCCAGAACTGGACACAGTACTCGAGGTGTGGCCTCACCAGTGCTGAGTACAGGGGCAGAATCACTTCCTTGGACCTGCTGGCCATGCTGTTCCTGATACAGGCCAGGGCCCCAATTGAGGGACCCAGAACCAGACACAGTATGTCCCTTGGGAAGGCAGGATTAACTAATTAACTATTAACTAATAGCTGCATGTTTACTCAGGTTGAACAAGAAAAGATGAAAACTCTTTTTGTTCTTTTGCAATGTAGTAGAATGAAGACCAGTTGACCATCTGTCAAAGCTACTCATGGCCTTTCCTCCTCTCCTCTCTCTGCCACCTCCCATACACAGAACACCAGCCACTGGTGATGAAGAGAGGAGAGCATGGGCTGGTGTCCTTCCATTCCCCATGTGTACATGAAGGTTGTCCCTGGATGCATGGGCAGAGGTTGAAGAGACCTGAAGAGGCAGCAAAGCCAAAGTTCTGTGGAAAGGCAGACAGGTTATTGTGTCTTCTCTCTGCAGCCAGAGGGAGAAGAGTTGTAGTTTGGCCTGCTAGTGGGAGTAAGCACAGATTTATCCCATTCCTGAAAGTTTTACACAAAGTGGTGATTGTTAATCTATGAGTTTATTAATTTTAACATGATTTCTTTCTCATCATGTTTTCAACAAGAGGGACTTTTCCCTTTTTTCAGTGTGTAAGGCATTTCCATTTTTCCTTTCTAACCATCAGAGAAGTGCCCACCTCCATCCATCCCCCTGGCCACACCGAAGTGCCAGCTTGCATTAGCTGTTGAGAAAGTACCTCTGCTGTGTAGGATGGATTTTTCAATAGTTTATCACTGTGTTTGAAGTTTCATACCAGAGGTTTTAGTGAAGAGAGTTTACTGATGTAGACATCATGCAAAAAAAAAAGTTGGCTTTTTTCCTTTACCTCAGTTTTAGTTTGTTTGCAGCAAGAAAATAGTTATTCTTTCATCTTTCAACCTTATCAGTATTTTTTTTTTCCTCCACACTACTGATGTGTAAATCAGTAGTGAGATGAGTAAAGTGGTTAAGAAAAAAGAATGAGTACTGAGGGTGTACAGAAGTAGAGAGGACAACAGGGATGTAAACTTCAGGCCAAGGCCGGTATGTGTCAATGCTACAGGCTGGTGTTTCTGAACAACAGTGAGTAAGAAATAGGAGTGAATTGATCAATATTGATTCTGAACTGGCTCAGCAGTCTCTGGATGAAAGACAATATAGAGGAGTTTTAGGTTTACACCTCACTGGCTCCACATTGTGTCAGGCCTGAAAGGACACATTAAGGAAAGGAAAATTTTGTACTAAGAGGGTCTCCATAAAGAAAAGTCTCCCTGCTACCAGGAAGCCTAAGAGCATTAGTATTTCACAGGAAAGATTGCTGTTTAAGGGAGAATCCTAAGGGTTACTTTAATGAAAGGTTGTAATGGACAGACTTTCTTTTGGAGCTTACTGTTTTTATTTGGCATTTCACAGTTCCCTGAAATGGTGAAACGTCAAAAATACTGCTTCTTGCCAGAGAATTATCACTGTCCTGGTGAAGATTTCACCTTTCTCCATTCCTTTTTCTCCTGTCTCTGTGCCCATCCCCTGATGCCCTGAATTCCAAATTTTTTACTCCAAATCTTTGTTTCAAAAAATTTGCTATTTTTTGAGTTATTGCCCAAATTGTCTTTGAGTACAGCGAGGCTGTGCAACACTTACTCCTGATGAGCTTCAAGTATGTGGAGTAAAACGGGTCTTTTTTTGCAGGCTTTCACACTGGGTTCTCTAATTCTCAGTACTTGCCCCTTCATGCAGGGTATAGACACCAATTTCTCACCCGGGCACTAGGGTGGGCCCAACTTTTGCTTTTAAGGCAGAAATATGGAGATAAGATCTCCAGCTTCTCAAAATTCAGTAGCATGTCTCCATAATCTGGCTTTTGATGTTTAGGTTACTATTAATGATGGAAACATGGATGGTAGTATTTATTAACTAAATATATTGCCTGCTAAGAATTTTCTTTTACATGTGCTTTTGATAAAGGTTTCTTTGGTTCCCCAAGATTATTAAGGACGTATAGAGTAAGAATACTGTTAAGTTTGATCACTAGGGCTCTTCAAAATTAAGAAATACCTGTATGATCTTACTTTGCAGGCAGGCATTACCCCCTTTGTGGGGCAGCTGGTCCAGTCTTTGCTCACACAGGGATCAGCTTTTTCCACAGATGCTCTAACTTAGGTAGTGAGCACCATCACACCTGTGCACTTAACAAACTCCTTTTAAATAACTCATTATCAGTTCTCTTAAGGCTTTGGGATTTATTTTGTGCTATGCAAACTCTGTTATAAAATATTTGTTTTTCTCGTTGATTTTTCTGTGGTTTGTCACTAAATGTTATCCAAGAGCTTAAAGGGCAGCATGATCACTTGTGCTGCAGATAAGGAAGTGAGGCGCTCGAAAACAGACATATTCCAACTTCAGAAAGATTCAGTAAGCCTAAGTGCTAATTTTGGACTTTCACTATGGTTGGATTTCCGAACTTGGGGTCATACTTCCTGTTACCATACTTTCTGTCTTCATATCATACTATTCTGCCTTTTTAATTTCTACTCGTATGACTTCTTTTTGAATTTAGACGTTTGACAAGCCTGTCCTAATTTTTTTTCTTTGTTATCTTTACATTTTCCCCTTCCTATATCAACTTCCTTTCACCTTCATCAGTTTATTGAGTCATTTACATCTTTGATCCATTCATCAGTTTTCATCAGATCATTTACATTAATTTATTCACCAGTTTAATCTGTCTTAAATATTTTTTTTTCCTATCACCTCTACCCACCTCTGCACTTTCCATCCTGGATTCTAGCACCACAGCTGTGTTTGCGTGGTGGTGTAATGAACTTGACAGAGGAATGTGTTTGTCTGACAAATGAGGATGAAAAGGTGGATATTTTGGGTAAGGAGAAAAGACGGATATTTTGCTGCTGTTTCAGATTTAGTTTTTTACTCAGTTCTATTGAATTACCCAATCCAATTCTCCGTGGTGGGACACACACCTCTGTGCCAACAAAACCCTGATTTTGGCCTGAGACAAACCAATAAATGAATACTTCTATCAAGTATGTAGTCACAGGTTTAGTCTCTTATCTCTTGTCCATTTCTTTCCTCAACGTTGTTCACATTAGTCCTAATCCCTGTTTCCTTCAGCCAAATAACTTTTTGTCTTTGCCATTATTTCTCTCATTTATCCCAGTCACTTCATCTCTTTTCATAACTCTCAGATGCTCATCAGGCTTTCTTTCAAGAGCTCCTCTGTTAACTCTTTCATTTCTTTGAATCCCTCTGGATTTAAATTTTGTTTCTTTTGGCATTCATATAGAATTCTCCTCCTCACCATCTGAGTAACCAGGCAATTCCTTAAAAAAACAAACAAACAAAAACCCCAACAAACCCCACACAACAACAACAAAAGAAAACAAACAAAAAACCTCCCCAAACTCATAAGCTGTTTGCTTTTGTTTTGAGTGCTATGTCACTCCTTGGTGGGCAACAGCTGGGAGCTTTTGAGCTCCAATGTTTCAGAGGTTTTAGCTGATTGCAAATGGTTCAGTAGAGACAATTGTGTCAAAATCTTGTGACTACATAAATTTTGGGCCCATTTTCATGTGGTCAGTGTGAGCTTTTTCTCCACATGACATTATAATTTTCCTGAGTTTCCCAAAAAGCTCAAAATCAAAAAATATTGTCAGCAGTATTTTTAATTCCAGTGGGATGTTTTATTCCTCCTCCTGCCTTTCACAAACCCTTCCTGAATATAATCAGTTAGACATTTTCCATAAAAAAGAAACTGTTGTGTTTTGAACACCACAGAGAGGAAGTTTCAGTCCAAACTCAAAACTTGAGGAAATTATGACAAACTAAATGCAGGGATGTTTTCATGGGAACTCTGAGCCAATGTTAGTATCAAGCAGCAATATCATTACGTGAGCTCAGTAGTGAGCCTTCCCATCTACGTTCATGAGTCTGATGACTCATTTTATTTATTAATTTATTTATGCTTTATTGTCTAGAAGCAGCAAATTACTGTAATTGCTTTATTCTGGTCTGTAGCTGTAGTAATGTCAGTTGAGGGGGTGACTACTAAACCATTTACACTCAAAGTTTAATTGTTCGCTGTCTACAAAGAACTGATTTTAAAAACTTTTGAATTTAAAGTGTTTAAATGTCAAGTTCTTGTGTAATACCTTCATCGTGAAGACCTGACAGAGAGGTAAATGTTTATCAGAAATGTCTGTTGGAATATCACCTTTATATCAGTCCTTTGGAGTACATAAGGGCAGTGAAATATATAATAAGTATAATTTGAAATAATCTGTTTCGGATAGGTGAGACAAATCCTGCCCTATGATCTAATTCCAGTTACCTTGTCTCACGTAGTTACACCTCTTAAACAAGAGAGAACACAGCACACCTTTATGATTGAACTGGACTTGCTCCCTGATTAGTTTGCTGTATATTTGCTCCTCTGTTTCTCCATTTTCTGTGTGAGGTCACGAGTGCATGTTTGTTCTTACAGTTTAGCACAGAAGAGACTTGAGTACTTGTAATTTAGTTCATTTTAATCTGAGCTTGTTTCTCAAGAGCAGTAGAGGGAACTCAGCAGAAACATCTCTGCTTTCTCAGAGGAAGTCATTGGTGATAGAGTCCCAGTCTGAATATCCATGATCATATCCCTCAAGCAATGAATCTAGTCTGAGTAAGATGCTTTATAGATAGCTTTTATGAAAATTATTTCTCCAGTGACTTTCATTGCATTTGTTTTGTGTGTGTGGGAGGGGATATGAGGAAGGAGACAGAAAACTGTCAGCATGCTCCTGAACTCAAGAGTCAAAGAGTGTAAACATCCAGACTTGTCAGGCTGTGGGAAGCCTGGAGATGGGGCATGCTTATTGCTGTAGTTGACAAGTATAGTCAGTGCTTATTAGTAAGACCCAAGGAACTGCTATGTATTTAGTGGATGTAATGGTTCCCTGAATCATCTAGTAAAAGAACAAGACTTCCTCTTTGATTTTAGGGATGTGTCAGGAAGATTGAGCTCCCATATTTGGTGTTTCAAGTTATGTATTATGAATGCCACGGTTCCCTCAATCTCCATGGACAAGTAGGGAATGGGATGCATGAAAGAACATGAAGATCAGGAGTCAACTTTGTAGTGTTTTATAGTTCTTAGACCTGTACTATAGAAACAACAGCCCCTGTGTAATATACACCTTTTACCCATGCTGATTCTGAAAAAAAAAAAACCAAAAACAAGTTGAGAAGGACATTTGGACCACCTGTAAATTCAGAGAAGTGGATCTCCGATGAGATCCTGTCCTTGCATGCTTGGGACTGCCATGCTGGTCATGCCTGCCACACTGGACTCAGTCAGATAAAGACTCATGCTCTCTACTTGATTTAACTGAAACTGAATGACACCTAAAAGCCCTGTATTTTGAAATGCTGGACTTAGTAGCTTTCCCTGACTGGCATTCATGGATGGCAGAATTGCCATTTCAGGGGGGCTTTAGCATCATTGCCTTGGTTGAACAAAGACCTGAGCAGAGAGACTTGAGATTTCCAAAACCAGGAAAGCAAGCCAGAATCCTCTTCACTAATCCCCACTAGCAGAGACAGCTTTTGGCCAACAGAACTGCAGTGCATGTTCTTCCAAACCTGACATCAGCTGTGTGGTTGGATCTGCCATTTAGAGCCAAAGCCAGTGCAGGTGGTGGCCCGTGGTGGCCCATGGGTGGTTGGCCAAGTACCATGGCAGGGGCAGCTCAACAACAGGCTGCACAAACCTTGGAGCTCGGCACTGTTGGGAAAGATCGGCACGGTTGGTGCCAAATTACCAATTATTAATTGCATATGAAACAGGTAAGCCCTCCTAAGCTCTTCCAGGCATTCCAGGTTCAGTCCTCCCATGCAATTGCTTTTCGAGGCTCTTAGAATGCTGTCTGGTAGATCAAGAGCCCTACCCCTGCCTGAAAGTTTGAGAGAGCACTGCAGGTGTTCATAGAGTCCTCTTTCAGAGCATTTTCCCCACTTTGTGCTGATTAAACCGTTTCTAATGCCTTCTTGTGTTGAATTCATTTCAAGAAGTTGTGGCCTGTACTCTTTATGTAATATTTCACTTGAACACAGTGATGCTGTGATCTTAAGCAGCCTTGTCCTCAAAGAGTTTTAGAAATTCGTGTGAGCTAACTTGTAGCTGGATCACTGACGTACTTCTTCCAGATTTGTGACTGAATATATTGCCTTATTACTATCAGTGTATCGAGGTTGTTTTTTGGCTGTGGTTACCCATAGATGCCTGTTGTTACAATCATGCCCTTGCAAAGGCTGTGGGGAAAAAGTAGATTGGGGTTTAAATGATATATTTTGATTAAGAAAACAGTCTTAACTTGAGAGACTGAAGCTTTATTCCAATTACACTAGGAGGATAGTGAAATGTGCAATACTACCCATTCTGAAGATACCTGAAGAAGAACTAATGGATATTCTCAAGAACATCTGTAATGTTTCGATAATGTGGTCAGTGTGAACATGGCAACTTATGTTCTGTCCTTGATTTAGGCCTTTGAATTAAAGGTGTATGAATTAGGGTGAAAGTAAGTCTGGGAAACTTATTTATAGCTATTTTGCTGCTTTCTCCTTCACTCCCATGTCATGCTATTTTGTATTTCCTGCAGTAATTCAGTTAACAGTTTGAATTCTAGAATGAGGTTAATTTTTTAACTTTCTTGTCTATGTATCAGTGCGTTGCCCAAACGTTCAGGAATACATTTATTTATTCATCACGCTTTCTCAGCAGCAGGTTTTTTTGCCTAGAAAACTGAGGGAGAGGATGGCAAACACCAATCATCTGAAGTTGTTAAGACCATCTTAAGTAACATCGACTTACTACTAATAAAACATACTGGATTCTTTCTATTTGCAGACTGGTTTCTGCACATAAGAAGTATAAAATTTTAAAGTTTACCCCTGCAGTCGGAAGACCAAGAAGCTTGGGGGATACTCACCTAATGTCATCACTCCAGACCAGATTGTATAAACAGAATACTGTGGAATTACAGGACTTGCCCCTCCTCAGGTGATGGTGCTAGAAATACTGTTCCTTCTGACTGCAGGTGTCCCTTGGAAGAGCTGAGGCTGCTGCATACAGTCACAATGTCTGTGCATCATGATCCAGTGGGCACAGTTCTGTCTTTAAATATAGTGAACCAGCATGGTTCTTGCCAGCAGGAATTTTCAAAGTTTTATTTAAAATTAGGTTAAGATCTGATGGGCTTGCTTGCGGGTTTTTTACCCTACTGACAAAAATCAGAATTAATTTGATGTGTGTGAAACACAAAAATTGGGCCTTGAACTCTCAAATAAAAAAAATAGTGTGAGTCTGTCTCATAGTTAATTGCTCATCGTCTTCTAATGTTCTAGGAAACAAAACCACAGTCTTTCTGAAAATTATGTTAATATTGAAAAAATAAGCTTTGTTTTTCCTACAGTACCAAAAGATCTGTCTTGGTTGTATTGACATTTACTGGCCATTTTTCATTGCAAAGGCACCACGATCATACCCTTGAAACTCAAAAGCTTGTGTTTTATGTAAATGAAATATTTTATTGCTTTATATAAATGAAATCTTTGGAAAAAATCATTAAAACTAATCAGGGTAATTCCATGTGACTTTAGCTGAAGCTCTCATTTTTTATTAATGCTCTTCTATGTTTATTCATAAGTTTTTTAAAAGTCTTGAGATTCAAACATCCTAATTAGTGGGTTATCCTGTGAGAAACAACCACATTACTTTACATCATGAAATGCTAGTTGATGTCTTACCATATAAGTCATATAGAATACATAGGACTTTGGTTTCTCTAAATATAGTAGTTCTGTTTTTGGCATTTCAGCTCTTCCTCCAACTTTTTGTTTTCAACAAGAAACACATTGCTTTTGAGAGATTTCCTCTATGCTCTAATAACTTGAAATAATTAAAAATCTCGTGTTTGTCTTGCTGCTAATGAGTAACATGACATGCTAAATTTTTTGAAGTTACGTATTTTTGGCTTATTTTTCCAATCAAGTGAAATTCACAGTGCTTTCAGTCAAAGAAAAGGAAAACTCAGTTTTTGATTCTTTCTCCTTGATGATTCACATCTTCATTATGCCACCATTGCTGCCAGCAGAAATCATCCAGCAAATCAGAACTGCAAAGACAGCTTTACTTTAACAAAACAATATTCCCCCTGTAAGAGACCTTAAACTTTCCTTTGGCATTACTCTTCAACAGTATGGTGTTGTGTATGTCTTGTCAGTGAAAAGATATCTTCTGCTATATTTACTCTATCTGGAAGAAGTCAGGGAAAGCCTTACTTTCCTGTTGCAAAAAAGCTGAAGAAAATGCCAGTCCCTCCCTGTCCTCTTGCACTATTGCAGTTTGTTCCCATATTCCACCTCCTCCAGTCCATTGATCCAGAATGTGGAGCTGGTGTGGGTTAAATTCACCCATTACCTATTTTTGATGAGTCAGTCAGACATCTTTCAGTTCTTGATCCAGTTATTTATGGTTTTCTATAAAGAGCTGCAGCAGCAGCAAAGTAAGCATCTCCCTTTAGCAGGGGTGGGCCATCATCTAACAGTGATGGCATTTGATTTTTCAGAGTGTGAGTGGAAATCTTCTCCGGTGACTGGGCTGAAACAGCTTGGGGTTATTTTCTTGCTGTTACTGCCCTGTGCGTTTGTCTAACTTACCCAAGACAGTTTTGACTCTGGCTGTTTCAGTATGACCACCTGTACAAACTTGTTACTTTACAGTTTTTTAATATTTTTTTTAGTTTGTGGGCAAAATTACATACTCATGGTGTTTTCTTGAGCATTCACGGAGAAAACATGAGGCTTCTCCCCATCGTGATTGAAATTGGATTACTTGCATTGGCTTCAGATTGGCCTCTTCAATATCTTGCAATCAAGAAACCAACCTGGGTTTTTATAGCACAGGGAAATAGTAAAAGGTGTCTGATTGACACAAAGTCTGCTGCCTTAGTGCCAAAATGCTCATGCTATGGATGTATGGATTATGTTTCTTGAATTATTTCTCATATGCCAGTGGTTCCAGTAGAGACTGGCTAGAGGAAGGGAAGATGGGGGAAAGGGAAGGTGGGAGAAAAGTTAATGTTTTTCCTATCTCTTTTGGGGAAAAGGGAGGAGAGATGAAGAATGTATGCTATTCTGTGTTATACATTCAACTTGGCTACATTAAGATCATCTCAGAGCCACTGAATAACTAATAAAGAATTTCAAGAGAACCTAGCAGACCAGAGCCCTGGTTTTATTTGTTTACTTTAGGAGACTAACAAGGTAACTACTTAAGTACCTAAAGCCAGCTGAGAGACAAATACTGGGAACACAGTGTGGAATTCCTCTAAAGTGTGCCAAGGAACCTGTAAATGCTTTCAAAATAATGGCATAGTACATAATAGGCATAATACTTGTATTAAGTGTGTCAGAGAGAAGGTAGGGTGGATATCCACAGGAATACGTATACTTTTTTTTGCTAAGCCCTTGTATATGAAGCAAGATTAAGTTGTTAAAGGATTGCTTTCCTGTATCAGACTAAAATGTGACAGTGCAAAAAGTTATTAGCATGTGTTATAAGACAGATTACAGTGAGGATCTGGTTTTATTTGCCATTCATCTCTTTTCTGTGTAATTTATTCAGGAGCAATGGTATTTGAGTGGAATCTCATTGCAGAAGATAAAGGAGAATTGACACCCTTTCTTTGCATCCAGTTTTACTCAGGTGTTTGAGATACAAAATATAAGGAGAGTGAAGCAGTCTAACACATTACAGATGGTGGCTAGAAAAGGAGGTAAATGTAATTCCTGCCATCATGATTACCAAGCTTAACCCACCCCATCCCTTCAGATAGGTTCCACCTGTGCTCAGTTTGCCACCCAGAAATCAGGTTTTGTTGTCTCATGGGGATTGCTAATACAGTGGGGGGGGTCCATCAGTGCCTTCCTTTTTGCAGTGCATTCCAATTTCAGAATACGGTGCAGTTAGCACTGTATTGGCTGGAGATTTGTTGAATATTTCTCCAAGGTTATGTGGATGACTGTATTCTCTGTGTCAGAATGACTATGTTTTAGGTCTCAAACTGTGAAGCTATTGCTCCAGCAATCCTTTTTTTTTTTTTTTTTTCCTTTTAAGCAAAAGGTGACTTGTAAAAATGCCAGATGACTCTCTGCTTCAGACTTTTCTTTTTTATTGCATGTAAAAACAAAAGACGCAGAATGAATTGCCTTGAAAGGAAAATTGTGCTTATTAGTGCAGTATTTTTGTCACACTCATATCTGCCAGGCCTCCTGCTTCCAGTGAGACAGTCACATATGGGAAATTGTGCTTTCCAGCATTAAGTACTAATAAGTCTCATAGACAGTAACAAGCAATTGTCACTTGCCTTGGGAGAATAAAAATGGATTCAAGTGGCATCTGCAGTATTTCAGTGAAAACCAGCCTTGGTTAAATAAGTTGTTGTCCCTTTCATTAGTAAAACCAACAAGAAGAGAACTTGCCTTTTCAAAGCTGTTTTCTGAAATTAATAAAAATAAATTGTGATCTTTCATTACAGTCCTGGCCTGAAGACACAGAGGCATCCTTACCAGGCCTATGAAGATGTGACAGTGCCCTTTTTGTCAGTGCTGTCATTGAAATTTGTTTGTATGCACTTTGGAAAGATCGTTGTAGTGTTTGCCCCTGCTTGTGTTCTAGTCACTTTGTGTCCTTAATCGATGAAGCTTCAGCCTTATGGAAGAGTAAAGGTAATTTAGGACCCTGGCTGTGACTTTCTGTGGGAGACCCTGCTCCCTTGACACGTGTGAAGGTCAGTGGGAGGAGTGCCGTAAGCTCATAACTGTTGGAAATTGTCCAGAGGGAAGGCTTGTCCCTCTTCAGCAGGAAATCTGTTTCCTGCTATATTAGAGATGCTTTTACAGCTCTGCTACTCTGGTTCTCTCTCCTGAAAATAAAAGTTACTGAGAAGGTACTTCAGCTTACTGGGAAGCAGTAGGCTCACATTGTTCATACTTTTTGTCATAGCCTTTGTGGCTTTTTGCAGCTATTCTGCAAGTCACTCAGAAGGCAGGAAAAAGCAGCTTACTACACCTTTCCCCTCATCATTGTTTTTATAATGTTTACTAGATTAATCAAATTTTTATTTTTGTTAGTAGAATTAAACATGCTCCTGAATTTTAGATATCATCATCTACAGCGTCTCTCTTCTCTCAGTACACATGTACCTATTAATGGTGGAAATACTCAGATTTCGAGTATCTCTTTCCTTCTTTGGTTTTCCTGCTTTTCAGTTAGGCATTTCTTTCCTCTGTTCTTACAAGATCATTGAAAATTGTGGTTTTTCCTGCTTACAGAAAGAGTTTTGTGTAATAATGCATTATTCATACCTTCTTAAAGTTCACATTATTGCTTACGTGTTTTCATATTCCTTCATTTGGCTTCAAAACTTCTTGTGTCAGTACCTCTTTTGTTTACTTTGTAAGAGTGACAATATTAGTTGTGACTTCGATTGAATGGACTTTTTGCTCTTCAAAATTCAGGCTATGAAGGTGCCTTGCATTGAAACTCGGAAAATGAAAGCAGCAGAACCATTGTTCTTTCACTAAATACTATTAAGCAGTCATAAACAGGGATTTAAATTTAACTTCTATAAACTCCATTGAAGGGGGAAAGAAAACAGAGTAAAATATTTTTTAGATTGGCAGGAAAAGGCTAGGTTTAAAAAATCAAGTTTTGTTGAGCTTTCTGAGATCTTCTCCAGCCACTGAAATGATACTCTAGTAGGAATCAGTGATGAAAGTGATGTGAAATAAGGATTTTTCACTCACATACATCATTATCTTGGATCCTAAACAAGGTGATGTGATTTGTTATTTGTAGAATGCATTTTGCAATAAAAAATGAATTCTGAAACCAATGTCTGGACTTGGAAAATGTTATTTGAAAGATCTTGTAAAAATAAACAGCAATCCTTTTAAAACTTATTGTGCACACATAAAAGCATTAATCATGAAGTGGGCATGAGTTTTTTTAATGATACTATTAGGCTTGATTTTTGAGAGAGGAAAGTTTAAATGCAGATACATATCTGCATGTATTGCATCATGTATCATGCAGCTATACATCTGTATACATGATGCAATAAGCAAAATTCTGCACGCAAACATACCTCAAACCAAATGTGTCTTACTGCAAGATGCAAGGAGAAAAAAAACCAACAACATTGCTGGATGGTAGAAATGACCTGGAAGAAGTAATTTACAAAGCAATGGTGTATTTAATCTGCATCTGGAGGTTTCCTAATCTTCTAGCTCTCTGAAATTGAAGAGGAGGCTGAAAGGATACCTTATTCCTCTCTACCACTACTTGAAAGGAGGTGGGTGTTGGCCTCTTCTCTCAAGTAAATAATGATAGGAGTAGAGGAAATGGCCTGCAGTTCCTCCAGTGGAAGTTTAGACTAGATTTGAGGAAAAATTTCTTTACTGAGAGAGCAACTAGGTGTTGGAACAGACTGCCCATGGAGGTGGTGCAATCACCATCCCTGGAAGTTTTTAAAAAAACCATGTCGATGAGGCACATCAGGACATGCTTTAGTGGGTGATACAGATATTGATACACATTTTATTGCAGTGGGGATGTTGACAGTTGAATCTGGTGATCTTAGAGGTCTTTTCCAACTGTGACAGTTGTTGGATTCTGTGATTCTGTGAAATTTATTTCCTTAATCATAATCTTAGGTCCCAGTGGAGGTGGGTTTGGAAAACTAGAAGGAAAATATCCCATTTGGAAAGCACAATTCCTTGCATATGTCTTGATCCAGAGCATTTGTGACTGGTCATGCAAGGAAAGGCACTCTAGGAAAGGTACAAGAAGAAAGCACCATCAAAGCAGAAGAAAGCACTAGTTCATCACATATGGAATAAAATACAGCTAGCCTTTAAGTTTTTAATTCTATAAACTCAATATTCTTCATGTAAATTCGATGAGGAATGTGTATGGTGTATGCTGTATGTACAGGAGGCTTGTTAAAACTGGCAGGCTAGATTTAAGAAAAAAGGTGATGAAATAAGACAGAGGAGGTAAATAAAGGAATATCTGTTTCAGGAGGAATATAAAGTTTCAGCTTTGTAGTAGTCAAGGGCTATGAAGGCAGACAAGCTCACTGTGACCTTGAAAACCACCTGGGACTCTGCTACCTCGCTTTGTCTCTGTTTTACATTTTGCTCTCCAGCTTTATGAAATGTCATGTAATTAAACCCTCAAAGTAGTAATCGGTGACCCTTGAATCTTGTGAGTTTAAACATGTTCTTTTTTTGCCTTGAGTTTCTCTTTTTAGTGGTCAGAAGGTAGAAAGACAAATGGAATCTGCAACTTTTCCGTGTGCATTTATAATTAAAGTTTTTTAAGGAGATGATAAACACACCAAGTTGGACAGTTAGCTCTACAGGTGCTGTTTCCATGAAGCTGCCACTTTTTGTGGAGCACGTGAAGTACATGGAAAGGTTTTGCTTGTTTTGTTAGTTGGATCATTTCCTTCAAGCATGTTCTCAAAGCCCTTTGACTAATGAGAAAACTATAAAGTGTTTCTTTTGGCAACAGATAAATAAAATATGCTGGAAATCATCCTAAAAAAAGAAGAAATTCTAGGTGTTCAAGCAAATCCCGTCTCTCACCTTCTGAAAATTTCTGCTCAGAGAACTAGTAAAAGCTGCTCCTCGTATTTCCTTCTAACAAGGTGGGGGAAGGAAGGGAGGAAAGTACAGGAAAAGGCCAGTATGCATGTGATCAAACCAAATTAATTGCTTTACTAATGCTACCATTCCTCTGAGTGACCTTCCCAAGGTGTTACCATGTTTACATTATAAGCTGGACCAGCTGCCTGAACTAGGTTGAGTGGTGGTAAATGCCATTCCCTCCCTCTGACCCCGCTCAGGAATTCAGAAAGGGAATAAGGGAATTAATCGTGTCTTTCTCAGAGGCAGTTGCAGAAGCAGTGTGGGGTACCTTGTTGCTGTAGGGTTCATTGCAGGTTTAGGGACTGGTTTCCATTCCCCTTTTGTGTAATAAAGTCATTGCAAAGAAGGAGAATCATACTTGTAAGGGAAGACGTAATAGGCAAAGATTGATCTAAGATTTGGTGTGAAACAATAGCTCTTTACTAGCCTTTCCTGCTGAAAAGCAGCACTAGAAAGAGCTGGGAGGTTTTGTGGGGACAGGGCCATGTAGTCTGGAGAGTTTGTCTTGAGATTTACGTCGTTTGGATAAGCATTCTGGCCCTGAGTCTTTCTTTATGTTAAACTTGAAATAAGATTCAGGAAAGTGGGAAAGAATAGACTTTATTTTTTTAATGCCTGTACCAGCAGTGTTGATTCTTTCTCTCATCACTTCATATTTTATTTCTTTTTGTAAAGTCACATGGATTGGATGCATTTTGGGCAACTTATTTATGTTACCAAGTTAGCAGCTCTCTCACAAGCTGATAGGCAAATGTGGAGATCTTAGGTTCACAGAGAGCAGTATTTTGGTGTCTCAACACTTTACTGGGAAGATGTAAAATAAGTCAGTAGCATTTATTGTGCAGTGGTTTTGAAATAATTTTTTACAGGTTTAAAACAGCTTTAGTACTGCCATGTTGATTTTGTAAAGCTCTTTTAGATTTTTTTACACAGTAGGAAGCAGCTGTCCTTATTTAACTGATAACTGCTGTTAACATTGTTTTTTCTACTTTTTGACCACAAAATGTGAATTACTGGCTTTCAGGGCTTTCTGTTGCTCTTGTACTTTGAGCTAACATAAATTTGTTTGGATTGAGCAGTGAGTCAAAATGAGTATGTTTCAGTTCTATTTATTTTCTTCACCAATAAAGCAGCTCAGGTATTTTACTTAATAATTAACTTTTCCTTTATTTGTACTGTATGAAAAACCTAAGACTACCCTTCTGGCCTGAGCAGTCAGAAAGGATGAGTGAAACTTAAGCCCATGTTACAGCTGTGAAACAAAATTAACAGTAACTGTTTTGCGAAGGGCGAAGACTCTTTCCACTGAAGACAGCATAGGCCCACTTCATATTTCAGTTTTATGTGTACACAAAGGACTAATTTACCCTATTTTGTTTGACAGCCTCTCATTTTAGAAGCCAAAGGTGTTCTAGCTGGCGATGATGATCAAAGGGTTAGCAATTGCTGCTTGCAGCATTTGCCCAGATGTAAGAATACCAGCCCCCCAAAAAGGGTGAGATGTTTGTTGAACAGATGCTTGGAGCAAAAGATGCCCTTCCAGGGCAACTGGGAGGCTCTAAGAGCAGCAGTTTGGAGGTTGAGTGGCCTGGAGCAGATCAGGGGTCTGTTGTCTCTCCCCATCTCATAATCGTCTCTTGCCAGAGCGTGCAAATAGCCACAGGATGTTCTTTGTTCTTTAAGAGTTCAGGCGGTGAGAAAATTTTGCAGTTTGGTGACATGTTAACAGTACTGCTATTGAAGAAACAGTGATAAAAAGGAGTTGTCCCAAAAATGGAGAATTGATGAGAGCATGACAAAGCTGCAGGTGGTGTTTGATGGGTGACATTTTGTGGAACGTAGGATTCAGCTTGCAGATATCAGAACTCTTTGATCAACAAAGTGGCTCTGAATATATCTGCTCAAATTATTGTCCATCTGAAATAATTCTTGCTTCTTCGTACTCCTAAGTATTGTTGTAATGATGGCCTCAACTTCTACAATCATAGCTGGTGAACCAGTTTCTGACAACGTGACTTATACTATATAAGTCAAATGTTTTGAAGATGTTTTTGTTGTTTTGCTTAGAGTGTGTAAATAGTTAATAAAAAATTTAAAAAGAACATAATGCATATGCTAGAAATAAGGCTTACAGTCCTCAAAGTTCAGGGAGGAAAACAGATTACACATTTTAAGGTTCCTGATGTGGGAGGAGAGATCTTAACTGAACCTCTCCTATGGTATTAGTAGGTCATGTAATTGCTAGGCAAGTAATTACAATTCAACTTGTAAGGAAGTGTCCTTATGTTCTCTCTCCCAGGGTGTTCCTTGTTTTCTGGGGGGGTTCCCATACTGCACAGGGCTTAACCTAACTCAGTTGTAGCCCATCTCCAGATAACTGAAGTGCTATTGTATCAAAAAGTATTCTCAAAAATCAAATTGTCAGCTCTCTCAGATGTGATATCAAGAGCTAGTGAAAGCTCTGACTTCTCTGCAGAACAGCAAAGAATAATTTTTTTACTTCATTGGTGTGCTATGCAGAAAATTTATTCAGACCTGTGAAGTGCTCAATATATTGATGAATATTAGAGTCCTGCGGGAAATGAAATATTCTGTCTTCAAAGGAGATTTGCACTAAAAAATTCCTAGGACCACACACTGAGAAAGTACTTTTTACACAGTATTTCACAGCACTTGCTTTGAACAAAGTAGTACTCCAAAGCTCCAAAATTATGTTTCTTAAAATTGATGTTGATGTAGTTATGTTTGTGCATGATGTAGGCTGAATGAAGTTTCCTTCAGGAACCTTAATTCTGTCATTTCTTCAATTTCAAGTGCTCAAATTTTTGTATGCCTAATGTTCTTTTAACTTCTAAGTACCTCGAAATGGTTAATTGCCCCTGGTGGATTTATATTGACCATGGCCTAAGTATGCCGTAGATGCACGGACTCCCATGCCGTTCATGCACAGATGATTTGGGTTCAATCCACAGCCCTTAAAGAAGGAGTGTTGCACAGAAGTGTCTGTGATACTGACAGGGCTGGTTTGGGTCTGTAAGTAATTTAGCAGCTTCCATATGGAGCCCAAGGTTATTGCTCACAGAGCAAACCTTGGCAACCTTGCTCTGAACTGCCTTAACAGATGGACCTGTGAAACTTTGCTGTCTCCGGGTTGCCTCTGCACCATCTTCTTCAGGGTTAGTGTTCTCCAGGCGTCCCAGTCCTGTGTAACATCTGCTAATGGGGTGCTGATGAATAATACAGTCATAGAAACAATCTTGCGTTCATACTGAGCATTACCATTAGTGCTGTGGTCACTGATTTTTAATAATATCAAGAAAATGGAATAAAATCACCAAAAAAATATTTTGGAAAATAAAATGTGGTTGTGCAGCTGTGTTTCCTATTTACATAGTTACTGGTAAATAAGAAATTTAGACTGTCAAACTTGGATAAATCTATCACTTTCATGTTCAGCCAATACATGATTATCTCTTCCTGCCACCACACCGTTGCCATGTAGTCACCGATGAAAGATTTTTTAGGTCATTTTTAGGCTCACATTTTTAGGTCAAATCAAACTTACACTCCCCAGATATTTTTCTTTTGTTCTGAATCTCTTTTATTCACTTCTTTTCAATATGGTAAGGAAATAAAATTAAAAGTACAGTTTCTATAAAATGTAAATTGGTTTGATCCTGGCTCAGAGCAGGATATTGTCAGTCAGAAATTATGGTTTTATAAATTATTGTAGATGTATCTTTGCCTGAGAATTTTGACAAGTGCAAAATAATGGTATTGGTGCACACTCTGTGTAGCTATTGAGCTATCTACATTCTGTCAGAAATTAAAAAGTCTGAGCATGACACTGATGAAGATGATTTTGCTATGTTTCCCTTTAAGAATTGCTGTAATAAGATGGGATTCAGTATTCAAAGGAGTTCTCACCCGTCACCGTGCTGAAGAGGAAGAAAAAAGGGTAGAGGGATTAGAAGAGAATTACAGTTAATTTGGAAGGAATCTTTGCTCATTATCTGAGATGAATGAGCAGAGACACAAAACAGCATTATCAATCGATATTTTGGAAGAGTGTGAGCTCTGTTCTTAAAGGGATTTGTAAAGATGTCTCTTCCCTGCACCTTTTTCTCATGGGAAGTCCACTTCAAATGGCAGATATGAACTTGTGACTTGAGCACATTCTTTACTGTGGGATTTGAAAGGAGACCGTGTAACCCTAAATTTCACATAGCAGCAGACATACTTGAAACAAAAAGAATAGAAAGCACATTTAATGAAGTGTTATATCAGTTTGCTTTCTAGTGCTGACTTTGGCTTTGTTTAGCCAGTACTTAAAGAATAGAGTCTTTCATTAATTTGCCCTAACAAGCATAAATTCAGGAGATGAAAGGGAAAGCTGTAATGGCACGCACATGTCTGCAGGGTGGAGTCTATCTGAAATATGAGAGACAGGCTAAGCTGTCTGAAGAGCAATAGTTATGTAAAAATATCAGGAATTCAGTTTCAGCATCCGTAACAGTATAATTACGATGAAGAAAATTAGAAGGATATGCATGTTTTTTCTTAAGAATCACTTGATTTTTGGATGCATCCTTCAGTAGACACAGAGTCAAAGATCTTGTTGCAAGATTTTCAGCTTTTATTTTCAAGCTGTTTGATTTTAATCTTTTCTAGCCAGCACATTATGATGAGGACTGTGGGACACTGTGAGACTTGCAAGCATTTCTTTGCCTTAAACAAACAAGCTTCTTCTGCCACTTCTCTTAAAACCTATTGTAATTCAGTTGCTGAACTTAAAACATCGTGAATTTTTATTTATCCTACAGATTTTCCTGCTCTTCAGTCAGTCTTTCCTGAGCAGGGGACGCAATCATTGATTTTGGATGACTTGAAATATAGGTAGACAGAAAAACCTGACTTTCTGTCCTTCTCTGTAACAACAGAGTTGTTAACCTCTAAATCCTAAACCACCCTCTAAATCAGATGGTTTCAAAATGACAAAAGCATTGAGGAAAAGCTTATATTGAATAAAAAATCTAAAAAGCAGAGCTCTTCACATTTTTGTCACCAGCATTTCAAACACTACTCAAATGTCCCCCAAATTATCTTAATAACTGTGCAGTATGTTAATTTGTTGCATTTCTGTCTATTGAGATGAAGAAAGCCAATACATCACTTCAGAGGAATTTACAGGCTTCTCTAAAATCTTGTAGCTGCTCTCACGTTAGTGACAAGTACTGGGAAATGTTAAAAGTGATACCTCCTTGGCATATCTTGTAGTGCTTCTTTCTTCTTCCATTGTCTTTTTCATATGTGATCTTTTATTTTGTGAGAAGAGGGAATGTGGTATGGAATACATTGCCAAGTGAAAAAACTACCTGGGAATGAAAAAACAGGTTAATATAGAGTAAATATAGCTGAAGACATTTACTTGCATTTATTGTTCTCAGTGTAGCACTTCCATGGTGTTCCCTGAGCACAACTTATGCTACCAGCTAGAATAAGCACTGTTTGAATTTTACTGAAAATCGGAAGATTACTGAAGTGCCACTTTGGCAGCACAATTCTCCCAGCAGAACCCGCTGTGGGAAGTGACGTGAAACACTTATGGTAGGATTACTATTTTCATTGACTGTCTTTTTTTGTGTGTTGGTTGTTTTTTTATTTGTATTCTGTTCTTCAATAATATAGTGTGTGTTATTTTCAGAAGTCCATGTTTATTGAGAATATGCCACAACATTTGCATTTTGGAGATTAGCTTTTGGGTTTTGAGTAGCAAAACTTTGTATGTCCACTGAAATGGTTTGGTCTCCCTGTAAGCCACACTGACCAAGTCTAGCATAAGTATATTTAGTTACCTTACCAATTGCAATACTGTTATTTGAGGAGGGTAAGTTGGACCTAAGATCATTGGTCAATGTTTGTCCTTTACAAAAACTTCCCTGAAGTCCACAGGGTAAAGCGATGTTTGACGTTTCAACTTGCACAGGAATTTATCCTTTTTTTTTTTTTTTCTTTCACTCCTCTTACTAGCCAGTGCTGCTGGAAATTCTTGTGTTTCCTCTTTTTGCTCCTAGGGATCTTCTTTTTAGTTTAGAAGAAATGTAAATATTAGAAAACGCACGTTGGATTTTTGTTTTGGGTTTTTTTGCAATAAAAACTTGAGAAAGAAAAAAGCAGTCAGTGAGAATCTGTTATTTGTTCATTTCAAAACTGACAGTTTCATCATGAAAGGTTTACTGTTATATTAACAAGAAATGCTGTTGGTAACTAAAAATGCTTTCTATGTGAACATTTTACCCTGCTGTATGTCCTTTTTCTTCTCTAGTGTTTGTTAAACAGCCCAGCTGTGTTACCCCTCCATTCTCTTTATTTTCCACATAGGGGGAGAACCTCAAGACAGTCTGGTTTTGTTTCATCATCACCTCAAAAGGGCCTGACTGCAGTTAACAAAGATCCTGTTTGCATATAATAGAAAAAAACATTTGTTTGGTATATTCTCTCAGGGTTTTCTCTGCCCTAGGTGCTAAGGCATGCAAAGTCTGCCAATCGAAATAAGCTGAACACTAAATCTTGACTGCATTTTCTTCCAAAATTGTATCTGACTACAGTGTTTCCCAGTCCAAATGCTGAGTTCATTCTCAAAGCTTAGCTTTTTGGCATGTGAAGGAGATGCTGGAATTCCAAACTGGTGTGCTGTATGCAATTGATAATGATTGATAAAAGACAGCTAGCACCTGCAGGACCTTTCTTTATGCAGGGTAAATAGGTGTCTGAGGAGTTCAAGAAAAGGAGCTGCAGAAATTATCTTTTCCATTCTGCAAAGCTTGGTTTGTGTTTCCCTCTTTGTACCTTCAAAGTCAGGATTAGTATTGTTTACACAGACAGAAAGCTTATGTTCATAATGATTAATGGGGGGGAAAGACCTTGAAATCCATCACATCTAGCTCATTGCCAGACTAAATTACTCAATCAGCTCCCGAATAGAAGCACTAAGGTATAGCTTCTTGAGAGCCTTGGTCAATTTCCCTACTTTAATCCTGAATTTAAGGTACATTTTCTAGCTCAGTGTTGTTATTCTTTCTTCGCTATGGATTAATCTTCAATTTATATTAAGTTTAATTCAATTTAACCATGGGAGAGACTAAATCTATAACTGGAGGGAGTAAAGAAGACAGAACCAGACTTCATCAGTGCACAATGAAAGGACAAGAGGCAAGACGTGGGCACTATCTGAAATACAGGAAATTTTATTTAAACTGGAAAACAAAACCAAAAATCCTGTGAGGGTAACAGAGCACTGGCACAGGTTGCCAAGAAAGGTTGTTCAGTTTTGGGTCTCTCACTACAAGGACACAGAGTTGCTGGAGCATATCTAGAGGAGAACAACTAAGCTGGCCAAGGGTCTGGAGAACAAGTCCTGTAAAGAGAGGCTGAGGGAACTGGGATTGTTTAGCTTGGAGAAGGGAAGGCTGAAGGGAGACCTTGTCATTCTCTACAGCTACCTGAAGGGGGGTTGTAGTGAGTTGGGTGTTGGTCTTTTCTCTCAGTTAAATAACAATAGGACAAGAGGAAACGGCCTGCAGTTGCACCAGGGGAGGTTTAGACTAGATATTAGGAAGAATTTCTTTACTGAAAGAGTAGTTGGGCACTGGAGCGGGCTGCCCAGGGTGGTGGTGAAGTCACCATCCCTGGAAGTATTAAGAAGACATGTAGATGTAGCACTTTAGGATGTTCTTTAGTGGGCATGGTGGGTTTTTTTGGGTTGGTGTTTGGACTCAGTGATCTTAAAGGCCTTTTCCAACTGTGACAGTTCTGTGAGTCTGTAACAGAGATCTTTAAGTCTCTCTATTGTGCCAGGAATGTCAGAGTTATAAATCCCCTCCAGCACTTCCTGTGGGCTTTTGTGGATGTGGAAACTATTGCTAGGCTGTGCCATTTAAGAACGTAGTACTAAGCATGGAGATTTAAGGAACAGATTGAAATAATAGGTGTTGAAATACACTCGTGCTCTCTCTTTAGGATTAAAACAATGGAAAGGTACGTTTTTAGTCACCAAGCTAAGAAAAGATTCTTATTTCTTAGCAAGCTTAACTTTTAAATAATATGTACTTTTAAGGGCAAGTTACAGCTGGCCCCTGTTGTACCTGCTTGTTATAACCACAGCCAGCAATGTACATTGCAGGGCTCAAGCACACTGAGGAAAGCCTTAGTGATAGAGCAGGAGGATGGCATGTCCAACCTTCTGGGTTTGTTTGGCTTTGTCCATTGGACAGCAGCTTCTTTTGAGCCTGTAATCCAGGGGAAAATTCTGGTTGTCACTTCTGTCACTCATTTTCAGCATTAAAAAATGCTTGAGTTTTATGTTATCTTCAAATATTTTCCATTAAGGTAGATGAGGAAATAAATGAAGTTTGATGTGGAAACTCTGTCTCTGCAGAAGAGATGAACTTTGAATAACTCTTTAGGTCTGCAGCTATCATGTAGAAGTTTCCAAATGCTTATGAGGTATTAAACTACTACATAAGACTAAAATCTAGACTTTAGATAGTGTCAGCTAGCGTAAGAACTTCTGGACAATAGCAATGTAATACATAGACACCTGTAGGGGACTGTGTTTGTAATTTGTATTTTATAACATTTGTTCCATCATGGGTTTTTTTGTGAGAAATTTCAGTTCTTGCTTAATGCAGTGAATGCAATGCATGGTTAATAGGGAATGTTCAGTACATGGTTAATACATGAGTCATAAAAATTAATTTTTTAGAATGTTTCAACTATGTTGTGTGTGATAATGGAAATAACAAATGAACAGAGGGTAAAACGACACGATCAAGAAAAGAGTTAGGATTTAAAGAAACTGTGATAAAAAACCCAAAATATTCATGCATTTGTGGGCAGGAATAAGACTGGTTTTATCTTCCTAGATAAAACAGATTAATAAAAAACAGAGTAAAGAAATGGGAATATAAGTTTATGAAGAGACAATTTTGCACTGAAGCTAAAACCAACCCATAAGAATAGCAACAGAGGAAAAAGCAAAACAAACAAAACCCCAAACCTAAAAATTTTAGCTGGTTCTAGCCCTGTGGAATGAGTGTGAATCATAGGGTTTGGCACAGTGCTGCTTTGTAAGATCATTTTCAGAAGCGGTGAAGAAGCCAGGTCATCTGTTTTATCTGATGTCATCTTTTAGAGGCAAGGAACTCTGCTCCAATTTTGTTAATTTCCAAGTAGCTGGATGGTACAGAAGTTTTATTTTATAAAGATTTCTCATCAGGGAAAACACTATCCACTATCCTTGGATAATATGTAGATAATAGGCTCTCCCCTGAGGGTGTGTGTGCAAGCACTGTCAGTGGAAATGTTCCACAAGTAAAAGCAAAAGCTGCCAACATCCAGCGTGCTGGGGCGGAGCTGAGTTGGAGGTTTTGTGTTCAGGACAGTCCCACTTGGTAGCTGAGCTCTTGCCTCTCCAGTGAGGATGTACAGAGAAAGAAGTTGGAGGTAGTATTTTTTCTTCAGAATCACCACCTACTGTGATAGAATACTGAATAACTGCGTTATCTCCCTCTTGGGATCCCTCACTAGGCAGATATCTGACATTTTCTTCTTGCTGGGGATGTTTATTTTGATGGAGTGTGCTTATTTGGTGCCAAGGAATAGTGTACGTAAGCTAATAACCTTTTTTGCAGATGGAATGAAGGCAGTTACATAAACCCTAATTTCTCTTTGATGATGATAAGATTTTAACTAGCAAAGAGAAAGATGACTTTCAGCAGCTGGTTCTTGCCCATTAGTTTCCAGTTCTCTCTGTCATTCATGCTTGCCCATTGCTGTATACAGAGTGTCACATGGACCATGGCTTCTGGTTGTGAGGTGCCTGATGAACTTGGGCCAAAAGCTTCCTCAGGAACTGAAAGCTTTGGCATCAGGGTCTGGCTTTGGCCACCTTCACCCTCTGTGTTTACTTATGCTGACATAAACAAATGTAGCTGCAAGATGCATCCCTGCCATAGTTCTTTAACTGATGAGTGGTGTTTTGACTTATGGGAAATTGCAACAATATAATGTTTCTGCTCATTCTATGCTGTTGGTCTCTCTCAGTCTTGTGGTAAAATACAAAGCAGATAGAGCAGATTAGGGAAGCAGGTGTTGTGGGTAAAAAAACAGCTTTGAAACTGTTTACACTCTGTGTGGGGAAAAAATAGGCTTTTAGATAAAGTGATGCACATTGTGATGATGCTTTGTGCTAGGGTTTTTCCCTGTGCTCTTGTAGGAGAGATCACATGAAAGCACTAGTGCCAATACTGGCAGGGTTTTAGAGGCTTTCTTAAACCTTTTATTTCACAGAAATTTAGAAGATTCTGGCTGTTATGTCCTTTTCTAGCCTAAGCCTTTCCTAAGAAATCCAGCAATTTTCCACTTGAAAATAGCTATGGGTAAAGTCACACACTACTTTCACATAAGATTAAGGGTTTCACAAGGGTAGTGGGAACAAAGAAATTCCAAATGAAGTCTGCTCCATATTTAAAGCCCCCTCTCCCTTGCCTCCTGTTGCACAATAGCAAACTTTCCTAATGCAAGTAGGTTGCTGATATACTTCCAAAAAGAATTCCAGTTAGCTAAGGGCTGAGAGATGGGATTAAATGGATTAAATAGCCTCCTCATTTTTCAGTGGAAAAAGAGGAGTTTGGATGAAGGCACGTACGAATGAAAGCTTAAATGATTTTGGACTATTTTGGCCTTCTGAAGTACCTCAGATTGCCTTGGCCATCAGTGTGCCCTTTCTTGGTGAGGCCCTGCCTGTCGGGGTGGGCTGGGCCTGCAGGTGCGGGGCAGCGAGCATGGGGCTTGTGCTGTGGCTGCAGCCACTTCAGGCTGCCTGGGGGGTAGATTGTAGGCTGAGTAGAAAAGCTGCAGATTACAAAGAGGTGCGGAGTTGTCTGTGGCCAGTCTGCCCCCATTTACTGCAAAACTGCAAAACCCAAGCCCTGGGAGAGCCCAAGGACCTCCAGTCCACCAACCTGCTCTTACACAAGCGTTTCTGGTGGCTTCTTCCATTTTGACACTGTATTGTGTGGTTACTAGGTGTTAGTTTTTCGTCCTCACAAGAGACACTTGATACAGTATGAAAACCAACATCCTCCTTTATTGGCTTGTTTTCCTAAGAATTTTTCAGGCAGCTGCTTTGTACGAAGTACATACAGATTCTGCCTAAGTTACTCTTCTTCATAATGAACGCTGATTTCTCCTCAACCCTTCCTATCATGTCTTATCTCGCCTATTGTGTCTTGCTTTCTTTTTTCTGAACCCTGAGGACAGGAAATAGCAATATGAAGCTCCACGCCACAGGCTGTCAGCAGCTGATAACTTTCTGTGTGGTGAATAATTAATTACTGGAGTCGTGACTTGTATGTGGACAACATGAGTCCATAGCAAACCTGTCTTCATGTGTGTCCTTTGTGATTCTTTGTCCTCTGAAATCTACTGGTCACTTGTCCAAATGGAAGCAGTACTGGGTTTTTTTCATCTCTTACTAATTTTTCACCCATATCCAGAAGACCATGCTGTTGCTGGAAGGATACAGATCCTACCATGTACTTAAGGAAGCGTTGATAATGAAAAAGAAAAAAAGGTGGTGGCAGCAGTTGTGGGGGGCAAGATTAGTAACATCCAGTGAAAATTGTCAGGAATCCCTAAAACGTTTTTTTGGCTCCTTTCTAAGGTCTGTTAACTTGCCTTAACCTATTACTGTTAAGAAGAGTCACATCTCTAGAGTCTGGAGACTAATGCATCCCAGATCTTACTTATGCATCCAGTCTAACTGGTCTTAAGTATAAGCAGCAGAGTAATTTTGTATTGTGTGTATGTTTGCCCTTTAAAAGAAGACTTCTTGCTGGTTTTGTTTCTATATTAATTTGGAGGGCATGCACCAAGCGTAAAATTTGTTTCACATTTGTTTCAAATTCTAATCAAATCCCTGCACCCCAAACAAAGAATTTGCGGGGGGGGTGTGGGGGGGCTTGATGACCTTAGCATGTCTGGAACTTATCCTGATCAAGGGCCAAATCCTTTTCGCAATGAAAGGAAGTAAAAACAAGAATTAAGTACTTTCTCAGATTACTGCTGGGATAGCAGCGTTCTCCTCTTTCCTTTACCTTCAAGGAAATGCTTCAAAGCAGCCCTTCATCCAGGTCACATAAATCTTATCTCTTTTTACTGACTAGGTTACATCTTTCATTTTACCTTAACACTTGGGCCTGTGTCCCTCCCACCTGAGTTTATTCATCTGGGACACATGGCTTCAGAAGGTGGTGAATGATGGCTTCCTGCTGAAGAGGAGCAGAGAAAGATGGGGATACCCCAGTGGCAACACAGCCTGCCTAAGATACAAGTTATCTCCTTACCATAGTCCTCTTGCTCCCCTTTTCTCCGTCTTTGTTGACCATGTAGAGTGACTTTACTTCCAGCTTGGTGTCACAGATTAAACATAAGTACCTAAAGTTAGTACCTGGTGGTTTTTTTTAACTGTAAGTCAATTAACTAGAGCAAAGGAAAAAGGAGGAGATGAAGTAAAAAAAGAAGTCCACTGCTTAGCTATAGGGGTACCTAAGTTGCTTGCCTCACATTCCGGTCTTTGAAAATCTGCCTTAAAGGAAATGATGCTGCACTGTGCAAAACCCGTGCAAAAATTCGTTAGCATTCAGAATGTCTTTGGAAGATTAATAACATTGTAATTTTCCCCACCCTGTAGGTTTTTTCCCTTTTTTTTCTTCCATAAAGCAGAGGGGCTCATCAGGTTGTGCATTAGATAATTGAGTTGTTATGCCAACAGGCTGTGCTGAAAGGTGTTACATCAGTGATTTCTTTTTCATCCCACTGTGCTTTGATCTCCTGCTATAAAGCAGAAATATCTAACAGTGGAAACTTTTGAAGATGATAGATGAATTTTGCTAATCCACTTTTCATAATCCGTATGAAAAATGTCTGGCCCTATCAGTCAGAAAAGATTTAATAACTTGTCTCTAGAAAGTCTCATCAGGATTGCGAACTATGGGATTACTGTTACGAACTATTTTACTAAAATGTGTTGAAATTTTTCTGTAAATGCTTTAGAATAAATTAATGAAGATCCTTCTCGGTTGACCATGCTTTAATAGTTGTATTTGCTCACTAAAATGCAAACCTCATTTGCAAGAGAGCACTGTGCAATGATGAGTATTGGTGTAAATTTCCCTGCTTCAATTTTATGTTAATGGAATTCACTGACACAGTCAATCCAAATATACTCATTCCAAACATGTGGTGCTGAGACAAATGGTTGAAGTCTTGGGCTCACAAGATACAAAACCTTGTAGCTGTTGGAACTGTTGACACAGTAAGCAGTGTGTAGCATATGTTTGCGTATTTTGGGGTGATCAAATGGTGCATCTTCTAGGAAGGAACAAGTACTTGTTCTTGTCCCTCGATGAAATTTGTAGTTATATAATCTAGATAAAGCCAGTAAAGTTACTGCAGTGTCCTTGGATTTTGTCCATTTGCCTATATATCTTTCATTGGTTGAGCTCCCATGTCTCTGGAAAACCCTGCTTGTAGAAAATTGCCGGCATTGCTTAAGGTTATGAAACAAATTCACTAGGTCTGATTGTTTTTTATCTCTTTTCTTTAAAATAGCTTTGGGCCAGATTATGCTCTATGTCGATGGCATGAATGGAGTAATAAATCATAATGAAACCATCCAATGGCTGTACACGCTTATTGGGTCGAAGGTAAGACACTGTCCAAAATTTGTACGTTTTTTATGTTCTTTAAATGTGTTTTATATGTATTACGTATGCATTTAGACTGTAAACAGACTATGTATTAGGTTCTAAATGAGTACATAAAACTTCACGGAAATGAAGGAACACTGAGTTGTTCTTTCTTTTCTACTATTTTTATACTCCTTTGTGCTGCTGGCACATACGCTGCTCTTAACAGCAGTGGTATCAAAGGCACTCTGATTACTCTCTGTGCTGCCATTGCAGTTGACCATGGAGAAGATTTTTTAGTCTTACAGTTGCAGTTTCCAAGACGTTCTTCAGAACCACTCTTTGGGTCGTTTTGTGCTGGCTTTCCATTCTATGAATGAAAATCCTTTTCTACATTTTCACCATGCCACACTGCTAAACTTTGCTGAGCAGTAGAGGAGAACAATTCAGAGTGACTTCCTGATTAGAACAGAATAGGAATAGAATGGAATACAAGGAAATAGTTCAGTTGGAAGGGACCTACAACAATCCTGTAGTCCAACTGACTGACCACTTCAAGTCTGACCAGAAGTTAAAGCAATGTCATTAAGGACATTGTCCAAATGTTGCTTAAACACTGGCAGGCTTGGGACATCGACCACCTCTTTAGCAAGCCTGTTACGGTGTTTGACCACCCTCTTATTATAGAAATGCTTCCTAATGTCCAGCCTTCTGGCCTGAAGAGCCTTAGAAGACAAAATCTGGTACCTGCCTTCAGGGAATTCTTTGTTTTTCCCTATGTAAAAGGTAGCGAAAGCTCAAGACCAGAATATATGCTGCATTTGTTGGTCTTCTCCTGTGGATAAGTCATTTACATAGTGCACAACCCACTTTTAAGGCCATCTTTGCTGAAAGTTGAAAAGGAAACAGAACACGTGCTTTTGGTGTGCCATTCTGAAGGACTGTAGGGTAGGTAAGGCCACCATACTCCAGGCTGTTGGCTTGCCAGCTTTGGGGGGTTAATTGAGGCCTGCAGGGACTGCTGCTGCTCTTTCCAGGTGGACTTTCTTGGGATAGATTTGTATGACACAGTAGCTGGAATAGGGCATGTTAGCTATTGTTAACTTTGAAGTTGACATAATTGTTGGAGTTGAATCCATAGTTAGAATTACTATGACATTTCCAGGGTCTCTTCTTCCTCAGGTGGCCAAGTTGTAAAAAGTTACTGCTGGATATTGTACTAGAGATGCTGCTGTTCTCCTTCTTTCCCCTGATAGCTTTCATAACAATGAGAGCTCAGTGTCCCGGGGGCCTTTTTCAGCTGCAAGAGACTTTTTTTTTCTACAATGCACAAACTTCATTGCTGCAGCAGATTATCAACTCAGAGAACAGATGCTGCAGTGTTGAAAGAACTGATTTATGTTGGGTTGATGTATATATATTGGTAGATATGTAAGAGTAAGATAATTATGGTTATCAAATCTCAGGCTTGCATAGCATGGTTTATGACTGGGGGAAGATAAGGACAAACCTTTCCCTCATGTGAAGTGTTCTACTATTGGCTGGGCATTATGTTGGACAGTTTGCCCTCTTGAAACAGGAATGTTATCCATAGTTGGAAAGAGAGTGCAAGGTGAAAGAGGAATGGTTTGCTTGGTATAGATCCTCATTTTATATGGAACAGATAAAAGAGACAATCAAAAAAGGAAAAAAAGTATTGCCATGTCCATGATTATATTAATTCTTCAAAGCATCTAATGGGAGTGGGATGGGGAAGAAGCACAACTGTATTGCTACCTTGCAGATTAGATTCTGTCTAGATTTTCGTGACCAGAGTACTTTACCTCTCAGGTCCTTAAGCTCCTGTATCCCTCCCCCATCGCAAGCCTGAATTACTATGTCCGTGTCCTGGCTCAGTGCCTGCAGCTGAGGAATGCAGGCAATGTGCATTGAATAGTTTGGTTTCAGGTAGCATCAAAGTTGCTTTTTCATTATTTCTTGACTGTTGAAAAACATCTAAGTCCCTGCCTGTGTGCCAGAAGTTAACTGAAGGTATGGCAGGCTTACTGTCAGTGTGGTGGGGCAGCTGCTTTATCCAATTAAAGGTGGTTTTGACTTTGTGTGAGAAAAGAACCCCTGGAATTTGCAGTGAACCTACGGTCTAACTTGCAAACCTACTATGCTGATGCCTTCTCCACAGCAAAAAATATGTTAACACTGCTAAACAAAAAAGGAAAAGCAAAATTTCCAATTAAGTCTTGGGACAAATCCCTCTAATAGGTTGCTCTGCTCTATTTGCCAAGGACTGCTGGCTTTGTGAGCCTTGCTTACTTCTAGTAGTGTACTACTACATGTGCTTGTCCACTGCAGGGCATGTGCTCAGCAGAGGATCTTAGGATCTGTCATACTCAGCCCTGCAACAACTATAATTCTGGCACCAATCTCCAGGTTCGCTTTAGGCAGCCAGTGAGACTTCTGTATGGGGACAGGAAATAAAATTGGTGAGAAGAAGGACTGCAAGCAATTTACAGAAAGCCTGTCCAGGTTGTTGTCATCATGTTCCTTACTATTGCTAGTTCTGCTGCAGTTTTAGCCATCTAAACATCAACATGCTTATATGGGTAGATTATCAAAAGTTGCTGATAATTTTAGCACTGTGACCTAAATTTTCTCTAAACACTGTTTTAATCATTGGAGGTGATTAAAATTCCAGCAGCATGAGTTCATTAGTGCTGTTGCCCTTATGACACCTGTAAGGGGTGTAAGAGACACCTGTGATGACATGGTAAGGAACTGACAAGCAGGAAGGAAGTTAATCTTAGATAACTCATTTGTTAGTGGGGAGAAAGAGCCTCCTCTTTCAAATAGGTATTATGTAGGTGGTAGACTGGAAATCTGGGGTTTGGAGTACCCTTCTTCTGTCATGATATTTAAAGAGAAGGGCATTGTTAGCAACTCCCAGGCTCTTAGGGCCACTGCTGGTCCTTTGCAAGACACGTTCAACTATATGTGACCATGCCAATGTGTGACAGTAGCCTGTCACAGTCTGGCTGTAGACTGCTTTCCAGTCATCAATGGCTAATAGATCCCTAGCTTAAAGCATTTACTGCATCATTCCAATTTAAATGTACATTACTACTATTTCATCATTACTTATATAGGCAGCAATTCATCAGTCTTTCTCTGTGCTACAAAGCATTCGAGTATGTACTTAATTATAGGTGTATGGTTACATCTTCCAGGGAACTTTAATACATAACTGAAGTCAGCACTGTAATGCTGTAGGAGTGTAAAGAGGGCTACAGAAGAGCCAAGGCTCTGACCATCTTATATAAATGAGAAGTTACGTAAATAGGAAATATCTATGGCAATCAGGTTTTCTGTTAGCATTCGTTGGTAGCATGGATCATTTATGCAAGATAGTTTTCTTTTTAAAAGACAAAACTAGTAGTCAATGACTAATCGTAAACAGTGCTTTCAGAATTGCTTCTTAGTCTTCACTTTCTTTACTAAGCTATCCAAGAAGTTGTGTTAACTGACTGCGTGCCATAAGAGAAATCTTGATTCAGCCTCAGCATCTGGAAAATTATATTTCACCATTTCCCCAGTGTTTCTCCCAGCTATATGTTGCTATTACTGAAGTTGGAATTAAGTTTTGACATTGTATTTTGAGTTATATTTCACCTGTCTGTAAATTGTTCATTCTGGAAGCTGGCACCCCAGAGACCCAGGGGAGCTCTATGGTGGATCACGTGCAGGTGGAGAGTTGGTTTGATGGTGGTGGCAAAGACTGTTGGAAAACTTCTCTTACACAAAACAAGGGACATCAGCTTAAGCACATATACAATATAAGCCACATTAAGCCCTTAAAATGTATTTTTCATGGTAGGTTGTGTGAGACATATTATCTTTCATATGCTTTGATATTTCCTCTCACCCAGTAATAGAATGTGTACAATAGTCTATCAGTGCCTTTCGCTCTCTAGGGCTAACTACCAACTGCTTACAAAAAGTACATTTCTGAACTTAGCATCTTGGAAAAAAACCCTAATGTTTACATCATCCACTAGAGAAGCAAATGTTCCTTGGCATAACAAACCCACAGGCTTTTGCTGCTCCTCCTCAGTCTTCAAAGGCACGTCTAACGCATTAAATGCTCCACAACCTGAGTTTGGTTTCACCTTTTCTTTCTCCCCATTTCTGACTGCTACTGATAATGATTATTTTTTCCCATCTGATGATCCAGGCTGTTCTAATTTCCCTCAGGGGAGCTAAAACCCCTTTTTGGCATTGTTTTCAGTGGAAAGTAATCCATTTTCAAAGTGGTGCTGGGTAACCTCAGAAGGCTGGGTGGAATGTTGGGCCCAGGCTGATACAACAAGGTTGATTAAAGATTCCTATCTCACATCTTGTTTTAATATTTTTTTCAACTTTGCTTCTGTCTGGATCCTAGACTGTAAGGTTAAATACAAATTTCAACTAGCAAGTTGTTCTCTGTGCATTGTGTGAATCTTTCAGGTCTCTTGGTATTGAAGTAATGAGTTTTTCAATGTTTTAAATTCAATTTAATTCAAAGAAAACCAACAATATTGAAATAGAATATAGATGTAGTGGATGATCTTGTTCATTTCAAAATGAAAGTCCAGCAAGGCTGCTTTTCCTGCAACATTGCCAGTGACATGTTGAAACATGCACATAGTTTCTAAGTACTTTCATGAGAATTCTAAGAGAAATAATATTCTTAGCCACAAAAAGCACTAGAACTGTTTTTACCAGTGAATCATTTAAGGTATGTAGAGGTAAGTACTCAGTTTAGGAACTTGATTAAATTATCATCTGTTTTATGTCATTTATGTGTGTGCTCAACTGAAGTCATAAGCAGAGAAGAGAATACCATATGACTTGAATTCGTGGTTTTTTTTTTCCTCGGGGAATTTCTCAGCAAATGTTATGCAAATGGGTATTAAGGTGGGTCTACAAATATATACTGATAAGTGGTTTATAGTTATGGAGAAAATCTAAGGGTCATAACAGGTATGAATAGAACTAAAATTAGTAGCATTATTAGTACTGAAATTCCAAATATGTTAAAATAAATCACCACCAAAACTTGATAGTATACTCTTGGTGAAAATACAATGCATTAACTTTTCTATCTGTCATGAAAAACATTGCATGTATGGATGGCCTGTTCTGAGTTAACATTGCCTGGATGCTTAGCATGAACACAGATAGGAATATGTGTGATTTTTGTGAGCAGAAGATTGTGTTGTAACGTTATTCTGTGCTGTAATGTATTTGGAAGGGGATCTTAAAAAGCTGGTCTGCAAAAACAATTAAGAACCCAGGAAAAAATTAGACAGCTTGAGGACCTCCTGTGATTAATTTTACATGTTGTCTTCTTCCCAATCTGCTGTCTCAATGGTTAACAAACTCTTTTGTAGCCTCTGACAAATGACACTGCATACAGCCAGTGCTCATGCTATGTAGATTGTTCCATCTCTCTTAGCTTCAGCCACAACTCTGAGGAGCCTGTGGGGTTTTTTTCTCTTTTCAGTTATAGCCCAGGTAGAAATGGGAGTTAGGTCTCAGGCTCCTTTGCTTTCTGGAAGAGTTCAGAGCAAAGGTGAGATCTCCCCTTAAGCACTAAAATCAGTATGAACTTTCCCATGGGCTGCCCTGCACTTGAGACCTTGAGCTGTACTGAGCAGGTACACCTGCACTGAGTTCAGTGAAACTGGGAACATTCATGTCAGGTTAGCAACTGGCTCTTAAACTGAATCCACTGTGCATTTGGCCATTGAACTATTGTTATGGAAATGGTTGTGTGAGGGAGAAACAAAATCCTGGATTTATAGGAACTTTCCTACTTCCTGCCTTTCAAGGGCTTGAGCCAACATTCACAGAAATTGGTGGAGAGCTTCCCTCCATCTTTCACTCAGAATCTGTAACGGCACTGTTGCATGAACAGAGTTTATTTTGAATTGTTCTTAATTATTGCTTTGAAGATAAGGATCAGGATGTTGCAATAAACTTGGAACTGGATATACCAGCCAGTGCAGACTACATTATGTGCTCACTTTGGTCTGCCCAACTCAGCAGACGGACTGCTATAAGTGCTGCTTTTCTTTATCATCTGCATTTGTAGGTGGGTTTCAAAGTCATTCCATTGAACATGAGAATTTGCAATAACTATTCCTGTAGCATCACCAAGTATTTTGAAGGGATGAATTCTGTGTTCAAAATGATCTCTTATAGATGAAGTCAATAGTGGAAAACACACTATTCCCCCACATCCTGAGAGATCTGATTTCAACTTTTTTAAAGTGGAGAATGAGAAAATTTAATGATTAACTGCCAACAATGTGGGAAATGTTCAGGCCCAATTTTTTGTTCAGTCTCATCTGTTCAAATGTATGAGAAACTGTCCTGCTAGCAATGAGTGGAATATGTCCAAATGTTTCCAGAAAATACCGTGCAACTATGCATATGGATAAATCTAGTGTTCGAAAGGAAGGGCATAAAAAAAGAAAAAAGCATTTCTTATAATAAAATCAGGTAAGGGAAAAAAAACATAAAACAACCTAAAAATTTGTGCTAGCTTTTAGAATTAACTTGGTTTCTCTCACTGACATAGTTCAATGTCAGTCTGTTACCATTCACATTTTTGAGCAAGTTAATGCCTCAGCCACTACCTGTTTGTCCACAGTGCTCGTTAGTATAGTGGCGAGTATCCCTGTCTGTCACACAAGACACAAAAATTACAAGACAGAAAATGAGCTCCATCCTGGCCCAAACCAGGATACTACTAGTACTTTCTGTTAGCTGTTGGAGTTTTCTAGCAAGCATTATATGCAGTGTTCCTCTGAAAAGAGAAGTTGCAATTGGAAAGTTTGTCTGTATTGAAGGATGAGACTGAAGAGAATGGAGCATACTTTTTCCAGTATGCTTGAAGCTGGCAGCCTGAAAGGTATTTGACTATAAGATCAGTTGTCTGAACAAAAAAAATAGACATTTTTCAACTATAAATTGTCAGATGGAAAAGCGTGAAGAAATATGAGAGAGTTACTCCAGGGTTAGAAAGCAGCTGTTTATAATCCAAGTTTACAGTACACACCTGAAATTTTTATCCGTATCTAAACACAGAATTCAACTTGGCCACTGTAAAACACATTGCAATCATTATGCCAAACTTTTGGGGGATAGCTAAGTTACTGTTTTGTAGAGCAGAAAAACCATTAGTCCTGTCAGGAGTTTAGTAAACTGTGTATTAAGGAGTGTTTTAAAATTTAAATAAGCAGTTATGCGTGAACCTTTTCTGGAAGCACTGTTTCATGAGCTTGGATGCATGATGCTTCAGTTTGCCAGGTTGCCTGTTTTCTGGTCCATTTTGCTCTTGAGTAACACAGGGATGAATGTTTTCTTGAGTGTCTATGGTGGTTGATGGAGGTCATGTAGGATATTAGAAAGTTTTGATGACGAGCAGGGAAAATTCTTCTGGTGCGTAGTCATTTGCTGAAACGCCACCAAACTCAAATTTGTTAGCTCAGAACTTTAGCAAAGCTCAAGTGATGTAGGTTTTTAATCTTTTTTTAAAATAGTTAAATTATTGTATGCGAAAAGTTCAGGTAAACACAGATTCATAGAATAATTTTGGTTGGAAATTACCTTTAAGATCATCAGGTCCAGCCATTAACCTAACACTGCCCAGTCCACCACTAAACCGCATCCCTAAGTACCACTTCTATACATATTTTAAATACCTAAAGGGATGGTGACTCAGCCACTTCCTTGGACAGCCTGTATCAGAGCTTGATAACCCTTTCAGTTAAGCAATTATTCCTGATATCTAATCTAAACCTCCCTTGGTACAACTTGAGGCAGTTTCCTCTTGTTCTATCACTTGTAATTCAGGAGAGGAGACTGACATCCAACTCACTACAATCTTCTTTCAGGTAGTGATAGAGAGCAGTTAAGGTCTTCTGTCAGCCTCGTTTCTCCAGACTGAACAGCCCCTCAGCTGCTTCATAGGACTTGTTCTCTGAACACTTCACCAGCTTTGGTACCCTTCTCTGGACATGCTCCAGCACCTCTATCTTGCTTGCATTGGGGAGCTCAAAACTGAACCCAGGATTGAAAGTGCGGTCTCACCAGTGACAATCACTTCCCCGGTCCTGCTGGCCACACAGTTTGTGATACAAGTCAGGATACCATTTGGCTTCTTGCCCACCTGGGCACACTACTGGCTTGTATTCAGCCAGCTGTTGATCAACACCCTCAGGTTCTTTTCTGCTGGACAGCTTTCCATCCACTCTTCCCCAAGCCTGTATCATTGCATGGGATTGTTGTGGCACAAGTGCAGGACCTGACACTTGGTCTCGTTGAACCTCGTTGAACTGGCCTTGGCCCACTAATCCAGCCTCTCCAGATCCATCTGTAGAGCCTTCCTACCCTCAAGCAAATCAACTTGGTGTTGATTTATAGGAACACCCAGCTTGGTGTTGTCTGCAAACTTACTGAGGGTGCACTCAATCCCCTTGTCCTCATCATTGATAAAGATATTAAAGAGAACTGCCCTAGTACTGAGCCCTGGGGAACACCACTTGTGACCAGAATGTTTCACAGTGAACTACTTCCTTAGAATTTTCCCATATTTTGTTTTTAATCATAATAGGTTCCCCTCGATCTGGTCCACTCAATCATGTTGATGTCTAATTATTTGATGTTAGCCACTTTTAGTACCATCACAGTGCTGTGCCAGTAGCTGCCTTTTCATGCTGGAATCCTGGTAGGAAGCCATTTGTCAATCCTTCCTCTTCCCTAAGCCCAGTTCTCCAAGACAAAGACTTTGTGCTGCAAATTTCAATAGCGTCTGACATTGAAAGAAGTTTTGGGAAGTGATTTTCATTCTGCAATCATCTTCTGCAGTGTCAAATATGACTGTATGTTAAACTAGATATTTTGCCAGTCTATCAGATCTCCGAATCTGGTTTACACACTTCCACTCAGCAGTAAATGGGTTTCAAAAATCCAAGGCCTCATCTCATCTCAGTGCAAACATCCTTTGTAATGTGTCCATGAGCTCACATGCCACATTTCAGTAGTCATGGGGCAAGAATTCGTTGTTTCCTCCAGGTATGATAAGCACATGTACTTTCATGCAGTGAGGCCTTGGCTCATGGAGAAGGGGGCCTGAGTCTGTCATGTGTGGTGCATGAAGTAGATCAGTATGAAAAATAAGAGAACAAATGGACCATAGTGAATGGGAATGGTTCCAGAAAGTGCTGAATACCAGCACCTCATCTGTACTTCCTAACAAATGGGTACATCATTCCTCTTTCCTCTGCACAGTGTCACCGGTACAAGAAACAAACCTGGCATCCATGTCCCCTGAGGCTTCATTAAGAGTCCTGAGTTTTAGACAGGTTTTTTGGTGGTTCTGCCAGCAGAAAGTGAATGTGTGCGTGGGGTGGGAAGTGTGTACTGACTCCTGCAATTTTGTAGGAACAAAGAGGGTGGTCAGCCTTTCTTATTCTTCAGTGTGTACTGATATTCTGGGGCTTTATGACTGGTAAAGAACATTATGGTTAGTTTTCACTTATTTTTTCATATCTAAGGAATGTAGACAGTCTTTTCTTCTATTAACAGAGCTTTGGTCTTACCTTACATTTTTATCACGATACTTTGGTATTCATTCTGTGACAAGCATAGTTTAATTAATTTATAGGAATTATATAAGTTTAATTAATTTATATAGAATCATAGCAAGTTAGAAGAACTGCACTGTTGATGTGTAGTCTGTCTGCTATGAGATAGAAACTGAATTATGCAATACAGTGTTGCCCTTATTTCTTCTCAAATGTTTCCTAATTTTCTTCTTGAATTAGTCTGTCCTGGATGGCATACATATGTAGTGCAGTAGCAGGATCCTGTCTGCAGGAAAGAAGGTGGTAATCCAACATTTTTCACAACATCATGTAAACCAGATCTGGGACAGTTCAGCTAACACAGCAGTTAATGTACCAGTGTTTTGCTTGTAGCTTATCCTGGAAGAATGGCGCAGACAGGGAGGCAGTCCATACATTGGGAGATCCTGGCAGAATCCAGCTTCCAGGCACATTCTTGAACCAATTTCCAAATCCCTTTGTATCCCACTGCCTCATCTGGAAAACTGGCGTTTGGATTTTAGAACCCCCCGGGAATGAAGTGAGGGAGTGGAGAGGCAGATCAAGATCAAAATGAAGACTCTAATTTTTTTTTTTTCTTTCTACAGTCTCTTAGTAGTAGTTTATCCTATATAAAGTCTTTTCAGAATAATTTTCAGCATACCAGCAGGTTCCTTAGCTGGCTCCCATGATACACTGAACTGTGTCTCATCTGGACATGCTGTGTACTCTCTTTCCATATTCTGTTCCTCTTTGATCACAGCAATCAAACAAAGGGCTCCCAGTTTGCCCCCCCTTTCTCTCTCTACTATTTTATTTTTTGAAGACCACATTTATGAAAAACAAGAATATGGTGTTCAGTATAAAAAAAATATTCTTAATACCTCAGCCAGCATGGAATTTTTATAGATTGGTCCCTTTTATTTTTTAATTTCCTCTTCTTATTAAAAGACACAGAACTGTAGCAAATGCATGCTTTGTCTTTTTTGTTTCCAGCAGCGTGTAGCTGCTTCCTTCTTTAGCTTAGTAATAAAATAAAAGCAGCGTCTTCAGAAACCATTTTTTTCCTCCATTATATTTTAAATTTCACCCTGTGGTTGTCTAAGTACTTTATTATGATGATTTTGGAGGGAAGTGCAACTCTTTGTTAACTTGCAGTTTGAATACTTCCCCAGTTGAGCTTTGCATATGACAGCCTTTCTTGCAGAATGTAAACTGAAAGAGTAAAATGGGACAAAAGACCCCTGCAGGTATTAATTTATGGTATCACCTCAAAATGATTAATCCCATGTGGTCTGAGTTTCTGCTCACCCTGTTTTCCTTTAAATAGAGAGAAAAGAATTCCATTTCTTACCTTTTCACCCCTTTGCCATTACCACTCTCTATGGGTTGCAGTGTTCTATGCTCAGATTGCTGCTGCTTTTTATCTTCTTCCTCGCAGTCTGGCTTCCCCACGTACACGATTTCCTCATGTTTTATGGCTGTTGGACTGCTCTCTCATGCATAGGGGAACTGTAGAACCCACTGTAGTAAAGAGTCCCCTTGGCTGTAGAGGGAAAGACGTGATAGAGACCACCTGAAGATAAGTTTGCTCCTAGATCTGAACTGCCTCGTGGTTTGCTCAAACTTGTGTCAAGTGGGGATCTGATGGTGAGATTTGTGCCAAACATTCTTAGAATGGTGCTGCACCATGACTTTAATTGCTGACCAGCGTGGTGTCTCATTTCCTTGCCATCCCCTGCTGCTGTGGGGATCCAGTGTGAGTGACCAAGTTTTCAGTTTCTGCCCGGTGAAGATCTAAGTTCTGAGCAGAGCATCAGACAGAAATGGCCAATTTACCACAGAGAAATTGCAATGGGTGTCAAAGAGCATAGCCTTGCCGTTTACTAGGGTGGGGTTTTTTAATAGGAAGAGCAAGCACTCAGAGAGTGATCCAAGGCATTGGGCCATGGGACAGGATCTGAAAAGTGTGTACAAGATTTTCCTGACGACATCACCTGATGTAGTAATACTGCAGTTACTCATCTGGGGTTTTTTTTTGGGGGGGAGACTCTTGTCTTTTGCTCGGAAGGGCGGGTTAGGATTATTCATCATCTTTGGCTAAACCAACACGAAGTTATGTGGAACAGATGGACATCAGCAGGCTGCCTTTACCTACAGAACACAAGATGTTTTGATGGGTCTGAATAGTTCATTCCCAGTCTGCACTGATTATGGTATTATGGATGCTAAAGCATTGATAGTATCCTGCCATTTCAGTCATTATTTAGTTCCAGAACAAAAATAAAGCCTCAAAAAGCACCCTTCCCATTACCTCCCCTTCCAGGGCATTGCCTTCTAAAGTTATAGCATTAGGTTGCCTTTCAGTATAGAAGCAAGTCTCCGTTTCAGAGACAGAAAGGGTGATAGTTCACTTACTGTAGGAGCTTCAAGAGGTTTTAGACTTTCACTTTCCTTTGGAACCATGCTATTAATTTGTGTGTCTGATATAATTTTAAAACTTTCTGATGTAATTTTAAAATTTGCTTTGTCAATAAAAATAGTTTGTTTAAATGTTCTGTATAGTAAGAAAAAAAAAAAAAAAAAGGAAAATTAAAATTTGAAAAATTTTAGAGCAGATATTAATAACACCTGTCTATATCTGAGGTTCCTGCATGGGTATGGATACATGCAGATGAATGCTGACACATACGCATTTTCTCTAACTGCTCTGGAGAAGCATCATCATCAGTGATGGCCAGTGCATATCTGCAGCAAGTAAAGAGAAAGAAAAGAGACCAGACAGGACCAAAACACAGAAAATACTGCAGACTTTCTCATGTAGAAGGAAAAAAAAACTCAGCAAGGAGAACACAAAAAGCAAGCTGCCCTTTCTGTCTTGGAAAAGCCATCCCACAGCACCACCTACAGACGCGGATGGATGTGAATAAACAGACTGGAGCAAATGCTACTGTGAGAAAATGATATCGAGCAGGACTGTGTGCTTTAAAACGGCTGTTCCACCTCATAACTAGCACAAGTCTTTGAGATGAGATGAGATGAGTTGTGCTGTCCTTCCCCTGTACAGCTGTTACTCCTTGCTATCAGGTATTTGTTGCCTGATGCGGCCAATTAATCTCTGCATATTTGATGAAATACTTTTTCAGTTTGGGGGTTTGTTTTTCTACTCTGGAGTTGTGTCCCTTGGCCCTGTGTATTTTTTAATGCCCTAGCTTAGTTGCAGTGATGGCATTCTCAATCATCTCCCAATTTATTTATGGTTTTGTCTGTATTAGTCCAAGGTGCCAGGGGGAAAGTCTCCCAGCAGCCTGCTGAGGAATACTGCCAGAGCAGAGATTTCAAAGAGCACAATGAGCACAGCCTGGTCCAACTCCCACGGCTGGGGAAGATGTGTTAGAAAATAGTTAAGCTCCAGCTGTTGGCTGTCTCTGTTTTTATAAGTACTTGTCGTGCATGCTTGCCTTTCTAGGGGGACCAGAATGTGAGCTTTCTTTTGGGCTGCAAATGTAAAATATTTATTTGTGAAACTGTCAGACTTCAGACTACAGCCTTTACTTTGTTAATTAATCTTGCTCATCTTCATACCTTTAAATTGCCTTTTATAACCTTTCCCCTACCCTCCTGAACAGGTGGGTATGAAAGGCTCTGGCAGTGCCCACTTGTGGGAGGCTGTCTAGGAGCTGAAGAAAATACTCAGGCTTCAATTAAAGAGGAGTTTTCAGAGCACAAGTTTTAATTGGTTATGTTGAACTACAGCAGCACCAGTCCTCTTATGAACTGTGCTGTGGATATATGGGTTAGAAACAACATGACTTGGTAGTAGGAAGGACTTGTAGGACTTTCAGCCTACAAAGCTTTTATTTTGCCATTACGCATTCAGGCCAATCTCCTTTACTACTCAGAGGCAGTACACAGACATCTCTGGCAGCAAGACTTAAATCCAGTCTCTTCTGCAATCTGATGTCTTATTTTCCTGGTTAGAGTGGGGAACTGACCACCAAGACTCTTAATTTGCTCTGCAGCATTGAGAAACTTATTATTATTACTACTGTTATTGTTGTTGTTGCTATTGTTATTATTTTTCAGAGCCAGGAAATAAACAATTAAATCTATATCTGGACACCTAAAATATTATTTTAGATATTGTGAAACATTTTACTTTTATGAAAGGAAATATGCCTATGCAGTACCTTGGAAAATTATAAGAATACTTTTTTCTGGTATTCCCGTGATCAAGTGATGCTCTTTCATGCTCTTCATCTGATTGCTTCACGATACTTCTCACCACTTATGCAGAACTATTTAGATGTTCAACTAAAAGTTTCTTATCAAGTGCTGTGAGAGCCGACCATGAAATATTTTCTAAAAGCAGGAAAAATAATACCAAAAGTAAGAGTTATATGTGATTGTATTGCTCTCAACATACTCTTCTCTTCAGAAATTGCACTCTATTGAGCTGAAAAGGTCAAATCTCACATTTGCTTTTGGCTAAATCCATGGAACTATTCCTGTCAGACAGTACACAGCTACTGCCATGCACTTTCAGTTGACTGCCATGCACTTTCAGTTGAATTTTCTGGGATACAAAGGATCATGTTCTGCAGCAGTTTATTTTACTGCTTTTGTTAACTGCTGCCCCTTGTTAGGACATCACTGTATTTACTGATTTTACCTGCAGTTACTCTTGACTTCAGAAGAAAGTGGATGTGTTGTGGTGACTTCAGGTGAAAGAAGGGCTTGTTTGTTGGGTTTTTTCTTCTGCTCTCTTTCTTTTTTTGTCTGTACTGCTCCCAATGAACTGAAACAATAGCCCAAAATTGCTCTACAATGCAAGTATAATCACTTCTGATTATGATCTTATGCTTCTGTGGGTTCAGTTCTTTGAATGACCATGGCAAATACTCTGAAAACTCTACAAGTCCCAGATGCTGAATAATTCTCAAATACTGCTTCTTACATATGTTTTATTCAGCACAATAAATAACAAAACTGAAACGCATTTTAAATAATGCCCCCATAAAGGTGTATCCAACTGTGTGGTGGTTTTGGTCAAATGTGTTTAGTTGTCAGGTTCAGAGAAGGGAACTGAGAGAAGAATCAAATTAAAAGAAATCTGGGCACTGCTGTGCTAGCTGCTCCCATCTCCTGGTTACCAAACCTAAGCGTAGCTTGGTAACTACAGCCTCTGAGGAATATAGAGGTATATATTTTATTTCAGCATTATTATTCTGTGTAGTATTTTTAGGCTTGTGGCAAGAATGGTCACATTTTCAGGTGAGTTTGGACCATGCTGTGTGGTACTTCTGAGGCTCCATTATTTTACCTGGGAGATAAGAAACCTGGTCCAGACTTGTCTTTGATCTGCACACACAGATTTCCAGGAAAGTAGCTGTAGGGAGGGTTGTACACATATGTGTGTGTGAGCTCAGAAGCCCTGCTGGATCCGTCAGGTTTGAAAATGAGTTTCTTACCGTGTTCTGAGCCTACTGTATAGAAAGCATGTTTAACCCTCTAGGTCTAAACCAGACTAAAAGTAAGGATTTCCATCACTGAGGTATTGACAAGGAACTGAAACACAAATTCTGTGAGTTGTAGGAGCTTCACAAGCAAGCTGCTCAGTATTCTCTGAAGTACTTCAGAAAAAGTCACTTAAACTACATCTCACATTACTGTCATTATAGATACCACACCTGATGTGCAGAAAACAATGATAGCATCCCATTGATCCATTTTGTGAACTGAAAAGTCCATTTTGGGTATCTGAATCTTAGTGCTTGTAGGACTGCTCAGTTATGCCGACATTAGGTGATCATTGTGATCTGGTTAGAGTAGAAAGTGGTATGGATCTCTTTGCATCTTGATATCCTTTTCGGTATATGTGTGTTTGAGGGGTGGTATATGTATGAGAGAGATTTAGAAAATAAATTGCAGATGCCAGGCATGTAAAAATTATTAAGAGTGTTTTAAAATAAAACCGAGTCATTTTTTTATTTGTATTCTTGATATAGTCATTATAATTTAGTCACATTTAAACATGTAGACGTTGTCTTGGACAATTAGCTCTGAGGGGCTCTGCAGACAGCTGGAAAAAATTGACCTCCTGAGATTCCTTCCAACCTCAACCATTCTGTAATTCTGTGAATCACCCAGGGTTTCTCCTCCTTTTTCTGATGTAGTGATACCCACGTACATACGACTTGTACTATGAAGAAAACTGTAAAAGACAGATCTTTTTTATAAGTCCTAAAAAATTGACTTTTAGGCAAACTAGAGTTGGGATTTGGACATGGTGATGAATCTGGACATCAGAGTGCTCTCAAGGATGTTGATGATGCTGAAGTTCAGAGCAGTTAGAGAAAATGCGTATGTGTCAGCATTCATCTGCATGTATCCATACCCTGTCTCNTGGATGTAGAAAAAAAGCATCTGATCTATACTGATTATGTGAATTAGATTTAAGGATATCCACCTTTTCCAGACTTGGAAAAGTTGTGTCAAATAGGTGATTACTGGGGAAATGTGACTTCTTCCGTTACGTTTAGGTGCTTCTCAGAAAGCAGTTTTATTCATTAACTTTATTTGGCATGTTTTCCAAAGGTAAGTAAATGGGTCTGCCTTTGTAGTCAAAACACTACTTCTGAGTTCCTTTTTGTGCCTGAGAATACTCAGAACTTTCAGAACAGAGACAAATCTTCAGTCTACATACAGTGAAATAAGTATTAATAATCTTACCATCCTAGTAGTAAGTGGAATATATACATATATATCTCCTTTTTCTATTTTTACTTTATTAATTATTCTTTCAAGAGGACTTTGTGATGGGTTTGTTTCATAATTTTATGTATGATATTTGTTCTTTCAACAGTTTGATTATTTCAGTAGGTCAAACCACTAGTACATTGCTTTTTTGGGTGCCTAAAAAAGGATAACCTGTTAAAAATTATTTGCTTAAGAAAGATGTCACAATACATAATATATTACATTTTGAACGTTTTATTAGCACACTATCTTCAACCAGGTCCACATATTTAATACATAGGTTATTTTGAGTTTTTACTGTTGAAATATTGTCTATGAGATTTTCCAGTGTCATGAAGGGACTGCCAGCCATATCATTAAACTTACGAGGGTTTTCAGGTGAAGTTATGCAAACCCAACTGTACTTTTTGGTATTTAATATGAGTAGATTTTAATGGAACTGTTGAAAGAACAAATTTCACGTGCATAAAACCACAGAATAATAACAGAGTAGAGTTCCACCTACTTTCAAACTCAAATAGTTTTTCCCCCTAGGGCCCTTGAACTCAGCCTTGTTATTATTAAAACAGGACATTGTCAAGGCCACTAACTCTAGCAAGTTGTTTCATGAGGAGTAGAACTAATGAAGCGATTTGTTATCTTTGTTCTGCTCCTTCCTTTCTTTTCCTTCCCATCCCACGTGCTCTATGTCCCATCAGTTTTGCCATGCATCCCGTGCCTGGTGCAGCTACCAGCCTGCAGTGTGGCTGGTGGAAGCCTTCACGAGGCCAGAGCTTCAGGCTGGCTTCCTTTCGAAATGGTTGGGAACATAATTTTCTCTGATGAGCATGCTGACCTGGGGTTTCTTGTAATGCAGTTTTCAACTTGAGTAGCAGCATAGCTTAATTACTGTCAAATATGACAGAATTGAGTAGGTAGATCATACAGTTGCAGGAGAGAGTTAGTTTACAGGTGTACAGTGGAATGGGCAGCACGGCCCTTAAGAGGGTGAAAACCGAATGCTCTTCTTGACTTCTCTTTTACTGTCATGTTTTTGAGCTTGTTTAATTTTGTAGCAAGCTTCTGAGAGGTGGTGCTCTGATGGTTTCCTCTCTCAGACCATAATTCAGCAGAGCCAAGCATTTTGTTGGAGATGACCTTCACAGGTAGGGACAGAGTCACCTCTGAGCTCCGTTTGAGACTTTCTGTGCATTTGGGAAGGAGGAAAATTAACTTCATGAAGGTGCTAAAGTTTTGAGGTGCTGCTTCATACACAGTTCCTGTAACAAATGAACTGCAGGTTAGATGCTCATGAGGCACTCTGCTGGTGTCATGAGGAGTCTTTTTGCATCACTTACAGGCCAGCCTGTATAAAACAGAGGTCTGGCTATGATAGGAGCAGGGTAGCAGAAGAAAGTGATTTGGAATGGAAAATTGATATGGACCAAGCGGACTTCCTTCATCATAGTTTCTAAACACTCATGAAAACTTTACAATAGTGATTTCATCTTAAATCTAAAGCCTGCATTTGGAATTCAGAATATTTCTGAAAACATATGAGTAAGATTTTTATTTGGAGTTTTTAAAAAAAGGAGATAAGATGCAGTGTTACATCTTCTCACTGCCTTTTAACTTCACAGTACTTCAGCTCTCCCATTTGTAAAATGCAGTGGATTGCTGTCCTCTTCGTAGAACTGTTGCATGACCAAAGCATAAGATAGGTAACACAACAGCAACTTATTATTTTAAAGTATTAGCAAGTTATCTAATTCCTTCTCTTGAAAATTAATTGCCTTCTGTTTTGAATACAGTGACATTATATTACGTTAGATGCTTTCTCAAGCCAAGACACATCACTCAGCTTCATAACAAAATTGGAATAGGGGATTTTTTTTTTTTTTTGGAACACAGCTAAGGAAATACCAGTTTGGCCCTGCCCAAGGAAAAGAAGTTGCTGAAACTGTCATTCTCCCAAACCTTTCCTGTTGCTAGAGGTTCAGCCCAGTGACCATCTGTTAAGGACAGTGTAGTTCAAGGCTAACATGATACATCAATGTAGAGGGCTGATGGGAAGACTCAGCATGCAACTCTTCTGTCATTATAAGAAAAAAAAATGTTGCCAAATGGCCTAATTATATTTCTTCTATGTAGGGACAGACACCACATTCTTGACATTGATTTTACTTTGCAAATTCATCTGTTATATGGAATTCTAATTCCCTGTGGTTTCACATCTTGTTGGTTATTATCTACTTACCTACCTATCACCAAAACATGAAATATTACTGTTGCATCTGTTGCTTAACAGATCTTTAGAGTAGTGTTCAAGAGAGACCAGGTTAATTGCATTCATTTAATAGACATATGACTAAATCCTAAAGAACCCTCTTGTTTAAAAAGTGGGACATACTCTTAAACTACTTTGACTGTGACCAATAGACCTTAGTTTCATACATTTTGAAAATGCTTGAAAACCTTTGCTGTATGTACACAATGAGATGCATGTTTGTAGAAGGAAAAAGAAAAGAAAAATGTCTGTTCTTTATCAAAAGCCATTTGATAGCACATTACATGCTAGCATGAGTTTTAGCAGAAATTGCTTCTCACATTACTGTTGTTTCTCTCAAGCTAAATGTTTTATACCTTATCAAATACAATATAATCACAATCCTTATCCAGACACAGAAGGCAGGCCTAGAAGATACCAGCATTTGGGGATGATTCATAAAAAGCATTGACAGATTAAAAATTATGAAACTGCACAATTTGAAGAGAGAAAGAAAAGCAAATCTTGGTATAAATCTTTTCAAGTGAAACATAATTCCTCTTGTGGACACAGGTTAATGGCAGATTTCCAGCAAAATATTTTTGCTTTGTGTTTTTGTAATGGAAAAAGCTAAAAATTTAATTGCAATCCTACCCTTCTGTTTCAGCAATTTCTGAAAAAGTGAGAGAGAAAGATGTCCAAAACTGGGGGATACCTAATTGCTCTGTAGTTGACACCCAGGACAAAGGTGTGATGACACCACCTGAAACTACAAAGTTCCTTTAATGGCCTGTCCCATCCTTCTTTCTGTCTGAATAATTATATGTAATTTTCACACAATGGACTGAGGGGATCAGGCTATTTGTAGGGGACAAAACCAAGAAAAGACTTCTTTCACCGAGTTGGTTTGTTCTGCATAGCCATGAATGGTCTACCATCCATCCTGTTGTAAAACAAAGAAAAATGTCATTTTAGACTATCTCATAGGATAAGAAGTTCACTTCCCTACCTCATGGTAAGATCCTTATTGCTATTCCAAAAGTAGGAGAGTGGGACACTCCAAAACCCCTGTAACATCTCCTGTCTGATTCTAGGATCTGCAGCACTTTGATTTTTAAACTGTCTGCATGACATGGGGATTGATGCATGAGGAATATAGCTACATTGTTAGTTCATTACAGGACTTTATACAGGGCCTATATCTACCCCCAGCATACTCTTTTAAAAGCTCCCACCAGAACTACATGCATTCATCTGAGAACAGCTTTGGCCTATGCTTTGATTTGTTATATGTCTTGCCTGCTTCTGTGTACAGATTTTTTTCATATTTCCTCCTTCGGCTTCTGGACCATGATTGATGATGTAAATAATCATTTCCAGGCATGAGCATTTTTTTTTCCTGTTGACCAGTCACTAATCACTACTTGCTCATCCCTGTGTTTTGTTGGTAAGCCAGATGAATTTCTTTTTAATGGCCTTCTTTCTCTTCATGTCAGAAATCTCACCGCAGATAAATGACAGATGCACACCACATATGTAACAGTGCGCAGACCTTATAATCATTATCCCAGTGCATTTGCAAAGTTCTGAGAAATTTCATTTTAAGAATAGTAAATGCATGCATTTTTCTGTCATCCCTACTATTAGATACTCTGCAGAGAGAAAAGCTTAAAGAAACATTCAGAATCAAAAAGGCTGTTGTTTAATGGATAATTTTTGAGCTTCTCACATCTAAGCGTATAGGAGTTTTCAGCTTTAATTCATCTTTCTGCAGTGTCCATGAGTTCAGTCCTGAGCTGCATAGCACTAAACAACAGCTAATTTACCTTATTTAAGAATCTTTCTTTGAGGATTTGAGTGAAAATGGCTGAATATTACAGCGTGGTCTATCATCATTTTAATGCATGACAAGTAATAAAAATTCCAGTGCTGAAAATAGATGTGGTATCGTGCACATTTTTATTTGTGTTATTGGTGTATCAGCACAGATATATAGATCATTTAATAGTCATTTAATGAGATAAAATGCCTGAGCCTGCACCATATTTAGTGCCTAGAATGGGGTATGTGCATACTTTCTACATATGGTATTTACCTATTGTTTCTCATCCATCTCAGCTTTGTAATACCTGCTCATGCCCTGCAGACCACATGGCTTGTGCACTTGTTGCCTCTCAGGTAACAAAGTGGAGAAACTGGCATGTCTTCATTGCACCCTCAAAAGCAGGTTTTAAGGCCCCAATACATATGAACTCTTTCTCCCTTCCAGAGATGGGTCATTAGACCTATTTAAGAGATTTTTTGGTGTTCTGTAGGTCATGTAGATTTTTTTTTTTTTCTTTTTAAGTTTTTCGTCATTCTCCTTAAAAACATCTGCTTTCACATTTGATGAAAATGTGAAAAATGATGAAAAATTGATGAAAAATTAAGCTGACTGAAAACACTTGGCTCAGGTGACACAGAGGAATCTCATTCTTCTGATTGTTGTGGCATTGAGAAGCTATGAATAGAAAGGAACTGGATTACTAGAGTTGTCACCCCTTTTGGAATGAAGTAATTGACCTCAAATATCAGTTTTGGAGGAGCAAGTCAGAGAATAAAAAATACTTTGTTTGGTTTTTTTGTTCTTTAAGGCATTTGCAAATCTTACTTATGGGCTTCTCCAAATGGTTTACCCTCCAAAGTTTTTCTCCCTGTTTGACACATCCTTTGTTCATTCTTATATATTTTCCTCTGGATTACACAGACCTTGTACATAGACAGCATATGTTCATAGACAAAGCTATTTTCTCTAGCTGTAGACATTGTGGTCCTTTCTCATGTGTAGTCACAGCTGCATACTTCTGAGATAGTTGGTGTCAAACCATCCTATCAGAGGATGCTGGCACACCCTGTGCTGGCATACTGAAACCAGCACCACTTGGTTTGCTGCCAGGCAGATGTGAGAAAGGCCCAGTAAGATGCCTGGTGCAGCAGAGACATCCTTGTTACATAAATATGGGTGAACAGCTTGTGAAATACTGAAGTAACTTTGTTCCACAGATTTGAGAAAATATCTACTTACTGGAAAATACTGGGATATTGTATGTGCCTGGTAAATTATGTTTCTAAAAGAATAGATACAGCTGTGAATCCTTGGCAAAGGATTTCCCATATGTCATGAAAGGATTTTCATATGCTTTCATGTGTCATGCATGCAGATACCTGGCACTGACTACCTGACTGAGAAATATGATCAGCCTCCTGCTTTGTACACATCCTGTTTTATGGGCTGTAAATACCTTAATTTCTACTGAAGCTGTGCTGTGCAAAGGGTTGCCAACATAAGACTATCCAGTTGTCCTTCCTCCCTCTCAATTGTTTTCAATATTAGATTTCTGATTTGAATCTGATTTCAAGATCAGATTTTTCTCTGAGAACAAGAGCAGAAGTGTTCCAGGTGCACTTTTATCTTTCAGGGGAAAAAAAGTGAACGAGCTGGCACAGTTCTGAGATCTGCCACGAAATAGACACCGTATGCCAGAGCACTCGTAAGATAAGGTTACATTGTGCAGTTGTTACAGGCAAACTTTCCTTCATACCGAACAGATGGCTCTCATTGCCCATATCCAATAACACTGCAGTTGAAGCACAACCCTGAGGCTTCTAGTACCATGTAAACTAACAGTAAAAGAGTAAGCTAGTAGCAACCAAGTAGATAGAGAAAACAAGTTTTTCTTTGTCTATGTGGAACCGAGTGTGTGTGTATATTTATATATCTGTAGTTTTATCAGGTGCTGAAGGAGCTTTTTGAGCTATTAGCAACAACAAATATGGCAGGAAACCAAAGAGCTGGATATGAACTCTGGCTGAATGCCAAATTATAATTTGGAAATGTTAGAAGGTATTTTTCATCACTGCTCCACAATAGAGCTATAGAGCCTCTCCCTCTCCCTCCCTCTCCTTCATCTTTTTTCTTTTTTTTTTTTTATGATTGCCCATCTCATGGGATTCATCCAGACTCATGTAAGCCAAAGATACACTTTGGTCTGGCTCTTCTGTCTGAGCAAGAGACACTGGCTGAGAACAATGGATATAGAAATATACAGAACATGTAACATATGCTCACTGTTTTTTCTTTAGATAGAGTCAGCATGTCCTGTAGTTACTTTTGAGGGCCTTGCCAATAATGCTACAAGGTTAATGGGAATGTTGTTAGGACTAAATTTTCTTATGGACAATTATAACTAGCATTTTTTAGTACATCTTCCTTTTTTGCCTCTTCTTTGCCTTGTTATTCTCCCTTGAAAAATACCTTCTGACCATATTGAGTCCTAGTAACTTCTCATACAAATAAGGGAAAAGTATAGATACTTCTTTTAGCATCACACCATTTAATTCTATCTACTCATTCAGAATAAGGGAATATGAATTTGGGGAAGAGTTAGCAGTGTGCCCTTCTGTCAAAGGCAGCCAACTGCATCTGGGGCTGTGTTAGTGGGAGCGTTGCCACTAAGCTGAAGAGGGGCCTCTCCCCATATAGTGCCAGTAAGACCACACCAGGAGTTCAGAAGTCCTGTTTTTGGGCTCCTCCATAAAAGAAAGAAATTTACCTACTGGAGCCAGGCCAACAGGTCTTCATTGAGATGGTTAGGAGGAATAGCACGTGATAGACAGAGAAGAGGGAACCAAGATTATTCACCTAAGATGGAAAGGCAAGCGATGTTACATCTGTTACTAAATTTAAAAAATTAAAATCCAGCTTAAATTCTTAAATTATTCTATAATTCTCTTAAGGTCAATATTTATGTTTCTTTTCTTACTACAAAGGAAAATATAATACACATTATATATTATTTTATACATATGCATGCTATACATTATTTAATTTTGTATAAATATATAAAATCTACCATTTCAGGAAAATTAGAGACAAACAGAAGGTGGTTTCATCCTCTTAGGAAACATGAAACTGAGCCACATTGCAGGTGCTGGCTGTTCCCTCAACACTAGATCTGCAGTCAGGTATTTTTGCACCCCAAAAGAAAGAGGATTCCTGCTTTTGTGTGCAGCTCTCATTGTACCACTTGTTTCTTTAGCTGCAGCTCTGCTTGGCTGTGTTGTATCAGCACGATGAGTACATGGCCCACAAGGCCATGTCCAAGCTTTGGATTAGGTCTCAGAGGATTTGGCCACAGCAAATCTTCAGTAAAATCCAGTGCCCATTTCTCTTTTACATTTGAGTAGCATAAATCTGAAGCAACTACGTTACCCAAAGTGAAATATTAAGTTTTTTGTATATTTTGTTTTCATTTTACTCCTTTAAAAAAAAAAAACAAACAAACTGAATTTTTAAATCTGATCTTTGCAACTGCTGCTTTGGTCTCTTAAGTCAATGAACTTTCTGACAACATTCCTTGTAAAGGCTTAAGCCTTTCCTGGCAAGTGATTAACAACTGGGACAAGCCCTTCCATGAGACATTAGTTTTGCAGCATGTTGTGTGGTCTGTTTGGCTGGATCTGTAACACATTTCCGATTGTCTAAATATAAATAGATAAAAAGAAAAGGAACTGCCAAATTCCACTGTGAAACGTAAAGCAAGTCAGAGGGAAAAGGTTTATAATTTTTCTTCTTCCTTTTACATTGCTGGCTACATCTTATCTTTAGCCAGAAGATGCTAACATCATTTCCTCTCTGGTAATTGGCTTACACGTGATACAAAAACATTAATATGTCTTTTTTTCTTAACTTCATAAAATTTTTGGTAGTAGATGCAATGAAATTCCAAAATCCTTTTTTAATCTTAGAACTATTTAAACATGACTGTACTGAACCAGTGGGTAGGTATATTGCCTCAGCGAGCCATCTTTTTTTTAACTAAGCAGTAACTTTTACATTAGAAATCGGGAATTAATCACAACGATCTATATTTGCAAAATTATGAAACCAGGACTTTTTTTTTTCTTCCTTGAGGTAGCACAAGCATATTTCTACCTCTGTTATTGCTTTTATGGCATCTAGTCCTGTCTGAACAAATAGTATGATTGCCCTGTGGATTTCAACAGAACTGCTTCTCTGTTGAAACTGATTCAGAAAGCAGTTGTGTCCATCTTTACTACTGAACAAAAGCTCAGTAAATCCCAACTGCAGCCTTAAAAGCCTTCTTGAAGTTTTTGACAGTGATTGGAATGAATACTGATTCACCTACTCATGAATGAATTATGAAACTTGTTTCCATTGCTCCCATCGCTGTGCCATCTGGATACATCATGTGAAATAAAATGATACCAGTGACTGGCAAAAGCTCCTATAGCTTCACAAAGGGAATTGGAAAAGTCGATGAATTGCTGCTTTTTTTTCTTGTTAAGCAACCTCCTACTTTTGAGACATGCAGTTATTTTATTTGTAGTGTAGATGTCTGCTATTTCGGTAATTGAAAAGGCATGCTCTGCAAACATATTTTACAATTCACTCACAAAGATTGAAGGATCACCCACTTCGATAATCATCATAGTTAATCACAAATGAAAACTTTCTGAATAGCTTTGGTATTTGGAAAGTTGTGAAACAGTCATTCTTGGTCTTGGTTAAAGCCCTTCCTATTGTGATATCCAGCACTGAACATGCTATCAGCAGCATGCACAGGCTGCTACAGGAGGTTATGAAGGAATCATTTTACAGGTAGGTCATCACATTGGAAGCCACATAAGAAAATACACCAGGTTTGCATTAGTCTTGGCAGCAAATATCCCTGGAACAGACCTTTCAGAGACTTTTTTGGTGCCATGCTGGATAATTAGAGTTTATTAAATGTGAGCGTGTCAGGCTCTGGACCGTCCTTGAGTTTGGGGATGACAGGCTATAAGATGTCTTGGAAGACCTTTGGCCATCTGAAGATTTCCATTTCCAAGGGGCAGTGATGCTGCTCAGTGTTTGCCCTCTTCTGTCAAGAAGCCTCATTAATGCAGTATTAAAAAGCCCCACAGCAAGGGGCCTGCAAAGGTTGTGTTGGTCACAGGTAGCTAGTAATCTAGTAAGTGCAGGTATTGTGTGATTTAGTCTAGGACTGCAGTGGAGTTTGCACTGACTGTAAAGGGGATACATAACCCTGTTGTTAAAAAAACCCAAAAAGAAGACTCAGGGAAATACAGACTAGTCAGTCTCACCTCTGTTCCCAGCAAGATCCTGGACCAGATCATCCTGGAAACTATGCTAAGGCACATGGAAAATAAAGAGGTGACTGGTGACAGCCAACATGGCTTCACTAAGGACAAATCATTCATAAAAAATTTGGTGGCCTTCTAGGACAGGGTTTCAGTGCTGGTGAATAAGGGAAGAGCAACTGATGTCTTCTCTCTGGACTTCTGCAAAGCATTTGACACTGTTGCACATGACATTATTGTCTCTCTAAATTGTAGAAATGGACTTGACAGACGGACCACTCAGTGGATAAGGAATTGGCTGGGTGGTTGCACTCGAAAAGTAGCAGTCAATGGCTCAATGTCCAAATGGAGATCAGTGACAAATGCTGTTCCTCAGGGGTTGATACTGGGATCAGCACAGTTTAACAACCTTGTTGGAAGGGACCTTAAGGACTGTCCAGGTCCAACTCCCCTTCATGCAAAGGGATAACCCAGGTGTCCAAAGCAGCACACAGGCTTAGAAGTGCCCAGAGGGGTCTCAAATGTAATTTTCATAGAATCATAGAATTGGATGGGTTGGAAGGCACCTCTGAGATCATCAAGTCAACCCTTGATCCACTACCGCTGCGGTTACCAGACCGTGGCACTGAGTGCCACATCCAGTCTCTTTTTAAATGTCTCCAGGGACGGAGAATCCACCACCTCACCGGGCAGTCCATTCCAATGTCTGATCACCCTCTCCGTAAAGAAATTCTTTCTAATATCTAACCTAAACCTCCCCTGGCACAACTTAAGACTGTGTCCTCTTGTCTTGTTGAAAGTCGTTTGGGAAAAGAGACCAGCTCCCACCTCGCTACAGCCTCCTTTCAGGTAGTTTTCTACCTGAAAATTTTATTCCTTTCAGGTAATTTTCTTTTGAGCAGGAAGCAGCATTTTAAATGCAGGCTTTTTGAAAGCTGGTGTCTGTGCTGACTACCAGCAGAAAGCTGCCGTGATATGTACCTTCATCTACAGACACCTCTGCTTCCCAGGGCTGATTGACTGTTTTGGGAGGAGTTGGATAAGCCCTGAAAACTTGTGGTAACAGAGCTCACAGTGTACTTCTGCTGGCTAAATGGCAAACAAAACACTGCTTTTCTAATCATTCCTTTCCTCTGAGGCTGCTTCTGGATGCTCTTTATTCCTTACCTGTCATCTGCTAGCTTGTTAAACTCAGGTGGTTGACAACTGCAGACAAACTGCACCCAAAAAATCAGCCGTCTTGAACCTTGGTCTGATGTGACCGCAGTGGGCTGCCCCGAGGCACCACAAGGTCTGTAGCATGGGAGATGCACATTGCACCTGGACTGGCTCCATATTACCACAGCCTCCAAGGCCAGCAGGCAACAATTAGAGCAAAGGCATTGCTGAAGATCCTTCTTTATTTTGGAAGAAAAAAAGGTTTGGAAAAAAACAGACATAAGCCTGGTGTGCCTGGATGCTGTCAAATGGAAATATACAGGAACTTTGTCATTGAGTACTTATGTGTGAATGCACCCCATTGTTGCAATGTGGCCAAGCCTTGAGGTTTTTAAAAGGACAATCAAAAGTAATGTACAAGATTTCCTTCCTAGGGAAAGAATCCTGATCCTAATGAGCAAGTAGGAAAAGTGGTTATCTGGGGAGTCTGTTAACGCTAGAATTGTTTACAGTAATCTGGTCACTCTGGTTTTATGAAATAACTTTAGAAAACAAGTAGAAACATGTTGGAATTTCTTAAAATATGCCTATTAAACAATTGGACTTTATTGTGAAGGGCAATGTCATTGCAATGCAGAAACAGTGTGGAATTGGCCTGCCAGACAAATACACAGATGTCCAAGTGCAATTCTGAGGAAGAAATTTTTTTTTTATGTATCACCAGTGCCTTTCTAAGGAACAACTACGATATTTGCCATCAGATTTGAATTTCCTTTCATGTGACTATTCCTTGTGTCTATGAAGGATCACTGCAGCAGTACAGCTGCAAATTAAGGTAACCCTAAGCCTCTAACCTTGTCAGGTTTGTCACTGTGATTTTCAGGCTGTCATCCCTAAAAATAACTGATTCCATGGTAGATCAAGTCTGAAAGAGTCAGTAACAGAAATTTTCACATTGCTAGGTTGTATCATTGCAGTGGATTAAGCTCAATGCAGCATGAGTGGGAAAAGCCCAAGATGCTTGGATTGCTGTTCACACCAAACTCTTTATAGGAGTAAGCTGCAACCTGCATTTTAGCTCATTACTACCTGAAATTGATCTCTACTACATCTCTCTGAGTGGCAATGTGAACACAGTAGCTTGAGTCCATGCCTGTTGTGTTTACAGTCTTTTTTAGAATATAAACACAGTTGGTGTCTTTGAGTGCATAGATAAAATTAATAGTGATTCTTTGCCTCTTAGGACAGTTGCATTGCAAGGACATGAAAAACTGAGGGAATGGGAGTAAGCTAATACTAACAGAAACTATATATATATATGTGCGTGTGTATATATATATATATATATTTCTGAAACAGTTTAGCAATGCAGTATAATGATTTTTTAATTATTTTTTTTTCCTTTCCCACTTGATGAGACATTTTAATGACCATGCTGTTATGTTTCAGACTGCATACCAACTTAATGTAGTAAAACAGAGATGGATTTTCTGGAGCATGGTTTATCTCTACATAAACATGTCCTAAAGTAAATTCAAAAGTCTACCAATGGCCAGGGGGAAAGTAATGACCACATTTGTATAGATTTCTCAATAAAAATATTACATGCTGTTGGATAGATTTGTTGAAAAACAAGGTAGCAGAAAAATACAGTAAACTTGCAAATACCTGTTTTTCTCAAACTTGATTCAACTGCAGTAGGTAGGAAATTGTGCTTCTGGGAGCAGTGGTGTATCATCTTTTATGTGCCTTTATATCCATTATTTAGATTGAGAATATAACAGATTTGGCCTAGAATCAATTCTCCTAGTAAAAGTCCTCTCAGCTGGGCATGTAGCATCTTGCCTATTACAAAGTCATCCTCTTTCTTATGTCCTCTTATTAAAAATTCCAAATTCTCCCTTGAGAGTTGTTTTTTTCATGTCAAGCAAGTCCCTGAAAATTCTTACTCAGTGATTTGAAAATTACCTAATCATCAAATGGTTCCCTCTGGAAATGGAAGAGCTGTGTTGAAACTGGTGGAGTTGGGCTATTAATTTCCAGTAGATCTGTTATGCCAATGTGAAATTGTTGCTGAATCCCCACCCCCAGAAATGTTCAAAAATTAGACTACAAGCAGAAAGCTCAATAAATTTGCATGTTTTGTGACAGAATGTGACATTTGAAGATCAAACACACTTTCTTCCAAGTTCTGTAAACAGGTGACTTTCAATGTATTTAGTTATTTAAACAAAAATATAGGCACTATAAGAAAAAAAATTGAAGGGGAATTTTTCCCATCATTCAGCATTTTGACATCATTAAAAGCTCACAGGGAAGGGGAAAATAGTGTGTTAAGAAACAGGGGCAAATGTGCATTCTTAGCTCAGTAGATTCTCTGTATAGATTCTCTCATCAGGCTTTGGACAGCAATTTTAGGGGTTATGTGTAGGTGCATGAATAGGTGGGATATTCAACCTTTTATGACATTTGGCAGCCTTAAGCTTTCTTTTCAGTGCATTAACTGTTGAGACTGCCCTAGGAGAGCACATGGAAATTTCAGCCAACTGAAAGAAGAAGAGAGTTATAGTCAATGGGATGGAGTCTAGTTGGATGTCTGTTTCAGTACCTCAAGGATCAGTACTGGGACAAGTACTGTTCAATCTCTGGATGAGGGAATAGTGTACTACCAGCACGTCTGCTGGTGACACAAAACTGGGAGGAGTGGCTGACACTCCAGAAGGCTGTGCTGCCATTCAGAGGGACCTGGACAGACTAGAGAGCTGGGGAGGCAGAAATTACATTAATTAAAAGGGCAAGGGTAAAGTCTTCCATCTGGGAAAGAACAACCCCAGGTACCTGTACAGGTTGGGGACTGAGAGCAGCACAGGGGAAAGGGACCTGGGGGTGTTGGTGGATGGAAGGATGACCATGAGCCAACAATGTGCCCTTGTGGCCAAGAAGGCCAATGGCATCCTGGGGTGCATTAGAAGGGGGGTGGTCAGAGGTTCGAGAGAGGTTCTCCTCCCTCTCTATTCTGCCCTTGTGAGGCCACATCTGGAATATTGTATCCAGTTCTGGGCCCCTCAGTTACAGAAGGACAGGGAACTGCTTGAAAGAATCTAGCCCACAGTGAGCAAGATGATGAAGGGAGTGGAACATCTCCCTTATGAGGAAAGGCTGAGGGAGCTGGGTCTCTTCAGCTTGGAGAAGAGGAGAGTGAGGGGTGACTTCATCAATGTTTGTAAATATGTAAGGGGCAAGTGCCAGGAGGATGGAGTAAAGCTTTTCTCAGGGGTGACTAATAATGGGACAAGGGGCAAGGGTTATAAACTGGAGCATAGGCAGTTCCCTATAAATATAAGGAGGAATTTTTTCACTGTGAAGGTGTCAGAGCACTGGAACAGGCTTTCCAGGGAGGTTATGGAGTCTCTTTCCCTGGAGACATTTAAAGCCCTCCTGGACACGTTCCTATGTCACCTGCTATAGATGACCCTGCTCTGGCTGGGGGGGTTGGACTCAGTGATCTTCCGAGGTCCCTTCCAACCCTTGACTTTCTACGAGTCTGTGATACCTGTAATTTTTTTTGTTCTTGGCTCAGCTTAATCTCTTCCATCCGTGTGTTAGTACCAGATCTGAATTGCTGCGCTTGCACCTTGCCCAGTGTCATGTAGCACATCTGGAAATGCTGTGGTTTGCTGAATGATGAGTTGCACTTCTTTCCTTCCAGTTCCGCCTGGTGGTAAAGACAGCACTGAAGCTGCTGCTGGTGTTCGTGGAGTACACCGAATCCAACGCCCCCCTTTTAATCCAGGCAGTATCTACTGTTGATGAAAAGAGAGGTGAGTAGCCTTACTTGGGGGCTGCAAAATCCCAGCATCACTGTGATCAGGGTGGCACCTCATCCTTGATTTCAGTGTTTCTAAGGCAGCTGTCATGATGCCTGCCTTGTTCGACATACTTTTCACTTCATGATTAAAAGCATTTTAAATATTCATGCACTTAAAGATTGTCTTGAGGAATGAATTATAGTGGGAAAGTGAGTGAAAAAGCTGAGGAACGTGGCTGCTTCTCTGTGCACTGCAGTCATTGCCCCATGCCTGCACCCACACACAAAGAGAGCCCCAATGCATCTTCTGACCTTGGAGGTTTCTTGGGCCAGACCGTCTTTCGTCTTCCTTCTGGGAAGGAGCAGTCTGATTTAAGAGAGAAAATGATATCTAATCAGTGTAATCCCTTTGAAGAGAAAGACGAGGTCAGTAATAGTACAAGCTTTATACTAAAAGTAAAACCATCTGTTGTTACATTAAAATAAAGCCCTTGAGCAGATATTATGGTATGAAATCTGTTACCCTTCAGGCTCATGAAAAATACTTGAATATGTATACTGTATTTTTTACAAATAAATAGAACAAAAATGGTTCTTTCTTGTTCTTCCCACAAAGCCATTTCTAAGCTCCCAGGGCATTCTCTCTTGATGCAAAACATTCCTTTGCCTCAAGGAGAGTTTTTGAGGTTGGGAGAGATATTGTTGTGGTCTCAGACACATGGAAGTTGAAAGCAAGATCCCTTCTGTGGAGCAACTGCCTCCATGCTGAACTTGTTTGAGTGACTTGATACGGTAAAAATGAAACAAAAAAAAAAATCAGGGGATGGGGAGAAAGATGGTGCCAGAAATAGGAGAAAGTAGCCAGGTTTTGCTTTTAGGTATCAGTATGTGTGTTGAAAAGACGCAAAAAACCCTTTCTGTTTTGAATTAAAACCACAAACCTTGCAATGCCATAAGCAGAAGTGCAATTACAATATTCATGTAATTGTAAAGGTTATGATTTATTTTTACAGTCAGCCTCAGTATTTCCTCAGCTCTCTGAGCTCACTGGTATTCTCAACATGTTCAAATTGCCATCTGTTCTCATAGAGAGAAATGAGGACCCTAAATACACTACCACGCACTGTGTATTCTCTTCTCTATGTGCAAAACAGACTCAGGCAAACATGTACGTGTCCTTAAGTAATAGAACAACTTCAGTAACAACAGAAAACATGTGGGGAAAAAAAAAAATGATGCATGCAGTTAGATGGATACTTGTTTAGGAGCATGAGGAGAGGGTTTATGGGCATTCTCATAGCTGTGGGTTGGCGGATTGTCTAATGAACTCTTACAAATAACTTAGGAACAGGAAATACTGTTCCTTTCCCTTTCCCTTTCCCTTTCCCTTTCCCTTTCCCTTTCCCTTTCCCTTTCCCTTTCCCT